>CM070567.1:11300720-11900720 GCA_036346405.1 Phyllostachys edulis
TATATATATATATATATATATATATATATATATATATATATATTGTAGGTATTATTTGTTATTGTCTAACCTTTGTCTTGACCTTTGGCCCATTGGAATATACAAGACACTTTATTCCAAACATGGTATCGAGCCATAGAAACCCTAGCCATGAAAAACCCTACCTCTTGACCAAACCCTTGGCCGCCTGTTGCTCTTTTTCTCCCTCCAGATCCATGTTGGATTTTTCATCATCGACTCCAATCGACATGAAAGATCTCTCCATGGCGCCATTGCCAGAAGCCGAAGCGCCTCCGCCTAAAGTGTCGCCTCCGTTCGAAAGGTGCCTAGCGTCGCCTCGGTGTCGAATCCCGCCGGTGCCTTCTCACTTGAGACGTGAGCTCGGCGCCTCGCCACCGCCGCGGCTGGTCGGCCGCCACCGTCGGTCGCCGCTCGACCACCGTACATTTATCGCCATTTACGCCGGCGCCGCCTAGTACTTGCGTCGCTATCATACTTGATCTCGAGCCGCCGCCACCGGTGCTAACCGCCCGGCCGTATGCCGCCCGGCGCGTGGCCATCGCCGAAACTCTCGACCACGTCGCGCTTGACCCTAAAGTTCCCGTGCATGCTCCTTCTCCCTAGGGTGCTCATCTCCCCGCGGTAGTGTAGGCTTTTTATTTTTTTCCGGCGGTTCGGTTTAAGTGAGCTAGCTTGACCCCCAAAATCGGTAACTTCTCGAAGAGGCCCTTCGCCATTCCGCTCCCCGGATTGGTTCGATGGGACAAACTTACGGGGCTGAGTCGTTCACCTGAGATCCACCTCAACGGCCAGCGTCTCTGCAGGTCATCTCGGCAGGCAAGCGTTCTGTCCGCCTCGTCCTACATCTTGGCCGCTCGCTCTCTCTCTGCTGGTGCGGATAAAAAGCGGCTCGAGGCGTAATCTTGCGTGGAGAGGCCTAGAGCTACTACCATGCAGGCTGCCTATGAGCACTAGCGGTGAGGCCGAGGCTCGTGCTCGTGCTCTGCGCCATCCTCATGGGTAGCATGCCGTGACCATCTCCATGGATGTGGCGGTATGCCAATGACGGCTTATGTGGGGCGCCTCCGAGGCTCACTATCGGTACGAGCAGTGATGCTATGTATCTCTCGGTTGCACTGAGCACATTCTCCTCATGTTCGATGCCACCATGGATGACTTCTACGGAAGGCGTCGAGTGTGGCGTCGACTTGACTCTCTAGGGCTAGATATGCGCGGACTGTCCACTGCTTGTGTGCGGCTCACGCTCACGGAGAGACACCGTCTTTATGACTTCCTAACGCGTCTCGGCTTTGAGTTTGAGGCATGCGTACTCGACTCTGACTCGTCACCGGCGCCTTCGAGCTTGGTGGAGGCCCTCACGGGTGTCGCGTCTTTGAGGAGACTAAATCATCGTGGCGTGGCTTAGATGCGATTTGTCTTGTCTGCCTTAGCATCTGCTCCTTCATCGGTTTTCTTCAACAAATGCTGTGATCCCTCACCAGACTCCTCCGGTGGTTGTTTTTTCTACTACGGGTCTCCATTGCACCTATTATCGGTAATGACGCCATAGTATCGAGATTACTACAAGCGGAGGCGGGACCGGTCGTCGGGGTGGGCGTCCCAAAGGCTCTAGGGTTCCTCGCTCGAGAGCGCGCCTCTTACGAGGGCTCTTCTAGTGACGCCACACAACAACTCCCTCAGCTTGCTTGGCGCCTCGGTGTCGGCTCGTCCTCGAGACTCCTCGGGTTACTCATCCCAGCTCTTGCTTCTCGTGATCTTCCTTGCCTCCGCCTCCTCCTCGTCAGTATCTTGTCTCCGTGGATCTTAGACTCTAGTGCTTCTTTTCACATGACACGATTCTACCCACCATACTTGGTATGCGTTCCACAGATTTACCTTCCAACTTATTCGAGATTGCAGGATGGTACCTCTCTTCTGTTGCGAGCCAAGGCACTCTTTCCACTTCTTCTTTTCATGTTCTGCGGTCTCTCATGTTCCTCGGCTTACCATGCGCTTATGGTCCATTTGATCGAGATCACCGATCTGTTGCCGTGTTGTTCTTAGAGTCGACTCTTGTTGTGTTGAGGCGCCACAGGGACTCTGCTTGATACTAGCCCTCGGCACTGCGTGATTCGCATGGCGTCTCTAGGAGCTTGGTGGCTTCATCTTCCTTCCACTTGTCTCCTGACCGGCCATTACCCTACTACTACGGTTTTGCACGTCCTCCTCTACCTCTTTGACTCGATACTTCGGTCCATCGTCTCGGTCATCTCTACTACTCGCGTCTATCGTCTTTAGTTGGTCATGGTGTTCTTGGAGTGCATTTGCAGGACACCTCTTTACATTGTATGGGTTGCAAGCTTAGCAAGCAATGCAGCTCCTATCCCTCTAGTGATTATATTTCTACTTGTCCTTTTGATCTTGTCCACTCTGATGTTTGGGGTCGGCTCCCATCATTTGAAAGGGTCATCGCTATTATGTGATCTTTATTAATGATTATTCTTGTTATACTTAGATCTACTTCATGTCATATACGATCGGAGTTCTCTCTATTTACGGATGTTAGCCACCATGGTTCGCGCTCGGTTTGATTTGGCCATTCGTGTATTCTATCTGACTCTACTAGTGAGTATCTATTTGTTTGCTTTGCATCGCTTCCTCGTTAAGCGAGGCACTCTTTCGATGCTAAATCCGGTGCTCACCTCGACGATGTCTCTGCATAAGCATCATCACTTGCTTGAGACCGCTTCGCACTCTCATGCTTGCCTCTTCATTCCTCACTTCAGGTGAGGTTGTTTCTCTCTTCGCTTTTCTCATCAACTCGCGCAGCCTTCCACTACTCTTGAGGTTCTACTCCTATCAGCGTCTCTTTGGTCGAGCTCAGAGTCTGATCATCTTTGCGTTTTATATATCTCTGTTTCATCCTTCTTCCACTTCGTGCGCCTTACCATGGCACCTTGCTCACCGATTTAGTGTGATTTCTCAGCTCTGATCTTGAGCATAAGGGTCATAGTTATTAAGCGGTAAGGCGAGGCGACCCCCCTCTTTTTAAGCGGTAAGGCGCGAGGCGGCGACGCCCACGATCCTAAGCGTTAAGGGTATATCTCTTAGGATAAGAAAAAAAATACAAGGATCTATGTATTCTTACAAGCATAACCACGAAACCAAACCACGAAGATCCTAACTACATAACATAAAAGAAAGAAAAAAAAGATGAGGCGGGGCATGGGAGTTGGGCCATTGTGCCAGCCCGAATCCTCCCACACCTTCACCCTAAAATCCCGCCCCTGGATCGCTCTCCTCGATCTCACTTCTCCTCCCGTGGCGCCTCGCCTCCTCCTTGCTCCCTGCTCCGTGGCGCCTCCTCCTCCCTCTCCCCTCTCGTGGCCTCCCTCCCCTCCCTCCCTCCCCCTCCGTGGCCCTCCCCTCCCTCCTTCTCCACTCCGTGGCGCCTCCCCCCTCCTCCTTCATCCCTCCGTGCGCCTCCTCCCGTGGCTCCTCCCCTCAGCTCCTCCTCCTCCTTTCTCCCAGCCTTGAAACTCCTCCCGCTCGGATCCGCCTGAGGGCTTCCTCCTCTCCCCTCCTTGATCTGCTCTCTCGGCCATGCAGCGGCACGCAACAAAGCGGCAACGGCAACGCAAAAGGCGACGGCTTGACTCCTCACAGCGCCTTACTAGCTTAAGCGGCAGCTTAGCGTCGCCTAAGCGGCATATTAATAAGCATGATAAGGGTTATCGTTGCTATGACCTGTTGCTCGCAGGATGAGGATTTCTCGAGATATCACTTTTGACGAGTCCCGATTTTACTACCCTCATTCCCCACTATCGGCCAGTTTCTCTTCTTGAGTCGATCTCCTTCGATTTTTCCCGACACTCACTTTCCACCACTATTTCGCTTCATCCTCCATCTACTCGCCTCGCTCTCCTCCAACTCCACACTGCGCCATGCTTGATTTTCCTTCCCTCTTTTTGTTGGGGCTCCACCTTTTCCTTACACTTTCTCTCACGTCCTCACCTACTACTTCCCCTCTTGAGCCTCCGTCTCTGCTGGGCCTGTTCCCGTCCTTCCTCTCCATCTTTCTTTGGGTCCAGCTCCGCCTTCTCCTCCCAGATACGATCTTCGTGATCGTCCTGTCGAGCCGCTGAGTGCTACGGCCAGCCCACTTTGCTCTTTCTAAGCCTACAACCTACCATGAGGCCGCCACTCACCCTGAGTGGCAGCTCGCAATGTCTGAGGAGATTGCTGCGTTGGAGCGTACTAGCACTTGGGATCTTGTGCCCTTGCCTGCGCGTGTTACTCCTATCACGTGTAAATGGGTGTACAAGATCAAGACACGCTCGGATGGTTCCCTTGAGCGCTACAAGGCTCGTCTTGTGGTGCGTGGTTTTCAGCAGGAGCATGGTCATGACTGCGATGAGACTTTCGCCCCCGTCGCTCACATGACCACTGTTCGCACTCTCCTTGTTGTAGCCTCTGTTCGACAGTGGCCCATCTCTCAGTTGGATGTTAAGAATGCCTTTCTCAATGGCGAGCTACGTGAGGTCTACATGCAGCTGCCCCCTAGGTATTCTGTCCCTGATGGTATGGTTTGTCGCCTTCATCGTTCTCTCTATGGACTCAAACAAGCCCCTCGTGCTTGGTTTAACTGTTTCTCCTCTGTTATCACTGCTGCCGACTTCTCCGCCAGTGATCACGACCATGCTCTCTTTGTTCACACCTCTCCTTGGGGTCGGACGCTCCTCCTTCTATATGTGGATGGCATGATCATTACTGGAGATGACTCTCAGTACATTGCCTTTGTGAAGGAGCATCTCAGTAAGTAGTTCTTGATGTCTGATTTGGATCCTCTTCGTTACTTCCTTGGGATTGAGATCACTTATGCGCCCGAGGGCTACTATCTCTCCCAGGAGAAGTACATTCAGGATATCCTTACTCGCGCTTGTCTCACTTATCAGTGCGTGGTGGATACTCCTATGGAGCTTGTTGTTCACCTTCGGCCTACTGATGGTGAGCTTCTTGAGGATCCCACTCGCTACCACCATATTGTCGAGAGCCTCGTCTACCTTGGGATTACTCGACCTGACATGTCTCACCCAGTTCACATCCTGAGTCTGTTTGTCTCTGCTCCCACTCAGCTCCACTACAGTCACCTTCTTCGTGTTCTCCGATATCTTCGTGGAACCATCACTCGATGTCTTTTCTTTCCTCGCTCGATTCTTTCTGACTTGACGTACTACGATACAACCTAAGCTAGAATCATTACGATCGCGGGTCTCTTTCTACCTATTGTGTTTTTCTTAGTTCCTCCTTGATTGCACGGAAGACTAAGAAGCAGTTGTGGTTTCTCGTTAGCTACCGAAGGTGGGTTGAAACCATGGCATTGTTGATAGTTTGAGATCACACGGCCGGTGGCTTCTTGCGGATTCGATGTTTACTGTTTTGCAAACTCGCTCTTATCGAGATAGTATTTGTCGATCGGCATTGCTCGAGATCCGTGAAGCATGAGCTTACCAAGCACATTGGAGTGGATGCTTATTTACATGCGATCACAGGTGCAAGACCAAGTTATTGCTCTTGATATGTGCCTTGAGCTTGATTAGCATATTTCTTCACCAAGACACAGACTCGAGCTCAACATAGCTTCTACCTCTCCAAACTCAGTGTTGTTGATCCACCATGAGTTTGAGGGGTGTTAGATATGTATATTGTGTAGGGTGTTATTCGCTATTGTCCAACCTTGTACATGTTATATATTGGCCTTTGGCCCATTGGAATATACAAGATACTTTATTCCAAACACCTATAACTTGCAAGTAGGTGTACAAAGTAAAGAACAAGTCAGATGGTTCAGTGGAGCAATACAAGGCTTGTCTTGTTGCGGAGAGGTTTTCAACAGACTTATGGTCGAGATTATGATGAGACTTTTGTTCTAGTTGCTCATATGACTACAATCAGACTTTTATTCTTTGTTGCGTGTATGCTCATGGACTATATCTTAGATGGATGTCAAGAATGTCTTTCTCCGTGGTGATCTACATGAGGTCTATATGCGGCCACTCCTAGGTGTTGAGGCTCTCTGAGCTATGTTTGTCATCTTAGGCATGCTCCATATGGTCTCAAGCGGGCTCGTGCTTGGTTCGAACATTTACATTATGTGATTCGAGTTCTTGATTTCACTCAAGTGAGCATGACCATACCTTATTTATTCCTACTTCTCGAGAGGTCGTACTTTGCTTGACTATATGTAGATGATATGTTGATCACAGGAGATGACATGGACTATGTGGCTTTTGTCAAGAAGAAATTGAATGAGCAGGTTTATGATGCTAGATTTGGGATCATTGAGCTATTTTCTAGGGATTAAGGTTCATTACGAGGCGCTAGCTACTATCTTTCTCAAAGATCGCTTCGTTCAAGATCTACTTGCTAGCTCGCATGGTGATACTGCAATCTTGCCACACCCATGGAGCTCCACTGCAGCCTTCGTCCTCTGAGAGTGACCACTAATAGATCCTTCCCTTCTATCGTTAGGTCGTTAGAAGCCTTGTTTACCTCACTATCACCGGGCGGACATTGCTCATGATGTTCATGTGCTCGGCCGGTTTGTCAATGTTCCGCACCAGTCCACTATGGTCATATTCTTCGTGTGCTAAGATACTTGAGAGTGACTAAGTCCAGACGTCATTATATGTCGATTCGAGTCAAGTCTAGCTCCACGCTTACTCGACTCCACTTGGACAAGTGATCATGTTGATCGTTGATCTATCACCGACTACTACATCTCTCTTGGCACTTTGCTCATTGCTCGAAGTCCAAGAAGCAGAATCGCGTGTCATGCTCTAGTCTGAGAGGTTGAGCTTGAGCCCTTGCCGCTACCACCTCAGAGATTGTTTGGCTTCAATGGCTTTTGACTATCTTGGTGTTCTTTGTGATAACCCTACACCTTTGTTTTGTGACAATACAAGTGTCATTCAGATTGCAAGTGATCCGGTCAAGCACGAGTTGACAAAGCACATTAGTGTTGATGCATCATTCACATGGCCTCATTGTCAACAGTCAACCATCGACCTCCAGTTTGTACCCTCATAGCTTCAAGTTGCGGATTTCTTCACTAAGACTCAGACTCGAAAACAGCATCGACTTCATCTACTCAAACTCAGTGCATCAGATCCTCCTAATGCACCTTGAGTTTGAAGGGAGGTGTTATGAGTCTTGTACATATTAGTCTCTCTCTATATATATATATATATATATATATATATTCAATAATGAATAAGATGCATGTAAATAGCAAAATCATCTCTCCTTGATCTAACAGTGACTACCTTCTACCTAGCAACCAGTACACCCTTGCATATTGCTAAAGAATTATCAAGCTCTATAGCCTGCAAGGAGATGACCGGTTAACAAAATAGTGAGTGGACTGTCTTTTATTATTTTTGTTTTTTAGAAAAAGGATTAGCATTATACTTCAATTTTTTTCTTTCATGAAAGCTAGGTTTGCACTTATTAGTTTAGCAAGCCTTGCAGGTCATGCGTGCAGGGAAAAAAACTTCACTGTGATAGGGAATTAAAAGGTGGTTATAAGTGGCCTGCTTCGAGAATTTTGTAACATCTACTTTAGTGAAACCGATCCTGCAACAAATTAACCTTATGTTATCTTTTAATTGAATAAATGCCTAGTGCTTAACCACCTGGACCCAACCATTACTGCCACATGGTGCCTCCAGGAAAATCAAAAACTGGGGTAGCATTGATGGCGATAGGATGAATTGTGGATTTATTTTTTTAGTTCCCTCTGCGCGATGTTCTTTAAAGAGAACTAATAATGCCGACATACCAGGGCCAGTTAAAAATGCAAAAGATGATAAAGATTAAAGTAAGTCTGACAAAAAAAATATTTCAAGGAAATGTTGCTGGAGATGTACACATGGATGAATTGCATGCAATATGAAGGGAAATTTAAAAAATACAGGATAAAGAACACCAGAGTCGTGAAGTGAAGAGACTCATCAACAAGATAAATGCTGATCACAGTGTCTTTCTCAATTGTTCTGTAATGGATCTACAAGTAGGAGAGCAACATGCTTCGTCAATCTTGTAACTGAAAGTTTAAAACAGAGAATCCAAGGGGCAACAAGTGTCAAGATTTTATTGCCCATAGAGAGGTTACTGGAAAATCTAAAAGATCACACGGTTAATAAAAAAAATAGCACAATCCAAGTGCAAGGATATGATGCATCACTGACGTTAAGTAGTACACAAGGGAGACTACACACATGGCTTCCATTTCTGGCAAATCCACATAATACATCATACATGGACAGGCGTTCCCAGCAGCAAGGAGCAAACAAATAGAAACTCCCACCCTTGTTTTCAAATAAAAACACATACAATGAGTACAAGAACAACTACATCCTCAAACTTGTATGGTGTCATTTCTTCTCTCTTTTTTTAAACACAATGGTATAAGTTGTTGGTTCGACTTGCATGCTTGCTAGGCATTTTATATGTGCAGGGTACGGGGTACTTACTTTTAACCACTCAAGTTGAAAACATTTGATCAGACGATCTCGATAGCTCCTGAGATACTTAAAATGTTAACTAGCAAACATGAATTAATATCCAACATATCATGGGGATAGGCATATAACAGTTATACTTATTCCTTCCCCTGAAAATCTGCAAATAATAGCCAACGAGTCGACTAGATTCAACAAAAACCAAGTAATTCTGTGTGCACATCGATATGAAATTTTCACTGGTAACTTTGCTTGCCAGTCAAAAATGACTAATAACAAGTAAAAAGGATGAATAATAACAAGTCAACATAATACCTAAGTCAGTTAAGTGTTAGAGAAGGACTGAAAATCAAGGGAAAATTGGTTTTATAACACCAAAAGAACACCACTTAAGCAATATACCACTGAAAGAACTTGGTACACTTTAATACCTCCAAACTTTCTCCCCGTTTGTTTTTTTACCATTCTGTTAACTTAAGTCATGTTTGCCGTTTGGACAGACCGTTTTACCCTATCCTCCGTTCACAAGACTCCATGCCCCCTTTCTCGCTATTCTTCCCCTTCCTCTCTCCGAACCAAAGAAACATATAGGTCTTATTCAGTTCTTCTCTATCTGCAGCAGCTAATCAACCCAAAGGATTTTCTTCTCTTGGAGGCGGCCATGGCAAAGGAAGCCGCAGCAGGCTTGGAGAGACTTCATCGTCCTCAGCGAGGAGGAAAGTTTTTTTTTCTTTTGCACATCTTAGTGCTGCAATAAACTTGGGAGTTTGATGAATTGTAAGTACTGGACGGTGGCAGTGCTACACAAAGACTTTAGCCAGTGGAAGCAAGAAGGGATGTTGTCCAACTGTCCATGGAAGAACAGGCGGCACATCTTCTTGCTGTGCTCTGTTTTGTGTTGATTGGGCAAGCAGCGAAGCAAGCCCGGCGGTGAGCAGCAAAAGGCAACAAGGAAGAGGAGCAGCCTGATCTAGTGATCTGACCACATGCACTAAGATTTAGCTTGTTGGCGGCGGCGGCGGGAGCGAATCAGCAGGGTATCGATGCCCAGCAATGATGTGCTACTGGAACCTAAGGGCAACATGGGAACTACGGAAAAAAGTTATAAGGAAAATAATCAGGGAAAGGTCAAAAGTGTAGAGAATGCTAACAGAGTGGTAAAAAAAACATAACTGTGGCATCTTTCAATGGTATTAAAGTGTACCGAAATCTTTCAGTGGTATTCAAAACCAATTTTCCCGAAAATCAAATGTAGCTTCAGGATAGGCACAGGTGACATGACAGTAACGCTGATCCATTGATGTTAAAATTCTGCAAATACCCACAAATTCGGCCTTCAAGTTGGAATGAAAGAAGTGTTCCTTTAAGTCAGTCAGAGCAAAAGCCAAACAATTCTACATACACTTAATGTGACACTCAAGTAGTAGTTGCAGTTGCCAATTGACCATGATCAATAACCCATGCTGCCAGAACTCAGAAGTCCATAAGTATATAGAATTTTTCAGGAAATAGACAGCAATCATCGCATGCGAAATAACAGGCACACTCAACCATTCTGCAGTAAATCAAGATAAACTTGTAGACAACAATATTCAAGCTATGCATAGCAGCACCAGCTTATTGCCATAGAAAAGAAACAACAAAAGGTAGAAGAGATCTATAACCTACATAGGGTTCAAACCTGACAGACTAAAGGAGTACAAAAGATTAAAAACACTAGAATGCTTCAAAAGAACCCTCTAATGCTGCCCATAGCAAGCAGCCATAATTAAGACATCAGAAAGAGCGGTACTGGTACCAGAACAGTGGTTTGATGGACCTTATCATCAATCTCTCAGCCTCCTAGTTGTGGCAAACCCTTCCATCTTGGTCCCCAGTACCTAAAAATGTTTGGTAAGTTCCACAAAAAAGAATGTTTGGTAAGCATCTGCACGCATGAATAAGTTAATTAGTTAATGGCAAAATAGTGCAATGGCATCAAGTTTTAAAGAAGGATTTGTTACACAATTAAATGTTTATAGTTTATACTAGGTCAAATGTTAGGTCACAAAAAAGAGCTTCATCTCACTTAAAATAAGTACTAACTTGCACATGTCATTACAACTATCACATTAATCCAATTAACAAGTATACAGTGGGCATGCAATACAGCATGCTTACGACTTGCATAAAAATAAAATTAGTTCATGAAAATGCATAAAATGTTTGGTAAGTTCCATAAAAAAGAACGATTGATAAGCATTTGCACGCATGGATAAGTTAATTAGTGAATGACAAAATAGTGCAATGGCGTCATGATTTAAAGAAGGATTAGTTACACTGAAATGTTTATACTAGGTTAAATAGTAGGCCACAAAAAAAGTGCTTCATCTCACTTAAAATAAGTACTAACTTGCACATGTCATTACAACTATCGCTCTAATCCAATTAACTAGTATACAGTGGGCGTGCAATGCAGCATGCTTATGATTTGCATAAAGAAAATTAATTCATGCAAATGCATGCACAGTTGCACACGATAAACTAATAAAGTAAGATATCAAAGAACATAACATTATCCTAACCACACGTTAACTATGGAAAATATGCCTAACTTAATAGTCATAAACAGGTTGTCTTTATACTTGACATCTTTACTCCTATAAACAGGTTGGTGGCGATGGTCCATCTGACAAGTGGGACCAATTCGAAATTTGGTAAAATATTAGCATAAATAACCACTCTTGACGTCAAGCGCAAGAACCCTTTGTTGGGACGCAAATACTGAGCTCCACATTGGCCATCCCACCACCTCCCTCGACTAGCCAACTGAGCTTCACCTTTCATGTTGTTTGTATGGAGACTTTTATGTGAGATTTTCACATTGATCAAATTGAAGTTGAAGGTTACAGAGCTCAGCTCGCATTCTTCTTTGTTCTATTGTTTGGGATCTCATACAATACGGTGTTGTCGTGAGCGATATTTATTTTCAAGTCTGTACTGAAAAGTGTTTTCCTTTTGAATAGTTGGAATGGTTTTATATTGTAGCCTGCAATAAATTGGCAACACATACCAGAAGGTTTTATATAGTAGCTCAGAATAAATTGGCAACATATAATTCAATTCTTGATATTTGTTTTTTTACATCATGTATACAGGAAAACTCACATTATTTTCTTTTTTAGAGTTTAGAACTTATGGCATTTTATTTGTGATCCATTGCAATGCACAGGCACTTTGACAGTAATTTAGTAACAGTTGGGCTCACCCTTGCTGCATTCCCTTAAAAAAAAGTCAAAAACAAGTATACTGAGAAAAATCCTTGATGACAAGCTGACAAACATCCTATTCCTTCATAACAGATGAGGGAAGGCATATCTATTGCCTGCTTATCTTCACTTTCCCTCCCTCCCTCCCACACCCTACTGTAACTGTATATTCCTTACAGAGGTTACAGGTCAGAAAGTCATTTTCCTGTAATTCCTTACTCCGTAACTGCTGTCATGTAAAACTGTTAAACTGTGACTTGCCTTTTCCTTTTTTAGTTACCTTGGGATATTTCCTAGTCATGGTCCAGGAGTACATTTTCCGAAAACTTTAACTAATCAAGGCAGGAAAACAGAAATATGCAGTTCAATTAAATCAACACTCATGAACTTCAACATAGTAACAGACTCATAATGTAAACAAAAAAAACATTCTTGCCATTCAGAAGGTCCTAAGAAAACAAAGAAATAGATTATATTTTGGGCGGGCTGATAGTATGGAAGGTATACTGACTTGAACAATACACTTATAAGTTATAATGAGCAATATCTTATAAAATCTTAGGCCCTCGTAAAAAAGTTACACACAAACTGACCTAGTGAACAACAGATCCATAGAAGACAGCCTCTGCAGGACCAGTCATGTAAACATGATTGTCATCCTCCCTCCACTCAATTTCCAAAGGCCCGCCAGGCAAATCCACTACACATTTCTGTATCACACACAAAAAAGGAACACATAAGGAATAGTAGAGATAAAATGGACAACGCAAACAACAAAAGAAAGGACAAACCCGTTCAGCTCGGCCCTCAAGAACAGCTGCAACAACAACTGCACAAGCACCAGTCCCACAAGCAAGAGTTGCTCCTACAGTCAAAATCATAAAGTTTATTTTCTATATCCAGTCCTTGTGATAAATGCCTGGAGATAAAAGAAAAGAAATATATCTCACTGAAACTCTCTACATTCATTGGAGGCTTGGAGCTATTAACATTATGGATTAATGTTTTCTTATGATCACACGTTGACTCCTAGGACTAAAAAGTGTGCAACTTTTTAACATACAAAGATAAATACAGGGAAAAAGACACTATGAAGTTCAAGCACAAGGATTATCCTACAAAACTCAAGGAAGATTAAGAGAACATCAATTATACCAGCACCACGCTCCCAAACTCGCATTTTGAGGTGTGAGCGAGACAAGACCTGTACAAATTCTGCAGAAGGAAAACTTTTTAACCAAAACTCAAATGCAAGGACATATACATAGGAGCATATAGTGGCATAAGAATGAACTAATTAAGAGTTACCTGTGTTGGTGCGAGCAGGAAACATTTTATGATGCTCAAATTTAGGGCCAATATCACTAAGCTTCAAACCATCAACATGCAAAACCTGTGTGGTCCAGCCAAGACAAGATTCAACTGTTATGTGGACAGCCCAGATAGGCTAATGAAAACATGGTTCTTAGCAAATATAGTTCCACCAACAGTCAGGGTTGCTAGGGGAAATTTGTTAGCTATATCTGCACAAATGGCCTCAATATAAACAATAACAAAGCCATATTGAAGTACATTAAGAAAACTTCGCTAGCTCTCCGGATATATTGCATACAGCATAGATGTTGCCACAAATTTATTGCAAGTGACAGCAACGATTCTAGGTGATAACGGGTAATGAACAAAACAGATCACAAAGATCACTGGTTCACTGCTTTTAATAGTTAACAAGTTCAAATTTCAAAAATCTGGTGTATGAAATACAACATGACATGGTAGGACTAAAACTCAAGAAATTGATCTAGACTGTAGACCTTGGGGCCTAAGCAAACACACTTTGTATGAAGATGTGAAAAAGATTGAATTGTTTTGATAAGGCAAGCTATCACCATAATGGATCATTAGGAGGTACACATGAACTGATAGGACTTTGCTCCAACAACCTTTTGGGCATATTTTGGATTCATAAAATGCAGAGATGAAATTTGGTAAGCATAACAAAAAAAAAATTGAAACATGAGGGAATTTGAACATGCAAATCGACTACCTTCAACTCCTTTGCACCAAATGTGACACAGTGAGGATTGCCCATGCTAACACATGTTACATGCCATGTTAACCCATCAATTGCCAATTCAGCTTGAACAACAGCTTCATGCTTGGTGGATGGCAGTTTGGTGGGAACATCTGTTCAGAAAGGATGGGCTGGCCCATATCAACCTTTACCTGTAAACAAGATAAATCTATGTGATTCTATCAACAATATAAATTCAGACTTGGAGGGGGCCATATTCAACAAGAATGGGTTAATTAATGGTTCAAGCTTGATAGGAAGGGAATACTCTCAAGGATACTAGAGCCAAGAAAGAAGCCAGGGGATTTCAATAGCTTAACATATCCAAGAAAATTGCAAAATCTTGGAAAATATGTAAGGTTGTAACAAACAGTACAAAATGCTTACTATATATATATGACTTAATAAGGTCTACTGGCATGCAAATTGTAACCAGCAGTACAAAACGCTTACCATATGACTTAGCTAGGTTCTTCTGGCACACATACTGCAATTGTGCAAATTGTAACCAGCTTTATAGAATGCTTACTATATGACAACTAGGTTCTTTGGGCATACAAACTGAAATTGTGCAAACTTAGCCCGGTTTGTCAAATATAATGATATAAAATTTCGTGTTGATAACAAATTGCAAGAAGCGTGCAAGCTGCCACAAGTTTCAAACATCCCTGAAATCAGTTACAGACCAAGGAACAGACCTTAGCGGGCAGCTAGAGATAAAAACAAATAGTTTACTTTTGCTCGTGAGTCATGATTGAGCCAGGTGAATAGCAAAGTACGGTGGTGTATGCCTATCAAAATTAAGAATAAAAAAGACTAAATAAACTAAAAGGCATTTACCTTGCCATCGTTTTGTATTTCAGGAATGATTAATCCAGCACCAGTATGAATTTTGAAGCTGAAACACAAGAATGTAACTTCAGGGTCAATGCAAAGAATAGTACATCTATATCATCGCATTTCTAGCACCCACTGTAAAGAACAGGATGCAGTCCAATTATTAACTACATTAATATTAAACTCAGATTTACATAAGACTCTCTATATTTTTGTGCATTTCAATGATAAACTGCTGAAATCCACAGGTTGAACTTACTATTATTACTCTTCATGTAAGGATATTGCAAACTCCATGCATGAGTTGTTACCTATGTGTTCCCTGCAGATTTTCAAGCTCCGCTATAAACTGAGCAAAGCAACGAATTCCATTACCACACATCTGAAACAAAACAAAAAAAGACATAAGGTGAGACAAACAAAAAAAACACGAAGCAGAACAAGTGAATAACTAAAGGGAATAACAATATGCGAACTTTAGTTTCCCCTGGAAGATAGCTGTTTTATATGGTGTGCAATATATAGACTAAAGTGCTGCTTTAGATGATGGGATTGGTAACATGATAACACTTTTGAAGTTTTACAGTCTATCAAGCTCATGGTTATTAAGGCGGTAAGGCGAGGTGGCGAGATGACCCACCCCTCACACCTTTAAGCGTTAAGGTGCGGCGGCGACGCCTACACATCCTAAGGCGACAGTCAGAGCGGCCGCAAAGATCCCGGCAATTGCAGCAGCTCTGATTCTCTAGCCGCAGAAGATCCCGCCTACCCGCTGCCCCCTCCTCTTTTCCCCAACCCGGCGGCGACAAGCGCCGCTGCCGCTTGCGCTTCGCCTGCCCTCCACGACCATGCCGCCTCCTCGATCCTCCTCGGTCTGCAGGCACCGCCTCCTCCGGTCCTCCTCTCGGCAGCCCAGCCAGCCCGCGCCACCCTCCCTCCCTCCCTCATTCTCTCAGTTCTCCCTCTCCCTCTCCTCTCCATCTCCTCTCCTCCCCTCCGCGCCTCGCCCACGCCGCCTCCTCCTCGGTAGCAGGAGGCGTCGAGGCTAGCACGGCGACGGGAGCAGGAGGAGCAGCCTGACGAGGAACCGCGAGGAGGCGGCAAGCGAGGCGACACAAGGAGGCGGCGCCACGACATCGGCAGCGCCACCGCCTAAGTGTCGCTCGACGCTTAGGCGACGTCTTAATAAGCATGATCAAGCTCCTTTTCAAAGAAAAAAGTGTCTATCAACCTCACAATTTGGTAAAAACGTAAAACAGCCCATGTTATGCACAGAGGCATGTATGGGATAAGTAACATGAATGGTTCTGGATTAGATCATCAACATATTGGATAGAGCACCAACGCACTCAGCGCTTGGGACCCTCTCTATGATCTATCCTGATTGTGGATTAGACTAGTACATGTCCCAATCTACACAAAGGTGAGCTATAAAACTAGCTAACACGCAGTGCATTTGCAGGATATAGTTTACCCGTGCCTAACATTTCAAGAAACCGGGTAACTTGCACAGATACACGTTTCCTTTTGCAGATGACGCTCGGAAAACATCAACATGTCAGCACAAATTTTGCAGCAGAGACTGGTCGCACGTGATTAGCATTGTGCTAACATAAGCAAGCTCAACCATACACACATTTCCTTTAGCGTAGAGGATCACTACTAATAATAAACATAATGCTGAATAAAACATTTCCTACAGAGCAACAGGACTCAGAAGTCAGTGCTGTAATGAAACGTCCGCTCACCTCCGGCTCGCTGCCGTCGGAGTTGAAGATCCTCATGGTGTAGTCCGCGCCATTGACCCCCGGCATGACGAAGATCACGCCATCGGCACCAATGCCAAAGTTCCGGTCGCACATCTTTGCGGCCTCCTCCGGCGTCACCTTCGGCACGGCCGAATCCCTGTTGTCCACCTACAAATCCAAACAAAAAAATAGTGATAACACAGCATTTAAAACAGCAGAGACTGCACGAATTCGCAACAGCATGTCACCCCCAAATGGATACTACACGATGTGGTAGCTCGAAAAAATTCGAAAAAAAAGTACCATGATGAAGTCGTTGCCAAGCCCCTGGTACTTGACGAAGTGGAGAGCGCTCTCGGATTCGCGGCGCTCGAGGAACGAGGCGGCCGCCGACGACTTGGGGGCGGACACGGCCATCGAGGTGACGGCGCGGCGAGGGGCGGGGGTCCCGCGGAGCGGTAGGCAGAGGCGGCGGCGGGAGAGAGCAGTGGAGGCGGCGAAGGAGGTCGCGGCGGCGGCGGCGGCGGGCGGCGGCATGGCGAGGAGAGCGTGCGGGAGCGGGAGGGGGTTTTGGGGGAGGGTCCCTGTCGCTGTCCGGCTAATGACAGGGAGCTTTTCGCTCTATGTAGTGGGCTCCACCTGACGAGTCGAGCCCACTGTCACTGACGTGTGGAATGATCCAGGTTGAGGGGGACAGGATCCTCTACGCGTCGGATGGATGTTGATCAGGTGAAGGGTTTGGTTGGGCGTGGATAGCCGGTTACCGCCTTCCTGTGGTGTTGACGGGAAACGGTATGCCGTGTTCTAACGGTGGCCATCGATGAAAACACGAGTACATGATGCATTCCGCGAGTTTTTGTTCTTATTGCCGTTTTTGGCCGTTGTCTTATTTGCAAAAATAGCATCTTCACCGACGATCATTATCTGGCCACCCTTCCTCCCGACATTTGCCCTCCTCACGACGATCACTGCGGTGCCTGCCATGACCGGGCGCCACGCGCCTCTCCTCCTTCCCGCGACGCACAGCCTCCCCTCCCGCCATGTACCCTCCAAACAAAAAAAAAAAGTCCAGTTCTCGGTGAAACAGAAAAACCGGTTTTAGTATATGTGCTGTTCGCACAAGGTTTGGAGGCCAGCCTCTCCTTCAATCCACTGCTAGGCCTCTCCCGTCACTTTCATCGGTCGTTGTCATTACTTTATTCCATGTCTCGTCATTGTCACACCGTTGTCTAATGCATGCATGCGAATTTCAATTCACTCATGTGGGGAAAGGATTCCCTCCTACAGCGGCTATAAATTAGAGAGCGAGTGAGCGCGATTTCATTTGGCCGTCGCTCGCTCTCGCTCTCTCTCTCTCTCTCTCTCTCTCTCTCTCTCTCTCGGTCGCTCTTTTGCTTTGTCGATTATATTTTCGGGAAAATTTTAGCGTTATTAACCGTCGTTATTAGAAGCCAATTTAGCAGGTAATTTTTATCTCTGTCGTTCGTAAATTCTTTATTAACTACGTACTTAAATGTCGAATCCGGGAACGAAGGGTCTCAGATTCTCTGTGTCTCATACACTAGTCTAGGAACAGCTAGTGTACACAGTCAAACAAAAGTGGGTAGCACAACCATAATACGTCATTGATTCATAATGATTCAAGTTTGTTACAAAAGGAGCATAAAGCCAATAAGTAAAATACAGCGGAAGCAAAAGAGTAATGTAGGCCACACGATTCGACATAGGCAATCGTCTGGAGGCGTAGCCTAGTCGTCCAAGTTCTCATCATCCACATAGTAGTCTTCCTCTAAACAACAATTTATTAAACAAAGTGGGTACAAATGAATATACTCTGCAAGTTACACCCAATTAACAGAATAATGCATGCAATGATTTATCAAAGGAGGGCTTATATGGCTCAATTTGCATAAAGTGACATTTTCGAGTTAAATATTCATACTAAGTTCTAAAACAGTTTATTCTATAGCTAAAATCAAGTTTTAAATGACAGTTTTATAGTAGATAACCTTCATACAAGAATTGGTGAAGGATATCTTCCTATCACATGGCAAACCGTCCAATTTCTCAATTAGATAAACTATCCAAAATTATTTGTTAAAACCTTTTGAAATCAAAAACAAAATTCTAACTTTGAGTGGCTTTGCTCAACATGTCCATGACCGTAGACACTCTGCAGAGGTTGTACAACTTTACCCACAAGAGGTAATCATCTTATAATGTCAGACATGACACGCTTCCGAAGATGTACGACTAAGTGATTATCACAATGCCTTTACAATGCGTCATTCCAATCGTAGTTATGATCGTTAAGGTTTCGCTTCCTTTGGATAGAAACCCGTCAGATTTAAGCTCCCTCTTGCGCCATGTGGAAATATATAAAAGCAGGTCACTCATACACCCACACAACCGGATGGCACAACCATAGCGAAATGTTGCAAATTATTTAGTCCTGTTACGCCCACAGTGATTTATGGTAGTACAGATGGGGCTTAGCAAGATCTTGACTCGAATCTCGGTCCTTAATCGACTTGGGCGCTTGTAGGATCAAGGATAACCGACTAGAGGGGTGAATAGGAGGTTTTAAAACTTTTGACTAATTAACAAATTAAGTCAATTATGAACTAAGTCTAAACTAGATACAATTCTAGCTAAGCAATTCTACACAAGATAATTGCTAAAATTATAAATCTGAAATAGTAAAGACAAGAAATAACCACAATTGAGATAATGGAGTTTTTCCCGTGGTATCGAAGAATTGCCGGTCTTCACTAGTCCACATTGAGGAAGCTTGAACTAATCAAGCCAGCTCCACAAATTAAGCCTTCCCTCGATCACTAGTGGTTGTTCTTCCTCCGCTCCGGAGATGGTGAACACCGAAACACTCACAATTGACACCGGGCCTCTTCACAATTTTCTTGAAGAGATCACCGTGCTAACTCCACCAAGCCGTTTAGGTGTTTGGCAAACACCAAGAGTATTGAATCACGATCTTTGCTTGATGACACTCAAGTGCAAAGGATCAATCTACAATGAATGCACTTGAATTTTGGCTCAACTACCTCACAATGAATGCACAAGTGTATTGGAGGTGTAGAGAGGATGCTCAAGGCTCAAAGGATGTTAAATGAAGTCTAGCATCTATCCTTGAGTAGGTGGAGGGATATTTATACTCCCACAAACAAATACGACCGTTAGGGCGAAACCCCAACTTTTTCAACAAATGTGGTAGTACCGCCATGCAATGGCCGGTACTACCGCACCTCACCTAACCGCACAGAATGGCTAGAACAGATGCATTAACTGCTCTGACATAGTCGTTGGGAAATTCAGCGCGGTACTACCGCCATGCAACATGTGGTAGTTCCGCTGGCCGGTCATAGCGAAAAATACGAGCGATACTACCGCTTCACCTTAGAGTCCAAAAAGGGCACTCTCTGGAAAATATGTACCGTTGATTTTTCGGTAACACCGGGGTGTGGTAGTTCCGCTGAACAAATGCGGTCATCTGCGATCTTGATAACCGCCGAGGAAACTCCGAACTACCGCGCAGAGGGTGAACTACCAAACCAAAATGTTGTCACTCTGGAAATAACGTACAACCAACTATTTTTCGGTACAACCGGGTTGCGGAAGTACCGCACCACCATCCCGATCATATGCATTGAGTCAGAGTAATCACCGACACAACGCTCGGTACTTCACCGATTATCTTGACAAAGCATAGTTGGCTTCCAAATCAAATTCTAAGTGCATGCATGATCCTATATTGATCCAAATGGTATAAGAACATGCTATCAGGCTACTAGTCATGAGCTCTCTTAATAGTACGGTATTTAACCTAAAATCCGGTCTTCTATCCATTTATCTTAAGACCGGTAAACATAAAACGGATCCTAGACTACTTGTACCTTGTCTTTGAACCATATTGATCTTCATGTTATCCTTTAGCATGCATCTCCAACTTCTCATATTCACCATTGGGACTTAACCTTGTAAATACTCAATAAACATGTTAGTCCCATATTCACATATTGTCATTAACTAAAAAAACAATTTTTAGGGGCCTAGATGCTTTCAACGACTTTCCAAAATAACTCATGAGCCTCGATCATAGAAATGACTTGGTCCCGTGTAACAACGTGCACCATCCAACATCCATTTCGCCCAAGTCCAAATTAATTTTCATTTTATTTACCAAGTCAAATCATTTAATAAATTTCTATGGTAAAGACAATACCATAATATTATTTTAAATCATATTTGAACTTTTGGCTAGATCCTCCAAATTAAACATTTTTGGGCTAACCTTTGACTAAGCATAAAGTTTTGCAACATGTTCTAATTCACACTAATGTACCAACTAGATCTTAACTATGGTATCAAGGAATGACTAACTCAATAACAACATTCTTTATACAAAGGAGTTGGGAATAATTACAATTTAAAACATAAATTTAAATTACATGAATTTAAATAAGCATGCAATAATAATTTAAAATGGAATTTAAATAATTTGAAATAATGGGATTCAAATATGATCAAATATGTAACTTGCCTTGCTCAAATGCTTGAGGATCTAGTTCTTGAATAATTTGGGTTCCTTGTAGTCGCTTAAATCTACACGCAAAACAAGCAAAATCAAATAAAATCCAAATTAAATAATTTTAGTATAGATAGCTAGATTTTGATTTTATATGACTTTAGAAATTTGAATCACTGAAATCGAAGCTTGAACGAAAGAGAACGAGCTCTCGGAAGTTGAAAATCACATGAAATGAAGAAAAAAGGATTTTCGGAATTAATTTCCTAAAGGAAAATAAATTTATTGCGTCATGCTGACGTCAGCGACCGGAAAAGGATTTTTAGCCAAAATATTTTTCAACGGAAAAAAGTTGAGCCACTGAAAAGTGGGCCCCACGGTAGACTTAGCTCGCGAAATAGGGAGGCTCGCCAAGCGCATGAGCTGGCGGTGATGCGGCCGCCACGTCAGCGAAGAAGGTAACGTGGTGCCTAGGTGGCATGATGTGTCATCGCCACGTCAGCAAAAACGCGCGACGAAGGCTTGGGCGACGATGCTCATCGGCGCTACGTGCCACGACAAGCGACGGTGAGGGTAGCAACGGGAGAGGGAGCGAGAAACCTATTGCGCCGCGGTCTCGATGGTGGGGCGTAAGGAGGTGGCGGCGGCAATGAGATGCGGCTTGCGGCGAGCTTGGTCTCCGGTGGAGCTCGGTGGCGAGAGACACGCCGATGTAGGCCACGGGCTTGCGATCAAAGGTGAAGATGAAGACGCCAAGAGGCTTCAATGGCACCGCTAGACGCGGTGGCGTGATCTCTGGCCGGTGGCGTGAAACCTGGCACTGACGAGGAGAGGCGGGATGGGAGGGAGAGATGGGGATCAAAGAGGAGGTAAGGACTCTTGGTACTCCATTTATAGAGTAAGGAGGAGGGCCAGGCGAGGATATGGGCTCGGTGGGATTCGCGGCGGCGCGGGCATGGGTGTTGGCAGGGCATGGGCCATGGTGTGGGCGCGGCGGTCGAAGGGGATGGGTGGAGCGGTATTTAATGCGCGTTGATGCGAGTGGCGAGGTGACGGGCGGGTGAGGCGTGCTGACGTGGCTCGGCATGGGCGCAGCCCGAAGATGACAGGGTGGAGGGGAGGTGACAGCGGGGCACTTTGTCGAGAGCAAGCAGTGGAGAAGCGCAAGCTGGCCGGCACATGGGGAGTCAGGGAGTGGGCCACGCAAGCTAGGCCACGGGAGAGGGAAATAGGAATCGGGCTGGGGAAATTCGGTCCAAAATGAATAGGAATTTCAAATACATTTTCGATTTTCAAAAACACAATAAACCAAAAAGGCTTCTATAAAATAGTAAATAAAGTCAAAAAATTCAAGAAAAATACACGAAAATCCTTGAATCATTTGGAACTTAATAAAATTATTTATTACTAAAATTTTGCTTTTAATTTTGTACATAAATTATTTTTAAATTTTAGGAAAATAGAAAAAGCATTTATAAAATCCAAAAAATTCAAGAAACTACTTAAAATACACCTTTTGACTTTAAAGCCAATAAAACCCAAGAAAATCCAAATAAACCAAATTTTAGATTAATTTAAATTTGATTCATTCATATTAAATTATTTTTATTTTCTAAAATTTCAAGTTTGAGATTTAGTAATTTAATAAAATCAAATGGTTATTTTTTATTTGAAAATTTCCCCAAAAAAAAAAACTAAAAACTGGGATGTTACATTAAGTAGTTGGAATTTTTCAGGCGCACCCATTATAGGCGCTCTGAAATTTTCATAGGAAAATCTATTTGAGTTTATTAGTTGCATTTAATCAGCCGCAGTTGAACTAATGTTACGTAATTAATTAATTTTAATTCTTGAGGCCTCGTTAATTAGTTACCAAACGAGTAGTCGTAATAAACAGTTTTTAGATGCTCGTGCAACTCCCTAGTACTACATACTACTGGTCGTGATTATTTTATAGTGTTCTAGATGAAACATACATGCACAATCTAACTCCCCATGTGAGTATCAAGGTTAGGGTCGACAAACATACATATCATTTGTCTTCTAGCTAGATAGTATGCACTGTTTCAGATGTTGTTAAGTAGTTTGAAAGCATGGGCTCAACTAACACCAATTAATTAGTTGGTTACTACTAATAATTTAAACATGTCTTGCATTGGTGTGTGTTTAATTAAGGATGTGGATATCATGGGGATATACACACGATCTTAGGATGATGATACAATTGGCAATGGCATTGAAGGTTTGTCGAATCATGTGTTTTTGGCAAAGTTTATTTTGCTGTCAGGCAAGTGGCGGTCTGACCGGCCATTGAGTGGCGGTCAGACTGGCCTTTGGAAATCGACCAGACCGGCCAAAAATAGATTTTTGATTTTGAAGCCGGGTCAAAAATAGAGGATGTAGGCAAGAGAGGGGATTCTCCTACACTTGGTCTCATAATTTTTGGAGCTTCGAGTCAAAAGTTCTATTCGTTTGAAAATTCCAGTAGGTTTTGGATTTCCAGGGAGAAAATTTGGCTAAGTCGGTCACTGGCGTCGACCGCCAACAAGTGGTGGTCGACCGGTTTGGCTTGTTCATCGCCAACTTCGGTGGCGATGATTGTTTGGTTAGGTCATATTTATGGGTTTCAGCAGTATATGTGTTGCATGATACATGTTTTGACTAACGTGGGTCAAGTTGCGAAGAACTTATTCCGGAAACGATTTCTTGGTCTATTGTTGTGTAGGTTGCTTGGAGGTCAACGACGGTCAACAATGAGGATGATCGAGGACTAGGCTTGGAGAGTTGAGGTTCAAAATGATCGAGGATGTTGGGTGAAGTTAGTGGATTCAAGATGGCGCAAAATGGACAAGGATGACCGAATCAGGCGGTTTGGTGCGACGGGTTGGATCAAGCGGTAGGGTCGGTCAAGTGACATGGTGGTTTCGGTGGGAACCGGATGGGAGACTTTCCGACATGAAGAGAGTGTTGATCAACCTACATGTGATGAAGCATGGAAGTGCTTCATAAAGATTGGACTCGGTCTTTGGAAAAGGATCGAGAAGGGTATTTTGGTAACTTCACCTAAATACCGCCTTGGTGACCTTTTTACAACTCCAAGCGCAAGACAGTGCAAAGAGAAGCGGTTTAGGTCAAGAGGAGATGAATACAGCGCTTTAAAATACGTGCGTAAGTAAAACCCATTTGTGTGTGGGTTTAACGGGTGTCCATTAGGGTTTGCTCTTCTAGAAGCTAGCATCCATTATAAATAGAGGAGGGTGCTGGCCAGCACCTCCTTAACCCTTCTTTTGAGAAACCCAAGTTTGTGTTTTTAGGGTTTGGAGAGATTAGTGGGAGGTTAGGGTTCTAGAGAGTTGAATTTGATTTCGTGCTCATGTGTTGAGTCTTTGTCCTCCTGGATGGAGTGGTTGTAAACCAACATCATATCAAATGAATCCAAGGAAAGATTTCACAAGATGAGCCTCTTCGTGTTCTTGCTCTCTATTGTTGTGTAGGTTGCTTGGAGGTCAACGACGGTCAACAGAGAGGATGATCGAGGACTAGGCTTGGAGAGTTGAGGTTCAAAATGATCGAGGATGTTGGGTGAAGTCGATTGGATTCAAGATGGCGTAAAATGGACAAAGATGACCGAATCAGGCGATTTGGTGCGACGGGTTGGATCAAGCGGTGAGGGTCGGTCTGAAGTGACATGGTGGTTTCGGTGGGAGCCGGATGGGAGAGACTTTCCGACATGAAGAGAGCTGTTGATCAACCTACACGTGATGAAGCATGGAAGTGCTTCATAAAGATTGGACTCGGTCTTTGGAAAAGGATCGAGAAGGGGTATTTTGGTAACTTCACCTAAATACCGCCTTGGTGACCTTTTGCTAACCCGTGGCGCAAGACAGTGCAAAGAGAAGCGGTTTAGGTCAAGAGGAGATGAATACTGTAGCTTTAAAATACATGCGTAAGTAAAACCCGCTTTGTGTGTGGGTTTAACGGGTGTCCATTAGGGTTTGCTCTTCTAGAAGCTAGCATCCATTATAAATAGAGGAGGTGTTGCCAAGACCTCCTTAACCCTTCTTTTGAGAAACCCAAGTTTGTGTTTTAGGGTTTGGAGAGATTAGTGGGAGGTTAGGGTTCTAGAGAGTTGAATTTGATTTCGTGCTCATGTGTTGAGTCTTTGTCCTCCTGGATGGAGTGGTTGTAAACCAACATCATATCAAATGAATCCAAGGAAAGATTTCACAAGATGAGCCTCTTCGTGTTCTTGCTCTCTATTGTTGTGTAGGTTGCTTGGAGGTCAACGACGGTCAACAGCGAGGATGATCAGGACTAGGCTTGGAGAGTTGAGGTTCAAAATGATCGAGGATGTTGGGTGAAGTCAGTGGATTCAAGATGGCGTAAAATGAACAAAGATGACCGAGCAGGCGGTTTGGTGCGACAGGTTGGATCAAGCGTGCGGGTCGATCAAAGTGACATGGTGGTTTCGGTGGGGCCGGATGGGAGACTTTCCGACATGAAGAGAGTGTTGATCAACCTACGTGATGAAGCATGGAAGTGCTTCATAAAGATTGACTCGGTCTTTGGAAAAGGATCGAGAAGGGTATTTTGGTAACTTCACCTAAATACCGCCTTGGTGACCTTTTTACAACCCATGGCGCAAGACGGTGCAAAGAGAAGCGGTTTAGGTCAAGAGGAGATGAATCTGGTAGCTTTAAAATACATGCGTAAGTAAAACCCGCTTTGTGTGTGGGTTTAACGGTGTCCATTAGGGTTTGCTCTTCTAGAAGCTAGCATCCATTATAAATAGAGGAGGTGTTGCCAAGACCTCCTTAACCCTTCTTTTGAGAAACCCAAGTTTGTGTTTTTAGGGTTTGGAGAGATTAGTGGGAGGTTAGGGTTCTAGAGAGTTGAATTTGATTTCGTGCTCATGTGTTGAGTCTTTGTCCTCTGGATGGAGTGGTTGTAAACCAACATCATATCAAATGAATCCAAGGAAAGATTTCACAAGATGAGCCTCTTCGTGTTCTTGCTCTCTATTTCGTGATTTTGGGGCTTTCTTTGATCCGCGAGTTTTCCTTTGGTTTCTACCCTAGATCTAGCTTGTTGTAACATGTGGGAATACATCTAGGATCATCTTGATCATCAATCACCCACGAGCAAGTTTCTAGATTATATTTTGCTTTTGACTCGATTTTGGAGCAACCTTCACTCAAACGAAAAAAGGTCGGAACTTTGGCTTGGATCTTCACGATCCTTGATTGGAATAGGTTCTTGACATTCTAGAGTTGGTATGTCTCAAGTTTGGTAAGATTTGGAGTCATGGATCAAAAGTTAGACCTTTTGTGATTTTGAGTTGGTGATTTTCTTGTTCATTGGCCTAGAGGTCGGACCGATTTCTAGTTGGAGGTCGACCGCCAACTAGCTAGAGGTATGTGACGCCCCACCTGTGATGCACTGCAGAGGTCCGGAGGACCTTTTTTTTGTTGCCATGAGCCACCACGGAAAGGAGTGGTAGCCGCGCATGGTGCATTCCCGAGTAGGTCTGCCAGGACCTCCCAAGAGGTCTTCAGGACCTCCTGGAGGTCTTGGCACACCACTGACCTCCCAGGAGGTCTTTAAGTCCTCCCGAGGTCTTGACCAAGAACCCCTCGGTAGCACCCCTGTGTACATCACAAGAGGTCCCGGCAGACCTCCTGTGTTAAGTCCCGTGAGGACATCCCGAGATCCCGCCTGTGCATCCGAGCTAGTCCCGGGACAATGAGCTAGCTCACACAAGAACACAAGCTAATATCACAACCACGAGGTCAAACAAAGATGAAGCAGACAAATTAAACTTTATATAACAGTACCTTATGGTCAAGCTTGCTAACAAGAGATCTGCCTCTGAGGGCTTACAAAACCAGCAAGGACTTACAACCGGCAACAATGAGCTCTAAGGCCCCAACACCAAAAGCGAGCACAGCCATCCAACAAGCACCACAGGCTGTCGAGTGGAGGACGTCCTAGGCAGCTTAGTCGTCGAAGAACTCCTCCTCAAAAAGATCTGCACTGCCCTGCACTTGATCATCTTCATAGTCTACTTTGACACAGGGCTTAAGCCATGAGTACTTTGAATGTACTCAGCAGGTCACAGAGAACAATTATGCAATAATAATCATGCAAGGGCTTACCAATTGAGAGCTGTATGGTTAGTTTTGCGCAAAGCCAGATTTGGACAAGAATAATAGTAATAGATTAAAGAGCAGCAAGGAAAAACAATAGTACATAATATATTTGATGAAAAAAATGTGGAGTGAGCATCAACTCACATCCACAACAACAATGGGGGAGGTCTGGTCACACCAGTGGCCAGGTCCTCACCCAAAACCCACTCTAGAGCACCCACTCCAGAGGTCCGAACCAGCCCCTGGACCACCACCCGAGCCAACCCTGACCCCTCTGGAGCCGGCCAAGGTCTCTTCGAGGCAGAGCCAAGGTATCTCGTTGAAGTGTCTAGTGGCACAAATTTTGAAACAACTACCCCTTACACCATTTTCACTGAGCATGTCCATGACCAAGGACTTGGCTATTCGAATAGATTTTACACTCTGTAGAGGTGTACAACTTTACCCACAATCCACGATCTCGCTAGCGGGACGGGTTCCGGTCACCCTTGCTCACTTCCTAAGGTGAGCGCCTAGAGAGCGCAGCAAAGCCTTTACAAAGCTTTGAACTGACTTGGGCGCCTGCTAAGGTTTCGCAATCCTCCTGTGGTCTAGAAATCCAGGTTATGGGTGCCCTCTTGCGCCCAACTAATCACACGCCAACCACAACACCCTAAGCATCTCATTGCTAATTATTCAAATTTGACCATTCCTATAAAATGATCTTGTGGTTGTACTGTTTGGCCCATTCAACAGACACAAAGTGAAGTCCTTAATTGTGCTAAGGCAAGACTTCCACAACCAAGTGTGCACAGCACCCACTACTCACTCCCTGCCTTCTTGCCTCAGCAAAACAATTTGTATTAACCCATCCCAAAAGACCACCCAGTCTTGGCACAACAATTTTAACCAAGTGGTCTCACACCATAGTCAACACAACTTAGGCATCCCGCCATAGTCGCTCAACAAAGGGCACCAACCACACATTTCATAAGTCATTAGTCAAGATTATTAGAGATGAAGCATGCTACATCCGAACCACGTTTTCTAAGCGAAGCTATAAAGACCTACAGCCCCCATGTTGGCAAATAACAAAGAACACCAACTAAATATCCACCCTAAGGCTCACAAGGTGAACATGACAACATGTTAGGGACAAAGTATGAAGGAGGCATAACAACAAGTAGGCAAGTAACTACGGCCCAAACCATTTTCTTATAAACATAGCCATGCATGATAAAGTAAAACCGAAATACATTAGCAAAACTAGGTTCAAAATGATCAAAGGGAGGTCTATGGCTTGCCTTGGTCAAGCAGTGGAGAGCCTTCAGTAGAGAGAGCTGGGTCCAAGATCTCCTCAAACTCGTGATCTACACGTTCGCAAGAAAACCAAATAAGCAAAACCACCCTAAGCCAAAGAACTTCAAAAGACTCTAAGGAACACAAACCAACTCAGCAAGAAAGGAAAAACCAAGAAACTCAAAGACCTCAACGAGCTCTGGGAGGTCTTATGCAAGAAGGAAACCAAAGGGAAGACAAGGAAGAAAAGAGCAACAAAGTTACAAAGGCTTGCCCGCCAAATATATATAGCCGAGTTGGTGGAGTGCACCACAAGGAAGCTCGGTGGCGTGTTGGCAATCGGGCAACTAGGGCGTGGCTTGCCCTAAAAGAATTGAAATAAAGTACCTCAGATGTGACTGCATTTAATGTGACCCGACACCTATTAAATGCGCACAGAGTTCTGAGGCAAGAGCAATAATTACAAGGTGGAGAGAGGCTGGCAAGTGGGGCCAGTCAAAAGGGTGCACCACTGGTCAAAGAGGTGGCCCCACCGCAAGGGTCATCTCCGCTAAAGACCACTGTGAGGTCCTGGGCAAGAGGTCCAAGACACTCAGAGGGGGAGGTCCTGGACAGGAGGTCCAAGGACTCGAGAGGAGGTCCTGGACAAGAGGTCCAAGACACTCAGAAGGGGAGGTCCTGGACAGGAGGTCCAAGGACTCGAGAGGAGGTCCTGGACAAGAGGTCCTCAAAGCTCACAACGAGGAGGTCCTAACACTCAGACCTGCACAAGGGAGGTCTAAGGGTCAAGATCTCAAAGGGGAGGACCTCAAGGTCTAGATCAAACGGTGCAGGGGAGGTCCTGACCAACAGGGATATTCTGGTTTAGGAGGGTGGTCTTTACAAAAGACCAGCAAGGATCGAGGAGCTGGTCTTTGCAAAACAACCAGGAAGAGGTCCTGGAAACAAAGGAAAACGCGCAGTAAAGTAGAGCCGTTCAATTGGAATCAGGCGGTCCAGAAAGGAAAGGAACGTTCGGACCATCCAAACGTTACCTCGTAGTTGAGCCATAAGATCAAGATCGAATGGCGCAAAACAAAGGGGCCGTTCGGACCGAGCGAACGGACCAACGAGACTAGGCCGTCTGATTTAAATCGGACGGCTAGGAGGGAAAGGGGACGTTCGGACCAAGCTAACGTGCCCTTAGGATCGGGCCATCCGAACAACATCGGACGGTCCTAAGGTAATGAAGGCAAAGCCTCAAGCGATGCAGCCATGAGAGTCAAAGATGGGTCCAAGCGCTAAGGAGGTCAGAACCTTTAGATTCAACGAAGGGAGGACTTGGACGGCTAAGATCTCCAAGAGGGAGGTCCTAATGGCCAGATCTCAACAAGGGGATGTCTGTGCGGCTAAGATCTCCAAGAGGGGGTCCTAACGGCCAGATCTCAACAAGGGAGGTCTCATGCGCTAAGATCTCCAAGAGGAGGTCCTAACGGCCAGATCTCAACAAGGGAGGTCTCAGGCGGCTAAGATCTCCAAGAGGAGGTCCTAACGGCCGAGATCTCAACAAGGGGAGGTGCAGGCGGCTAAGATCTCCAAGAGGAGGTCCTAACGGCCGATCTCAACAAGGGAGGTCTTAAAGGACGCAGAGGAGGTCCGTGAGGACAACAAAAGGTCTGCAGGGACAAAGGGAGGTCCAAATAGCCACGAGGAGGTCTATTTGAACACAAGGGATGTTCAAATAGACAAGAGGAAGTCTAGGAAGGTCCCAAAGGGCACTGGAGGTCCAGAGAAACTCGAGCGCCCAAGAGAACTTCAGGGGTTCCAAGAGAGCGGAGAAGTCCACGGGAGGTCCAAAAGAAGCAAAGTCAAGCGTGGCTTTGGAGAGACCAACGAGGTTTTGAAACACAAACTGGAGCCGGGTCATTAACAGAAAACCCAAGCACGGAGAGGTCCGAACAGAGGGGAGATAAGAGAGATCTAGATCTCAAAGAGATTCAAGCCAACAAAGGAAGTTAAAAGAGAAGAGACAAACCAGGGCACACAGAGAGGCTTCAGAGGGACCGAGCGGCAAGGGCAAGAAAGACACAACAGAGAGCCGAACCGCAAGGAACACCAACAAAGAGCTTAGTTAAGGTTTGATTAATTCCAATTGAACTCTCTAAATTTTCAAAATATCAGGTTAAGCTTTGGATTCTCAATAAAGCCAAATGGTTACTTTTATTTTGAAAACCAGGCAAGAACTTAAGAGAAACGGGACGTTACAAGGTAAGACCGCCAACTAGCAAGAGGTCAGACCGCCCAACTAATTTGGATTTTAGTTTTTCTGTTTTTGGTCTTTTTGCTTCGGGGTTTTGATTAGATTCAATACAAGTCTTGCACTGTGCTTGTATATTGATCTTCATAGCTTTCATAGATATTGGAGTGAATTTAGTATTGAATTCAATAAATGTAAAAAAGAGATCGTGCTCCTATTCACCCCTCCTCTAGTCGCCTTTTCGGTCCAACAAGTGATATTAGAGCCCGGTTAGTTCAATCTTGATCTTAACCGGTCACTGAACTTGGCGATGGAGAAGTACTCCACCAAGCCGCATATCTTCGATGGGCTCGACTATGCCTATTGGAAGAATCGCATGCGTGTCTTCCTTCAGAGCGAAGGACCAGCTATATGGGAGGTTGTTCGAGCTCCGCTTGTTTTGCCCGAGGTTGCTACGCTGGCTTCAGCAGCCCTCTTGGCTAACAACCATAAGGCAAAGAATCTTCTATATGCTGTGCTTGGTAGACAGGAGTATGATAGGATTTGTAATCTTGAGACCGCACACAGATTTGGCACACCCTCAAAAGCGTACCACGAGGATCGTCCCAAATTAAGCAAGTGCGCTAGACGATCTTCAAGCGAGAGTATAACAAGTTTGAGATGTGTCCTAGTGAGAGCATCGATGACGATTCACTCGCTTTAACAAGGTGATTAATCGATGAGAGTCAGAACATTGAGTACTCTCAACTGAGAATGCCACCCACCTCTTGGCTGCAATTAACACCAAGGAGTGGGAGATGAAGGCTACTACCATTGAGGAGAACATCGATCTCTAGTCTCTCTTTGAAGTCGCTCTATAGCAAGCTCAAGACTCATGAGATCAAGAGAGGTAGTCTTCCTAAGAAGGAGAACATAGTTTTGGTGGTCGATCCTCTTAAAAGAACTTCGATGGTTCTTCCGAGTCTTCTTCCGGATTTTCTCATGCTTGTTTATCTGCAATCCATGAAGAGGAACTTGAGAGTATTCTCGAGGCCGATTTGGCTCTCTTAGCCAAAAAATTCACACGACCTATAACAATATGATAAACAAGAAGAGAGGTGGCCTTGTGGCGTGCTATAAGTGTGGAGAGCTTTATCATATCTCGACGAATCGCCTAAGCTAAAAGGAAAGGGCAACAACAAGGATGAGAAGGTCATTCGAAGAAGCCTAAGGGAATAAGTCCAAGTTTGATGTCGCCAAGCTCATGAAGGCCGCCACCAAGGGTTTTGCCACTTTTGGAGAACAATCCATGAGCGATGTGGACTCGTGAGCGAGGAGGACAAAGAGGAGGAGCTCCTCAAGACAAGAAGAAAGGGAAGGCAAAGGACTTCACCGACATGTGCTTCATGGCCGACTCCGTCGACGCCGATGACAACGATGAGGTACCTCCATCCTATGATGTTCTCTCTGCTAGATGTGATACCATCTTTGAGCAACTGCTTAGTCAGGATAAGGCTTTAGAGTTCACCATGGTGAGGAATAAGGATCTAGAGTCACAAGTTGATAATCTGACATTAGAACTTATAAATGCTAAGAGTCTTGATGCTGATGAATGTTCATCCTGCCATGCTTTACACTCTGATTTTGCTAAATTGCAAATGCTCATGATGTTGCCTTGCACCAACTAGAGAATGCTAGAACTGAGCTAATTGAAGTTAAAACTGCTCCTTGTGAAAAATGTTTAGAATCTAGCAAGTTGGTTGTTTCTGATAAGGCTGAGTCTAGCTTTTGCTCTTTCTGCTTAGAATGTGAACATGAAGTAAAAGACATAATAGAAGCAGTTAGAGCTGAGTTTGCCAAGCATAAGGACAAATTTGATTCTGCTTCTTGTGTTTCATGTGAAGCCTTTAAGCTTGAAGTTGCTTTTCTTAAGGAGAAACATGCTAGAGCCATTAAGGCCAAAACTTGTGAATCATGTGTTAATCTTGGAAAAGAGAATGCTTATCTTGAGGATACATTAGAAAAATTCTCTAATGGTAAGAAACAGTTAAGCATGATTCTTGATAAGTCTAAAACTCCTTATAAGAAGCAAGGGTTAGGATACAACTTTGCCAAGGACAAGTCCAAGCTCAATGTCATTCAAGTCTTGGAAAATTACTTAGTTGAATTCAAAACCCAACCTGCAAAAACCATTTTCAAATCTGTAGGTTTTGCCCAACCATCTTTTCAGCCAAACTGTGCTTCTCACAGTGGTACCAAGTACCATTGCACCTATTGCAAGAAGGATGGACATTTGCTTGAGTTCTCACATGAGGTTGAAAAATGCTAAGAAAAATCTTGCTAGAATTTCATCGATCAACTTAGAGCTTTTATGAGACATGGTCATTTAGAAAAAGAAGAAACTTGGACTACGATTTGTTTCACATGCTCATCATCATCATGTTCCTAGACAGGATGCTTCTCATGTTCGTGTAACTATTGCTCATAATAGAACCTCAAGTAGAATCAAGGATAGCAATTCTACTTTGTATACTACTCGCAGATGTGTATCTCAGTATTGGGTTCCTAAGTCATGTTTAACTAACCCCAGTATTGAGACACATCGATCTTTTGTGCCTTGATTTTCAGGATCGCCGTGGAAGGGGGAAGAACACGTGGTTAAATCGACTCATTGCTCACACCACATGACCGAGATTCAAAATGGTTCACCTCCTTCACGCGGTCGACTGGTGATGACTTCATCACCTTTGGAGATGATACACAAGGGCGGATTGAAGGAACGTGATCGATTAGGGTGAATAACAAATTCATCCCAAGGACGCCGCTCTTGTGGACAAGCTAAGGTACAATTTGTTTTCGTCTCGCATGACTTCTTAATGATAGCTACAAGACTAGATTTAAGAAAAATGCTTGTTGTGTGCTTGATTCAGCTGGTGATTTTATTTTTAGGATCTCTAGAGTTGGTAGGATCTTTGGAACTGATTTTTCTGAATCTCTTGCTGGATCTCTCAAGTGTTTAATTGCATCTTCTTCTGAGTTCTAGCTTTGGCACCGACGGTTGGGGCATATTGGTTTTGATCATCTGACGCAAGTTAGTAACCTTGATCTTATGACAAGTTTGCCCAAACTCAAAGCAGTCAAGGATGCTGTATGTGCGCCCTGTAGGCATGGCAAGCAAGTTGCCACCTCACACCCTTTATTGACTATGGTCATGACTGATGGACCAGGACAGTTGCTTCACATGGATAATGTTGGTCCTTCTAGGTTCGATCAGTCGGTGGCAAATAGTATATTCTTGTCACAGTTGATGATTTTTCGAGATACTATTGGGTGTTCTTTCTTGCTTCGAAGGATGAAGCTTTTGATCATTATCATGATCTTGTTCTTCGCTTGGCTTCTGAACTTCCTGGTGCCCTGAGAGCAATTCGAAGTGACAATGGCACGGAGTTCAAGAATGCCTCATTTGCCTCTTTTTGTGCTGAGCGCGGTATTGAACATCAATTCTCTTCTCCACACGTCCCTCAACAAAATAGTGTTGTGGAAAAGAAGAATAGAACCTTAGTCGAGATGGCTAGGACGATGCTAGATGAGTATAGCACTTTGAGGAGGTTTTGGGCTGAAGCTATTGCTACAGCTTGCCATATTGCCAATTGTGTCTTCTGGAGACCTTCTTTGGGCAAGACATCTTATGAGCTTCGCTTTGGTAGAAAACTCTCTGTCTCTCATTTTCGAGTCTTTGGATCCAAGTGTTTTATTCTCAATACAGGAAACCTAGATAAATTTGAGTCAAGAACTTCTGATAGTTTATTTCTGGGTTATCCTGCTCATTCGAGGGGGTTTTCGGATTTTTAATGTTGAGACTAATGTTGTCTAGGAGACATGCAATGTCACTTTTGATGAGACTAGCCCTGGAGCTAGATCAAACATTTTAGGTGATACACAGGCAACAGAGAGCATTTTTGTAGAGGAAGATGATGAAGAAGCCGATATTGCTCTTCCACCTGTTGCTGATGCTCCTGTCCAAGCTCCAGAACCTTCTTCAACTACTTCACCTCCGATTGAGGCTCCTGCTGCATCTTCATCATCAGCAGTACCTGCGGAGGTCGAAGAGATGCTTTCTCCTCCGGGAGCTCCACTTCACATTCAGAGGCATCACCCTCCGAATCAGATTATTGGTCAGCTTCATGAGCGAGTCACTCGCTCTAAGTACCATGATCCGAGTCCCTACTCTCATTCTGCATTTGTTGCTTCTTTTGAACCCCACGATATATCACATGTTTTATCTGATTCTAACTGAATTAATACCATGCATGAGGAGTTAGAGAATTTTGAGAGAACCAAGGTCTAGAACCTAGTAGAGCCTCCTAGTGGTCATAATGTGATAGGAACCCGTTGGGTATTTAAAAACAAACAAAGTGCGTATGGTTCTATAGTTAGAAACAAGGCTAGGTTGGTAGCTGATGGTTTTAACCAACTTGAAGAGTTAGATTTTGATGAAACCTTTGCTGCTGTTGCTAGATTAGAAGCCATTCGTATTCTGCTTACATTTGCTGCTTCTAAGTGTTTTAGGCTGCAACAGATGGATGTCAAGAGTGCTTTTCTGAATGATTATACAGAGGAGAAGTGTATGTTAGGCAACCCCCAGGCTTTGAGAATCCCAAGCATCCTCGTCATGTCTTCAAGCTATCCAAAGCCTTGTATGGTCTTAAGCAAGCCCTTAGAGCCTGGTATGATAGACTTAAGACTTTCCTGCTTAAGAATAATTTTGAGATGGGTAAGGTAGACAAGACTCTATTTATTCTTTGGCATGGCAATGACTTTCTACTTGTTCAGATTTACGTGGATGATATTATCTTTGGTGGTTTTTCTCATGCTCTTGTTTCTAGTTTTTATGAGACCATGTGCAGGGAATTTGAGATGAGTATGATGGGAGAACTCAACTACTTTCTGGGGCTTCAAATCAAGCAATGCAAGGAAGGGATCTTCATCCATCAAACGAAGTACACCAATGACTTGCTCAAGCGCTTCGAGATGGGTGATTGCAAGCCGATCGCCACTCCCATGGCGACTTCGACTGTTTTGGATCCAGATGAGGAAGGAGAAGCCGTGGATTAACGCGAGTACCGCAGCATGATCGGCTCCCTCCTGTACCTAACGGCCTCAATGTATGATCAAGGATAACCGACTAGAGGGGGGTGAATAGGAGGTTTTTAAACTTTTTGACAATTTAACAATTTTAGTCAATTATTAACTTAGTCTAAACAAGATATAATTCTAGCTAAGCAATTTACCACAATAGACAAGCTAGAAATATAAATGCGGAAATGTAAAGACTAGAAATAACCACAATGACACAAGGAAGTTTTTCCCGTGGTATCGAAGACTTACCGGTCTTCACTAATCCACGTTGAGGAAACTTGATCAACTCAAGCCGGCTCCACAAATTAAGCCTTCCCTCGATCACTAGTGGTAGCTCTTCTCCTCTCCGGATAGGCGAGCTCTAACCTTCACAAATGCCTGGGCCTTCTCATAATCTCCTTTGAGAAGATCACCGAACCAAACTCCAAGCCGTCTAGGAGACGACAATCTCCAAGAGTAATAGAGCAAGAAATCTTCACTTGAAAGCGCTCTAATGCCACAATGATCAAACTCAATAAATTCTCTTGGAAAAACCTCAATTACCTTTGCAAATGGAAATGAATGCTCTCAATGAGTAGGAAACAATGCAAAGAGCTCAAGAGATGTTAAATGAGGCTCAACAACACTTCTAGTTGCAGTGGGTGAGGTATTTATAGCCTCCACCCACTGCACTAGCCGTTGGGGCACGAAATCCCCAATTTTTCATGGAGCCCAGTCGGACACAGCAACAGCAGTGCGGTCCATCCGCCTCACCAGAACGGTCGATCAGAACGCATTAAATGCACCAAAAATAGCCGTTCTAGGTGTCGGTCGGATCACAGTGAACGTAAGTTAGTCCGCCTACGTAAAAATGTAAATCGCTTTAGAGACTCATCGAAAATGCCGACCGCATTGAAGGACCGGAGGTGCGGTCATCAAGACTTATACCGGCGGCGATCGGCTCACAAATTTCAACTGAAAACCTTCTCTGGAAAATGTTGACCGCGTCCAAGACCCGGGGGTGCGGTCAGTCCGACCAATGGCCGTCGGTTAGTCCGGCCTAGTGGAAATCAGCAAAATCAAAAACAACACCTCATTTGGAAAAAATCGATCATTGCTTTTGGTCCCAAGACTCGGTCGATCCCGGCCATTAACGTCGGTCAGTCCGGCCTCCAAAGAAAATCAGCAAATTTAAATTGAGGCCAAACCAAAAACAAATCTAAGATTAAATCAAATAAGATTTGAGCAATTGTGGCATCATTCACTTTCAAGGTACTCATTTCTTGGACTCTCTTTATAGTACAACTGTCTAGCCTATAACCCGGTCTTCCAACCAACTCACCTAAGACCAGTAAAATAAAAAGATCCTAGACTATTGTACCTTGTCTTTGAGCCAAATGATCTTCATGTAATCCTTTCACGCAATTCCGGTCATCAAGAGCACCAATGGGATTTAACCTTGTACATACTCAAGAACACGTTAATCCCATATTCACATATTATCATTAATTACCAAAACAATTTTAGGGCCTAGATGCTTTCAATCTCCCCTTTGGTAATTGATGACAACACACTTAATATGTGAGAGAATGATTGTTTTGAATATACTATGAGTGTATATTCTTTTGATGACTTAACAACGAGATAATTCTTGCAATAAGCTTAAAAGGAATTTTGAGAATTATTTCCTTGTTAAATCCTGTTTAAAGAAAGCTCCCCCTAAACATGTGCATAAAAAGTAGAGAATTTTTGCAAGCACAAGTAGAGATTTTTAGAGAATTTTGGCGGAGTTTCTTTTACATGATGGAACTTGAGGAAATGCAACAATATATAACATTATAAACATAGCATTTCAAGAGAGTAATATAAGCACAATATTAACCAACAAGTTCATCAAGATAACATTGAGAATAGCAATGTCTTAAACCGATTACAAGCATAGAAGTACATGATCATTCAGCCAAGCTCATAGACGGTAAAGCATTAAGCGTTCATATAAGAGGTTCAATAAGCTTACAATGATAGCAAAAGAGAGAAATAAGCTTATCCTCTAATTATTACACACAAAAGTCCAACAAGCATTCAACAACCATAACTAATAGATATAGAGATATATAGGACCATATAGCACTTCTCCCCCTTTGGCATCAACTATCAAAAGCTACGAAGTAGGGGGAGGAGGAGGAGCTGCAGTCGACGTGGAAGGGGCTGAAGGAGGATTAATGCGTCGACGCCGAGAATATGTAATAGTCTGCTCAATCGACGAGATACGAGTGGTCATCTCAGCCATGCCGGTTTGAATCCCGGAAACCAATCCAACCATCTGATCTAGGCGCTAAAGCACAACTGAGTTAGACTGCTCCACGGCTGCCTGGCGAGAGTCCAAAGACTGAGTAGTGCTCTCTAGAGCATCCATGCGATGATCCAGAACCTCTAGGCGACGATCCACTGTATCAAAACGAGATACTATCGTGTTGATGCCAGTATGTAGAACATCCAACAATAGTGGATCAAGTCCACCGCTACTGAGGAGCGGGCTGAGGAGAGGCTGGAGCATCAGCAACTGGGTGAAGAGGCCTGTTCCTCAAATCTCTCTGGTGGTCACCTTCTGGCTTGTACTATTTGTGAGGAAAGGGAGTGGTACCATGAAAGTCAGTGGTTCTCAATATGAGCATCATGATATAAGGAGCATAATACATCCTCTTTCCCAAATCACCGTGGCAAGATTGCAACTCAGTCAAGATTAAGTGCATAATATCAAATTTCTTTCCTTGCATCACATAATCTATGACGTTCCAGGCATGACCTCGAATAGCGTCATTGTTGCCACTCCTGGGCAAGATGGTGGCCCTGATTATCCTGTTAATGACACTAGGGAGGGGCCTCAGACCGGCAACCTTACCAGGGACAATTCCAACATGGGTAGGCTCATAGAATTGCATCTGCTCTGGAGTCTACGGCGCGGGCTCAAGATGGATCTTAACATACTCACGTGCTGGCAGATTGAGGGCCTCCTCAAAGTGACGCTTGGTGGCCATGTAGCGCCCGAGCCTGTCATCCAAGTCACAGTGCCCAAGGAGGATGGAATGTAAACTATGGCATAGAACTGACGGATTACCTCCTCATTGAAGTTGCACTTGATGCTAACAATCCCATCCAGGCCAGCATTGCGAAAACGAGTGTACAAACTCGCATACCGGGTTCGCTCATTGAGATATGTCCAATTAATGTACTTTTGAATAGCAAACTGCTTGTGAAGCACCACATGATTGTAGCAATCTTCCTGAAAAATTGAGTGGAAACTCTCATCTGTGGCTGATCTTGGCTGCACATATGGTGATTGCTTTCTGAGTTGCTTGAAATCATCATTCCGATTTGAGCGAAGATCCACACGAGGCTCAGGTGAAAACTTCATATCAGCATCATCTTCTTTGTCCAAATGTTCACTGGCGCTAGGCACGGAGGACAAGGACGGCGAGGAGTTCGCTTCGTCGCTATTGGAATGCTCAACCAGAGGACGATGGGTAGCCTTCCGGGGATGACGAGACCAAGATGCCTCGGGATCGGCAACGGTCTTGGTCCTTGCCGTGATCACTGGAGAGATAGACAAGACAACCAAGGAGTGAATTGAAAGGAACAGGGATCAACAAGTCGATAAAAACAGCCTTTTCGTCGTGGTTCGGACTAACAGTAGTTGGCGGTCATTCCAGTAGCGCAGATCGATCAAGACGCAACACGCCTAAGTTAGTCCGGCCTTGATCAAGAAGCTAGGGTTCTTATCAAACACAACGGAATCTCCATAATGCAAAGTTAATCCGACATTCAAGGCAAGTAGAAGACAAAGGAGCATTCTAAAAGGTCGATTAACTCTCTAGGAACCGATTATTGAGAGAAGATTCACGGGTTGATCGATTAATCGGGAAAAGATGAACCTTGCCGAGTCGGTGGAGAAGAGGAGGAGCCGCCGGCGAAGAGGGGACGTCCGGAGGTGAGGAGGAGCCACGGGCGGCAGAGACGAGGAGGCGCTCCTTGGGCGACGGCACAGGGCTATGATGAGAAGAGGAGAACCGTCGGGGAGGAGTGGAAGAGATAGAGGCGAACTGACGGGTCGGTGGAGAGTTAAAGAAGGAAACCGAAACGCATTAACTGCCTCGCGCGGACTGACTGCAGGGCAAAGCTCGATTAGTCCGGGCACAAGCTCAAGTTGACTGATTAAGCTTATGTTGACCGCACCTGGAGATTCTTGAGGATTTTTGCAGAATTTTTGTGTTGTCTTTGCTCCATAGACTTAGCACACAACATAAAAACTATCTTGGAGCAATTTCAACGAGATTAGATCAACAAATGAGTTTTGAACATAGATTTTTAAGAAAATAGAGCAATTTTTGAAGAGAAAAGATTTGAAAGAGTTAAAACAAGCAAACAACGAGATTTGTCACTTGTGAGGATATGTATGAGTATGAAATACTATTTTGAGGCAATATATGAGAGAAATCATTGCCTAAATAGCAATACTCATTTTATGCTAGAATAGACTCAAGTGCATTTTTCGGGTTTTGGGCTATTTTTGAGCGAGATTCAAACTTAAATAACTTTGATTTGGTTGAGAGTTTGAAAAACTTATGAATACGAAAAAGGTCATGAATAACCATATTTAGCTTTTTCCTTTTGGGAGCAAGATCAAATTTCTTTTGGAATCACTTTTGGATGAAAAGCCGTTTTTGGTCAAAAACAAGATAAGTAATAAATTAGTTTTTGGCCAAAACTTGATTTTTCTTTTAAGATAGATAATTTTGAGATCTTTTCTACTAACAACCTTTGAAATACATTAGAGAATAGATGTAGCTAGTTTTTCAAGAGGTTTGATTGATAAACACCAAATTTTGACTTTTGACCAAAAGGATTGGTTCTTGAAAAGACACATTCTAGCATGTTTGTTGATATATGCACAATTTGAGTTGTGGTATACATAGTGATTGTATAGCACTCCCCCTAAATGTGTTTCCCATCTTAGTTCTTGAAATAAGAGAATCACGAGAGAAAGGCGAATTCAATTAAGATTCAAGAACATAAAGTAATCAAATGACATTAGAACAATCTATGACATTTAATTCATTCCTCAATTTGCAAAAGTAGCCTTCATCTAAAGGTTTGGTGAAAATATCCGCTAATTGGTCTTCGGTTCTTATGTGGCTAATTTCAATATCTCCCTTGCTCACATGATCTCTCAAGAAGTGGTGGCGAATATCTATATGCTTGGTTCTTGAGTGTTGAACATGGTTATTAGCAATTTTCACGGCACTATCATTGTCACACAAAAGGGGCATTTTATCAAATTTAATTCCATAATCCATCAATGTTTGCCTCATCCATAGCAATTGAGCACAACAACTTCCCGTGGAAACATATACGGCTTTGGCGGTAGATAAAGCTACGGAGTTTTGTTTCTTGGATAACCATAATACTAAAGATCTTCCTAAGAATTGACAACTACCCGAGGTGCTTTTTTCTATCGACTTTGCAACCCGCATAATCGGAAACGGAATATCCAATTAAATCAAATTTAGCACCTTTGGGAAACCAAAGGCCAATGCTAGAGGAATGCTTGAAATATCTAAGAATTCTTTTAACGGCCATAAGATGACATTCTTTTGGAGAAGCTTGAAAACGAGCACACATACAAACACTAAACATGATATCGGGCCTAGATGCGGTAAGATAAAGCAAGCTACCAATCATGGATCTATAAAGTTTTAAATCCACCGGTTTACCTGCCTCATTTAGATCAAGATGACCATTTGTAGCCATGGGAGTCTTGATGGGCTTTGCATCTTCCATGCCAAATCTTTTAAGTAAATCCTTCACGTACTTAGCTTGGCTAATAAAAGTCGCATTCTTGAGTTGCTTGATTTGAAGTCCAAGGAAATAGCTTAATTCTCCAATCATTGACATTTCAAATTTTCTAGACATCATATCACCAAATTCTTTGAAAAAATCTTGATTAGTAGACCCAAAAATGATATCATCAACATAGATTTGACATACAAAGAAATCATAATCTAAAACTTTAGTAAATAAGGTTGAATCAATTTTCCCGATTCTGAATCCTTTTGATACTAGAAAATCTCTAAGACGTTCATACCATGCTCTAGGAGGTTGTTTAAGACCATAGAGTGCCTTGGAGAGTTTATATACATGATTTGGATTATTAGGATCTTCAAACCCGGCAGGTTGTTCAACAAAGACAAATTCGGATATTTTACCATTTAAGAAAGCACTTTTACCATCCATTTGAAATAATTTAATATCAAAGCATGATGCAAAGGCAAGTAATATCCGAATTGACTCAAGTCTAGCTACGGGAGCGAAAGTTTCACCAAAATCCAAACTTTCAACTTGTGAATATCCTTGAGCGACCAATCTTGCTTTGTTTTGAATGACCAAACCATTCTCATCTTGCTTGTTCCTAAAGACCCATTTTGTACCAATAACATTGTGTTCTTTGGGTCGATCCACCAATGTCCAAACTTCATTTTGGGTAAAGTTATTGAGTTCTTCATGCATCACATTCACCCAATCCGGATCGTCAAGTGCTTCTTCTACATGCTTTGGTTTAATAGACGAGACAAAAGAGTAATGTTCACAAAAAGAAGCAACACGAGAGCGAGTTTGGACACTCTTACTTACGTTACCCAATATTTGATCTATTAGATGATCCTTTGCAATTGCATTGTGGATTCTTGGTGGTAGGTTGGATGGTTGATCATCTTCCTTGTTGTCCTCTTCAATGATTTGTACTTGACTTGTGGAAGATGTGGGTGGTTTAACTTGAGTGGAGGATGATGGACCATCTTCGGGCTTGATGTCGCCTATTTGCATATGTTCCATTGCTTTTCTTAAGGCTTCATCACCTGCATCATCCAAATTCTCATGCTGTTCTTGAGAGCCGTTAGTTTCATCAAATTGCACATCGTGCCTTTCTTCAACTAAACCGGAGTTTTTGTTGAAGACACGAAAAGCCTTGCTATTTGAAGAATAACCAAGTAAGAAACCAACATCATAACGACTATCAAATTTTGAAAGACGAACACCCTTCTTCAAAATGTAACACTTGCAACCAAAAACACGAAAGTAAGAGATGTTCGGTTTTCTTCCTACAATAAGCTCATAGGAAGTCTTTTTCAAAAGACGGTGCAAATAAAGACGATTTATGGCATGACAAGCGGTGTTAATAGCTTCCACCCAAAAACTATCAGAAGTATTATATTCATCAAGCATTGTCCTAGCCATTTCAATTAATGTTCGATTTTTCTTTTCTACTACTCCATTTTGCTCCGGAGTGTAGGTTGTGGAAAGTTCGTGCTTTATTCCAAATTCATCACAAAAGTCCTCAACTTTAGTATTTTTGAACTTGGAACCATTATCACTACGGATTTTCTTTATTTTGAAATCAAATTTATTTTGAGCCCTTTTAGCAAATCTTTTGAAAATTCCGGAGGTTTCACCTTTATCATCTAGGAAGAATACCCATGTATATCTAGAGTAATCATCCACAATGACTAAACAATAGCTATTTCCCCCGATACTCTTATAGGTTGTTGGCCCAAACAAATCCATATGTAAGAGTTCCAATGGTCTAGAAGTTGACATGATACTTTTGGAAGGATGAGAATTAGCGACTTGTTTACCGGCTTGACAAGCACTACAAAGTCTATTTTTCTCAAATTTCACATCTTTCAAGCCAAAAACTAAATCATGTTTGAAGAGCTTTTTGAGTTGAATCATTCCAACATGAGCTAGCCTTCTATGCCAAAGCCAACCCAAAGAGGTTTTTGCGATTAAGTAAGTTTTTAAGCAAGATTCACTTGAACTAAAATCAACTAAGTAAAGATTTCCGAATCTAAAGCCTTTGAAAGCTAAAGAGCTATCTTTTGCGTTAGAAATGGTTACACCTTCACTAGAGAATGAGCAAATTAGTCCAAGATCACATATTTGAGCAACAGATAGCAAGTTAAAGTTTAATGATTCTACTAGAGAAACATTAGAAATGGAAATGTCATTTGAGATAGCAATTTTACCCAATCCTAATACCTTTCCTTTGCTATTATCGCCAAAAGTGATCTTGTCTACTCCTTTTCCATTCTCGAATGTGGTGAACATTTTTCTATCACCGGTCATGTGTTGAGTGCATCCACTATCAAGCACCCAATGTTTTCCATCGGTCTTATAGTTCACCTACAAAACAAGAATCAAGTTCTTTTAGGTACCCAAATTTATTTGGGTCCTTGGAGGTTAGTAACTAAGGATTTAGACACCAAAATGGCATTCTTTTTAGCACCTAAAATTGAAGAGCCAATAAAATGAGCAACTATTTTACCATTCATGGTCTTTTTAAGCATATAGCATGAATCATATATACCAAGTGATGGAACCTTACCCTTAGGACAATTTTGTTGCATATGCCCTATTTCCCAGCACTTATAGCAATACATACCATTTTGCCTCATAAATCTTGTGGGCTTGTTTATCGGCTTCTTACCTTTCTTAGACACATACCCAAGACCTTCCTTGTTGAATGAGCACCTTTGCTCACTCAAAAGTTTGTCAAGAGTGGCCTTACCCTTGGAATTAGTGCTCCTTTTTTGACATTGGCCCTGTCAAAATTGATTTGTTAGCTCTTGAATCTAGAATTGATCATCACTTGAGCTTCTTGTTCTTCTGAAAATCTAAAACTGCTCTTGTGTAAAATGAAAAATCAAATTTCAAGATTGTCTTGTGGTTAAATTGTGCCAAACTACTCTCACGAGACTGCATGTCAAAGACATAAACTTATAGATAGTTTGATGATCTAGATAATCTCATGGGGACTGCTTGTCAAAATTGACATGAACCTCAAGATTTGTCGCCCTAGTTGAAGCTTAGGAAGAGTTTATGGATAGCTCCTAATTTAAGATCTTTTTTACTAAGATAGACCTTTAATCAACCTTTGGCTGAAGCTTAGGAAGAGTTTATGGATAGCTCCTAGTCCAGGATCTTCTTCACTAAGATAGGCCTTTTATCAACTCCAATATTCATTGCAAATGAAAAACTGTTGAGAAAAATGGGTGTTTGAGATATTTTGAGCAAAATGATTCAATTCTGGATCTGTTTATCTCTTAAGTGGTCATTTTTCGCTTTTCGATCTCATATTGACATTCTAACAAGGCCATTATTACTTTAGGATCCCTGTTGATGAACTGGCTAAGTTTGAAGCTTTGCTTAAATTGTTACAATTCATCGCTTTATATTGAGCCTTCTATCTTAGCTCTTATATATATATATATGTGTGTTAACATGATCTTGCTAGCGCTTTCAGGCTTGATATATATTGAGTAATATTAGAAATGCTACCTTGTTCTTTTGGGTAATCTCCAAAGCTTCTTGTACTCAAAAAATAAAAAATATAAAAAATGAAGCCACTCCATTGCATTTCATGCATGCTCTTTCTTATGCCTTTTGCTTGTTTCTGCATTTGTCATCTCTAGATGAGAGGAAGACGTAATTCCTTGATGACTCCATTGTCAAAGGGGGAGAAGAAGTAACAAAAATGTTAAAAGGGGGGCTATTTGGAGGAAAAGGGAGAAGATGAAATTTTCTTAAAAAAATGATGATCATAGTGAGGGGGAGCATTTCATTTGCATTCTTATGATCTTATTGTCATTTCTGAACATGAATTGCAATTCTTGGATCCTCATAATGATCAAAGGTCAAATTGAACAATTGTTCTTTCATATGGACCTTAAGTGAGAATTTTGACTCCTTTCTGGAATTTGAAACTTTCTTACTTTCTTTGACTCGATCTCACTTGCCTATACTATTCTGAAGCCAACTTGGTCATTTCCATTGCTTTCTCTTGCATCTGGACCAAGTTGTGCCTTTGCGCGAACACGTGAGTATTTTCATTTTCAAACCTCAAAACTTACATTTTTGGGAAATTGCCAATGTGTTCATCAAGGGGGGAGATTGTGGATATCATGGGGATATGCTCATGATCTTAGGATGATGATACAATTGGCAATGACATTGAAGGTTTGCCGAATCATGTGTTTTCGGTAAAGTTCATTTTGTTGTCAGGCAAGTGGCGATCTGACCGGCCATTGAGTGGCAGTCAGACCGGCCTTTGGAAATCGGTCATACTGGCCAAAAATAGAATTTTGCTTTTGAAGCCAGACCAAAAATAGAGGGTGTAGGTAAGAGAAGGGATTCTCCTACACTTGGTCTCATAATTTTTGGAGCTTCGAGTCAAAAGTTCTATTCGTTTGAAAATTTCAGTAGATTTCGGATTTCCAGGGAGAAAATTTGGCTAAGTTCCAGCTGGGCAGTCAAACCGGGCAACAAGTGGCGATCAGACCGGCCAGGGGGCGGTCAGACCGGCCAAAGTGGTGGTCTGACCGGTTTTGGCGTGTTCATCGGCCAACTCGGTGGCGATGATTGTTTTGTTAAGTCATATTCATGGGTTTCAGTGCATATGTGTTGCATGATGCATGTTTTGACTAACGTTGGTCAAGTTGCGAAGAACTTTTTTTCGAAAACGATTTCTTGGTCTATTGTTGTGTAGGTTGCTTGGAGGTCAATGGCGAGGATGATCGGGATTAGGCTTGGAGAGCTGAGGTTCAGAATGATCGAGGATGCTGGGTGAAGTCAGTGGATTCAAGCATGGCGCAAAGTGGACAAGGATGACCGAACGGGCAGTTCGATGCGACGGGTTGGATCAAGCGGCGTGGGGGTCAGTGCAAGTGCCATGGTGGTTTCGGTGGGAGCCGGATGGGAGAGACTTTCCGACATGAAGAGAGCCGTTGATCAACCTATACGTGGTGAAGCATGGAAGTGCTTCATGAATATTGGACTCGGTCTTTGGAAAAGGATCGAGAAGGGGTATTTTGGTAACTTCACCTAAATACTACCTTGGTGACCTTTTGCTAAGCCGCGGCGCAAGTCGGTGCAAGGAGAAGTGGTTTAGGTCAAGAGGAGACGAAGACGGCATTTTTAAATGCGTGTGTAAGTGAGACCCGTTTGTGTGTGGGCATAATGGGTGCCCATTAGGGTTTGCTCTTCTGGAAGCTAGCCTCCGCTATAAATAGAGGAGGGTGCCGGCCAGCACCTCCTTAACCATTCTTTTGAGAAACCTTAGTTTGTGTTTTTAGGGTTTGGAGAGATTAGTGGGAGGTTAGGGTTTTAGAGAGTTGAATTTGATTTCGTGGTCATGTGCTGAGTCTTTGCCCTCCTGGATGGAGTGGCTGTAAACCAACATCATATCAAATCAATCCAAGCAAAGATTTCACAAGATGAGTCTCTTTGTGTTCCTGCTCTCTATTTCGTGATTTTGGGGCTTTCTTTGATCCGCGAGTTTTCCTTTGATTTCTAGCCTAGATTTAGCTTGCTGTGACATGTGGGAATATATCTAGGATCATCTTGATCATCAATCATCCACAAGCAAGTTTCTAGATCATATTTTGGTATTGACTCGGTTTTGGAGCAACCTTCACTCAAACGGAAAAAGGTCGGAACTTTGGCTTGGATCTTCACAATCCTTGATTGGAATAGGTTCCTGACATCCTAGAGAAGGTATGTCTTAAGTTTAGTAAGGTTTGGAGTCACGGATCAAAAGTTAGACCTTTTTGTGATTTTAAGTTCAAGCTGATTTTACTGTTCATTAGCGTGGAGGTCAGACCGATTTCTAGTTGGAGGTCAGATCGGCAACTAGCTAGAGGTCAGGCCGCCAACTAGCAAGAGGTCAGACTGCCTAACTAATTTGGATTTTAGTTTTTCTGTTTTTGGTGTTTTTGCTTCGGAGTTTTGATTGGATTCAATACAAGTCTTCCACTGTGCTTGTATATTGATCTTCATAGCTTTCATAGCTATTGGAGTGAATTTAGTATTGAATTCAATCAAGGTGAAAAATAGATCGTGCTCCTATTCACCCCCCTCTAGTCGCCTTTTCGGTCCAACAAATGACTAATTATGTCAATATTTCTAACAAATTGCATAGTACAATCAATTATATACTGCTATATGTTCTCTATTTTGCAATCCATACTAGTACTGCATGCTTTGTCTTCTAGCTAGATGCGGATCTGCTTCCCGACCATTTTATGCGCAATTAATTTAGTCATGTTTAAATTGTCTTATTTAATTTTGTACTAGTAAATTAGTGTACATTTGGTCCTAATTTTTAATTTGCAGTATTTTATGGTCATTACCCATCTTCTCACTAATATTTCGTCTATTCCATGTGTTGCAAGCTATGTCTCTACCGGCGCTTCTAGAATACTTCTACGATGGGGACCACCGGTGTAAGCTGTGGATCGCCGGTGATGCGGATGGCCCTCCGCCCATACTACTTCGGTTGGGGAGGAATTGCTGGGAGCTGGACGAACGCTAAGTCCCAATCCTCTAGGACACGGGCTTGTTGCCCCTTTGTGACGATGGTCTATGTCGGACACCGGTTCACCCTAGACGTCAGTTTGCTGTCGGCACTTGTCGACGGGTGGAGGCCCGAGACACACATCTTCTACTTTCGGTGGGGTGAGATGATGGTCACTCTGCAAGACGTCTCGTTCTTGACCGGTCTCCCAATCCGGGATGAGGCACTTGTTCCAGGCCCTCCACCGGCGGACTAGAAGGCTAAGCTAGAGCATCGGTTCAGCCAACCTGTCCTAGAGCGTGCACATGGCATCCCCCAAACTTGACTGAGGCACTTCAGTCAATACCCGCAAGATGCACCTGGCGAGGTCATTAGGACGTACCTCATTGCTTACCTTCTTCAGCTCTTTGGTTGGGTCATGTTTCCAAACACACAGGACGATTTGTGCTACCCCAGCTTCGTCCGCGTCGCCAAGTCGTTGGTTGACGCGGAGGCTGGGCCGATGCTTCAGTATAGCTAGGGATCAACCGTCCTTTGCGCCACATACCGGGGGTTGTGTGACGCCAGGTGGCGACACCGGTGCCCCAACCCGACTGCTCACACTCGTGTTTTATAGCTGTGAAGTTGGGAGCACTTCCCTGTTGGGGGGTCGACCTTTGAGAGAGCGGTGTACCTGTACGCCGAGTTGGATGACCCGATAGACGGTCCCACCATGGGCTTACGGTGGACTGCTACCCATCTACGCTAGGCCAAGGATAGACCAGAAAGGTGCTACTCGCTGTTCCACAACGAGTTCGAGTTGTTGCATGACAATGACATCATCTGGGCTCCATGGACTTCATATTTCGTGCAGATGGTAGCGCCACACATGCTGTCCGTGCAATGCACCCAGGACGCCAGGTTATGGGTGACGACCTGCCATCTGGTGTTCGGACATATGGTGAAGCCTTACGCGCCACGATGTGTAATGCGACAGTTTGGTTTGTACCAGGCTGTGCCCCCTCCAAATGGCAGGGTCCTGTAGTGAGCCATACACCTGTGAGTCAAACATCACCCGAGTAATGTTTACACTTCTTACGTCTTCTTATCTAACATCAATCCTTCCGAAAATGCAGGCAATCGAGGGCGGGTCGGCATACTCAGGACTGGCAACAAGTCCAGCATGAGCAGACTACGGCATGGGCGGAGACGTCGCACTTGGAGATCTTGCTGGAGTAGCGTTCGTACGACGTTTAGACGTACAGTGAGTACCTGAGTGGTACGTACCACGATCGCGCGCCAGACTCACCCTTCATCCACCGGAGTGCCTGGAGCAGATGGCGCACCATGAGAGCCTCTGCCACTTGTCGATCGTCACAGCGCTTCGCGGCGTGACGACACCGTAAGACACTTACAACCTCTGGTCGTTTTATTGATGATATTTGTACTCTTCGTTACTGAACTTGTTATGTATGCCACTTTAGTTGGAGCGGGTGCAGCGCATCACAAGCGCATTAAAGACTGCCATCCGCAACCTAGACACAACACCGGGGTTGCTGAAAACTTTCAAGTACATCTTCGCGGAGTCAAAGAAAATAATAAATAACTTGAGCAACGGTAGTTCGACTGATGACGTCCTGCGCATCGGGCACCAAGTGGGGGAAACCGTGCTCACTTGCTAGGTCATCACGACCTAGCGAGTCCGATCGGTGTCGTAGCACTTCCCGTCGGTCATCCACGGGCCAAATCGGCGGGGAGGTAAGTTATGTACAAATCTACGTTCAGTTTTTTGGTTATGCCTTACGTTCCGCTAACATCATGTCGTTCTCTCGCCGTAGGTCCATCAGGATGCATCACTTCTACCGTCCGTGTTCAGTACACAGACTAGCGCTCCCCCTCGGTCATCTGCACTGCACATTCAGGAGGTACGAGATTCTCAATTTACGTCTAGAGTGTTTATTTCGACTAACATCGTTCCGTCTTGCAGCCTTCAGTTGACCGTGGGGGTGATGGCCAGTTCACGTCCATTGATGATGAGGATACGAGCCTCCCAGCTCCTACCAGAGAACAGTACACAGCGTTAGGGTTTAGCTCGTCCGAGTTCGCTGTCCCACTGTATGTTCAAGGCCAGAGCTCCTTTGGGTTGGCTGGCACACCGTACGTCCAAGGCCAGAGCTCATCCGCACGACCGAAGTTGGAGATATGGTACCTTAGGGGTGGACAATTCGGGAGTAGATTTATACAGTCTGTCGTTCATGAATTCATTGAAGGTGGCCCCCAATTCGGCATGCCTCAGCAGGACGATATGTACGCTTACCAAACTCAGCTTCCTCCGACTCTGCTTACTGGTGCACCTCTACCTACTCAACATACTCAATGGTCTTCGTACCCCCTCCGAACTGACACGCACTCTCCGGACCGATTGACGTATCCGATGGGACATGCTCGACACAAAATTTCTAGGCACACGCAGACGCAGTGAGCAGAGAGTACTGGCTCAGACGAGTGAGCCATATTATTTCCCGTGTTATGCGATTCTGTTTTGATATATTTGTATTCATATTTTGTTTTGTTATATTCATACGCATATTTTGTATGTTATGTGTGTACTGCTACGCCACATTGTATATCAATATTTCCAATAGAGTTGCAAGGCAACTTTTTTCCATAGATAAATAATTCAACCCCCTCCCCCCCCCAAAAAAAAAACCTTCACCCAAAACCCCCTCTCTTAAGAGTATATCTTACCAAGAGTGGTCATGTGGTACTAAACTTCCCACATTTTAAGTCATCTGAAATCATGATACCCTAATTTCCGAAACCTCAAATCCAAATTTTCGAGACCTAAAACCCTAGATTTTTGAGACAATTTCAGAACACATATAAAAATTCAAGAAACATTGCACAATCAAGTCCACTATGTAAGAAGCCTTAAAAACAAATTTCATGATTTTTTGAGCTCATTTTTTATATTTATAAATTCCTACGAATAGTACACTTAAATGAAATTGTGAGAAAAATTCAGAATGAACAAAATTATGAAAAAATTACACAAGTAAATACACTGTGTGGGGAGGCTCCACAAAAAAATTCATAAATTTTTTCAGCTCATTTGCTATATTTTATAATTCCTACGCACCACACGACCGTTGAAACCTTAATTTCTAGAGGAAAGAGAATCCGCACGACCGCCGTGCGGGAGCTCCTCCACCGCACAGTGGCCATGCGGCAGGCACTCCACCGCACGATGGCCGTACGGTAGGTGTCGGCTCGAGCGCCTCCACCGCACGATGACCGTGTGGCAGGGTGTCATTTTTGCCCATAAGGCGCAATGACGGCCATTCTTGCAAATACACGTCGTAAAAACGCTAATATAGCCAAAAATTTGCATCTCGCCTGGTAGAATCATCAACCGTAGAAGTGTACAATAAGTAAATATGGCGTCTCAATCATGAAGCGTTGAAGGCTATGTTGTCGGTGCCAAATTTTTTATGCATTCGTTGGACAAAATTTTGACTAGCCAAATTTCGGTACCGTTTATTGGGGCATAAACCAAACACACTCGTAACTACTACGTTGGGTTTCAACTTTCGATTACAAGGTTTTGATCTTTCTTATCCTTGTGTTGTATTATTGTTGCTTTTATGATAGCACATCAACATTAAGAAGAAGATATATTTCACTCCTCACATCTCTTAATTACTCACTTTCATCGGGAGTTCGGGACTAACCAAATTTCGGTACGGTTTATTGGGGCATAAACCAAACACACCCGTAACTACTACGTTGGGATTCAACTTTCGATAACAAGGTTTGATCTTTATCATCCTTGTGTTGTATTATTGTTGCTTTTATGATAGCACATCAACATTAAGAAGAAGATATATTTCACTCCTCACATCTCTTAATTACTCACTTTCATCGGGACACCAACACTCGGGGGTTTGGACAAAACAGTGCAACAGTGTTTTAGGGATGTTTGTTTGCTTTGAGTAATAGTCCCATCTAAGATGGATTGGTCTACATCATCATGTGGTTCCATAGTTTGATTGAACCCAGTGGCAGAACTACCGTCGGAGCAAGCTAGGGCAGCTGCCTCAGGTCTCGCAGAGGCCGACCCCCACCCTCCTCTTCCCTAGACCTCGGCTACCTATAATGCCATGGCCATGTTCTGGGAGCTTCATCTGAGGGAGGAAAACAACAAATCGGCCCACAAGTCCACAACCACAACTGCATGGCCCAACTTGGCAACTAAGGCCCATCCCACTGGTTACTAGACGCAATCCAGAACCAATAAGGAAAGGGAATCAAGGAATTAGGATGATAATTGGAGGAGCGCACACACCTGATGAGAGGAACCCTAGGCGACTGGGTCGGCGGTGGCGCAACGCGATGAGTTGCTTAGCCTCAACGGCTCAAGCGCGAGCAAACAGCTAGGCAAAGAAGCCAGGCCAGGCGGAGTCGTAGAGGACCAAAGGGTGGGTCCATCTGCAGAGGTCAGAGAAGAGAGGATCTAGCTGGAGTGCCAGAGCCATGGAGGAGACCAAGGCTGGCGGCGCGACGTTGTGCTACTTGTAGCCTTGCACCGTTGCCATTTGGGGAAGCCGGGAATGACCAAGGCCAGCGGCGCCCCTCGCTCCTGCCTCTAGGCTCTGCCGCTCTGGCCACTTGGGGAAGAAAGCAAGGACCAAAGGACTAGGAAGAGTGAATTCTGCACTTCTCTAAGCCTTATCATTCCAATTCCACGAATGCACCTTTCAAAGCTAGATGTTGGAAGTGACTTAGTGAATAAATCTGCTAGATTTTCACATGACTTAGTATGCAGTACTTTAATTTCGTCCATCTTTTGCAATTCATAAGCATAGAAGAACTTGCGGTTGATATTCTTTGTGAGATGACTCTTCAAATAACCCATCTGCACTTGTGCAACACAAGCTGCATTATCTTCATAGATAATAGTGGGAGTTTGTACGGTATTCAATCCACACGACTGCTGGATGTGGTGAATTATCCACCAAAGCTAAGCACATTCTCATGAAGCCTCATACAGTGCTATTATTTCTGAGTGGTTCGTCGAAGTTGATACAAGACTCAGCTTAGACGATTTCTATGAAATCACAGTTCCACCACATAGGAGTTCATAGCCTGTTTGTGATTTGGCTGTATGCGGGCTCGATAGGTTTCCGACATCTGCATAGCCATTCATAGTTAGGTTTTGGTTCTTTCTATAGAACAGACCAAGTTCTTTGTTTCCTTGGAGATATCGGAAGATGTCATTCATTCCCTGCCAATACCTTTGGTAGGTTCTGTACTATACCTGGCTAGTAGGTTTACGGAAAATGCACTGTCCGGTCTAGTACATTTTGCTAAATACATGAGTGCTCCTATTGCACCTAAGTATGATAATTTTGGTCCCAGGACTTCCTCCCCCTCTTCTCTAGGTCTATACAGGTCTCTGTCTTGCTGCAAAGATCTTTCGACCATCGGCACTTTCGAAGGATATGCCTTTCAAAGCTGAACCTTTGTAACATCTTCTGAGTGTAGGTTGACTGATACACTAATATCTCTTCAGGGGCATGCTCAAGCTGCAAGCCTAGGCAATATTTGGTTCTACCCAAATCTTTCATTTCGAACTCCGACTCCAGGTAAGAGCTTGCTTTCTTAATGCCTTTCAGGGTACCAATGATGTTCAGATCATCTTCACTGAGATTATACAAAAATCCATCCTGGGATCGTCGTATAAATACACAGGGATAATTCTCATTGTTCGTGTAGCTTTTCTTGCATAGAAAGTCGCTTCAGCCGATTATACCACATCCTGTCTTATTGCTTAAGTCCGTACAGTGACTTTTTGAGTTTCACACTGTTCAGATTTCTATTTGCTCTGTCTTGGTTCGGGACAAGGATATATTTAGGTATCTTCATATAAATGTCCGAATCCAATATTTCATAAAGGTATACAGTTACCACATCCATCAATTTCACTTTTAACTTCAAGTTTACTACCATTGAGATTAAGTATCTAAAGGGTGGTTCCGCCCATGATCGGAGAATAGATTTATTCATGATCATCTCCTGGACGTTAAGTGAAACCTTGTGCAACGAGTCTTGCTTCTTTTCATTATTTTTATTTATCTTTCGAACAAATACCCACTTATGCCCTACGGGGTGCACATAGAGAGGCGAACGGCTTACAGGCCCAAACACCTTTCTTTTATTCAGAGATAATAATTCTGCTTCTATTGCCTTCTTCTAATCTTCCCAATCTGATCTTTTTCTTTTATTCAGCAAGCGACACAGGATCTGGATTAAGATTGATGATTGTGGCAATTTTCTTTGCAAAATCAATGTCAACATTGGCTGTTGTCTTATTCATAGATTCTCCCGAGGTCACAAAGTTTATAGCTATTTCTTCAAGAGGCGATTCTTCTAATGCTTCTACTTGCTCACAGCTACTTTCAAGTACGGGAGCAAGTCCCTTTAGTGTTTCAGCTCCGATGTGCGCGCACACATCCGTGCTGATGTCTCCCTTCCTGAGGATGTTCAAATCTGGTATGCCTTTTCTGAAGGTTCCATACTAGTGCCAGGTCTCAACTGGCTCCCCTTCTGGTTCTGGGGAATCTTCGGTGATCAGCTGTCTCAAGTCCTTCTTATCTTTTTTCACCAGGCGTCCCCGGTTACTTCGGATTCGAGGGGCCGGAGTTCTCGTTCTTTCTGAGGCCTTAGGACGGGATTAGGGATAACTTCATCGGTGTTTCAACCCTCTCCGGTGCATTGTGTACATGCATATGCGACTTGGTCACGCTTTTCAAATCACTAAAGTGGTCAGGCAGTTGATTCGGTAATGCTTGCAAATCAATTATCTTCTGGACTGCAATTGTCTTCTAGACTTCAATTATCTTTTGGACTTCTCTATTTGCTTCACTAGTGCGCGAGTCATGTGCATTGATTTTAATTAGCTTCTGGACTTCCCGTGGCTTGCCACGTTATTTCCCGATATTTTCATCAAGGGGTTGATTTTCTCCCCCTAATGACGGGAGACTAACCTCATCTAATATACTATCAGCGAATTGGGCATTATGCAAATCTCCAGTCATAGGGTCCAAATACTTGATTATGGATGCTATCTCATAACCAACGTATATCTCAGACTTTCGAAGAAGGCCTATTGCAGTTCGCTGTGGTGGTGGTATAGGTATATAAATCTTGCAACCAAATCTTCAAAGATGAGAAATTTTTGGTGCTGACCCTTGTGCTAGTTGCATAGGTGAATGGATGTTATATGTCGACGGTCTAAAATTGATTAGAGTTGCTGTGAGCAGGACTGCGTGTCCCCAATATGTAATTGGTAAATTACAATTCTTCAAAGTGGTTAGGCAAAAATTTAATCCTTTTAATTAACGCATCTGCTAGTCCATTCTGGGTGTGGATATGTGGTACGAAATGCTCAACTTTAATTCCCATTTCCATGCAATAATCATCAAATGCCTTCGAAATAAACTCTCCGGCGTTGTCCTTTCTGATGGACTTCACAAGACGATTAGGGAAATTATTCTTAATTTTAATTATCTACGAGATTTAGCTTTGCAAAAGCGTAGTTTTTCGTAGACAATAAACATACGTGCGACCATTTCGAGGAAGCATCGATGAGCACCATAAAATACCTAAATGGCCCTGACAGGGGCTGTATAGGGCCGCAAAAATTCCTTGAATACGGTCCAGGAATGCAGGGACTTTATCCTTCGCTTTTAGATCAAAAGGTCTAGTAATTAATTTTCCGGTGGCACATGCGGGGCACACAAAATCTTCCTGATTCGGGAAATTCTTTATATCGATATTATGTCCCTGTGAATTGTTAATTATATTTCTCATCATCCTAAGACCTTGGTGGCATTATCTATCATGCCAGAGATAGAAAAAAGTTCAGAGCTTCTAAATACGGTTTTCAGGGCAGTATAGGCTGCAGATGCCTTAATATTAGTGTAGTATAGCCTAGTGTCATATGAAGGAAGTCGTTCTAATTCTCTTTTCCACTTTCCCCACGCTTTGTAAAGAGCAGGTATTTATTACCATACTCTTCTTCAGTCTCTACGTGGAAACCGTTAGCGCAAATATCTTTGAGAGTTCTAGTCGATTCTGGGTACAACAAGACTTCTTTAATGACCAATGTTGTGCCCATCGGGAGTATAATTGTAGCCCTTCCTAAGCCTATTATACACGTATCGCTGCTTGCGACTGTCGTAAGACTACCAGCATTCTTGCTGATCGACTGAAAAATTTCGTCTCTCTCTAGGTAATTTTCGTTGTTCGCTATCCTGCTAAGCACACTTCCTCCATAGGGCGCCACACGTGTTCTAATATAATGTATTTTATTAATATGCAGCATAAATCAAGCAACACATAAATAAAATACATCAGATATTAGAACATAACTTGTTATTATCAATACGGAAAAAAGTCCCGCAGGACTCATCGTAAGAATTTAATGTTTTGCTCTCCTAGAGCTTACAACCATTATTCAATAATTCAATGTTCCAACTGAACCACAAACTACAAATTATTATAAAAGATCATAGTGCAATGCGTGTACTAGATCGAATCAGCGAAGTATTCATAAACTTCTGCCTTAATTTGCTACATGGCGATCTTCTCCTCTTGGGCAACTACGGCTGTGGCCGCTGCGATGTCCAAAGGAGGGATGATGGGGGCTGCTACTAGGCTATCCACATCCATGAGTGCAACTAATGGATGTGGATCCTCCATGCCTGCAATGGTGAGGTGTGCTTCATGCTGTCCTATGCCCTTCTTCTCAGACTGGAAAGCATCAATAACATACAACCCATGACTTTAGCCTTCTTGCCCCTCTCCTTCGTGAGAGGCTTCATCACCTTGTAGCTGCTAGCATTGACTTCATGGCCAACATTGCTACTAGGTGGCTGTGAGATGTAGTTCTTCCTTAGAACATCATCTTGAGCTTTCACAACTTGTATGATGTCAACTAATTCGGCATACTTCTTATAGCCATCTTGACGAAAGTTGCCTGCGGTTTGCACCGCATTCGGGTGAAAGGTAGAGAGGGTCTTCTTAATCTTCTGCTCATCCGTGGTTACCTTACCACATAATTGAAGACTGGTACAAATTCTGGCAATGCTGGGTTAGTTCTTCGAACTCCTGGTTCGTGATGCCAATCATTTCCATATTCATGCAAAGAGTTCATAAGATTACTGCTAGTAATTTACATAAAATGGTAGCAAAATTCTTATAATGCTCTTCGAACTCCCGGTTCGTAATCCCGTAGTTTTCTATGCATTTTCATGATTTACTGCTATTTCTAATGATTAAAAGCAATATAAACAATCACAAATAATCAAAACAGTAAATACAATAAATAAATTGCATAGAAATAATAATAACAAAGTTAAACAAGCTTCAAATGCAAAAAAATTGATTCAAAAATTAAATTCCCGAGGCCCTTTTCTGTTGGAAAATGAATTTTCGGCGAATTCTGCAATTTCCAAAGGTTAAAACGCGAAATTTCAGTTCTGAGAAAAAATTTCGTGTAATTTTCCAATTTCCAGTGGGGTTTCTGCAAAATTTCCTTATTCATGAATTTTTTTTAATAATTTTCAGAATTCCAAGGGCCCTATTTACAAAAACCAGAATTTTCTTTCCTTTTTTTCTTTTGGTTTTTCACCCGGCCAGGCCACCCTTTTTTCTTAAATGGGCCGATCGTGGCCCATCCTGGCGCCTTATCCACGGGTGCTAGGGCAACCCTAGCACCACATGTAGTGGCGGCAGCACTCAAAAGAGGTCTTGAGGCGAGGCGGCGTTAGGTGGCGGGCGGGAGGTGGCGGGCTCGGGGCATAGAGGTAGAGACCTCAGCCTGATCTTGGCGATGGTGTCGTAAGACGGCCAAGCGCAGTCGAGCCATTGCGCTCAAGCGCTGGTCGTGCGGCGGCTCCGTGGCCGTGTGGCGTGGCTCGGGCCGCTTCCAAGCGCGATCCGTGGCGGTCGGTGTGGCGCGGCGGCTTTGGGCAGCGATGGGCGGCATCCGCTACGCCGAGTAGCTCCATGGCGGCGATTGAAGTCGGCATCCGTGCAATGAAAGCAGCTCATGGCGGTGGTTCAAGTGGCGGCAGGGCACCGCCGAGCGGCGGAGCGCGTGCATGGGGCTGGTTTGCGGGCGCCGCCGATCAAGTGAGGGCGCGCGGCGACCAGTGGCGTTCTTGGGCGAACAAAGTGAGGCGGCCACGAGCGACATCTTGCGTGGTCGGAGGCACCATGCGAGTGAGGGTGCCGGCGGCGTGGGGCATCCGGTACGAGTCACCCGTGCGGAGGCGGAGGTGGACAACCGGGTGGCCGGCGCCACCCATTCTTCTCCTTCCCTTTTTTTTCTTTTTTCTTTTTTCTAAGCGGTGCGGTTTGGCCGCCGCGTCAGGCTCTATGGCTGGCTGTGGCAGGGAAGCCGGAAGCTGCCGAAGCGACTGCAAGCGTAGAGGAAGGGCGATGGGTGAGTGGCGGTCTTGCGGCACGGACGATGTAACCCGGCAGAAGCCGGCAGCGAGTGTCGTCAATTTTCTTCCGTCACTGTTCATAAGTTGCAATGTACTGTTCAAACAATGTGTACTGTTGATCATGCAATTTTCGTTCATGCAATTACCGATCGGCTTGGCCGGCGACTTCAAATCGGTTCGTGGTAGATTTAGAACGAATTTGCGATTTCCAATCTACAGTACAATTGACATCCACTTTTTCATGCAATTCACCGATCAACATTATGTCGGCGACTTCAAGTCGGCTTGTGGTAGTTTATAGCGGATTTGCACCGTAGGTTACAATCTAGAAAGCCAAATTGCAGAATTTAAAAGCATTCTAGAAAAAAAGATTCAATATGAGCGTCGTTCATCGACGGTTACCTTTCGATTCGAAGAGAGTCGATCGTGCTGATAACATGTTGTGGAACCGTCACTGGCGAGTTCAGTCTGAGCTATTACTTTATAGACAAACTCAGAATCGTAAAAACTAAGAACAATGCAGGAACACAAGAACAAAGTAGTAGATTAAATACAGAGATATAGGGGGTTTCTTGCTTCTCTTTATTTCTTCATCAAATAATCAATCATTCATAATGAATAACACCCTCTATTTATAGTCTAGAGACCCTACTAGAGCTTAGAATAGAGAGCTCGTACATAGGCCAGCTTCGGACCCAACCCATAGATTCCCAACATGTATTACGCAAAATTATCTGGTGATTACTCCTTACCCCAGGCGCGCAACCTACCAGTCCACAGTATTTGTTCAATTCTCCGTAAATTCGGTATTTTCCATAAACACCCCTACCAAATCATAAATTTGTAAAACCCAGATCCTCCCCTTCCCAAATGACATACACGGACGGCACGAAGGTAGGAGCCGGACTCGGCAGTTGGTACTTGGTACCAAAGCCTACCACCAACTCCTCCCCAAATTAGCCCAACCAAGCGCTCCCCGCCGGCCGCCATGGACCCCACCCCGTCCGGAGCCGAGCTCACCGCCGCCGCGGCCGGCGACGAGGAGGCCGCGCCCCTGGTCTCCGCCGGCGGCCCGCCGCGGCGCAGGCGCACCAGCATCGGCGTCGGAGACCCGCGACCTGCACCTGCTGAGCTCGGCCTTCCTCTTCATCTTCCTCGCCTACCACGCCGCGCAGAACCTCCAGAGCACCGTCAACACGGTACCCGCCCATCTGGATTTCCCGACCAGCAAGTCAATCATCCCCAAAAGCTCCCATTGATGGGGTTGTTACCGCGCGCATGCAGGACGACAACCTGGGGTCGATGTCGCTGGGGGTGCTGTACACGTCGTTCACGGCGTTCTCGGTGGTGGGGTCGCCGGTGGTGCGGCGGATGGGGTCCAAGCGCGCGCTCGTGCTCGGCACCTCCGGCTACTTCCTCTTCATCGCCGCCAACCTCATCCCATCCTGGTACAGCTCCCACTCGCTCCCATCACTTGTTCCGTTAATTCTGTGTGGCAGCAGCAGCTCACTTCGTGAGATATTTGCATCTGACTAGTGGAGTAGTAGAGGCTATCTGACAATTCAGACAAGTCTCTAGCTAACTCTTTCTGACAACTCAGCTGACCGGTAGAGAAAACGAGATGGCAAATACTAGTTGAAAAAATTGGACAGACCGAGGTGGTAGATGAAAATTGTTAACTTGCCAGCTCAGCAATTGCTTTCGCGAGCAACGGAGGAGCGTCGGCACGGACCAGAGACCAAACGTTGGGGGCAACGTGAATCTACAATTTTTGCCGAGTAAATTATGGTTCGAGGGGATTTGTCTTGTCCCCAAATTAAGTTGCGTGGTTAGCGTTGACCATAGTTGCTAATGGTATCAGGCACTCGGAGATGCAAGATGCGATGCATCGTGCAGAAAAATTGGACGTAGGTTGGAGAGAAGATGCCGTCCAGACAATGGATCAGGACGAGCTTTCCATTAGCTCTTATCTGCATTGCATCCTTTCGGTAGGACTAGAAGTCGTGGGTTGTGGCATTAGCTCGCGTACCTAAGTGCTTTATCACCACGGTACGCTGTCCTTTGCATTGCATCAATGCATCTCTTGATCGACCTGGGTTGGGTTGTTTAGGGATCTTGTAGGAAATTAAGCAATGCCTCTAGCTGTCTAATTCAGCGTTCCAAAAGCCCGAAAAGGAAATCTGCTACCGATGATAGACATGTTGATTTGCTGGCAAGTCCTTAGAAATATGGCCGCTCGTGCTTGTCGTGCAAGCAAAATAAAATGCCAGCAGCATATATCCAATCCTACACGCAATTCGTGCTTGTAACTGCCAGTTTTTGTATTCCTTTTTCAATGAAAAGAAGTAGCATGGCTTGACCAGTGACGGAGCTTGAGCTCAAAATCAGAGGGGGCCAACACTAGATGATATGTGAACTATGCAATCTAGATGTGGCCATTTCCAACACTAATTACTAAATTACCCTAAATACTACTGCCTTTTCTATAGAATTACATAATTGTTATGGGGGCAAGGCCCACCTTGGCCCCAATAAAGCTCCGTCCCTGGGCTTGATGTCAGATAGTTGATGCAAATAATGATAAATCTGTGGGCTTGTTTGAAAAACTTAAAAATAATATTGTTAGCACATGTTTGGGACACATAAAAACATTAGCCAAGATATATAATATAATGGATGGTACATTCATTTGTACCAAAGATGGCTTCAATTGGAATTGAGGCAATTACGTTTGTGCGCATCTAGCATTGGGAATTTTTTTATAGAGGAAATGATTCGGATATTTATGTTTTGAACTTTCATATTTGTCTATTCCAAAATGTGGTTTCTAATGAAGATGGAAAAAGGAAAAAAATAAAGAAAGGAGAGACATGGCTTACGAAAAAGCTGATTGGATATTTGCAAGATAAAACACGCTAGAATCAATAAACTATAAGTGAATCAAAGATGGAAATGTGGGAGGCTTGCTATTGTTGATAACTAGGAAAAAAAGCCTCAGGTCCCGTTTGAAACGTACAAATTTTACGTGAATTTGACATGAAACAATTCAATTCCCTCGAGAAAAAATCCCATTTGGACCAAAAGGGGCCCCAATGTTTTCGAAGGATAACCTTTCTCCGAAGTTCCAAGTCGAGTGAGTGAAATTCTGAAACGCAAGGCACTTTAGTCCGTGCACTGAGGAGTGAGGATGCGTCCAACCTCCAATTCCGCCAAAAATGTATGATAGACGCCGAACAACTAATGGACATTTTTGATCTCTGGATGTCCGGTTGCAGTTGGAGACTTGGTCCACTTGGAGTAGATAGTAGTGTCGTCGGCAGTTGGAGGCTAGTGTATCATACTTCTATGATTCCATCAGATACGCCACCTGACAAATGAAATCCTTCAAGTGTATGATATTACCCAGACTGCCATAGTGCCATTGGATATTCACTCCAATGGATGCGATGTGTATAAAACTCCAACGGCAGCATTGGATTTGGATAAGAAACCAAGGGGCAAGGGGCCAACCACTCTCACTTGCTATCTTGGATTCTTGGTCACTCAATGCTGCTAAGCTCCAAGAGGATATCAACACCGGTGCAGGCCAGAAGAGCTTAATTTGGGTATTTCTTGATCTAAACTACCACGGGCGAATAGATTGAAACCAAAAACAAGTTTTGCTTGGATCTCACTCGGCCATTCTGATATCAATACTATGCTGGATCTGAATCCGGCAGTACTATATATAAAAATAGTGGTTCAGATCTTATGACATTGGGAATCACGATTCTACGATTCGATCCTTCAAACAAATGAACCAGAATCGTGGCAACCTTGGGCAGAAATTGCACATCTCACTTCGTGCATTAGCATTACGATGGTGCAAGTCTCTGTCAGATTAATACCCCAGCTGTAAGTAAATCTAGAAAAAAGTTTCGTAGAGAATGTGGAGTGCCACATGTATATAATGTTGATATAACAAACGGCAAAACCCACCAAAAATGCACAGACAAAAAGCACTAGAAGAAGGCAAGGCCAAGTGGTTGGTGGCAGTTACCAACACGCCCGGTGCCATGAGCCACTGCCATGCGGGCCCCACATGCTGCCCTCCGCCCGCCTAGTCCCCTCCGCTCTCTCGCCGGTCGCCTTCTCGATAAGAAAGAGTGCACACATACCCTTCCCCGGCTATAAAAGCTTCTAGAATCTTCTCTTGTACACGTGCCACTCTAGTATCCCACACCCCTGCTTCTTCTAGAAGAATTTCGCCATGGACGCCCACCGCGACGAGGAGGTCGCCGCGCGCCCGGCCGGCGGTGGGCTGCCGGAGCCACGCCGCCGACGTGCACTCCTCTCTGCTGCCTTCCTCTTTGTCTTCTCCGCCTACGGCGCTGCCCAGAACCTCGAGAGCACCATCAACACTGTGCACGCATCTCCCTCCTCCCTCCTCGTCACGCTGATCTCGCTTGGTTTGACTTTTGGACCTTCCTGATCGTGGCCCTCACCGTCGTCTGCAGGAAGGCGACCTGGGCACCGTCTCGATGGCCGCATTGCGGGTAGTCAAGTGGCTGGGGTTGAAGCGCGCACTCGTTGTCGGCACCAGCGGATACCTACTCTTCATGCTCGCCAACCTGGTCCCGACATGGTGCGTCTTGGTTACGAATCACAGTCTGCTATAGATGGTGTGCTAGTGCCGTAGGTTGTGCTGGTTTGGGTGTGTCGTGCCTGTTTGATAAAATCATAGTTATCGGATTCGCTATAAAACCCTGCGAATCGCAAACCGGTTTAGGGTATAAGGTTCGTGTTCGTAGTGAAAATTGAAAGAAAAAGTGGCGAACTACGAACCCGAATCGCGTACCGCGACTCGGACGACCCGCGTTTCTAGTAACTAGACAGTGTTCGTTTGAGTTCGAGGTGAGTATAACTTTAATCGATGATCTGTTGTTTAAAATCATGTGCGTGTAGTTAGTGTTCTGTAGACGATGTGCAAAAACCAATCTACTGGAAATTTGAAAGGTCTGGGGATGATGATCAGGACATAGATGTAGTATACGTTCGCATCGAATTTCATGCTCATTACATTCCTGGATTTCTCAGAGTTTGACTTCAACCTTAGCTCTTCTTTCTGACAGGCACTTCTGTTTATCTTAAGGCATAAAGTGGCGAATGCATTGCTTCTCATTTCCCATAATCCATTACCCCGATATCATGTTTAGCTGAAAGTAAAATCTCAACTATACAAAAATAGCCAATTCAGTAAAATAAAATGTATACCCTTGTTATGTACTGATGCAATCTACTAGGGATGCCTTTGATAGATGCCACTCTTATACGGATCATGGATTAGCTTTTGGTCCTAGCTGATGTTTGTGCTTCCTAATCTAGCGAATGTTTCAGTTTTTCCAAATACTATGGTACAAATAAATTTTAGTACATTCAACATGTTGTTATTCGTTTGATGTCAACTCGAAAAACAAATTGCCAGGTATACAATGGTGCCAACTTCACTGTACATGGGTTTTACTTCATCGATCATTTGGGTTGGGCAGGTAACAATGTTACTTTCCATTAACTGTTTAGTCTCCATTCATGTCCAGCTGACATACCTGTATTTCACACTGCAGGGTACGTATCTTACATCTGCTGCCCTCAGTTACGCCAGAGACAATAATTTGCCTGAGGGTCCAACTTTAGGGAATTTCAATGGAGAATTTTGGGGAATGTTTGCTAGCACGCAGGTACAACTTTACAATAGCTACTCTTAACCGAAACACGCCAAGAGATATTCTAGTATTTGTTCTTCATACCTCATGTGTAACATCTATTTCTTTCTGCACATGGGCCCTCTACCGATACAAGGGTACAATGGTCTGACTTGTACTACATTTGAATTATGTAGGTCATTGGGAATTTGATCTCACTTGCTCTACTGAGAAATGGAAAGGTCAGCATCCTATATATTTTTTTAGTCTTGTTAGTGTCCTATTCGAATCTTCTATACTTCCATTTTACTTTACGATTTGAATTGTGCTCTTGAAACTGTTAAATTAGTAACTAAAAGTGAGGTTCATGTGTTATGCTTTTAGTGTCATGAGTTTGATATAGTAACAAATAAATAAATTTATGGCATCAATGAAAGAGTTTGATTGTGCCTTTTTATATTCTGTCTTGGGAACTTCTGTTCCACTTCTCTACTAGCCAGTTCAAAATAGGTGATTTGCCAGGTTTACTATCCTAAAATTAGATGAAAATGCATAACTATGTTAGTTGTAACCAGGGATGAAAAACCTAAGAGTTCCATGAGTTCTGCGTGATCGGATTTACTGGGAACAAGAGATTCAAATACCGCAGAAAACTTCAAATTCAAATTCAAAATCCCGGCGGAAACATCTCAAATTCAAATTTATTTGGACGAATTTTGATCGAGTTTTTTTTCCGAGAATTCCGGTTACCGGCTGGTAACCGTTACCGGCTACCCGACGGGATTTCCTCCGAAAACGGTATTCTAATCCCTGGTTGTAACAAAATAGTTGTCAGGACCATGGAAAAAATCCCGGCCGGTTACCGCCGGTAATCGGATTTCCCGGTGGCGAATTTTTGAAATGCGTAATGCACTTCCTAGGTATTGTATGAGCTAAATATGCTAGATTACGTGTTGTATAAGCTAAATATGCTAGATTACATATTGTATGAGTTAAATATGCTAGATACATATTGTATGAGCTAAATATGCTTGATTACGTATTATATGAGCTAAATATGCTAGGTTACGTATTGTATGAGCTAAATATGCTAGATTACATATTGTATGAGCTAAATATGCTAGATGCATATTGTATGAGCTAAATATGCTTGATTACGTATTATATGAGCTAAATATACTAGATTACGTATTGTATGAGCTAAATATGCACTTCATTGAACACTTTCTAATTCAAAATTTGTCAATTCAAAATTCCGACCGGTTTTTCCAGTTTCCGGGGGGTAACCAGTCTGGTTACTAGTTTCCGGAAATAAGAGTTCAAATTTCAGTTTGTGAATTTTATTTGGTTTTTCATCAGATTTTCATGAATCCCATTTCATCATTCTGCCTCCAACCGATTTCATCCCAGATCTTGGTTTTTGGATCTTTGGTCGGGGCCCAAAAATGTAATTATGGACTCTCTGTGTATACTGCACTAGTATATGATCACGCTAGTGCACACAGTATCAACATAGATGAATATCACTCCACACAAGACGAATATAAGGATAAATGATTAACTTGAATAGCAAATAGCAGTTTTGACCTTATAGTCGAGTTTACACTTATTAAGCCACACAGGGCTGACAGTAATTAAATAAGTAGCAGTGGAACAAAAGCAACTCCAGCGGAAACCCATCGATTCGCTACAGGCAACTGACTGGGATTAAGACCTAACGATCAACAACCTCATGGAACTCTTCTTCGAAGGAAGGTGACGATTTGTCCAATTCAGCTGAATGATGGCAGCAAGAATGAGTACTCCGAGTACTCAACAAGTTGTACCACATAATTTAATTATAAATGATGGCTTATTACAAAGTAAATGGCTTCTGCGGTTATTTTGCAAGAAAACAACATTTGCAATTGAATACAATAATAGATTGAAAACGTAATTCAAAACAAATAAACAATAATAATTTAACAATTGTTTTCATAAAGGACAAAGCCTAATCACTTTCTTTCACATAGCTATATGAGTTTAACAGTGTTCACCTAGGCGCTGGGCGGGCGGTGGACCGGCGCCTAGCGCTGGGGCTCCTAGCGCCTCCGGCGCCGCCTAGGCGCCAACTCAAAGCGAGGCGAGGCGAGAGACGAGCAGGCGAGGCGAGGCGAGAGTAGAGGCGAGGCGAGGCAAAGCGGAGGGGCATGGTCTGGCGGTGGCGAGGAAGGAGGCGAGGAAGGAGGCGTGGGGAAGAAGAAGATCTGACTCGGAGATCCAAATCGGGAAGAAGAAGAAATTTGGAGGCGCGTAAGAAGAAGAAGTATCGGCCATCCGATGTAAAGCAAACAAGCGATGTCGGCCATCGATATACTGTCCGATCTAAAGCAATATCGGTTGCTTCGATCTCAACAAAATATCTCCTCGGTCACGCTCCTGCAGCTCTCTCCTCACTCATAGCGCTCTCGCTCTCTCTCGCTCTCTCTCTCTCTCTCTCACTGCAACACCGCCCGCCAGATCCGGCCGATCAAGACCCTCTCCTCTCGGTAGGCCACGCCGCCTAGATCTGCCGCCTCCGGTAGCCTCCGATGCCTCTGGCGACGGATCTGAGGAGGCGGCAGAGGGATTCGCGGAGGGCAGCGCCGTGGAGCTAGGGAGGAGGCGGCACGCCGTGGATCCGGAGAGAGGCGACGCATAGCAGACCACGGGTGAGTCGCCTCGGGCGCTTTGCATCGCCTCTGCATCGCCAGCCAATGCCTCGCTTTGTCCGCCCAGTCCGCCGAGGTCCGCTTGGACCGACTTGGACCCGGCTAAGCGAAGCGCGCTAGGCCACCGATTAGCACCAAGTCATGGCGGACAAGCTTAGCCAGCGCCTAAGCGGCGCTTAGGCGGCCTAAGCGCCCGCCAGTGAACACTGAGTTTAACCACACTGCTGTCTCTTCCCAATTGTTTTATGAAAATCTACCCCTCGTGTGAAATCCCCGAGCATGTCTATGACCGCGGACGCAGCTATTCGAATAGATTGTTCAACACTTTGCAGAGGTTGTACACTTTACCAACACGATATAACCAGTGTAGCTAGCACTAATCATAAAAAACTTTTCTAAAACTTCATCTCAATAGTTGACTCCCGATGTGTTTTAATGACGGCACCAACGTCCATACAGGAAATTAGCCTGTCGCACACCGTTGGACCTAAAGACGGCGAACCGCTCATAAATGTGAATCACCACAAAGGCAGAAACACACCTCCACCCTGGCACACAACTTAACCTATCTGTGTGAGTAATCAACATCAAGACTCCGTAACTTACTAGGTTAGGCTCGTTCCATGGTTGTACAGTTGTGGTTCAGTTCAATGGCGTATAAAGTTAAGTCCTTAATTGACTAAGACGAAATTGCTAATTTCTAACTAAGTAACCACAATTCATATTTCCCAAGCACTGAGCTCTACCATATCACACAGTTCATCCACTCGCTTCAGTCTAAATCTTTTCCCACCCTGTTAGTTAAGTGCAACACATGCCATCAACGAGTAATAGCACACATCATACAGTTTTACACAAAGTTCCATAATCCCTTAATCAAGTTGATATTTGCAACTCAACTGAATGAATGACTCGTTGCATGGCTAAGCAAACTACTCGTATCTAACCAACCCACGTTGGTGCTATGATATTACCAACTAAATAATTAACCAAGCTAGGGTGACAAAAGATCATGATATTACAATAGGCAAGGTGGATATATACAACTTGGATGAATAATTAAACCCAAAGCATTTAAATAAATACTTAAAGTAAATGCAATAGTTGAATCAAAGTAATTTTAGAAAACTGTGTTCAACATGATTAAAGGTACAATTTGCCTTGGAATAGATCTTGGTACTGGTCTTGGTCTTGGTGCACTCCTCCTTCCTCAAAATTCCCTGAAGTATCAACGTATACTCGCGAGCTAAGCAAATAAACAAAATAAATACAAAACAAACTCCACAAATTAAATAAAAATCTCAGGAAAATAGATCTTGAATTTAGAAATTTGAATGGGCTCAATCGGAGTTCGTATGAGGAAGAACGAACTTTTGGAAGATCTAAACCCTAAAAAAAAAACTAAATTCTAATTTCTGGATTTTTCCGAATTACTTTTCTACTGGAAATCCCGAATTAATGACGTCAGCCTTGATTTCGGAATTAAAAGAAAATCCGGGAAAAAGGCATAGTGATTGACATGTGGGCCTAGGGTCTATAGACCCGGTCCACGCGATCGGCTCACAGGTCTACTAAATACTACTCTGACACATGGGACCCACATGTCAAAGGCTTGACTCACGGTGGAACAGATCTACCGAAATTGGATCTGGGTTTAGGGTTTTTGGTGTGCCACGTGTGTGCTGACTGGGATGCCACGAGGGCGTAAAGGCTGAGGTGGCAGGTGACGCGATGGCCATGTCGGCTAAACAACGGCGAGGCTCCGGTGACCACAGGTTTCAGCGATTGGCGGCTCTCCGGCGACGGCGGAGGTGCGCAACTGGGCAAACACGACTCGGGGAACACGGTGACGCGGTCCAATCTCGCCGGTGACGACCACAACGGTGGCGGCGAGGCTCTGCGGCGGCTCCCCGGAGACAAGGAGACGCGTACCACGTAGAAGGTGAGGCAGCGAGCCCGTTTCTGGTGATGGCAAGGACGAAGGCTCACCGGTGGCGACGCAACACGGCGGAGAAAGCTTCGGCGACCGGAGACTTCTAGGGCTTGATTCGTCCAAGAGGCGGCGCGATTCGAGAGGCGACTTACGGTTTCTGAGAGAGGCAGGCGGTGCGAAGATTTTGACTCTGGTGTGGGCTCTTAAATAGACTCGGAGATGGGAGAGTCCGTGTTGACGCCGACGACACAGCGCGCGAGAAACTCGAAGATAGAGTCCAGGTTGAAGACGATGAACAGTGTCCTGGTGGGACCTACTCGTCAGAGAGTGTGGCTCGGGCGAAAACACGTAGCAAAAGGTGCAAAGAGATAGTAAGGGGACCAAGGCTACAAAGGTGTGGAGAGAGAGACGCCGACATGCGATTGGGAAGTGGCGCAAGGTCTTGCGGCTAAGGCCGCACTGATCTTGGTGAAATAGAATAGGAATGAGTTTCGGCCCAAAGCATTTCCTGGGATTAATAATAGGTTTTCTATTTTAGAAATAGTAGAAAATCCAAACGGCAAAACAAAAATAGCAAATGAACTCGAAAAAATCCAGAAAAATCTGGAAAATATTTTTAAGCACATAGAACCCAAATAAAATAGTTTTGACATTGATTGATATTGATATTAATCACATTAAATTGTTTTGTTACTAAAAGTCCATATTAAGTTTTATTAAAATTCAAATAAAATCTGAGGTGAATTTTCCAAAGGGCTAACTACTCAAAAAGGATTTTTAAAGCTTTAGAAAATTGGGATGTTACAATAGTGCAGTTAATTGTAAATAGAAATATCACAGCATACTAGCAGAGAACCACAGAAAAATCAGCCAGAGTACTATTGAACATTAATCAATCTTATTTTCCGCTTTTAATGTAAGTTTTAAAATAATTTTGTACCATATTATCTGTCCTACTTAATATGCCCTAAATTTAACTATTATAGGATGTCCTCAGCTTCTAATAAATCCTAAAATTGCTTGTGCAAGCCGCTAAATACCAATCATGCAAATGGATCAGTTCACACTCCCGACTTAAACGTTTTGGTCTGACTTTTGCTGGTACTTTTTTCATGTCATTTTGTCTGCTTTGTAGAATGTACGTTTGCATGTGTTGTCATCTTGTTTGATCCTCTCACTTTCATATCATTTCAGGATGGGGACTTTCATTTGTTATTTTTGTAATGACATTTTGTCTGCTTTGCAGAATATACATTTGCATATGTGTTATCTCGTTTGATCCTCTCATTTTCATATCTCTTCAGGATGGAGGAAGTGTAACTGGAAAAAATATGCTATTTGTTGTGTTTCTTGGCTGCATGATTGTCGGCATTGTATTGATGTGTTTACTGTCCAAAAGGGATGAGAAAGGAGATAATGCTCCAAAACACTCCTCATTTGGAGCTATGTTGAAGTATATTGTTGCCCCTCTCAAGGACCGAAGGATGCTTCTTATAATCCCTCTTATAGCATATTCAGGTTTACAACAAGCATTTGTATGGTAAGTAGCATATATTGTTTTCAACATCTTTGGTGGTTCAGTTTCTTAGTATGCTTTTTTGTAAGACAATGTTGTGAATTTCTAAGGGCTGTATTCACAAAGAGTATTGTAACACCTGTGCTTGGCATCTCTGGAGTCGGTGGAGCCATGGCAATATATGGCGCAGCTGATGTAGTTGTAAGTGAAATCACTAACTTGATTGTTGAATTTCACATTTTATCCCTCTCTCCCCCCAAAATGTTGACATTATCCTTGTACCATTTCTGTTTTCATTTGCTAAGGCTCCTGCTGTTGCTATTGCTTTAGGCTAAAATAGATGAAATGCACAAGTCATACCTATAACATATTTTATCTTCCATTTATCCTCAATTTATAATTTTATATCCATATCATTCTAGAATTCTAAAAAATCATACTATATGTTTAGCTGACTTTTGAAGCTTGCCTGACATTGCAGTGTTCATTGGTTGCTGGACGTTTGACCTCTGGGCTTCAGTCAGCTACATTTATAGTGTCAGTCGGAGCTATTGTTCAGGCTGTAGTCCTGTTATGGTTGCTTCTTCTTTACAGGTTTGATTTCTTTTTTTTTTACTTGCCCTTGTGCATTGTGCTATTCTTCTGGTTGTCATTGCTATCGTGGTGTACTCATCTTTTTCTTGCCTGCAGTCCAATGGGTGGGCTACTTGGTGCAGCGGTTCCGCTATTTATAGGTGCCTTATGGGGTGTTGGTGACGGGGTCTTGAATACACAGTTAAGTGCATTACTTGGGCTGCTGTTCGAGGATGTCAAGGTAATCTCATTTTAGGTTGCTTTCTTTAGTGTTTCATCTACACATATGACGCGAATGTAATGTTTTGATTTCATTTGCTAGCTTATAATTTTATTTCTGCTAATGTTAGAAAGGTATAATTATTTGGCACATTGCATTTACTGATATAACTGTTTATCTTAAATGAATACTCAAGTTGTTTGGGAAAAATGACATACGCAGGAGGCAGCCTTCGCACAGTATAAGGTTTGGCAATCAGGTGCCGTCGCAGTCATCTTCTTCCTGAGCCCAAACATCACGCTACAAGCCATGCTTATCTTGATGGCCATTGCCCTCGTCATCTCTTTTGGCTCATTCCTGTTACTTACTCTTGTCGTCGAGAAATCATCAACCGTCAGACCGTGAGGCAAATCCCTTTTCGAATGTCCAAACGGTGTCGTTGTCACTGTGCATCTTCATCAGTGTTACCAACAGCCTTTACAAGCCCATGTTGTATTTATTAGAATATGAATTCTTTTGTATTTCCATATCTTTGTATGATATATTTCTTTGTAATATCTTTGTACTCTTTATATATATTGTCTATTGGGCCTCATGAATACATACACAATATTCATAACATAGTATCAGAGCTGGGTACTAACCTAGCTCTTTCCGCTGCCACATTTGTTGCCGTCGTCTCTTGGGCCACCGTCGTCAGCAGGGGGAACCCTAGCTTCCCCTTGTGCCGCCGTTGCCCGAGGCCGCCCGCCGTTGTCCCTAGGCTGCCGCCGCCCTCCGTCGACTATCACCATGCCACCCGAGGACAAAATGGGTTGAACTGACGTCGGACTCTGACCCGCCATCGTTGTCGCCAATCAATTCACCTGAGTCGCGCCGCCGACTGAAACGCCATCGCTCTGCTTCGACTCGAGTTCGCCCACCTCCCGTCGGTATGAAGCGTCCAAGACGGGAATTGCCGTCGTCGACCCTTGACGCCGTTGCCCGATCCATTCGGTTCACGTCGCTTGACCGACGGTTTAGGATAAGGAAGCCGTGTTGGTTTCCTTTTAAAACAGTTCTGTTGACGATCGAGTCGCCGATCTTACAAAATAAATAGAGGAAAATGGCAAAGAGTTCTTGGAAAAGAATGAGACTGCTCTTCATTGCTATGAACTGGCTATTACAGGGGGTGCCCTCGACGAGGTAGTGGACTAATCCTAATTACCCTGAGCGTAATGCTTGCTATACTGCAGAATCAGACTTGAAACATGAATCTAATGGCAATTACAGTGCTTCAATCTCATGCCGTCTCATCCGCGCTCCATCTTTAAATAACAGTCGAAGATGTGGCAATTACTCCTTGAAGAGACGCTTGTTGAAAATACCGCGACTGGTTGGAGTGAGGCAGCGGTTGATAAAGTACCAACCGTTCGGTGGTTGTGTGTCTGTGAGACTCTTAACCATATGGTGATTGTTGTCAGTGTCTTAGGACCATGAAACATCGTGTGGTATGGAGCAAATATAACTTGTGTTCCATTCATCACACGGTAAGGAATATATTTGGAGTTAGATCCGAATACCAGTTCATGGCTTATACGAGCAGTCATCTGGTCGGGGACTGGGTATAGGACCTCATCCGACTAGGATACTTATTATGTAACCTCTGGAATCCTTACGACCACAGGGGTTGTTAGCCTTAGGGGTTATGTCCATGAAGATATATGTTATTTTATTATGTATTAAAGTAACACATAGAGATTTTAATCCTCGTCAGCTAGCCTCCGAATTTTAAGTGAATTGGTCGTGTGAACACTTTCTCCCGATGAAGTCGTATTGGGCAGACCCTTACTTAATCCCGTGATATAGGAGATGGTCTGTATTCACTTTAAAGTTGAGAAACTGCCTTGGGACCCGAAGAGTTTTTATGTCCGTTGGACTTTGGTTTGTGTCCGTTAGACTTCAGGTAACTCCTCGATGCAATTAAAGAATCACGGCTATAAAAACCCCTTAAGCGCAGGGCTTTAGGGTTTTTACGCCTCTTGCTTTCCCTTTAAATCTCTTGAGAGAAAAATTGCCTCCGACCTCTTCTTGCCTACAACTTCCTACGACCTCCTTTCTTCCTTCATTCAAAATTCAGCCATGTCGGATCTTATCACTAACTGGTCGGTTTCTGATTTGAGCGAGAAGAAACTTGAGAGCCTGGAGAAGGTCGGGTTGCTTCCCGACGAGGATTTGATTTCTTAGAGATCAGCGACTGGAGAGCATTCTCCGAGAAACGAAGATGAGGAAATTCCTGTTTTCCTCGCATATATCGAATGCAGATTTAGGCTATCAGTTCACTCCTTCCCAAGATTTTGGAGCACTATGGAGTCGAATTGGTGAACCTTGCCCCCAATGCCATCGCCAACCTCAGCATCTTCGTCTATCTCTGTGAAGTATACTTAGGGATTACCGCAGATCTAGATCTCTTCAAGTACTACTACAGGATGACGAAGTCGGGGAAGACGACCGGGACGCTTAGAGAGGGCACCTTGCGTCTCCATGACGGAAAGGCTGATGATTACATTAATATGCACTCAAAGTCTTCGTGGTCGTCATAGAAGAAAAACTGGTTCTACATGATGGTCACGCAAAAAGACAACCTTTACTATACTGGTAAAAATGCGGTCGAGAATCCAGAGTGGCACTCCTCCGTGAAGAAGGGAAAAGTGGGGAGATGGGTTGAAGCCATCCAACATCTTAGTGTCAGGGGCTTAACCTCCTGGCACGTGGTAAGGGATTTCTCCATGCACCGGATTAGCCCCCTGAAGGCCTGAGCACATTCAATGCTCTGGTATATTGGTCGTGACGATGCGACCAAAGATTTCAAGGAGGGTAAGTTTTGAAAGATTTCGACTAGTTTGATTATCTTGGCTGATTACTTTTGTGATCCTAAAGCCTCTCGTTTATTCTTTCAGCTCTTTCTCCTGATGAGATCAGAAGCCAGATCAAAATAATCTACGTCGGAGAGCCAAGCGATAAGGCTGATTTTCCCCGGATCTTAGCGGTTGTTTCCGCAGAAGAGAGGACTGAGAGACTTAAGGTAAAAATATCAACCACTTTTCATCTTTTGTATGTTTTCTGATCGCTTTTACCGTAAATCCTCTTTGATGCGCAGTCGGTTGGATTCAGGATCAATGAGGCAACCGAAAGTTGTGAGCCTATTGACGCTCCGACCACTCCTACGACCACCCAAGATGGTGGTCTTATAGAGATAGGTAATTGAAAAGAAATGTATATTTTAGATGAAGGATTTTCATCACCTAACTAACTTTGATTGTTAATTAGGCGGTTGTCGTGGGCCCCAATGTGGTCGCTCAGGACCTGCAGTTGCTACTGAAGTAATTGTTCTGGAGGTCGATGAATCTATACCCTCCGACCTGATGGTCAGGGATCTTGTTCTCAATAAACTGGTCGAGACTATTTCTTCTGACCTCCAGTTAGAAGATGTGAAGGGTCTAACCAGCCCTATCGGTTCAGGACAGGAGAAGTTGGTCGAACAGAAGAAAAGGAAGGCGAGCGCGACTGACTTTGCTTCAGCACGCTTCAAATTAAAGACCAAGAAAATGACCAAGTACGTATACATAAAAGAAGGACTTATGTAAGTACTTACCGCTGGTGTTTTTAGAGTCTTGAGCTTCTTTCCTTTTTGTCGTTGTAGATCCTCTTGTATTCCGGTCGATTTCGACTAGGGCACCCCTCAGGAGAAAGCTCCTGAAGAGAAAGAGGTCGAGCCAGCCCCTGAGCAAGTGGCGGCGCCTGCTTAGGAACCCATGGTGGCTCCAACCCCACCTGCAGAGGTGGTGGTTCCTGAGGAATCTCAGCAAGTTCCGACCCCTACTGGGAATTCTCCTCTCCGAGTCGCCTTTCCTCACCGCCTCCGGATCTTCAGTGATAAAGATCTTAATGGAGCTTGGGGAAGAATTTCGCAGAGACGAGTCCCGACTCAATTTTTGCCGAATATAACAATATGATAATCCAGGTAATCTTCCACGACCAATTTTAATAGCCTTTCCCTTAAAAAATACTTAAAGAAGTTTGCTATTTTTTTAGCATTTGGTGGATAATTTCGTTGTGGTCAGAGGACTAACCAAGCGAATAAAGCTCTTAGAGAAAAAGAACTCCGAATTAGAAAGTAAGTGCCTTTTTAGTGTCTTCTTCTCTCCTTTACCATTTGGCTCTGTTTGTGTTAATCGATTTCTCCCTTTATCGTGTTTGATAGATTCGGAGAAACTTAAAGAAGAAGTTATGGCTAAGAAAGCCATAATTGCCAAGCTTAAAGAAGAATGCCAAAACAAGGACCGATCGATTGAATACCTCACGACCAAGCACAAGGAAGTCCTTGAGACTATTGAGATGAAGAGCGAAGGTAACCGGTCGTAAACTCGACCAGTGTGCTTCCTTTTTCTAGTCGTATGTACTCATTCTTTGGTTTACTCGTACAGAGCAAACTCAAGTATTGAAGAGAACAGAAAAAGCTCTTGAGTTCGAGCATGGTAAGGAGGCAGCTTTTGGGCAAAATCTTGAAGAAAATGTCAACGCTTTCAACAAGATGCTCTTCGATATGGGATCGGGAACACAACTGCCCAACTTAGGAGATCCCACGGAGAAGATCAACTACCTTGGCCAACAAATCGAAGACCTCAGAAACGTCTTCAAGACAACTCGGGAGAACCATGCGCAGACTTTGTTTGAAGCTGTCAAAAATGGAGTCAGTTTTGCTTTGGCAAAGCTGAAAGTCTTCGACCCTACCATAAATCTCCACGCTGTTGAGGGAGACTTCAACTGCTCAGGAGAGTAAGCAGCCAAAGTTTTCGAGGAAAATGGCATCTCTCGGACACAAGGTTGCGGAGGAAATGCTCCAACGCGCAGCGACTAATCTGGTGGCTCCAAGAAGTAAATGATTGTAATATATAGACCGCTGTAAATAAAACTTATATTTTATCATCAATGAAGTCTTTGTTTTGTCTTCTTAAATTCGCTAAGCACTCATATATTTCCTAGCCCCCGACTGCTTGTATTAGTAGAAGAACTTTACTAAAGAAGCAGTAGACGAAGAAAATGGGAAATAGCTACGACCACAGTACAAAGTATATGTTGATTATATTATAAAAATTATCTAAGGATCACTAGGAAATCAATGTGGTTGGAACCGGCGTATGATTTCGACTAGTTTGAGATCTTTTCCATAAGTGAAATACTGTGCAGTACCTTGTGTGGTTGGAAGATGTGTAAGACTTGTATTGATGATAAAGAATCATGCAAAAATGTATGCAAAAACGACAAGTGAACTTGTTTATATATCTTATCTAAAACTGGTCGTAAGGGTTGCTAAGAATCAGAGACTAAGAGAAACACTTCGCGAAACGTGCTCTTGCTCAAGTTCTGACTGGCAGCGAGGATCGTAAGAAATGGACCGTCGCTAGGAAGCTCCTTCCAGTGGGCAGGACCACGTGCGGAGAAGGGGATACTTCGACTAGGAGGCTTTACGTGTCTCAACTAGTTGCCAAAATAAGAGTAGAACAGAATGTTGAAGATAAGAAATGTAGTATCTGAAATCTTAAGTATGTAAAGTACAATATGTAGTTGTTTGTGTGATGCTCCTGTTACTCGTATATTTCTTTAAGAAAGGAGTGTTGGTTGTGCGTGAGAACCATTGTCTGAATAGTCATGACTAGGACCCTTACGACGCTTGACTTGTATGTCGTAGCCATAGAGTAATAGAGATACTTAAAAAAGGATATCAGAGAGAATTTGGTCTTCTCCGACCAATTAGACAACAATAGTATATCACTAATGAATGAATAACAGATATACAAACAATATCATTTGTCAAAAATTAAAGGAAATGCATCTTTATTAAAAAATCGAAAAGAAAATGAAAATAAATTTATACAAAGAACTTACGCAATTGGTCAATAGTCCAAGAGTTTGACAAAAAACGCCCGTCTGACATAGCTAGTCGTGCATCAACCAGTGCGGTGACTTCGACCACGAAGTATGGACCTTCCCATTCGGAGAAAGTTTATTGCGATTAGCTTTGATTCTGAATTTTATGTGAGAACGGATCACCTCTGACTAGGTCAGCGAGGTTACACCTTACGACTGTGGTACTTTCGCATGGCTTGTTGATAAACCGCTGATCGTATGAGGGCTTGGTTTCATCGTTCTTCAAGGAAATTGATGTCGTCGAGTCTTCGTTCTATCTGATCGTTCTCATTAAAACAATCGGTTTGAGCAGAGCCAATTTTTAGTTCTAGAGGAAGCATGGCTTCAACACTGTAAACCAAAAAAATGGAGTTTCACTGGTCGCATGACTGGTCGTGGTTCGAACGGCCCATAATACAGAAGGAAGTTCTTGAACCCAAGCTCATGACCGTTTGATTAACTAGTCGAACACTTGGCGTTTCACTCCTTGCATTATGATACCATTGGCCAGCTCGACTGCTCCATTGCTCTATGGATGAGCGACAGAAGCGAAATGTATCTTGATACCTAGATCCTCGCAAAATTCCTGAAAATTTTCGCTAGAGAATTGGACACCGTTATCTGTGATTATACGACTGGGTATGCCAAATCGTGTGATCACGTTTTTTGTGAGGAACCTCTTACTGGCTTCAGTCGTTGTTTTAATAACTGGCTCGGCTTCTATCTATTTTGTGAACGTGCCAATCATGACGAAAAGGAATTCGAAGCCCCTGGTTGCAAAAGGCCAAGAAAGATGTATGGTTTGCAAAGCTTGTATCGGCTGATGTACTTAATTGACACTGTACGTATTTCGTCACGAGCTCTTTTGCATCATGAAGGACAGTTGGCCAGTAGTATCCTTGCCTGAAGGCTTTACCAACCAGTGTTATGTAGGAATGATGTACTCCACAGACTCCTCCATAAATATCGGATAGCAACTTAATGACACCCGTTTGAGATATGCATCTCATCAGCACTCCGTGAGATCCTCTTTTATACAAGGTACTTTCGATCAGAGTGTATGATTTGACTTCTTTTCGAGCTATACGATCAACCGCTATATCATCTTCAGGAATACTACCATTCGAGCTATACGATCAACCGCTATATCATCTTCAGGAATACTACCATGCTAAAGATAATTGTAGATCAACGTCATCCAATCTCTATCGTGATCGTGTTGTATGACCTGTGGAGCATCCATGTTCTCAGGATCGATTTGTACAACCTTCAGTGGAACATCTATGTCATCAGAAAGCTCGACTACCGAGGGTGAATCGAGTTGCTCGAGAAAAACTCCGGGCGGGACAGGTGACCTAGTGGAGACCATCTGTGCCAACTGGTCTGCCAGAAAATTTTCCTTTCTAGGAATGTGTTGGATCTGGAAACCGAAGAAGTGCTTTTCGAGTTTCCGTACTTCCGCCAGATAAGACAACATCTTGGTACTTGAGCATTGATACTCTTTCCCGACTTGATTCGCTACTAGTTGAGAATCGTCTTTCACTAGTAATCTGCGAATCCCGAGCGCACGAGCTGCTTGGAGTCCTGCCAGTAAACCCTCATATTCTGCTGTAACATCCCAATTTTCTGAGCTTTAAAAATCCTTTGAATAGTTAGTAGGATAAAATTCACCATTTGATTTCATTTGAATTTAAATCAAAGCTTAATATGGACTTTGTACATCAAAACAATTTAATATGATTAGAGTCAACATCAACAATGGTCAAAACTATTTTATTTGGGTTCTTTGGGCTTGGATATATTTTTCAGATTTTTCTGGAATTTTTCCAAGTTCTTTTGCTATTTTCTATTGCTTATTTGAATTTCTGGTATTTTATTAAAAAGAAAAGTATTAAAATCTCATATAATCTCTTCGGGCCGAATCTTTTTTCAATCCGGCCCATTTCCCTTGTTTCGGCCCAGTCTCACGTGTGGCCCATCTTATGTGAGCTAGCTCACCTCGTCATGTACAAGATTGTCAAGTCCTCGATGGGTGGACCCACATTCAAGGCCACGGGGTGAGACGCGGCATGTTAAATCAAATCTCAGACTCGGTTTCTTCTCGCGGAGCTTCATGCATGACGCCATTGAAACTCTTCAAAGCTCCGTCCGGCAATGGAGTTTTCCAACTGGATTTCTTCTAGAAAACGCGCCGAATCTTATCTCTAACCTCTCCGCATCTTCTCGGATCAAAATCAAATCCCGAATCTCATTCAAACTCGAAGATTTCCTCATGTTGGTTTCAGACTCTTTTGGGACTCCGCCGCCAACTCGCCTCCTCAAGCCTCCCCGGACCCTATAAATAGGACCCCGGATCGCCTTTGTCGCCCGCACCATAACCCTCAAGCAATCGCCCTCTAGAGCCTGGCGCGCCGAATTTGGAGTTTAGGGTTTTGGAGCCGCAAGCCAAAACTTCGAATTGCGCCGCCGTCTTCGCCGCCGCGTCGTCCTCGAGCACGCCACAGTGTTCACCGTCACCAGATCTACCTCCAGCGACCATCCGCGCCGCCGAAGTCTCGCCGGGAAGCTCGCTCGACAATATCAGAACCTCTCCGCCGCCTTGAGCTCGCCGCCGGCCGCCTCAGTCGTCCCCGACCACCCGGAGGTATCTCAACAGATGCGCAATAGTCTCAGCTACGTGCTGGTACCACCCGCTCTCGCGGCGAAGCCGTCGTCGCTGTTGTTGAACTGAATCCGGCCGCCCGCCTTCTTGCCGCCACGTTGGCGCCAGCGTCATCCTCTCTGCAGATGTGTCAACCGCGTGGAGTCCAGTCAGCACCCACACGCAAGCATATGTGGCAGATCAGTTTCCATCCAACACCCCGGTTCGGTGAACCGAGTTCACCGTGGACCGTCTCACTGACGTGTGGGTCCCACATGTCAGTATTTCTTTTAATTTCTTAATTCCAAGCTCTGACGTCATCGTTGCGCAATAATCCGATTTTTCTTTTAAGGAATAATTCAGAAATTCAGAATAATCCAGTTTTAGGGTTTTCTTTAGATTTCCAACTTCCAAAGTCCATATCTTTTGCATCCGAACTCCGATTGAGCCCATTAAAATTTCTAAATTCATCTAAATTCAAGATCTATTTATCTGAGATTTTTATTTAATTTTTGGAGTTTGTTTTGCCTTTGTTATTTATTTGTTTTGTTTATTTGCTTTTGTTTGCGAGTAGACGTTGATACTTCGGGAAGATTTGAAGAAGAAGGAGCACCTCAAGAGCAAGATCAGTACTTAGACCTATTCCAAGGCAAGTTATACCTTTGATCATATTGAACCCAGTTTTCAAAAGTTATATTGATTCAAAGTATTGCATTTACTTTAATTATTTATTTCAATGCTTTTGGGATTAGTTAATATCCAATTTGTTATGACCTCCTTGTCTAATTGTATGCCATAATCTTTTGTCACCCTAGTTTGGTTTATTTAGTTGGTGCTATTGTATTACCAACGTGGGTTGGTTAGATGCGATTAGATTGCTTAGTCATGCTACGAGTCATCATCTCATGTAAGTTGCAAATATAAATATGACTAAGTGACTATGGAACTATGTGATAAAAACTGTGTGCACTATGTGCTATTACTCGTTGATGGCATATGTTGCACTTAACCAACAGGGTGGGAAAGGATTTAGATGGAGGCAAGTGGACTGTGTGTTATTTTGGTGGAGCTATGTGTGTGGGCTTAATAACCTGTGTGCATAGGGATTTGTAGTTTAATTGAAAGTCTTGCCTTGGTCAATTAAGGACTGAACTTTGTGTGCTATTGAACTGAGCCTCTCGTACAACCACATGCCTGATGGGACGGGCCTAACTTAGTAAGTTATGGAGTCTTGACATTGATTACTCAGGTTGTAGGTTAGGCTGTGGGCGTGGGTGGAGGTGTGCTACCAAGTAGTCACACCACGGGGCGGTTCGTTGTGTCCTCGCCCCAACGGTGTGTCGAATCGACTTCTGTGTGGGGTTGTCTGACGGTTTGTAAGCACGCTGGGAGTGTCAATGTTAAGATGAAGTTTCTGAAACGTTTTGTTATGATTAGTGCTTACAACACTAGTTGTATCGTGTGGGTAAAGTGTACAACCTCTGCAGAGTGTTAAACAATCAATTCTAATAGCCGCGTCCGCGGTCATGGACATGCTCGAGGATTTCACACGAGGGGTAGTTTTTCATGAAAACCTTGGGAAGGGAGCTGTGTGACTTAAGTCATATGGCTATGTGAATAACTTGTTTAGGCTATGTGTTTTTGTGAACTAAAACTGTCAAATTATTATTGTCTATTTGTTTTGAATTATGCTTTCAATCTATCACTTGTATTCAAACTGCAAATGCTGCATTTCTGCAAAAGAACCACAGAAGCCATTCCTTTGGAATAAGCCTGCATCTATAATTGCATTTCTGTGGTATGACTTGCAAGTACGGTGTGTACTCATGCTTGTTGTAAAACATGCAATAGAAGAGGAGGAGTCTTCGCCTGCTTTCGAGGAGGAGTTCATCGAAGGTGCTTGATCGTAGGGTCTTGATCCCAGTCAGTTGCCTGTGGTGAATTGATAGGATTCCATTGAAGTTTCTTCGTTCTGCTGCTATTTTATTTCTTTGCTAGCCCTGCGTGGCTTAATAATTGTAAACTCGACCATAAGGTCAAAACAACTATTTATTATCAAATTACTCGTTTATGTTATTAATCGCTTGTGTGGATCGATATTCACCTGTGTTGACACTGTGTGCACTAGCGTGATCCTGGACTAGTGAATTATACATAGAGGGTCCATAATTGCATATTTTGGGTCCCGACATCTGCCACATTGTTGGTAGCAGAAAGTTTAGCTGGATGGCGTACTTGATGTGTTCACCAGTAGGGGATATCAAGACAACTCCAGCCCCCAAGCCTTTGAGCATCAAAGAACCGTCAAAGTACATTACCCATTTGTTGTCGTGTTTGTACTCGGGCCCTTGGTGGGTTTAGGGTTTGTCCATTCGGTAATGAATTCTGCTATTGCCTGGGACTTGATTGCTGTTCGTGAGATAAAATGGAGGTCGAACGACCCAAGCTCGACCACCCATTTTGCTATTCGTCCCGATAATTCCCTGTTTCTAAGGACTTGACCTAAGGGATATCCGGTTGGTATGACTACTTTGTGGGCCTGAAAGTAATGCCTTAGTTTCTTTGAAGCCATAAGGAGAACATAGAGCAGCTTTTGTACCTATGGATATCGTTCCTTTGGTCCATGTAAGACTTCGTTTATGTAATATACCGGTCGTTGGATGTTCTCACGTTCAACGACCAGTACACCACTGATTGTTTGCGGCATTGCAGCCACGTAAATCAGCAATGTTTCTCCCGATGTTGGAGAAACTAAGATCGGAACACTCGTAAGGTATTTCTTAAGTTCTTCAAAGGCATCGTCTGCCTCTTTAGTCCACTCGAAACTTCTGTGTTTTCGAAGAAGTTTGAAGAAAGGTAATCCTTTTTCTCCTAACCGTGCTATGAAATGACTCAGCGCTGCCATACATCCGGTTAGTTTTTGGACTTCCTTCATTGTGGTCGGAGGGCGCATTTGATCGATGGCCGAAATTTTTGCTGGGTTTGCTTCAATCTCTCTAGCCGAAACTAGGAACTCAAGAAGCTTTCAGAAGAAACTCCAAACACATACTTCTCAGGATTTAACTTAAGGTTATGTCTTCTTAAGTTATTGAAAGTCTCGTGTAGGTCGGAAATATGGTCGCCAGCGTTGATGCTTTTTACGAAATCAACGTAGGCTTCTAGATTTCGACCTATTTGAGGATTAAAGGTTTTCTGCATCAACATTTGAAAAGTCGCACTAGCATTTTTTAGAACAAATAACATCTTAACATAGCAGTAAGTGCCATATGGAGTGATGAAAGAAGTTTTCTTTTCATCGTCTTTACTCATATTAATCTGTGGTACCATAAGTATGCATCTAAAAAACTTAATAGCTCACACCCGGAAGTAGAGTCTACAAGTTGATTAATGCGTGGAAGGGGAAAGTCATCTTTCGGATAAGCTTTATTAAGATATGTGAAGTCAATACACATTCGCCATTTTCCATTGCTTTTTCTAACTATTATAGGGTTGGCGAGCCACTCTGGGTGGTCGACTTCACGAATAAACCCAGCCTGAGGAGCTTGTCAATCTTCGATTGGATTGCTTCCTTTCGATCAGGTGCGAAACATCTTAGCTTCTGCTTGACCGGTTTTTTGTCAGGCTGGAGAGCTACCCTATGCTCGATCACCTCCCTGGGGACTTCGAGCATGTCGGACGCTTGCCAGGCGAATACGTCCTAATTTGCTCGGAGGAAGGAGACGAGCGACTCTTCCTATTTGAGGTCGAGTTCTACCCCGACCAGTACCTTTTGGGCAAACGCATTAGCATTTCTTGACTCAGACGAAGTGTTGGCGCTTTCCAGAGGAGCATCTTTGCCGAGTGGTACCTTCTTGGTCTGGTCGAAAGGCTTTGGCGCCATCTTTGGCCTCAAGTGCTTGACCTGCATGATAGGCGGATTAGTTTCCCTGGTCGGAAGCTCATCGACCAGTTCTAAGAACTTCCGATCACATGTATAAGCCATTTTTTGATCTCCTAGAACTGTGATGACACCTTTCGGTCCTAGCATCTTTAGACTCTGATAACCGTAGTGCGTGGCTATCAGGAATTTTGCTAAAGCTGGACAACTAAGGATTATATTGTATGCGGTTTCGAAATCCACCATATCAAATGTAATTTTTTCTATTTAGAAGTTGTCGGGTCTTCCGAACGTAACCTGTAGGGACAACTGTCCTATCAGTTTAGTGGTAGAACTAGGAACTATACCGTAGAAGGCATATTTCACGAGTTTTACCTTTGATATGGGGATATGCATCTCTTCCAATGCTCCCGTAAATAAAATATTTAAAGAACTGCCTCCATCTATTAAGACTCGACTAAGTTTACAATTGTTAATAGTAGGTTCAACCACAATAGGAAACCTACCTGGTCAAGTCGACAGGATGAGGTAGTCTTCTTTACTGAAGGAGATTACAATTTTCGACCACCTGGATGGCTTGACGGTGATCGGAGACTCGGCAAGGTTGACCTCCCGCTCCACGGCCTTCAGATGATGTCTCGATTCGTACGAGGAGGATCCTCCGAAGATCATATCCACCGTATGTTGTGGCTCCTAGTAGTCCATCTATTCGTCGCCATCTTTGTCATTCTTGGAGCTTGGTTCTCCGAGTTCTGTTATGGCGGAGAAGGGTTATTTACCTGAGTAGTAATCCTCCAGTTTATGTTGCTAGGCCCGGTAGGTGCGCAGATCATGCCCTACTACCTTGTAAAGTAGACACCACTTCTTAGTTTTCTTGAAGTCACTGGTCGGAGCCTTAGCTTTGTTCCGACCAATGAAATCTTTCTTGCCATTGGTAAACTTTTCTGGAATCGCAAGGACTTCCTTGTTGTCGGGCTTGCGATTCTTCTTATTCTTGGGAGACTTCTTGCTTTTCTTCTCTTACTTCTCCAGACCCGACTGGGGATCTTTATCTTTCCGATCGATAGCTTCATACCATTCGACCGCTTCACTAGCGACCGCGTACTTGTCTGCCTTGTCAAAAAGTTCGACGGTTGTTCGTGGAGGATTTATTGCAACATCCTTTGTAAATCGGCGATTCCTCAGCCCTGCTTTAAAAGCCTGGATGACAGAAGATTCTGTGATATCTAGGATGGAATTTCGAACCTGGCTAAATATTTTGATATATTGTCGAAGAGTTTCATTGGTTTTCTGCTTCATTCGGTGAAGATCATCCTCCTTCCCGGGACGGTCGTACGTCCCTTGAAAATTGGCTATTAGAGTATCGCAGAGTTGCTCCTGAGTGTAGATTGATCCGACCGGTAGGTTAAGCAACCACGACCGGGCAGACCCTTCAAGGACCGTGGGCAAATAATTTGCCATCGCGTTATCGTTACCACCAGCGGCCTTGATGGTGGTAAAATAAATTTGAAGAAATTCTAATGGGTTCTGAGTCCCATTGAACTTCTCTATGTTGGCTGGTCGGAACCTGTCCGGCCAACGAATAGCTTGAAGACCTGCTGAAAACACTCGGCAGCCCGTAATGGAGTCGTGGCGCCTTTTCTAAAAAGGAGCCGGATTATAGTCAGTCGGGGATCAGTTCCTCAGATTTGTATATCTAGGATCCGGTGTCCCAACCCGGTCGTGGACATTATGATAATATCTTTACCACCTGCTTGGTTCAAATGATGCCTGAGATCGCCTGAATCAAATGGTCGTTCCTCTTGATGAGAAGGAGTGGCTTCTGTGAAGAGCCGTCTCCCCTCATGATTTCCTGGTCGGAACCTACGAGGGGGCCTTGGTGTTGATTGATCCTCTGCTCGACCATGTTGCCCCCTACTGAGAGAGGAGCGCTGGGATGAGGTCATCATGTGACTTTGCGAATTCCTCTGCTCCCGGTACATTTATGTACGCTGCATGGTTTGTTGGAGGATTTCCGACACCTGACCTGCAAGCTGAATATAACCTAGAGTTCCTGCTAAAGCAGGGTATGGATTATTCAGAATATCCCGAACTCGTTGCAGGTTTTGTATCGTTACCGAAGGTCGTGGCAAATTTTCGCTTGCAGTGGGCGCCAGATGAGTTGAGTTTTCCCTCGACCTACCGGTTGGTCCTGCCTGATTCCTTACTTGCGGTGAGTTAGGAACAGGTGAATTAACTGATGAACATCCATCAAGTCGGTTGCCTCCGGTAGTTGGTGCTTGAGTGCCCGTACCATTTCCACCAGTAAGCGGTGGTGAGTTAACCCATGGAGGATCGTGCGTGACATTCGGATTGGTATCTCTGATTGTATTAACTTCATGGCGCCAACAGTGATCTTTCGATGGACTTTCGTCATAGCTAAGGGAGAGCCTTCCAGTGCTTCTGCAAGGAGCCTCCACGATGGGGAGCGATCGGAGATTACCACCTTCGGTGGGCTTTGTGGTGGACTCAGCCTGATCCAACGGACTGCCGATCATATGCTGAGTTTCACCATGCCCACTTGGCTTATAATCGGTGATAACTTCATTGATACCCTTACCAGATGCCGCTTGGCCCTCGGAATACGTAGGAACCGTTGGCGAATACTGGTCGCCCATGATAGTATCGAGAGTACATGGACTCTCTGATTGCAGCGTTGGGCTTCCATTGCCGCTTCTGCCGGTCGGATCGACCGGTCTTGTAGAGGCGTTCGGATGTTTCGAACTGGTCGGAACGAGCGATTCCTCTAAGAGCGCCATTGTTGGTGGCAGTGTATCATCATCCGTCCGGTCGATTTCGCTAATCTCTGCGACTAGCGAGCCAGCATAGGAGGAGGATGATGACATCCCGTTTTCTTCAATGGCGCGGATGCATGCGTCTATGTCGAGGTTGGAGTAGTCTGCCAGGTTAAACCAGTTTTCCTCATCCCATGTCCCTGCCATGTTCGCATAAGCGATGATGGAGCAAAGGAAGTGGATGAGGAATGCTTGAGCGAAATAACCTTGAAGAACTCAACGCCTTCTTCCCCACGGACGGCGCCAGCTGTTGACAATCGAGTCGCCGATCTTACGAAATAAATAGAGGAAAATGGCAAAGAGTTCTTGGAAGAGAATGAGACTTCTCTTTATTGCTATGAACTGCTATTACAGGGGGTTTCCTCGACGAGGCAATGGACTAATCCTAATTACGCTGAGCGTAATGGTTGCTATACTGCAGAATCAGACTTGAAATATGAATCTAATGGCGATTGCTGTGCTTCAATCTCATGCCGTCTCATCCACGCTCCATCTTCAAATAACCATCGAAGAGGTGACAGTTTCTCCTTGAAGAGACGCCTGTTGGAAATGTCGTGACTGGTTGGAACGAGGCAGTAGTTGATAAAGTACCAACCGTTCGACGGTTGTGTGTCTATGCGACACTCAACTGTATGATGGTTGTTGTTAGTGTCTTAGGACCATGAAACGTCGCGTGATATGGAGCAAATATAACATACATTCCATTCATCACACAGTAAGGAATATACTTAGAGTTAGATCTGAATACCAGTTCATGGCTTCTACGAGCAGTAATCTGGTCGGCGACTGGGTATAGAACCTCATCCGACCAGGATACTTATTATGTAACCTATGGAATCCTTACGACTATAGGGGTTGTTAGCCTTAGGGGTTACGACCATGAAAACATATGATCTTTTATTATGCATTAAAGTAATACATAAAGATTTTAATCCTCGTCAAGTTCGTTTCAAAAAAAAGAAAAAAAAAGAAAGAAAGAACGAAAACCTCGATCTAACCGCCACGTTGTTTAGCGCCTCCTGTTAGACTTCGTTACCTTGGTCGCCGCGCCGTTCAGTGTCGCCTACCCATGACTTCCATTCCATTAGCTGCAATCCCATTCTCGGGAAAAAAAAAGCTTGAGACGAACTACAAATTGTGGTCTTCACTCATAGAAATCACGCTCGATGGTCTCCGCCTCTGTGGACATGTCACCGATGCTTGACTTTGTCCGTCGTCGCCGATTCAGCCTCCTCCAGACAGCCTAGTTCTGCACCTCCTGTAGAAGATGAGATCACCAAGGAGGCAGAGGCCGCCGTTGCTGCTGCTGACGTTGCTGATGAGACCTTTCAGTATGCCATAGACGCTTTGAGCATTGGTGTGCTGATGAGGCCCGTGTTCAAGCCATCCTTGTGGTCAGCGTCGACGACCTCATCCAGCCAAACATTGTTTGTTTGTGTTCCACTCGTTAGATCTGGGAGTACCTGTGCGAGCGATACCAGCAGAGCAGCGATGCTCAGTTCTTTTCGCTTCAGTGTGAGTTGAAGACGCTTCGCTAAGAGGAGGCCACGAGGGGGAGCCGACGAGGCGAGGTGGCCACGAGGGGGAGCCGATGAGGTCGGTGCGGGGAGGCGGCTGCGAGGTAGCCTACGCCGGAGTACGCGAGGTGGAGCCGACGTGGGAGATGCCCTTGCCTCTGCGTTCTTCTCCCCCACCTCTCGGTTCCGAACAGATCCACATGGGAGAAGGCCAGGCGGCACCGGATCTGATAAGATCATCCTCGATCTCGAGCTCTACCACCGTTGTTGGTCGGAGTAGAGCTCATGGACGCTGGATCTGGTAGTATCTAGCGGCGCGAATCAGGCCGGTGCGAAGATCCTCCAAATCATCATTGCCGCACTATTTTATTGTGTGAATTCTCTACTCTAACTACACGCTGGCATAGTAATTCCGAAGAAACTGATTTAGAGTTTCAGTATGATTTAGTTTAAATTCCCAAAATTCATGCAAAGATATCAGATCATCGTTCACATCAAACAACAGATATTGTAACGAGAAAATAAATGCTTGAGCCTTTGAGGGACGCATGGGAAAGCTAAGCTCAGATAGTGTTCATTCTCTGATAATACCAGTCAGCTGTACATGGTTCCATTACCATGATGACTAACAATTGAGTACAAGTCAAATGCTATTAAAAAAATTAAGTACGCGACTAACAGTATTCTCTCTAGATAACATCATATCTCCTTAAATAAACCACTTGGATGGGAATTACTATGCTCAGGGGCATAGCTGGACCTCAGATCTGCGGGGCAATAGCCTGAGACCGAAGTCAAAATCCCACGTGAGATTCTATGAAAAAACATAAAAAAAAAAGTCTTTGGCCCAAATATAACTGGGCCGGCCCGAGGCGCTAACCAGGTGGCGACTGCGAAACACACTAGGAAAGATGCCATAACAGATTCCCTAACGACAGTTTCATAGAGGCAGAAGTAGCCAAAGAGCAAGCTTTGGACATCTCAGACAACTAAATACTGCTATACCGACCGAGAGTGGATAAACATAATGGATCGTGATGTTAGAACACAGTGAACTCATCGAACATCTTGTGAACGCTGATGGCATCGCCAAACTAAATCTCACTAACTAAACTAGATTCCACCTAAATCATAGTATTCGGACAGAATGGCACAACCTCAATCCTCCTACTTCTAGTTGCAAACACGTACGGATCATCACATTAAAGTGAAGATGTATTGACAGGGGTTCATACGGAGGTCTTGCTGATGAGGAAGACAACCTCATTGGAAGGGAGGATGCCGGCATTGTCATTCTGCTTCTTCGCAGGTGTGGTTGTGCGCGCCCCCCCTTCACCGGACGCTTCGCTCTTCGCCTCCGCATCGCTGCGCTTCCTCTACACTCGCTTGTTGTCTGCGTCCCCCTTCGCCGTAGAGGAGGCGGACACCACCACCACCGGCCGGCGCCGATGCGGCCGCCGGCCGATGCGTAGATGCCAGCTCTTGGCGCCGCCCTCCAGCAGTAGGAGCTGGGGGGTGAGGAACAGGGATGATGGCAAGGACAAGGAGAACGAGCATGGAGCTGCTAGGAGGGTCGCCATGACTGATCGCACCCGGCGGCCATGCCACTGTCCAGCGGCGGATCCAAGATTTTTATAGCAGGTGTTTGGACTTCGGAGTTAGGTTATTCAGGTGTACCGATACCAATACGTCGATATCGTGAAATATCATTTCCCAAAAAAACACTGATACGATGATACATGTATATATAATAAAAAAACAAAAAAAAAGAAATTAATGATTTCATACGAAGAAATGGATAATATAAGGCAATCATAGTGACATGAATTAAACAGAAAATTATAGATATCAATGTCAGTTGTGGAGGTGGAAACTAGGAATAGAATTATTTTATCTCTAAGCTTCATATTTTACTGAGTTATGTTGTTTTTGCAGGGTGCGGTCAAGACTTGTGCTCCTGCCTTTTTTTTTAAAAAAAAAATGACAGTTGCATACTTTGTTGCCTTCTTTTTAAAAAAACAAAAATTAACAGTTGCATACCTTGTTGATCCTGCTCTTTTTTGCTCTTTCTCCGTCAGCAAGAACCCCATCTAAGAATGTTCCTTCCATAGAGCAAAAATTAGCATGTAAACATATGTAACAAGGGCCTAACTATTTGTTCATTGCCCAAGGCAAATATTGTATTTTTGTACAACATCTATTGGAAAGAATCAAGAGAGCGGCTAGACTCCAGAAAGAAACAGAGCTGGAGTAGAGCAAAGACGGGAGAAGAAGTGGAGTGCACAGAATACACCTAGATCTGTAGAGAGGACGATGACAGTGAGCTGGATATGCTGCTCCCTTCCCACCACTACGCTCCCTCCCGACCACCGTGTTGCTCCCTTGGTGCCGCTCGCCCCCTTCCTCCCAGTTTGTCGTGCTGCCACCCGCTTGCTCGCATCGCATCTCTGTTGCCTGTGCAGGTGCGCCGTTGCACGCTCGCCCTGTGCCGCCTCACGTCTGCTTGCCGTCACGTCGTAGCGCCCTGTCCACCGACCATCGTTCGCCTTCGTAGCCCGTGCCTCCGCTCGTTCGCCACTTAGAGGCTGGTGCCCCCCTCTTCCCAAAAAAAAGGCCTAATGTGTTACATAGGTCGCGCATGACGTGTGCGGAGTGTAGGCTGAATTCATTTGCGGACACAAATATATAATTTTGTCATAACTAATAACATATACATATTATATACCAGATATTTTACAAAAAACAGGTGTTCAGCTGAACACCCTTGACCCATAGAGGGACCGCCCCACTGTCTTGGTGCTACGAAACACACCTCAGGCGCCGCACAGGAGGCGGACACCACCACCACCGGCCGGGACACGATGACGTCCCCATGCTCCTCACGTTGCCGCGCCGCCCACTAAGTTTGCAGAAACTACTTTTGTCATTTTGTGCTATGTGTCCTGTTAGACCCCCGGGCATGAAATACCAGTGGATCTTATGTGTATGCAGTGCTAGTCCCAGAAATAAAGGTTAGCACACGCATTCACAACATTTGGCATCACATTCATACATTCATGATCTAAAGTAAAGCAAAAGGGACAATCTACTTAAGCTATTACAACAGTTATTACAAACCACGACCGACCGACCAAATAAAAGCAGTTATCAGAGATAGTAAAACAGCAGTGAAAAACATAGTAGTAGTAGCAAAAGTCCAACGGCATGCCCATCTGATCCCTCAGGCAACCGACAAGGAAATAAGGCCTAAGCAGACATGTCACCGAACCCCTTGGTGCTAGGTGCAAAGATCTCGTCATCTGGCGTCGGCTCATCTGCAAATTCTAAACTAATAACAATAGCAAGATTGAGTACTTGTGTACTTAGCAAGACTTGTAGTGTATCACAAAATTATATTAGATGCAAGGCTGTCAAATGTATGGCTCTACTCTACAAGTTCTTTTGCTCAAAGCCATGTTTATTTGCAATAAACATAAGTAATAATTTGCAATGGTATTTGAAAGAGCAGTTTATGAAAAGTAAGTACAGGACAGTAAGTAAAGTAACTGAACAAGCAACAACAACACCCACAACCCTACTCGGTTGTAAGCAAAAATATAATCAGGTTCTGCCATAGAAATGGCACTGACAAATTCATGTTCAACCATAGAAATGACAGTCCTGCTATAGAAATAGCAATTTAGTCATAGAAATGACAGTTCTGCTATAGACATAGCAACAAAGCCATAGAAATGGCAGTTAACTCAACAAATGAAAAACCCCATGTCATTACCCCGCTCTTTTATGATAAAACAGTTTGGAAAACAAAGCTACCGCCATACCAGTCGCACTAAGCATGCTCATGACCACGAGCGCAGCTATTCGAATAGTTTATCACTCTGCAGAGGTGTACAACTTTACCCATAGTACGCGGTATTTCAGTTGCCTGAAATATCTCTATATCGCTGCTCACTGCCGAAGGTAAGCAACTTAGAGTTCATGACGCAACCTTTATATTATCTAGTCCTAACCTTGCACTAGTCCTGCGAATGATTATCCCCAATTACTCGGATAGAAACCTGTAGTACGAGGAGTCCTCACTTACCGAATAGAAACCCGATAAGGAGTCCCTCACTTGACGGATAGAAACCTGTCAGGTGAGTCTTTCACTACACTCGGATAGAAACCCGTGGGAGTGAGCCATTCGCAGTTGTGTCGGCAATAGAAATTGCGCGCACCGCTCTTGCCTACTATCATGCAAGGCTAAAATTTCGATAACTTAGTTAGCTACGGCTATCCCACACTAGCACATACGGTTATACGGTTAGGTCTTAGTCCCGGATTTGCTGGCTTCAGTTCTTAATTGACTACGGGTGAGAACTCCACCCTATCTACTAGTGAGTTACAATCCTCACTCTATCAGAGTACAATATAACTCACCCATGTCTTAAAGACTAAAGTTTTCATGTCATTTTTATAAAATAACAGAGGTAACTTCTCTGGACATTTTCTAAATTAACCCCAAACTCACAAATTAACATATTGTCCTTTAATCAATTTTCTGAAACTCTATTGCTCTAGTTGCATTTGTACGACAATCGTACTAAAAAATTCCCATTTGACATTATCTATTGTCTAACCCATATTCTAAAGGTTACAACAGTAAGGGATCAATATTTCAAGGAGACATGCAGCAAGTAGGATTTACAACTACCAATTTCCCGATCATAGCATTTTCATACAAACACCTACACGCATGCATCATAGGATTTACAAAACAAAATACAATAATTAAAATACTGGGATCAACATGATCAAAGGGGGTTCTTGCCTTGCTCCTGGTGCTCTGGAGATAAGGTAGATTGATCGTCGCAAGAATAACCAGAATAATCGATGTCTAAAAAGAGCCGGAAAAGAATTAAATAACAACCAACCAAAATAAACAGTGACCAAAAATAGATATATTTACATATTTAGGTAGATTATGATTTTAGACGAATTTAGAGACAAATTTCACTTAATTTGGAGTTTTGTAGCAAAAGTTATTAAGGTTTTACTCCATTCGGTTTGAAAAATCCAGTTTAAATGAAAATACGTTTTCTATCGGAGAAAACATATTCTCGCGTCTGTTATAACGGAGTTTACGCCTTCATGAAAGGAAAACGCATTCCAGTTATAACTAAAAGCGTATTTTCCATTTTCCCATTGGATTTTCGGTTTAACTGACAGGTGGGGCCCACTGTCAGTGGCTAGGTCCACGAGCACAGCGCGTAGACCGAAGGTCTATACGTGCGTGGCGCATGGGTCCACGGGGATTTCCACTGTGCACTTAAGCCATGGGGCCCGCATGTCATAGACTCAAGAGGAATTAACGTTTTGATTTAAATTCATAGCTCGGTCCCACACGTTAGCGACTCATTAACATTAACTAAATAGTTAAGTGGTTAATTAGTCCTAACGACGTCATTAGGCACGCTGATGACGAGCTACAGTGCTCGTCATCGTCGTGACGCGTGGTGGCGCTCACGCCCGCGCTACTCGCTGGCGATGTGAGGCTCGGCGAGGCCAGTGGGTGCTAAAAACGGGATCTATGCACTAATGCGCACTTGCTGGCACCGACGGCGTGGCCTGAGGTGGCTCAACGCGGTGGCACGCCGGCGACGTGCGGAGGAGCAGCTACGGCTAAACGTGATGGCGCAAAAGAGCAATTCTCTTGGAAAATGAGCGTGCGCATAAGCATCTAGGGGCTACTAGGAGTATTTCGGAAGGACACGGAGGGGATGAAGTGGTTGGAGGCGAGTTGTTGACGGTGAGCTGCGGCGGCGAGATCGGTCGCGCGTGGAGAAGACGATTGGATGGAGGAGTTTCAAGTCCAATGATCGGAGAAGCTTCCTGGTGCTCAGGCGATGCTTCGGGTGCAGCCGATTGGTTCGAAGCGCAGTGAATCGCCGGCGAAGTTTGAGCAGCGGTTCCGGCCGGAGATGAAGAAGACGACTCGATTTGGGATCTCCTGTGAATCAAAAGCCGAATTGAGTGAGGGGAAAGGAAGCTTGTGCACTAAGACATGAGATGACGCGATAGGATTGACTAGGAACCCTTCAGTTGGCCGTCAATAGAGGCGGTGGCGCACGGCTGTTTTAGGGTTTTCGCTCTCTGAGCTCTAGAGCTCAAATGAGTGAAGGAGGAGTGGAGTGGGTGAGCGCACGGTGTTGGAAAGAGTGAGATGAAGCTCAGGGTGGGTTTTTATAGTCGGAGCGGCGGAGTAGAGCGAGGTAGAGCTCGGGCAGCTACGGGCAAGAATGGCGGAGCTCCCGGCGTTTTACGGGCAGAGAGGAGTTGGTGCGGGCAAGGATGGGGCAAGGATGGGTGTGGCATTGAACGATGAAGCGACACGGGTGGTTGGGCTGCAGTAAAACCACTGGCGGCGAGGAGAAACCGGGGACGCGGCGGAGCTCACGCGCGCGGGCGTGTGCTGGCACAGTCAAGCGCGAGGTGGACGACAAGTCCTGCACGCGGGTCCCACCGGTCAGTGAAACAACGAAATGGTACGAGTTGGGGTAATCTCAGCGGTCCGATAAAAAATGAACGTCCCAGATGAATTACGCTGTTCGGACAGTCCGAACGGCCCGATCGATCTGGACGGTCGATTTCAAATCAAACAGCTCAGAAATGCTGGGTCTAACCCACTCATGAAGATGGTCTAGTTCGACCGGGTGGTTTGGACTCGAGCCCGAGGAACAGTGCGGGCTTTTGATTTTTGAATTAATAGTTGATTTCTTTGCCGATTTAATTCACTAACCAAACGAAGTCTAAATTTAATGAAAATTTTTTTGTAGACTACTAGGCTCAGGTAGTTTCTACAGTAAAATTTTTAGAGGTTAAAACCTTCCATGAATTTCTACAAAATTCGAACAAGATGCTGTTCCTATGTGTTTGCAATTATTTTTCTAAACAAGTTTTTATGTAAAACTTTTGTTGAATATTTCTTGGGATAATAAGCCCAAAACAATTCTCTCATATGGGAACTTTTCTTTGTTTTATCTATTTCCTTTTTAGCACCCATTTGTTTATAGTTCAAGTTTTGCTTTTAAATTTCAAATACAAATTTCCAAAACAACATATTTCATATGTAAATGTTCAAAGAAATATTTCCTAATGCATTTATACTACATAATCCCAAGATTAGGATTTTGGGGTGTTACATGTACTTTTACCATTTTTTCTACTGCCCATAAGGTCCATGAGGAGAGTATTTTTCTTGTTTTGTGATGGTGCAATTCACATCATAGCAACATTTTGGTTTCTTGATTTGGATACCAGCCATAGATGGACTGCACCTGGATCCTTATTTTATCTGCTTGCTTGATTCGGCTTCGCTGGAAAATACTAATGAAAACTTTATCCAGTAAATTGATTCAACAAGCTACCTCTGGGTGTTGGCTCAAACTGAAGAAGACTCAGCCGATCCACTCGGTAGCGCGCTCGACAATGCGTTCGGCAAATGCAGACGCTGGAAGTCGATCGAAGCCCACGCTGGGACAGAACGCATGCACATGCTAGAAGCCGATCCTTGACCGAAGGACACACACGTACGCTTGAAGCTTATCTAATAGATGAAGCACACGCACACAACAACACGCTGGAAGCTTCTAATAGATGAAGCACACGCACACGATAACACGCTGGAAACTCACGTACACACGCAAAGCGACATAAAAGGATTTTGGTGCTGCACTGCAGAGCAGCATTTTCTATTTTTCTATTGCTTCTATCAAACTGATTACAGATGTACCCTTTTATTGAGAGCAAACGACTATTCATATCCAGAATGGATTCTACGTATCCCGAAGGGATACCACACAAACTCTAGTATCCATAATAAATACTGCATAAATACAAAACACAAACTCTCCCTAAAATCTAAATATGCCATATACACAAAGATTACCTAACAATCACACCCTAATCTTTGTGCACTTACTTATTGAGGCAGTCGGTCTCAACTACGACTTGCCCAACTGTTACTCAATACAAGACGGCAAACACATCTCCTTAACGTTCCAGACTCAACTCCACAGACTTGACTCAGGACGACAAACACATCTACTTAATATCCTGAACTCAACTCTACAGACTCGACTCAAGATTACAACTCACAGGAGCCCTTTCCTTTGCCTTTCGACAATCGGGCCTCCCACTCGGCGCGGGTTAACAACAGGTGCTCATCTTCGCTGCCGCGAGATCCTCAGATCTGTTCCTCATGCGCCTTCAAGCGACTGATCACCTCCTCAATCGTTATCACCTTGAGGTCGCCGAACTACTCAATGGTGGAGATGATTTGCAAAAACTTTTCGGGGACTGCTCGAAGTAACTTTCTCACGACATAGCTCTCTTCCATCTTGTCCATCAAGGCTCGGATCTGGTTGACAATAGTTGTCAATCTCATAGTGAAGTCATCGATCGACTCCATCTCTTTCATGCATATCCTCTCGAACTCGCTCTCGAGGGTCTGTACTCGCGCTTCCTTGACACGATCGGCGCCAAGATGCATCATCTTCAACGCCTCCCACACAGCTTTGGTCGTTTCCTTTTTGGCTAGTAGGAAGAACGTTTCCTCCAGGATGCCTCCATAGATGACCGCCAAGGCCATCTGATCCTTATGTACATCGACGTTGCCATCCTCGATCGTGTCCCACACTCCTTGAGTGGGCATGTACACCTTCATCTTGATTGCCCATACTACATAATTGCTCTTCGTGAGCATCGGATAATGCAGCGAGACAACATAACTTTCCTTCACCATCACACCAGATGTCACCTCGTCACCGGTGACACCACTTCCTGGAGAGCACGACATGATTTTGGGCATACACGAATCAAAAACTCAGACTCTGATACCAATTGTTGGCTCAAACCGAAGAAGACTCAGCCGATCCACTCGGCAGCGCGCTCGGCAACGCGTTCGGTAGAACACTCGGCAGATGCAGACGCTAGAAGCCGATCGAAGCCCACGCTCGTACTGGAAGCGATCACGCTAGGACGGAACGCATGCACATGCTAGAAGCCGATCCTTGACCGAAGGGCACACACATACGCTGGAAGCTTATCTAATAGATGAAGCGCACACACACGACAGCATGCTAGAAGCTTATTAATAGATGAAGCACATGCACACGACAACACACTAGAAACTCACGTACGCACGTGAAGCGACAAAAAAGGATTTTGGTGCTGCATTGCATAGCAACATTTTCTATTTTTTCTATTGCTTCTATCAAATTAATTATAGGGATGCCCTTTTATTGAGAGTAAACGGCTATTCGTATCTGGAATGGATTCTATGTACCTTGAAGGGATACCATATAAACTTTAGTATCCATAATGAATACTGCCTAAATGCGAAACACAAACTCTCCTTAAAATATAAATATGCCATATACACAAAGATTACCTAACAGCGGGGACCCAGATTTGCATCCAGAACCCTCTGTGTATTCTAAGCTAGTCCTATGATCAGTAGATAGCTCACATAGTACAATTATCGGTGAATATTACATTCATACAAACGTATAAATAAACAAGAAACTTAATTATTACATAACATGGTAAATAGGCCTTAGGTTCAAGTGTTTACAGAACAGGCCAACAGACCTACGAGTTCAGAGTAAGAAGCAGCAGCAGAAAGTAAGTAGCAGCAGCGAAAAATAAATCAAAAGAAAGGACAGGCCTCCATGCAAGTGCCATAGGCAATCAACTTGGGCTAGGACCTAGTGTGAGACCATGTGGAGGTCACCCCATAGTTTGCGATGAGTAATTGACTGTGCTGTGAATGCGTTGTCGAAGTTTGAGTTTGGTTTCGGGGAGTTGCAATTTTGGGAGCTGTTGTCAGGTGATCGGCGGTCTGACCGGCAGTGTGAGCTTTTAGTAATGGGCACCAAACACTTATGTGGGAGTGTTTGCACCTAGTTTCATTGAAAATAGAGAGTGGACACGAAACTTGGTAGAGTTTTACCGAAAAGTCCAAACAATGATGTTTTTGGATTCAGGAAGTGGTGTGACTGGCCGCTGGTTGGCGGTCAGACTGGTGGACAGTCAGACCAGCCAGTTAGCGGTCTTACAGGCCGGAGGCTAGTGGTCATACCTGCCAGGACGAGTTCATGCACAATGAGTGTGCTGAACTATGTGGATTTGGCCAAAGTCTATGGATTCATGGCATATGTGTTGCATGATATGTTTATGACTAATGTGGGCCAGGTTGGAAGGAACTTGTGCTCGGAAATAGTTTGCTTGGTCTATTGTCGATTCACCACGTCTTACATGTGTTCTTGCTTGATTCTCTTGCCTTCTTGAGGTGTTCTTAGTTCCATCTTGTTCTAGTGTGATTCGTGCTGAGATATAGCTTGCTAAGGCTAGTAGGAATTCATATAGAATCATCTTGGCTGCCTAAATCTCACGAGCTTGAGTACAACAAGTTTTTCATCTTTTGCCTGGTTCTTGAACACTTTTCCCTGTGATGGATAAAGGTGGAAACCTTGAAAACAATTATTGAAATTGTTGGTTGAAATAGGTGCCAAACATCCTAGGGTAGCTGTGTTTCAAATTTGGTGTGATTTGAATGAGTAGATTAAATGTTAGGTGAAGTCCCCTCTTGAAAATCGTGTTATTTTTATTCTGTCTGCAGGAGAGCGATCGGACCGCCGGGGCTTGCCGGTCAGACCAGTTGGTAGTTGCTAGTAATTAGACCAGTCAAACGATCAGACCACCTGAGAGTTGGCGGTCAGACCGGCCTGATAGAGTAAGTGTCTAGGTTTTGCTAGTAGGTGTTACTTCTTAGTGCTAGTAAGTTAAATCTTAATCTTCATAGTTGCTCATAGCTACTGGAGTGAAATGATTGTTGAATACCTAGGGGGAACATTGTTGGAGTCATTCAACCCCCCCAAGACCGATCGCCTTAACCGATCCTACACCTAGTTATCACTGTCTTCATCATTCCCATAGCCGGATGCATAGAAGTATGCGTATACCGGGTATTCTGCTTCATAGTCTGAATCCATATGTTTGAACAACCATGAGAACGAATGTACGCAGCAAGCCCTCACAACAAATGCAATTGTATAGATGCAATTCTATAGAATCCTTGAAAAGGACTTTTTCCCATAAGAAAGAAAAAAAGAACTTACTATCTTTGGGATCTGATACTACACCACTGCTTAATTCCTTAGTGGATCGGCTCTATTACATAAGCAGATTCCTAAATTTTGCCCCATATCATGGGATAAGTAAGCAATTTTTTTAGTTGTATCGATCTAGTCGCTCACTAATGGATCTTTACAGTGCTTTCTCTACCAATTTGGGAACTTTATCCATAGAGTAGTAGCATAGGCCATACTTTCTTCCTATTTTGATTCTTGTGAAGTGTCCTTCCTTCCTACAACTGGTAGGGCAAAATCGTTGTTTTGACGATCCCTATGTAGAAAGCCATTTTCTAGTATTTACTAGAAAATTTGATCTTTTTTTTCTATAGTGGAGATAGTCGCATGTAATGATAAATCACGATCATATTATTAAAAGCTTGCGGTAAGAAGGGGTTTCGTTTCTAGTGCTCGGAAATAATATTTCAAAGCCTTTGTATGCTCTCTATTGATTGTGTATATAAGGCCTATATTATAGAGTATATAACTTTGATCATAGGAATCAATTTATAGTCATGTAGCTTCATAATAATTCTGCAAAGCTTCCGCATAATTTCCTTCGGATTGAGCCAACATCCGTTACGGTCGTTCATTCTATTAAAAAAAATCTCCACACAAGCCTGTCGTTGGGCTACTTGCGTCTTCGGCAGATACAACGGAGAAGTGACGGTCGGTGAAATAGCCCTCCAAACTCGAAGCTCTTCTTGCTTAATGTGAAAACTCTCCTTTCCGATGAAAACGAGAAAGAAATATGTCAACTACTAAATGTTCTCACTTCTGATCAAATTGGATGAATCGGTAATCTTTCTCTGTCTTGTGTGTGTGAGAGAGAGAGAGTCGTTTTGTGTATTGAGAGCAGGTGGGTGACATGCATTAAGCTTCCTCTATCCCTATCCTCTAGGTACAACGTTTACATCAATAGAGAACCTTTTCCTCTATATGAATCAATATTATTCCATTCCAATTTCTTCTCTAAACTCCCCCCCCCCTCTAAAAAAATCCCACATTGGATCCAAAATTGATGGGTTAATGTGAACTTATCCATGCGGTTAGGCACTCTTCAAATAGGAATCCATTTTCTAACTGGCTTTCGTGCTTTGGTGAGTCGTCCGAGATCCTTTCGATGACCTATGTTGTGTTGAGGGGATATCTATATGATTCGATCGATTGCATAAAACCCGTGGTAGCAATAGAACAGAGAGAGTATGCAGAAAAGACAATTTTTTTCAATTTCGACTCCACTGCTATTGAATCCCAGCCCCTTGAATCCAAGCCAAGTGGGAAATATGGAACTACTTTCAAGAATTGAATCAATAGCAAGGGGTCAGATAGCGTTTAACGAGCTTGACAAAACAAGCCAAGGACAAGATCAATCTATTGCCTCCCTGAGTCACGAGTAGATATTTTTTTATTTCATAGTGTAAAACCCAATCCCAAGCAATAGTAAAGAAGAAAAACTCTGGACTAGGCAAAAAGCAAGAGCAATAAAGCCTTCAATCAGCGCTCAAAACCATATCTTCACTTGGGGAGCCCTGCCCCTACTTGAAGAACCGTACCACATTACTACTAAGTAAACAGATCAACCTTGCGAGAGGGACTAGCTTAAGCTTACTTCCTCAAAAAAGCTTTTGAGCCCTCACCACAAGACACGAAACAACTCGCATAACTGGCAAGCAAGATAGTCCTATAGACCAAGGTTTGAATTCGATTTCCGGTGGTTCGACTCGTTCATCCTCCCTAGTCCGAGCTAAGGGATGCGGGTGATAGAGACGCACGAGTTGATCGGTGGAAGCCTAAAAAATGTCAATGTGCCATGAAACCTGCCCTTTACTCTATCAAGCTATTGGAATTGGCTGGAACTCTCTATACCCAAAAGGGACGAGCTAGGGGGAGGTTTGATGCAATAGAGATCTTTCGTAGATGGATCCCGATATGATCTTATTGATACGAGAATTCCGACTGCCTCAAAAAGGGCTTTGAGACCGAGGCTGATGCAAACGCTGTACCTAGAGGATAGGGATAGAGGAAGAGGGAAAAATCGAAATGAAATAAAACCTGAGAGTTTCTAAAGCGAACTCCGGCCCGTAGCCCAAGCATCATGCTGCAGGCCATGGTCATCTTGATGGTGGCTGCGCTCATCGTCTCTTCTATCGCGTTCTTGTTCCTTGCTCTCATCGTCGTCAAGACATTATCTTACTGCCTGACGATCCTGATGCAAAATCCGCTTTCCAGAACCGAAGACATCTTCTTCATGGATCGGCACACGTCTCTCCATTAGTGTTTGTATCACCAATGATATAGGCCCTGCTCTTTTTGTCCGAGTGAGTGCGAAATCTTTTTCCCCGAATTAATTAACACCAAATTAGTCTTCTCTCTGATATGAAAAGGTAACCCAACAAAAGAAAAGAGCAGTCGTTTTTTTTTCAGATGTAAAATAATCCAAAGTAACAAAAAGTCTTTCCCTAGCAATGCGAAATAACGCAACATAATGAACAGTCTTTTCTTTGTGATGGGAAAAATAAAAAAACTTAAAAACTCAGAATGAGCGGTTTATTAGTCAAATCTGAAATCCATTAGTTCTTCCACCTTTCTGAGACGTCGAGATATACATATAATCTCTTCAAGTTAGGTATCAGGCTGCTTCGTTTCAGAGATAGATGCATATATAAGCGATCGATCGATGGAGCATGTGCTTTTGACTTTGGAGCTAGCTAGCCTACGTGATGCCACCTCAGCTAATCTCCTAGAACTAATCACACAACTAAGTACTAACAAAGGCCAGCCAAACTGGCAGAAAATATTTTTCGTAATTTTCCGGAGAAGAACTCGATCTCGATCCCTGTATAAATACAGGCTATTATATAGCGAGGATTCAATTGCGAGTTGTACACCAGCATTTTAGTAGCTAGCCAGTAGCAATAATATTTTACGTACACCGGCGGCCGGCGATGGGCTCCCGCCGTGATGACGAGGAGGCGGCGACCAAGCCCCTCCTCGCGGCTATCTCTCCGGCGGCGATCCTCCGGAGCCGGAGCCACGCCGGCGACGTGCTGTGCACCTCCTGTCGGCCGCGTTCCTGTTCGTCTTCTCCGCCTACCTCCCCACGCAGAACCTGCAGAGCACCCTGAACGCCGTACGTGCGTACGTAACTATCATCTGGCTAGCCCTAACATGCTGGCATCGTCCTCGCCAACCTGCTACCAACGTGGTACTTAGCGTAGTTACACGGCTCGATCGGTGTTGCACTTCATTGATAAGAGTCCCAAAAGCAATACACGTGTTTCAAAAAAATGATGGCATCCTACCAAATTCCTCAACGAAGCCTCCCGTCTAAATAGACCCTACACGTTATATGCTTCCTAGCATACACAGTGGAGACGGTTCTTAAAAAAAAAACAAAGGAAAGGAGCTCTGCCTCATTTCATTGATAGAGAAAGTAATACAAACACCAGCCCGAGACACCTCCAATTCCCCAATACACCAGGAATGTAGTGAACAATTCAACTGTGCATAAAACACTATGGAAACAATTACTTTGGTAAACTCCACATGCCTATTGAGTTGCATGCACTAACTAATTCATTCAAAAGCTTAAGCTGATGAGGAAAAACAGACAATTCACTTATACTTCAATAATACCGATGTTAATCATTTGATGCTTAACCTGCAGTTGAACAAGTAACCATCATCAGGTACACCATGGTTGCAGCTTCAATCTACCTGGGTTTTACTTCATCAATCACGTGGGTTGGTCGGGTAGGAACTTTTTTATTAATTAACCTTTTTTTAATTTTTATTTTAAAGTTAACATCCGGCGCACTTTATTTCTAATTCTGATCCTTTTGGTTACGCTACCATCCATGGTGTGACAAAACAATGATATTACGCTGTAGAATAAGTCCGCCAAATAGCACTTTTGGTCACGCCACTGATGACGTGACCAAATAATACTGTCACGCCACCACCCATAGCGTGACAAGAGCATGCCCCAACGTGACAGTGTTGTTTTGTTACGTCACGGGTGGTGGAGTGACCAAAGGGGACAGAATTGGAAATAAAGTACGTCGAGGTTAACTTTAAAATAAAATTTAAAAAAGAATTAATTAATAAAAACAATTCGTTAGGTAGCCACAATGCTCAAAAAAAAAAAATCAAGGAAGCCTAATTTTGTGCCCACCTCATGCCTCTTGTGACCAGGATTCTACATATTTCAGGGAACATATCTCACTTCTGCTGCCTTCAGTCAGGCAAAAGACAACAATCTGCACGAGGGCCAAGTAGTAGGGCGATTTAAGAATTTTTTTTAAATAATATTAATTTAAAACATAATTACAAAAATATATCATCTCTCCAAAAAATTACAGAAATGTGTTCCTGTCGCCAGTTGAAATAGCGACAGTATCCTATCGCCATTTCAACTGGCGACAGGGACCCTCTCCCCCTCCTGTCGCCGGTCCAACCACCTATCGCCAGTTGAAATGGCGATAGGTCCCTGTCGCCATTTCAACTGGCGACAGGTTCCTGTCGCCATTTCTAATGGCGACAGGAAGCAAGCCAAATTTGCTCCTTCTCTAGCTAGATTTGCCGCCTTTTGATTTTTATACGTTTTTAACGGTGCAAAATATGTTAGACTCGCAATAACATTTTTTGATCGTTGTATGTTGTTCTAGTGCGATAAATTTCTGAAGAATTTTACGAGAAAGATTGAGATATGAACGATTCGTAAGTAGAAAGGTAAGTGATATTGCGATGCGCCAGTGAATTAATACGCTTGCTCATGTACATGAACTGCATATTATGTAAGGAAACAAATGTGAACTTGCCATTACTATGAAAACTACGATAATTACATAACATTCAAAAAACATCATTCATAGCAAAACATCATAACACTTAATAGCACCGATATTACATAACATTCAAAAAAACATGATAACACTTAATTAAAATGATAATTCAGAACATTGGCAATAACATGTTACTACTGTCCGTGCAATAACATAATTCAGAACATTGGTAATAACATTGGGTGACCAGATGAGGTCCCCGATGCGACGTCCGGAGTGGCGATGTCTCCTTCATCTTGAGGATTTCTCGTGGGACATTTCTTGAAGGTGTGCTCAAACTCCCTGCAAATAGAGCACTTCTTCGTACGACGTCCGGTTTCTGCTTCGTCTATGTCGTTCCTGATGCGCCGTACCTGTCGCCGTCCAACTTTTCCCTCGAGCCTATCAATGTCCGCAGCCCAGATTAGTTGCACCCAGGTCGGATGGCCAGTGAAATGGCCAACCACAGTGTAACCATATATCTCCGCGGTCCAGGTTTGCATCACCGCCTCTTTGGTGAAATAGACAGAGAGGTACTGACCGGGATGCTGCGCCACCGTCGAACATACGGCTATGACATGAGAGCAGGGCCTATGTAGAAGAAGGGGCTTGTTGCAAGTGCATGTGCAACTAGCGCGGCGTAACGTGCACTCATGGGTAACCCGCTCACGGTTCGTCCCGCAGCGTCCTTTATCCCTGCACATCACCTCAAAGCGAAGCTCCCTTGTGCCCACCTTGAATGCCCGGTGCGTCTCACCCTTCTTGCTCTTCTCCTCCATGTACTTGGTGATCATGGCGGAGTACAGTATTCTGTCATTTGCCATGACGAGCGATGCGTTGTTGCTTCTATCAACAAAGTACTTCGTCGTACCGCGGAGTATTGCCTCCACAATACCCACCAAAGGGAGGCACCTTGCACCGCGCATGACCCAGTTGTACACCTCGGCTAGATTAGTTGTCATGACACCATATCGAGCGCCACCCCTATCATGGAGCAGCGACCACTTCTCCTTGGCTCGTGCTCAATCCAGTCCGAGAAGCATCTTACCTGCGCCCCCGTCCTCCTCGTCAATCCGGGAGCATCTGTGGGTATCTCTGGCAATGCTTGGGGCACTCGGCGCTTAGGCGACCCTTCTCGCTGCCTCCCTTCTGTGTGTCTTGGTCCGCTCATCTAGAATCTTCCAGAGTGTTTTGAACTTCCGCTGCGGTTCTGGTTGCACAGCCGCTTGAACATGTTCATCAAGTCTTTGTTATGAATCTGCTTGAAGAAGTTTGCACCCAAGTGCCTCATGCACCACCTTTCTGCAGATCCGGCCATGGAAGTGGTACGTTCTCTCCTTGTTGCGGTTGGGTTATTGCACGCAGCAGTTCGCATGCCGATCATGTATGAGGCACACGTTGGGGACGGTCTTGCACAATGAAATTTTACGTTCTTCAGAACCACAACCACTATCCGTGTTCTCGCTTTCAACGAAAGCGAATGCCACGGAAGAACTTGATTGTTCCGTCTGTCGCTATTGCGCCAAGATGTCCGCCCTTGTACCTCCCAATCAAAAATGTGCCATCTACGCACAAGATTGACTACGATCGTTTAATGTGTTGATACATAGACCAAACGCGAAGAATGCTCGCTGCAATACCCTCTTATTGGTCCACTTCGGGTGCGTGGCGTCTTCAATATCGATATGGGTTTTAGGATTTCTGTCTTGTATGACTCGAAGTTGCGCAGGGAGGTTGTGGTAGGAATCGTCGAACGTGCCCCACCTTAATTCCAATGCCTTCTGTTTTGCCCTTCAAGCCTTCGCATAGCTGATTGTGTATTGGAACCTTGCCTCAATCGCCCGAATGATGCATCGTGGCTCAAAATCTAGATTATCCACGATCTCACTGTACATAAGGTTGGCGATGAAGCCTGATGACAGGTTCCGGTGGGACTGTACTAACTCAGAAACGACGCATGTGTGAGGGACCACTATAGAGCACTTCCAGTAGGTGTCCCACTTTGGATGAAATACGTGCACTCACCAAGGGCATCCCTCTATGCCGCACTTCACATCGTAGAATCTTGGGGTCGACTTGACGACTCTGAATGTGCGCCGCACCGACAAGGCCCAGAATTTGACCGCGTCCTGCACGGCCTCCTTGCATTTGTATATAGCTCCTAGTCTGACCTCACTCTGGTCGTACTCCCCAAGACACGGAGCCTTCGTTGACGCATTTAGATTGTCGAACGGTATGTGTTCCGGTCGGATGGAACCGCCGTCATCAACTTTATCCTCGTCGTCGGAACCTTCATCTTCAGACAATGCCATGTAGTCTCGGTCTTCGAGATCCATCCTTTGCACTACGGCTTCAACCTCCTCACCCTCGTCAGCAAGACCAGTAGCTTGCATGGCCGTAGGAGCTACTTCCGCAGGTCTTTATCGACAAGATCAAGAACTCAGGAGCTTCAAAAATTGTGTGCGCCACACAGTGGCTGCAGCCCGACTTCCTCTTGACCTCGACACCTCCTTCTTGTTCATTGCATGGTGGAGGAGTGGGTTTGACATATGCTTGGACGAGAAGGACCAATTTTCACCGCCTCCTCGCGATGCGTACATATGATCGCCATGATTTTGGTCCCCGTCGCACTAACTCCCAATATGCCGGTTGTGCTCTCCGTGGGAAAGGCAACTCAATCTCGGATCGAACATATCACGGTCCACTTGGAATGTATGGAACAACCACCGCATTCTGACGCCCCATGTACACCGCTCGGTCTTGCTAGGGTACGGTTGCCGATTGGAAATAACGCAAATCAATCCCTCAGACCCTCTAGAATAGTCCCTTGACCATAGTAAATTTTGAAATTGACAATGTTGAGTCGGACATATTTGACGACTTGCATCATAAAGAACATTTCCACGATTAACCGCATATCTAAAACTATACTACCCAATCAAAAGTATTATGTAAAACTATACTTGCATTACGTAACAGTACATCTAAAACTATGTAATCCATTTGGTTAAAAAATTACGAGAGGTTGGCAATCCGACGGACAACAACCGCTAGCTTCTCTCCTCACCTCTACTCTTCTCTCCTTCTCTTTTTACGAATAAGAATGAGTCCTCATTTGAATTTTGGGTTTTTTATAGGAATGGGCTTCTTATCGCCATTTGAAATGGCGGCGAGAACTGTCGTCGATTGGAATGGCGACAGGACCTACCGCCATTTCAACTAGCGATAGGTGGGTGGGACCGGCGACAGAGGGGAGAGGGTCCTGTCGCCAGCTTGAAATGGCGATAGGTCCCCGCCGCCATTTCAATCAAGCATGTGAACACATTCTGTAATTTTTCGAGAGACAATATATTTTATAATTATGTTTTAAAATAATATTATTTAAAAAAAATTCGCGATTTAACGGCAAGTTTTGGGGGAACGTTTGCAAGCACACAGGTACGTACAAGCAGAGCTATCGGGGATGTAAATATAACAAAGCTTCACAACGAGCAGTAGAGAAGTAATTTCTTGGTATATTTAGTCGAAATATACGTGTACAAGGATGCAATTCCTCTCTGACTTGTTTATTGTTAGACTATGTGGCTAGATCTAGTATATTTTAGTTGATGAATAATTGACAATATTGGGTATTGATTTTATTTGAGGCGTGTGGTGTGTGGACTAATGTCGGTCAAGTTGGGAAGAACTTGTGCCGGTGAAATATGTTGTTTTGGTCTTTGCATGTGCAGAGTCTCAGAGACGATCGTGGCCTACGACGGAGATCGAGAGATGACTTGGTGCGAGGTCATAGTCCAGAGAGTCGAGGATGCTGGAGGAGACGGTCGAGCTCGAGTTGGGGCGCGTGGAGATCAAAGATGGATGATATGTGTTGGAGCTACGGAGGTGCGGTCCGGAGGCTGCAACATATGATAATTTTAGGGTGTCCAAAATTAGAAGGCTAAGAAAACTAAAATTTTGGGCTGCATAATGGGCTTGTCGTGAGGGCGGCTTAGGCTGTATAGGTATTAGAGTCCTAGTCGGTTTTGGTGTGATGAGACTTCACATGAGATAAAAAGGAAAGGGACCGGCTGTTAGGGGGTGCTTCATGGCGGTACAGAGAAAAAACAGATTGCAGCGAGGCTCTGGCGGCGGCAGTCTAATTTCTCTCTGCGCGTGGCTTTGAAGAAAACAGGGTCGGCGGCTTTTAGACGTGAGGGTTTTGGTGCTCTCGACTGGCGGCGTCTGTACACAGATGCTGTTTGATTAGGTTCCATCAATCCAGTTCGTCACTCATCTGGTGTACAAGTTGGAAGATTTCTTCTTCTCGGTTTGCATCTATTCCTCAATTTCATGTTGATTAGTTGTGAATCGTGAGGCCTTATCAAGTAATACGTACGCTTTCTGTTGGGCACTGATTTAGCTGTGAGTTACGAATACATCTGCTACTGTTTTTATTTTATTCTATTTTGATTTATGCTGCTACTGAGTTGAACCATCACCAGATTGGTTCTATGTAAGTGCACATACATGCACCTATCCTTGTTGACGTGTTGGTACTGGGTGTGTGCGTGACTAAGAAGAAGAGGAGGTGGTTGTTCTTTGCTGGATGAAGAACTAGGTCTATTGACTAGCTTATTTATTGTGCGGCCGAACAGAGAAGAGAGTTAGTTTTTTTTTTAATTTTTTTTTACCATAATCATTCATCCCTCTCTGATTGTCATTAACGATCCTACATCTATAGTACATTTCAACTACGCAGGTCATTGGAAATCTCATCTCTCTTGCTCTGCTGAGAAATGGAAAGGTTAACTCCTTACTTTAGAATTTGTGACATCTTATTTTAGCTACTTTGTGTTCCATGTTCAGTTGATAACTTAACTTTCCTTTTAAAAAAACAATTGATAACTTTAACTTAGTTACAACTTTGGTTTGATCGTCTAAATCTTGATGTCACTTCACGATGGTGGAAGTGCCAAGGAGAAGAACCTCTTGTTTACTGTCTTCCTCTGCTGCATGATCGTTGGCATTCTATTGATGTGCTTGCTATCCAAGAGGGATGAGAAAGAACATGAACCCCCAAAACATTCCCTACTTCGAGATGTGTCGAAATCCATCGTCCCGCCTCTCATGGACCGCAGGATGCTCCTGATTGCTCCTCTCATCGCATACTATGGTGATATGGTCTACAAAAGGCATTTGTATGGTGAGTAGATCAGCTCAGTGCTCACATTTCTGGTACCCATCAACGGTCAATTCCTCACTTGCATCAATTACTTATATGCAATTTTTTTGAAGATGTTTTGGATTTCTAATCAGGGCTGTGCTAACAAAGACTGTTATGACGCCTGTTCTTGGTGTCGCCGGAGTTGGTGGATCAATGGCGATATATGGTGTGGCCGGTGTCATCGTATGCGAAATCACCACAAATTCGATCTCCGTCATCAAAATATTCCTGCTCTATCCATTACGGTTTCATGGTCTCAAAAGTTTCAGCTAACGTTCACACATTGCTGGACATTGCAGAGTTCACTGGCTGCTGGCCGTCTGACTTCTGACCTTTATTCTCAGCTGGAGCTCTTCTTCAGGCCGGAGTGCTACTCTGGTTGCTTCTTTTCTACAGGTTATTAATCGATTGGTTTCTTCAAATATCATCAAGCACTAGCTAGCTCTGGTCAATGCTATGATTTCAGACTTTCAGTATGCTCATGTGTGTATTTCTGGCTACAGTCCTATGGATGGACAACTTGGCTTGGCAGCTCCGCTGCTTATAGGCGCCTTATGGGGTGTTGGTGATGGTGTCTTCAACACGCAGACAACTGCACTACTTGGGCTTCTCTTCGAGAATAACAAGGTGATAATCTTTGATTGGTCAATCACTTACATTGACTTAAATTTCCTTTCAGGGCCAGCACCGTTGAACTCTTTACTATATTTGTCATGTGTATTATCTGCTAAAGCAGTTTCTGTTCAGTGATTGCTCCAATTTTCCTGACGAAACTGCAAAATGCGCTCGTGCAGGAGGCGGCCTTCGCGCAAGGGAAGATGTGGCAAGCGGGCGCCACGGCGGCCGTCTTCTTCCTGAGCCCCAGCGTCACGCTGCAGGCCATGCCGATTGCGGTGGCCGCCTCGCTCGCCGCCGCCCTCGCCGCGTTCCTGTTCCTCTCCCTCGTCGTCGAGAGGTCGTACGCGCTGAAATTCTGACGCAGACCATGCACGGCTCCAGCACAGATTTGTAGACAGTGATGTAAATGGGAGGAGAATGTGTAGTGTCATGTTGCTCTCAGAAATTTCGTGTAAATTTCACACAATACGTATTTCCAAACCGAGAAATTTCACACGAATTTCACGTAAAAATCTTAGAAAATAGTTCTGTTCGAACAAAGTTCCTACCAATATTGCAATAATGCAAGCATGGTCCACACGTACTCCTCTGGCCTCTTTTGTCAGCTGACTGCCAGCCTGCTTGACAACACAACTACTTCCAAGACTACTACTGCAGCATCCACGTGTTTTACGTCGGAACTAATTAAAGACTTGAAAACCTACCACGAGTTCATTATCATCCATCAGTTGATTCGGCCATGAAGAAGAACACGGTGGCCGATGGTGCTCTACTAGTAGCCGCCGCCGCCGTCCTCGCCTGCATCGCCATCTGCTCCTCGGCTGCTGGCGAGGTCATCGACGTCGAGTACAGCAACGAGAGCACCGGCCTTCGCTTAGTCCCCGCGATCTATGTGTTTGGTGACTCGCTTGTCGACGTCGGCAACAACAACTTCCTGCCGCCGCCGGCGCCCAGGGCGGATCCCCCGTGCGGCGTCGACCTCCCTCACGAGTTTGCCGGCGGACGGGCCGGACGGTTCACCAACGGCTACAACCTCGTCGACATCGTCGGTATGTACTCGATCCACGCATATATATGTTTCTCTGTTTTTTTCGACAGTTTTCACAGCTCTGGTGCTTCAAATTGTTGATAGCTCATCCCAAACTGCCAAGTGCCAAGTAGGATGGTTTGAGCGAGATTTTTCACCATCTTGTGTCGATTTAATTTGGTTGTACCGACCTGAGTTGAGCTCATCCTCTCACTGTGCTCATGCTTCATATCGTTGTTGTAGCTCATAAAAAATTGAGGCGCATTTTGTTGTTGTAAGCTTCCTATTAAGGTTTAATTTAGCTTCGATTTCTCACCATTTTTTTGCCAATTGATATGGATCCTCAAGCTGCCTAAGATGTTGCAATGGGTATTTTCAGATATTGCAAGTGCTTTTTAAAGAGAACTAGAAGGGTGGCCCGTGTACTTACACGGATAGATTTATTACATACAGTTTACATATTCAATATTGATTTTTGTCTGTGTCAGTCTTTTGATCCTTTAATTATAAATCAATTTTACTGACCAATTCTGCTTTTCTGCTTCAACCTCTGACATCAAGACTAATTCTTATCGATCCCTCCCAGCCGCTATCCCTTCCAATGCAATACTCTACCATATAGTTATCTTCTACTTCTCTCAGATTATTGCTTAATAGTGCAACTGTGAGAACCCGCGTAATTAAACTAAACTAATCAACAGTAATCAGTAATTAGCATAATTAAAATTTCATTAAATAAATGTCAAGCATAATCTCAGTAATCATTCAATCGCATAATTAACGCTTTGAACTTGGTAATTAAGCAAATATCATTATTCACATCACAGTTTACAATAGTCCAATTACAAAACTGAATTAAAATATTTCAATCCAATGCTTAATTTGAAATTAATATTTCTACTCTTTTACAAACATCAATTACAAGAATTAAGTAAATTGCAGCTGAAGGTGCTTGCATTCATTTTACCGAAGATCCTTGTCATCTCATCTAGCTATCCTTCGCTCTTTCCCTGCTTTTTCAACCAATAGCTCAAGGAGTAGTTAGTAGAACCAAAAGCGATGAGTGCTAGCTAGGATAGAGGAGAAGGATTGCCATCAAGATACCCTAAGTTCAAGAGGGTCTTCCAGTACTAACCTAGGTTAGCCGGTCCTCGATCGCCTAGATAGCCTCGACCCATCAAAGTAGTTCCAGATCTGTGGTAACCAAGATATCCAAGCCAACCTAAGCTAATAGGCACCGTAACTTTTGGGGTTGTCATCATTCAGAGTTAGGGAAGCCAACACCCACCTTATTTCTTTTACCTCAGCCACATTAAAACCCAACAATGTATTCTCATTCATTCTCGCCCTCTGTTCAAAACATCATTGGGCCACCGAATCCAACACCCACATTATAATGCCGATCAACCGAAAAGCCCACAGGGGTAGCTACATTGCCCACAGCATCATTATTTAGCTCATATGCATCACAGGAGAGAGCAGCCAAGAATAGAAAGCAATAGAAAGGAGGTAAATAAGGCTATGGTAAATATGAATAGGAAAGCAGTAAAAATGAAATTACCACAATGAGGATAGGATCAAACGCAAGTAGGATAAGACCACCCACAGCCTCAACACATCCTCTTTCTCACCATTTGGCCACAAGAGGAGGGGAACAACCAGGAGGAACCAGGAACAACCAGGCGCACCAGGAGGATTCCCACCATAGCCACCACCCAGCCATTGGAGCAAAGGGGAAGGAAGGAGCACCAGCAAGCTGGCACTACAACCTGCTCCCCATCCGCAAAACCCTAGCAGGAGGTAACCCAGCCCGCATATATGTTTGTTCAAATCATCCATTAGCATTCAGTTGAATCATCAAACATCAAGTAATCACTCCCATCAACCCTCAGTTATTCATGTCATCACAGAGAAGAGGGGAGGGTTTGAGAGTCATCAAGCAGGGGGTTTTATACCTTAGTGATGCATCGCCAAACAATCCTCAAATCACCACCATCACCTCTCATTTGCATCATCTAGAAGCATCAAACCACCATTAGTCAGGCATATCATTCAAGCATCAAGAAGCAACATGATTAAATCAACGTAAGTAAAAAATCAAAGCTTCAAGAAGAGGGTTAGGAGAGGAAAGAGGTAGTGAGATGGGAGCCCGAGAGGACCGAGGGCGCCGTGGCCATGGGCGTGCCGGCTGGCGAGCATGAGCCGAGGGCGAATCATGGAGCCGAGGGCGAGCCACGGGCCGAGGCGGCGAAAGCAATGGGCCGACGAGGAGCCTGAGCCGGCAATGAGCGGAGGCCACGGCTGCCCCTGTGCCGCCACGGACTCGAGGGAAGGAGGTCCTCGGTGGCGCCAAGATCGAGCCACCAGTAGGGACGAACACAACAATGCGGCCGCCACACACCACGGGCCACTGGGAGAGAGAGGGCGACAGTGGAGCCGGGGAGAGAGGAGGCACAGGAGGAGTGTCGTGGGAAGCTCCAGGAGGGCACCGACGGGGGAGAGGAAGCCCCATGGCGGCGGCGGCTTCAGGAAAAGGGAGAGGCAGAGAGAAAAAGAGAGATGTGAGGGAGAGGTGTGAGGGAGAGAGAGTTGAAAGATTAAAAAGAGTGGCCGGTTGGTGTGGTTAAAAAGATAAGTTAGGGTTTAGAGGGTCAAAAAATTAATTAGGTTAGAACTATGTTTTGAGTGCTAATTTGTGAATGTGTTTAGATTAGACAAATAATCATGACTCGTTAGCAATTGTTTAGATAAATTGGAGTAATCAAGATAATTAAATTTGCGCTTAAATTGAAAGTTGAAATTTTACTTCCGAACTAATTAAAATCAATTAGATGTTGAGCGCGCGTAGAATTTGCTAGAGTTGCTAGTATTCGGGCTTGTGTAGCATTGCTCGTCGTTCTTTAGATAGTGCGTATTTTAGTCCTAACCCTAGAGTCGTTATGCCGGAACGACAGTAGCGGGGAGTGTTAACTTGGCGATAATCGAAAAGGATTTATTAACCCAAAAATCCACTAATGAAAAGAATCGTCTAACTAAATTACATTTAGTAGCACCAAAATGTCACTAAGTATTTACTTAAATATTTATTATCCGTTTCGTCGCATATTTGCAGCAGACGAGCCGACGCAGGCGGCAGTAGTTGAATCAGATTATATCGACAGTGAGCTTTACTACTCGTTTGAAGGCAAGCTACTTTCTTGTTCATCAATATAGCTATATTAAATGTAAACAGTATCTTATTATATCATATATGTATTGCATTAAAATGATTTCTCAAAAACTCAAATCAAATAAATGAGATGACGGTAAGAAAGATGAGAAAGATGTTAGATATGAAAAGAGATGAGAAATAAGAAATGAGAGTAAAGCAGAGTAATAATATGGCTAGTAAAGGGGGCCCTTGGTCAGGAAGAAAGAGGGCAAGAGATGGGACCCTTTACATATGGTTATGATATAAGGACAAACAAAACTCTTACTCGGTCGAGGTCAGAATTCAAGACCAACCATTTTCCCATTTTTCGAAGAGGGCGAAAAATGTTACCTCATACGTGATTTCGCTCTCCACACCGGTATGTATTTATGTGTGAGTGTGGTGTAAGAAGAGATGCTATAAGCACTAGGTGGAGTGTTGGGTGCGAAGAGGCAGATCGGCCCAACCAACATTACTCGAACTCGGTGGTGGCAAGGTCAAGACCGATTTAAAAGTAATGGGTGGAGAAAAATATTCACGTAACTTGGAAAACGCTCAGATTCTCGGACTCAAGTCGATCAAAGGAAATACGATGTCCCCAGTTTAAAGAGGGTTCAGATAGTCAGGGGTAAAGTGGTACAAGCTGCACAAATGCTATATAAAATCATGAATTCATGCCGCCTCTCTGGATTGGAGTCTACGGAACCACTGGGGTCTATTCTCTCTCCGAGTAATCAAGTAGTCTTTTCAGAATAAAATCTGCAACCTAATGTTTTAATGTTTATTTTCAGAATAAGAGGAGATGTAAGAATGTTGCTAAGGACGAAAAGTTAGAATCATCATTTGCATTTTAGCTACTAATGCTTGCTGAGTACACTATAGTACTCACTCTTGCTATCTTTCCCTTGCTTAGACCCTAGCTCTGCCGGGAGCAATCCCGAGTGGGAGGAGGGTTTTGCAGGTTCAGACGATGCTGCAGGTGATAAGAGCGTATATGTTGACGAGCAAGGCGAGGTGGACTTCTCTTTCGACTCGTGGGACGAGTAGTTCGTTGGAGAAACCTAGATGGCAGGCTTTGGGGGAAAGTGTTACCTCCCCTCTTTTGTTGTAAATAAATAAGTGTATTTAGAACCTTAGTCTTTTGTGGCTACTGTTGTAATAAAGGAACAGTTTCTATCTTATTGTTCTGCTGCGTAACTCTGGTAATGGCTTACTATTCGTTGGAGCAGTGTTCTACTGGGCAAACGAATAGTAATCCGTATGCTTAAGTGTGATTACCTCCTAGTAATGACACGGGCGCCGCAATTGTATCGAGCAATAAGATCGGGCCACGCTAGTAAGATAGAAACTGTAGCAGGAACTTAGGTGTGCTCTCGCTTGCTATTTTGCATTAACTACCTGTTTAACCTTTATCTCCATATCAATTCCCTTTCTCAACCTCTTTCAAAAATATTATGTTAAAAAGCTTGTCCTTTCTTAAAGTGACAGCCTACTAACGTAGAACTATTCATTCGTAGGAGGTGTAGGTTTAATCTTTTGACCAAGAGAGTACGGGGAAAACGTAGGCTTAGTCGTAGGCCTCGCGCTGTTATTTTTGCTAATTAACCTGTCAGGATAGCCATCCAACATAGGATCGAAGATTTGAGATTGTAGGTGGGGGAGTATCAATATAAGGTCATAAGTTTTCATGCTGGGGCTAGAGGCATGGAGTAGAAATCTGGTGTGGATCTGCTTTTCGAATTTTGGGATAAGTATGGACCATACCCGTTAGCTTCCTTATCTTTTCATCTGTATAACCAAAATGACCCATCAGCATTTCCAAGTAATCCATAATTACTTAAAGAAAGTAAAGAAAGGGGCTGACGGTATAAAAAGAATGCCTTATCTTATTTCTGCACATCAGTTTTCCCGGACGAGTGGTCCGTGGCACTCCGAGCGTGTAGCTCTGGCGTATCCAGGAGCGAAGTCCTGGACGTACTCAGGAATGAGCCCTGAGCATTTCCCAACACGTAGTTGGGCGGTCTCGAGAACGGGATCTCGAGCGTACCTGGGCACGTGGATCCAGGGTAGTGTAGGTTCGCACTCAGAGGCAAGCTCTGAGCGGTCCCAAACACGTGGTTTGGGCGGTCTTGAGAACGGGATCTCAAGCGTGACTGAGCACGAGAGACTCAGCTAGAATAGGAATTGGATCTTTTTGAATCCCCTTGTTTCTTGGTGTTATTTGCCTCATGTATGAGTGGATTAATACAAGTTAACCGCGGTTAGTTCTTACCAGAGAAATGTAATATTCTCTTCCCCATTGCAAACTACTGCTACAGAAGTAAGAAAATAATGTTATCACCAACAGACCCCTTAGGATGAAAATGCTATTAACAAGACCATTAATGTAACTATTTCTTAACATCTTCCCCTACGTGATGGAAGGTCGAGAAGCGAAGAACGGAGTTGGGTTTGACATTGGGACTTATGCCACAAGAACCACCAGCAGAGAACCCGAATGTGAACCCTAATGAGCCAAAGACTGTCAAACCCAAGATACTACCTTACGAGAACAGACCAATGACCACCTACCAGAGCAACAGATCCCCTGGGTATAATGGCTGATGTCCTCAAATTTTTAGAAAACTCCATAAAAGAATCCCAAGAAAGCCAAAACCGCTTTATGGAAGCTTTGCTGACTCGAGTGGCACCTACTACCTCTTCACCAACACATGGGGTCAGTTTAGGTGACTTTTTACAAACCCGCCCTCCTACTTTTGCTAAAGCTACTGATCCATTAGATGCAAGTGACTGGCTGGTCGAGATAGAAAAGAAGCTGGACACAGTAGGATGTTCAGATGAGGAGAAGGTACGATATGCAGCACACCAGTTGACAGGACCAGCAGCTAACTGGTGGCTTAACTATAACCACAACCGTGTCAGCGAGCAGCCACTCACGTGGGCTGAATTTAAACTGCGTTTCACTGAGATTCACGTACCCACAGGAAGGATGGAATTGAAGAAGCGTGAATTTAAGCTTTAACTCAGGGAGGGAAGAAGATGACAGAATACCTTAGCCAATTCAATGACCTTTCTCGCTATGCCTCAGCTGATGTTGACACCGAGGAAAAGAAAATAGAGAGATTCCTGAATGGAATGAACCCTTATCTGAAAATGCTCTTGTCCATTCATAAAATCACTGAATTCCAGGACTTGGTCAATAGAGCCATTATACTAGAAAATGAACATTCCAACCTAGCAGAAGAACGAAGGAAGAAGGCTAAGATAAGCCATCATTCTCCACCTATTCATAAGCCTCGTCAGTTTATGCCACAACAACTTCCACCTAGATATGGCCCACCTAGACCAGGATCATTCAACCCAGGTTTTCAGAGACCCACCGTCCAGCAGCAGCCAACAGCCTTAGCCCTGAAATGCGCCAATTGTGGGAGAGGTCACCTGACTAAAGATTGCTTGAGAGGCACCAATGTGTGTTTTAATTGTGGAAGGCCTGGGCACCGTAAGACAGAATACCCTCACCCGCAGAAGACATCGGGAACCCCACCACCACCAGCATATGTACCCCGACTACCTACCACAAATCCACCTCAGATTAACCGTGTAAATCACCCAGGCAGACACCAAACACCGGAGTACATTGAAAAGGGGATCAAGACGCTGACTCACGTGACTGCAGAGCAGATAGGAGAAGCAACAGATGTGGTGACGGCTACGCTACTACTTCCACCCTCCACGGGTACTGTTTTATTTGACCCGGGAGCTACTCACTCATTTATAGCTCATAACTTCATAATGGAGAACAAATTAGCTAATGAACCTTTGGAAAAATCAATGGGAGTTAGTACACCGGCGGGAATTTTAGAAGTAACGTCAATACGAAGGAAGCAGACCATTATAATTCATAATACCAAGTTCTTAGCTGATCTCTATATAATACCCCTAAGAGGACTAGAAGTAATTTTGGGTATGGATTGGTTATCCGCCCATGGGGTGAGTATAGATTGCGAAACTAAGCAAGCTTCAATCCGAAAGTCTGACGAACACGGATACAATATATTGGAACTAGAACCCGACCGAAATCAGCTAATCCTAGCTTGGCCAGCCTGCAAACAAAAGAAATAAAAGACATACCAGTTGTAAGAGATTTCCCAGATGTATTTCCCGAAGAATTACCTGGTATGCCCCCGGATAGAGAAATAGAATTTACTATCAACTTAATTCCGGGAACCGCACCAATTTTCAAAAGGCCGTACAGAATGGATGCAGAGGAATTAGTTGAATTGAAGAAGCAACTGGACGAATTAGAAGCCAAAGGTTTTATTAGAGAGAGTACTTCACCATGGGGAGCCCTGTTCTTTTGCCAAAGAAGAAAGATGGAGGAGTAAGACTATGTCTCGACTAATGAACCGAATAAAGGTCACCATAAAGAACAAATACCCTTTACCCAGAATAGATGATTTATTTGACCAACTGACTGGAGCACGAGTGTTCTCAAAGATTGATTTAAGGTCCGGATATCATCAGATCAAAGTCAACCCCGGTGACATTGATAAGACAACCTTTGTTTCTCGATATGGGCACTATGAGTACACAGTAGTTCCATTTGGTATGACCAACGCTCCTGCAGTGTTCATGAACTTAATGAATAAGTTATTCATGAAACATCTGGATAAATTCATTGTTGTCTTTATTGATGACATCTTGATCTATTCTAAGAGCGAAGAAGAACATGTCCATCACCTTACTGTCGCTTTGGAAATCCTCAGAGAAAATCAACTTTTTGCCAAATTCAGTAAATGTGAATTCTGGTTAGATCAAGTGGCATTCCTTGGACATGTCATATCCGGAAGAGGGATAGAAGTGGATCCTTCCAAAATCGACCGCTTCTTTCATGGAAGTCCCAATCTATACCACAGAATACGGAGTTTCGATTCATGGATACTATCGAAGGTTTATAAAAGGGTTCTCCCAAATAACCTCACCTCTCACAAAACTCACAAGAAAGATGCGAAATGCGTATGGATGTAGCATGTGAGAAAAGTTTTCAGAATTGAAACAACGCTAACCACAAAGACCCATCCTAACCTTGCCTAAGGAAGGGATCGACTATGTGGTATATTGCGACGATCAAGTATGGACTAGGGTGCGATCGATGCAGAGGATAAAGTAATTGCTTATGCTTCCAGCGCTTGAGGCCCCACGAGCTGAATTATCCTACTCATGACCTTGAATTGGGAGTCGTAGTATTTGCCTCAAGATATGGAGACATTACCTTTATGGATCAAAGTGTACCTCAGACAATGATCATAAAAGCCTCAAATATATCTTTACCCAAAAAGAGTTAAATATGAGGCAAAGAAGATTGTTAGAACTCATTAAAGATTATGATCTAACCATTAACTATCACCCTGGCAAAGCTAATGTGGTAGCTGATGCCCTCAGTAGGAAGTCTCAGTGCCAGCACCTTTCTGCTGAAAGTCATGCTGTTGAACTAATCGAAGCATTGGCCAAAATGAATATAGAAGTAAAGACTACCACCTCTGAAGCGACCATTGCCGCCATGGTATTCCATCCCACCCTCCGTGATCAAATCCAGGAACACCAACTATCAGATCCATTTATTCTCAAAGAAGTTCAAAGAATCAAAACAAGCCAACCTTCTGAGTTCCGGATAGATGACTCTGGAATTTTATGGCGACAATCCAGAATCTGTGTGCCTGACCATCCTGAAATTAAAGAGACTATTCTACGTGAAGCTCATGATACTCCGTACACCATCCACCCCGGCAGCACAAAGATGTATAGGGATTTAAGAGAAAGATTTTGGTGGCCAAATATGAAGAAAACCATAGCAGAGTACGTGAGCAAATGCGACACCTGTCAAATGGTTAAGGCAGAACATCAACACCCAGCGGGACTACTAAAGCCCCTAGAAATACCAGAATGGAAATGGGAAGATATTTGTATGGATTTCATAACGGGCCTTCCCATGACAGTCAAGAAGAAAGACGCAATTTGGGTCATAGTGGACCGTCTCACTAAATTGGCTCACTTCATTGCAACTAACCAAAAATACTCCATCAGTAAACTAGCTGAACTTTATATAGAGAGGATAGTCACATTACACGGAGTACCAAAGACTATCACCTCAGATAGAGGATCAGTATTCACCTCAGCATTCTGGAAAAGTTTACAAAATGCCTTGGGTACCACACTCAACTTTAGCACGGCTTATCACCCACAAACTGACGGCCAGACTGAACGGGTAAATCAGATTCTAGAAGACCTGCTACGAGCATGTGTATTAAATTTTGGAGATTCTTGGGAAAAACACCTGGCATTAGCAGAATTCGCTTACAATGACAGCTACCAATCTAGTATACAGATGGCACCGTATGAAGCCCTTTATGGTAGAAAGTGTAGGTCACCCATTTGTTGGTATGAAGTAGGAGAGAAACCTCTATTGGGACCTGAACTGATAAGAGAAACTGATGAGAAAGTTCAGTTAATTCGGGAGCGTCTTAAGATTGCCCAAGATAGACAAAAGAGCTATGCCGATAAACATAGGAGGGACCTTCAGTTCGAAATTGGAGATTATGTATATCTAAAAGTATCACCTATGCGCGGAGTGCGCAGGTTTGGACTAAAAGGAAAGCTAAGTCCAAGATATGTTGGGCCATTCCGTATCCTAGAACGTAAAGGGACCCTAGCATACAAGTTGGAACTGCCAAATCAATTATCACGGATACACGATGTATTTCACGTCTCTCAACTTCGAAAATACTTGAGAGAACCGTCTCATCACTTAACCAATTGGGACATTCCATTGCAAGATGATTTGACCTACGAAGAGCGCCCGGCGAAGATTCTGGCTACAGAAGACCGTCAGTTAAGAAATCGAACAATCCGATTCTGCAAGGTGCAGTGGAAGAACCATTCAGTGCGAGAAGCTACATGGGAAAAAGAAGAAGAACTACATGAAGCATATCCCAACTTATTCAAGTGAGAAGTTCAATTTCGGGACGAAATTTTTCCAAGGGCGGGGGAGGATGCGAGAACCCGCGTAATTAAACTAAACTAATCAACAGTAATCAGTAATTAGCATAATTAAAATTTCATTAAATAAATGTCAAGCATAATCTCAGTAATCATTCAATCGCATAATTAACGCTTTGAACTTGGTAATTAAGCAAATATCATTATTCACATCACAGTTTACAACAGTCCAATTACAAAACTGAATTAAAATATTTCAATCCAATGCTTAATTTGAAATTAATATTTCTACTCTTTTACAAACATCAATTACAAGAATTAAGTAAATTGCAGCTGAAGGTGCTTGCATTCATTTTACCGAAGATCCTTTGTCATCTCATCTAGCCATCCTTCGTCTTTCCTGTTTTTCAACCAATAGCTCAAGGAGTAGTTAGTAGAACCGAAAGCAGTAGTGCTAGCTAGGATAGAGGAGAAGGATTGCCGTCAGTACACCCTAAGTTCAGTAGGTCTTCCGTACTAACCTAGGTTAGCTGGTCCCTCGATCGCCAAGATAGCCTGACCCATCAAAGTAGTCTGCATCTGTGGTAACCAAGATATCCAAGTCAACCTAAGCTAATAGGCACCCGTAACTTTTGGGGTTGTCATCATTCGGCGTTAGGGAAGCCAACACCCACCTTATTTCTTTTACCTCAGCCACATTAAAACCCAACAATGTATTCCCATTCATTCTCGCCCTCTGTTCAAAACATCATTGGGCCACCGAATCCAACACCCACATTATAATGCCGATCAACCGGAAAGCCCATAGGGGTAGCCACATTGCCCACAACATTATTTAGCTCATATGCATCACAGGAGAGAGCAGCCAAGAATAGAAAGCAATAGAAAGGAGGTAAATAAGGCTATGGTAAATATGAATAGGAAAGCAGTAAAAATGAAATTACCACAATGAGGATAGGATCAAACCCAAGTAGGATAAGACCACCCACAGCCTCAACACATCCTCTTTCTCACCATTTGGCCACAAGAGGAGGGGAACAACCAGGAGGAACCAGGAACAACCAGGAACAACCAGGCGCACCAGGAGGATTCCCACCACAGCCACCACCCAGCCATTGGAGCAAAGGGGAAGGAAGCAAGGAGCACCAGCAAGCTGGCACTACAACCTGCTCCCCATCCCCAAAACCCTAGCAGGAGGTAACCCAGCCCGCATATATGTTTGTTCAAATCATCCATTAGCATTCAGTTGAATCATCAAACATCAAGTAATCACTCCCATCAACCCTCCGTTATTCATGTCATCACAGAGAAGAGGGGAGGGTTTGAGAGTCATCAAGTAGGGGTTTTATACCTTAGTGATGCATCGGCCAAACAATCCCTCAAATCACCACCATCACCTCTCATTTGCATCATCTAGAAGCATCAAACCACCATTAGCGGTGCATATCATTCAAGCATCAGTAAGCAACATGATTAAATCAACGTAAGTAAAAAATCAAAGCTTCAGTAAGAGGGTTAGGAGAGGGAAAGAGGTAGTGAGATGGGAGCCCGAGAGGAACCGAGGCGCCGGCAGCCATGGGCCGGGCCGACGGCGAGCCACGGAGCCGAGGGCGAACATGAGCCGAGGCGGCGAAAGGCAGAGGACCGAGGAGGAGCCAGAGCCAGCGGCAGGCCGGCGCCGCCGCCTGGCCCCCCAGCCAGCCACGACTCGAGGGAAGGAGGTCCTCGGTGGCGGCGCTGTCCGAGCCACCGAGCGAGGGACCGACGATGGCAAGGCAGCAGCGCCACACATAGCCACTGGGGGAGAGAGGGCGACGGTGGAGCCGGGGAGAGAGGAGGCACTGGAGAGGAGTGTCGTGGGGGAAGCTCCAGGGAGGCGGCGCCGACGGGGGAGAGGAAGCCCCATGGCGGCGGCGGCTTCAGGAAAAGGGAGAGGCAGAGAGAAAAAGAGAGATGTGAGGGAGAGGTGTGAGGGAGAGAGAGTTGAAAGATTAAAAAGAGTGGCCGGTTGGTGTGGTTAAAAAGATAAGTTAGGGTTTAGAGGGTCAAAAAATTAATTAGGTTAGAACTATGTTTTGAGTGCTAATTTGTGAATGTGTTTAGATTAGACAAATAATCATGACTCGTTAGCAATTGTTTAGATAAATTGGAGTAATCAAGATAATTAAATTTGTGCTTAAATTGAAAGTTGAAATTTTACTTCCGAACTAATTAAAATCAATTAGATGTTGAGCGCGCGTAGAATTTGCTAGAGTTGCTAGTATTCGGGCTTGTGTAGCATTGCTCGTCGTTCTTTAGATAGTGCGTATTTTAGTCCTAACCCTAGAGTCGTTATGCTTAGGACGACGATGGGAGTGTTAACTTGGCGATAATCGAAAAGGATTTATTAACCCAAAAATCCACTAATGAAAAGAATCGTGTAACTAAATTACATTTAGTAGCACCAAAATGTCACTAAGTATTTACTTAAATATTTATTATCCGTTTAAATGATATTTGCAGCAGACGAGCCGACGCAGGCGGTAGTAGTTGAATCAGATTATATCGACAGTGAGCTTTACTACTCGTTTGAAGGCAAGCTACTTTCTTGTTCATCAATATAGCTATATTAAATGTAAACAGTATCTTATTATATCATATATGTATTGCATTAAAATGATTTCTCAAAAACTCAAATCAAATAAATGAGATGACGGTAAGAAAGATGAGAAAGATGTTAGATATGAAAAGAGATGAGAAATAAGAAATGAGAGTAAAGCGAGTAATAATATGGTCGGTAAAGGGGCCCTTGGTCAGAAGAAAGAGGGCAAGAGATGGGACCCTTTACATATGGTTATGATATAAGGACAAACAAAACTCTTACTCGGTCGAGGTCAGAATTCAAGATTCAACCATTTTCCGTTTTTCGACGGGCGAGAAAATGTTACCTCACACGTGATTTCGCTCTCCACACCGGTATGTATTTATGTGTGAGTGTGGTGTAAGAAGAGATGCTATAAGCACTAGGTGGAGTGTTGGGTGCGAAGAGGCAGATCGCCCAACCAACATTACTCGAACTCGGTGGTGGCAAGGTCAAGACCGATTTAAAAGTAATGGGTGGAGAAAATATTCACGTAACTCGAAAACGCTCAGATTCGGACTCAAGTCGCATCAAAGGAAATGCGATGTCCCCGCTTAAAGAGGGTTCAGATAGCTGTGGGTAAAGTGGTACAAGCTGCAGCAATGCTATATAAAATCATGAATTCATGCCAGTCTCCTGGATTGGAGTCTACGGAACCACTGGGGTCTATTCTCTCCGAGTAATCAAGTAGTCTTTTCAGAATAAAATCTGCAACCTAATGTTTTAATGTTTATTTTCAGAATAAGAGGAGATGTAAGAATGTTGCTAAGGACGAAAAGTTAGAATCATCATTTGCATTTTAGCTACTAATGCTTGCTGAGTACACTATAGTACTCACTCTTGCTATCTTTCCCTTGCTTAGACCCTAGCTCTCCCGGGAGCAATCCCGAGTGGGAGGAGGGTTTTGCGTGTTCGATTTATGCCGCAGTGATAAGAGCGTATATGTTGACGAGCAAGGCGAGGTGGACTTCTCTTCGACTCGTGGGACGAGTAGTTCGTTGGAGAAACCTAGATGGCAGGCTTTGGGGGAAAGTGTTACCTCCCCTCTTTTGTTGTAAATAAATAAGTGTATTTAGAACCTTAGTCTTTTGTGGCTACTGTTGTAATAAAGGAACAGCTTATCTTATTGTTCTGCTGCAGAACTCGTAATGGCTTACTATTCGTTGGAGCAGTGTTCTACTGGGCAAACGAATAGTAATCCGTATGCTTAAGTATGATTACCTCCTGGGTAATGACACGGGGCGCCGCAGCAACCGTCGATGATCCCTGCCGGGGATACCTGTCACGCTCTCTCCTGTGGCCTCGAGCCTATTCCCTATGGCTGCACAATCTCTACTTTGAGTTCTTTGCTCCTTTGCTTCTGTACGTCTGTGCTTCTATTCGCACAGATACGTGCATGTATATACATATGCATGATGTTATACGTGTTCGATATCCTCTTCTCCCGTGTCCGCCACTCCTCTTTTTTGACGTTGGCCAACTCAACGTTGTGGCTTCATCACTAACTGCATTGACCTCCCATCTTCACTGATGTTGGCATATTTGCTTTAGCTACTATCTAATGATATAGATAATCTTCTTGCCATCGCTGGTGAAGTTGTGTTCCTCACTAATGATGGCACGCTCCTAGCTATCCGATAGCCTCATATCATCCTTAGCTCGTCTTCAATGCAAAGATTCATCTCCTTGCTATGAAGGATTCCTCGTCATCAAGCTTCTATGGCTATTGACTTCTTCAGCAACACCGACGTCCACCACTCGTCGTCGTGGCCCTTGACTCCTTCGATTCTGGCCTTTTTTGTTCAATGGCTTTAGCGAGTAGCATGACACTGTCCTCGTCGAATGGATAAGGTGAGCAACACGACATTGTCCTTATCTCCATCGTTGCTGCCTCCACAATTTTCGTCTTGTGGGTCAATGTCTTTTTGCAGGACCGATTGACACCATTTCACTCTTACGTGGTTTTCTCCGACACCATTCGTGCTATCATCGTCATAACTTTTATTTTCGTTCAAAATTTTAGTTATTTTTATTGGAGTTTGTACACAAATCAAATTGTCAATTTTATTTAATTTATTCAATTTTAGTTATTTAGGATTTTACTTTGAATTGCATGGAAATCAAATTGTAAATTTTCTTTTATTTTTAATTCCTAATTTCAGTTTTTTTGGAATTCATATACAAATTCAATTGCTAATTTTTCTTTGTTTTTTATTTTGAATTACGCTTATTGAGGATTTACTTTGGAATTTGTATAGAAATCAAACTACTATTTTTTTATTTGGAATTTTAGTTTTTTTTTGCTTGGAATTTGTATATAAATACATTTGCTAACTTTTGTTTAATTTTTATTCTGAATTATATTTATTTAGGATTTTACTTAAGAATTAAGTGATTTAAATTAGATTTTTTTTATTTCGAATTTAAGTTATTTCTTTATTGTACTTGGTATAGACTCTTTCTTTTAATCTAAATCGTTATAATCTGGACCCACCACAATCGATAGTGTAGATCTTTCTCTTTTTGCACCATTAACATAGGAATTTCTAACACTTGAGAGCGAATGTGGTGACTTTTTTTTCTATCGCTTTACTAATATAATAGATAAGTCCATTTAACCCCCTCAACTATTACTTTTGTCTAAAATTCAACCCTCAACTATGAAAACCTTTTAACCAGCTCCCTCGGTTGTCAGTTGATTTTTAGACAAATAACAATGATTTTGAAATGTTGCATTCTTTCTTTCTAAATGTTGCATTTGTTACATTTGAGTATTGCAGTAATTTTTCTGAAAAAATTATGTGTTTCTTTTCAATTTGTTGCGACCGTGTTCTCTGGTTGTTGGCTTGTTGCATATGGGAGATGGAGATTTCCAACTTTTTTTTTTCACAAAGAAACCATACCTTGTTTTTTTCTCTCGAAAAGAATAGACCTTGCTGTGGTTTATTAATTAGTACGTACGTGTCAGAGTAAATAACCGTAACATATGTGCAGCACAGCATGTATGGTTCAACATGAGCCCACCAGCTTACCTCTCCTTGACACCGCTGACGAGCCTCGACCTTCTAGTAGGCCGAGTTGGTGCAAACTATGCTTCCGGTGGATCTGGTATTCTTGACGTCACTGTATGTTACTCTATCTGTTTACAAATATATGCTGCTTTACATGTCCGTACGAGCTCCAAGATCCAACTTTGACCGCTAATTTAAATCATACATCTTATGTTGCCAAAAACTATTAGAATTGTGGAAAAATTGCTCTTTGCCTATTGGAGCTGCCAGCGTTACCCATGTCCATACCATGAATCCGACTCTTGGGAATATATGTGCACATTTAGATGGTGTCAATGTTGCCAGGACAGAAGCCAGTTTCCATGGGCAGCTCGTATGAGTTTAATAGGGTGATTGTGACGTTACAAAAGAGCGTCGGCTAACTGCCAACCCTCCACCAACCTATGGCGACCCTTTAATGCATTCAACATAACATGTTGATTGGCACTCGTGTTAGTACTCCTGCTTTCCATTCTATAGATTAATTAGTTTGTAAAGCCAATTTGACAGTCGAGGGAAATGTTCATGGTGTCCGTAGTGTTAATATCTTGGAAATAAGAGAGAATAGTGTGGGTGGATGTTTACTCATAATGTTGAAGACAGAAGATAAACGAGGGGGAAAAGAAAGAAAATGTCATTAAAGTCGTATGCAAGTCTTAAATTATGAAATAAAACTTTTTAAAAAAAGACTATATACCTTATATTTTTGAAAACGGAAGGAATACTATTTAGAGAACCTTTCGTTTCATTTACTTGGTATTGTTCACAAGACGCACATGTGCAAATTCTTGGGTGAAGGTTAAAAAGTGTTTAAGACTTTTCCTTAACCATTTCTCCCCTCCCCTCCCCTCTTACTTGCATGTAAATTGCATGAACTAAACACGCACACACGTGCCATAGTCACTTTCAAGTTTCAAGTACTTGTGTGACATTGTTTTTACGTAATCAATCAATATTATAGACACCGTTAACTAGCTATGTACATTAGCAGTCAAATATTTGATCGTGAACAGAGGAATTACTAGTTGCGAGTTAAGCTCGATTAGTTCTTAGTTAATCGGGTCTTTGGTTTATATAATGTAATTTGATCATATCAAATGCTTAATTTCACACATGTGGAGCTGCACAATGTAGGGAAACGGGACGATCACCCTGCGAGAGCAGATCAAGTTGTTCGCAGACACCAAGGCGAGAATGATCAGCGCCGGCGAGGTAGACCGCAAGAGGCTCAATTACCTGCTCTCCCAGTCCTTGTTCGTCGCCAGCACCGGAGGCAACGACTTCACGGCGTTCGCCGACGGCGGCGTGACCATGGGCGAGGCGCCGGCCTACGTCGCGGCCATGGTCGCCACCTACGTCAAACGCATCAAGGTAATACAAGTTCCTGTGAGTGAATTGAAAGCACACATGGTATGTACGCGATGCACGCTCTTGATCCAGTGGTCGCAAAATTTGACTGACATGAACGCGTGCGCAGGCGTTGTACGAGCTGGGAGCACGGAGGGTGGGGATACTCGACGTGCTACCCCTCGGATGCGTGCCGAGCGTTAGAGCCTCCCTGGGCAAGGACGGCGCATGCGACGACGCTGCCAACTCTCTGGCGCGGCGATTCAACGGCCTCCTCCGGCATGAGATGGCCGGCGCCGTGGGAGCAGCAGCCTCCATGCCGGGCTTGGAGTACTTCGTCGGCAGCGTTTACAACGCCTTCTCCGACATGATCGCCAACCCACGGTTGGCTGGTACACGCAACTTACTTACGTAGCGCATCAAATTTGTTCTCCGATTAGCGTTTCTGGGGGTGTATCATATGACCAGGGCTGGAGGAGGGTGCGAGCGCGTGCTGCGGAGGAGGGAAGCTCAACGCGGAGGCGGGCTGCTCGGCGAGCTCAAGCCTCTGCGCAGATCGCGGCGAATACGTGTTCTGGGACAAGGTACATGGGACGCAAGCTGCCTACCAGCGAGCCGTCGATGCCATCTTCCACGGCCCAGCAGAATACGCGGAGCCCGTCAATTTCAAGCAGCTGATCCAAAACCCGGCCAAACTTGGTGCTGGGTGCCTATTCGATGTAGTGTTACAGTTATAACTCACAGAAGCAGTGGAGATCCTTTGTTTTTCTTTCTATCAGAGAATTTATGTATTTTGATATTCCAGCCACTGAAAGTTGGTCGTGTCCTCAAAATACGATCGTGAAACCACTTATCTCTTCATGGTAATTAGATCTCAATTTTCATCATGTTTTTGCCACTGTCATCGGTCAACTATGAGTTGACTATCAAATTATATGTGAAAAGACTTATTTACCTTTCTTGCTCATGGGCTCGGCTGGGTTTGGTGTTGCAGCTTGGCTTGATCATGTAAACAAAAGTGAACCCGGGGCACATTGCCTCGTCTTCCTCGATGCACAGCGGAGCAGGGGAGGTTAGGCCGGGGGGGGGGGGCGCTTCGGCAGAGTAACGACGAAGAGTACGGGAGCAAAACATGCTCCCGGGGATAGGGAACCCATTTGTGGCGGCGCGCGTGGACGGGGAGGACTACGGAGGCCAGAACGGTTGGGGGCAAGGGCGACGTCCGCGGACAAGAGAAGCTCACGGGCAGCGACCTCCGGTGGTTCTTGGAGGAGCAGGGAGGTCGGGTCGGCTCGCGGAGGGGCGGTGCCGCAGGAACGGGAGCTGCGTGGGTGGGGAGGGGCGGCGAGAGCGGGAGCGGCGACGGTGGTGGAGGGCAGGGAGGTCGGGTCGGCGCACAAAGGGACGGCGGGAGCGGGAGGCTGGGTCGGCGGCGTGGTCAGATGAAGGTTGGGGCATGAAGAGAAGGAAGAGTGAGAAGGAAGAAGAAGGGCAAGATAGGCATTTTAATAATCTTTAAGTGGTTAACGGCGGCCGGACATAATGAGGCTAACGTGAGTGGCAAAAACGGGATGAAAGTTGAGATCCAATAGCAATAAAGAGATGAGCAATTCATGATGGCATTTTATAGAACCGATCAACTTCCAGTGGCAAATAAGGAATTAATCCTATATTTTACCAGCCATGTAGTATGTGTATGTATACACATTATACGGTGCACTCTTATCTACTACTGCTATTTATTTTTAGACCAATAGCTTTATATTGCATTACTCAGCAGGATTATAGTCACGTAGTAAGCACAGCATCAAGAAATCCGGCGCTCGATTCAACCAGGTGTTACCCGGCAAAGATGGTGGGTGATGCTTGCTGGGCACTCAAATGACTGGTTGACTTGCTTCCTTTTTTAGTTTTGACATGTCGTCATGCATGCTATAAATGGTTGTCGTGTTGAATTCCGATTGGCCGGAATAATTGATCGGTCAGTATGCTCTGCGCTGACGCCAATCTCACGTGCACCAGTCAATTTGCACTTTGCAGGGCTGGTTTTTGGAGATCCCACCGTGTTCGTAGTTCCAAACACCGACCGACGGCCATGGTCGATTCGCACTGATACCGATCGAGCTGTATATTCAGCTTCGCCGGCGTCAAGAATCTGGCTCGTGTGCGGTTCGAATGATCGTTGCGCATGGTCAAAACAACAGTGCATTTTCTACGTGCAACCACCAATCCTCCGTCACCGAAATCTTTTTACCCTCTATATATGCTTTAGCGTCGTTAACCTTCGGTCATTTCTCATTAAGTATTCATTAGATTTAGTGTAAGTAGATCTGTTTATGAGCGGCTTTGCCTGAGCCCGGTTGGAATTTTTCAGACTCGAGCCTTTATTTCTAACCCGAAAGCTGAAAACATACTTTTCGGGCCGAGCTAGGCTGGGCTTTCCCAAGACCGGCTTTACCAGGGGTTTGAAGAGGCCTAGGGAATTTTTTTATTAAATAACTTTTTTAAAATTTTATTTTAAAGTTAATCTCCGGTGCACTTTATTTCCAAATCTGACCCTTTTGGTCACGCCACTATCCATGACGTGACAAAGCAACGTTGTCAAGTTAGGGCAAACTCTTGTCACGTCATGAGTGGTGGCGTGACAGTGTTGTTTGGTCATGCCATGATCAGTGGCGTGACCAAAAGTGCTATTTTACGGATTTATCCTGTGACGTGACAGCGTTATTTTATCACGCTATGGGTGGTGACGTGACCAAAGAAGTCAGATTTGGAAATAAAGTGCGCCCGGAGGTTAACTTTAAAATAAAACTTTAAAAAAGATTAATTAATAAAAAAAGTTCAGGCCTAGGAGAGCGTTATAGAGGCGTGTGGCAAACTTTCATTGGTCACGCAGATAACGTATGCAGTGATCACTAGGCAGGCAGGCAGGCACGCATAATTGGCGCCTTATGGAACTAGTATTAACACACCTTTTTCGACACTAGCACGCTGGGGGGGGGGGGGGGCGGGCGACCACCATTGGTGCTCTTGTTATTATATATTCATGCGGCACATGGCATGTGTGATCACCACCTAGCATGAACCACATGCATTTATATCAAACATAAGCAACCATTTTCACGCGCTCTCTAAAAAAAAGATAATAGTGCTAACATATGCAGCCATATATTGTTTTAACCTCTCAAAAATTTCCAACAGGCCTTCGGTAGCGTCAGGGTGCAATTGACTCAGTAAACCACGCCACCATAAGAAAAGAGAAATGCTAGAAAATGCTATAGTGTTTTTCTTTTTGCAATCCAGCAGTATAGGGAACCCATGTCCGATCAAACCATAGGGCATGACAAACATCCGATTCTGATGCCCAGAGCCACTTCATCAACCTTATCCTTTCCCTAACTCCAACCACAATCGCATTCATCTCCCTTTCCAGAACTCTCTCACTCTCTCATCATACCCCATCCACGTCAGTCGGTTGATTTGCCGTCGATGCTGGTGTGTATCCCCATGTGAGCCCACATCAGAGCGGCTGAGGGTGCGGTCGCATGCTGCCGCACGTCGTCACGGGAAGGTGAGGAGGTGCGGTGGGGAGCGGGCGTCGTGACAGAGCCAACGGGTTAGAGGGGCATCGTAGTGGGGAGCGGGTGCGAGAACGACGGCCATGGGCGGGCGAGGTGGCACCAGCAGGGTGTGGGAGCCAAGACAACGACTGTGGGCTAGCTCGGTGGGCGCATGGGAAGACGAGTGGACGCGGCAGCTCGATGCGTAGGGTTGCGTGCGAGCGGGGTCGTATGCTGCCTGCCGGCGTCATCATTGCCGCTAGGCTTCCCTCCAATTCTGTATGAAATTAATGAAACCTGTTTTGATTTGTTGTGGAACTTGATTGAAATTCTCTTGAAACTCACTCGATTTTTTCAACCTTTGTTGAAGCTCTCTTAAACTTTTTTTTTTGAAACTCTAGTGAAACTTAACTTGGAGTTTCAATTTTTTTAAACCTTTGAAACTCTCTAAAACTTGAGGTTTTGAGTTTTGAAACCCTCGGAAACTCGAAGTTTCAATTTTAAAACTATCTGAAACTTTGATGTTTTTTGTTTTTGAAACTCTGAAACACGCTGAAATATGCTTGAAACATCCAACTCGAAACCAGCAATCCTTTTGAAACTTTTCAAGAAACGCGCTGAAACTTGCTTGAAACTTCAAACTCAAAACATAAAACCTTCATGAAGCTTTTGTGCAACTGAATCTCTAAGAAACTTTTGTGCAACTAAATCTCTAAGAAACTTCATGAAACTTATATACCATTGGAAATACATTCCAACGGTATAGCGTAGGCTAACAGTTTCCGTAAGAAAAACATATGAGTATTTCCAGGGAAAATTGCGTATATAGTATTTTTTTTTCCGTGGAAATAGGGGGACATGCTCTGCCAATTCATTGACAGAGGAAGAAAAAATGGTTAAGCCTTACGAATACACGCAAGGATGCGAAGGCCCTAATTAAGAGATCTCCTTCTCTACTGTAGCAAACTGAAAATAGGGGGAGTGATCTGCCAACTCTGGTTACTCCATCGCCGTAATCCTTTGCTTGCACATCGTGTTGCCATATGGCATAGTGCATACCGCCTCATTTCAGCCAATTCGCAAACATACCACTCAAACTTCTGCGCCTGTCTCCTAATAGATAAAGAAAAGATCGTGGAATTGCCTGACCGGGTCAACCATCTGATAAAGTGAAGTATGGTTGGTGTGTACGTTTCATTTCCCTTTTTACATGCATATATTCTTGCCTGGTTTTATTTTCGGTAAAGGTAGCTGCTCATCACGTTGGTATATAACCAGCTTATAAAAAACCACAAGTGCCTCTTTCCAAGAATCTTGCATCGTAAGGCTAGCCACTGGGGTGCAATCGGTTTGGATTCGGACCGATATTATTCATATCGTATTTAAACTCTTTTTTTTTTCTTAGAATCAAAGCCAGATGCAAATACAAATTTGGAGAATTCGGAGTTTCGGACACCATACCGTCCGGACGGATACATCACGAATTCGGGTAGGAAACGAATAATACAGGCGGATAGTACACACGCATACAAAGGAATATATGTTGAACCGTATCACCATCGCTTCAACTATTCAACATGGGTACATACATATTTATCACACTATCACATAGCATAGTATCGGTCGTGAATACAAATCGAATCGAATATGTTGTACATAAATACACTGCCATAGAAAATGACAAATTTTAAGACGGAAAGAAAAGAAAGATAAAGGAAAAAAAAGTGTTGTGGGTGTAACACAGAGTGAGGGGACGAGATTAAAAAATGACACTAGGATTTATACAAGTTCAGGGTTCGAGAGGACCGCCTTACTCCTGTTGGTGAGCCAATGAGGGGTTACCTCCAAAGAGGGGGCCCCCGAGGGCTCACCAGTTTGAACATGTTTCTTTATTGCTCAAGAGAGCTTCCCTCGAAATGAGGGATACATGGGATATTTATAGGCTCTTGGGTCTGTACAAATGACCAAAATGCCCCTTGGGGGATGACTATTCTACGAGTACAAGTGAGGGGTACAATCGGCGTTTCTAAGGTAATTATATTTCTAGATCCATTAAGCAGGTGTTAACTTAGTGAGGTGGGTCCCACTGGTGAAATGATGAATTATTCTTTCAACAGTAGCCCCCTTGCCCCTTGACGTTTTGATAGGAATCGCCAAAAGGGGTGGTCTTGAATTGTGCTTTTCATGCTGAGGTTGATATTCCAAAAAAAAAGTGCTGGTGGTTTTGAACAGTAGTTGCAACAAAAAATGAGCATGAGAGGAATAGGGAGCCGAGCCCTAGCGATTCCTTTTTTTTTCCCCGTGGTGCCTTTTCCTGTAGCCGTCGACCTCGAGTCCCCCTAAGCATGCGCAGAGGAGGCGAATGTGCTTCGCCCCGGGCTTTCCATGGTGAGCCGCTGCCTTCTTCTCGAGGAGTCGCGTTCCGGCGGGGGAGGCTCCTCCGACCTTGTGGGTGTCGGTGGCAGGGCGTCGGGCGCAGGGTGTCGGTGGCAGGGCCCTGGCAGTAGGGCACCGGGCTCCGATGGCAGGGCCCGGGCGGCAGGGCGCCAGTGGTAAGGTGCCGACGGTAGGGCAACGGTGGCGAGTCTTGTGGCGAGGCATCGGTGGCGGTGGTGTGGTAGGACCCCGCGGCAGAACACCGAGCCGCCGAGCGGCCGCCGGTGGGGTGTCGGTGGTAGTGCACAAGGCGCCATGCGCTAGTGGTAGGGCCTTGGCCCTTGGCGGCAGTGCACCGGTGGCCAGGCGCAGGGCGCAAATGATGAATTATTCTTCCAACAGTAGCCCCCTACCACTTAGCGTTTTGATAGGAATCGTCAAAAGGGGCAGTCTTCAATTGTGTTTTTCATGCTGATGTTGATATTCTAAAAAAAAAGTCATGGTGGTTTTGAACGGTAATTGCATTCGAAAATGAGCATGAGAGGAATAGGGAGATGAGCCCTAGCGATTCCTCTTTTTCCCGTGGTGCCTTTTCCCATAGCCGCCGACCTCGAGTCCCCCTGAGCGCAGAGGAGGCGAAGGTGCTTTGCCCCGGGCTTTAAATGGCGAGCCGTTGCCTTCTTCCCAAGGAGTCACGTTCCGGCGGGAGAGGCTCCTCCGACCTTAATGGGCGCTCGATGGCGAACACTGGCTTGTGGAAGGGCCTCGGTGGCGTGGCGCCGGTGGCAAAACACCGGCAGGCGAGACATCGGTGGTGGCGACGGTAGGGACCCGTGGCGGCGGTGCCGGCCTTTGGAAGGGCGCCGAGCATCGGGCGCCGGCGCCGGGGTGTTGGTGGCAGGGTGCAAGACGCCAAGCACTGGTGGTAGGGCCCTATCCCTAGCGGCAAGGCGCTAGTGGCAAGGCGTCGATGGCAGGGCATCCAAGGTGGTCCGCACCCAAGCCAGAGGAGGAGCAGGCGAAGCGCTGTCGGAGGTGGCCGAGGTGGGTTGCGCCCAAGCTGGAGGCGGAGCAGGCGAAGCACTGCCGAAGGTGGCCGAGGTGGGCCACACCTAAGCTGGAGGTGAAGCAGACAAAGCGCCCCGAGGCGATGCCGGAGGTGGCTGAGTGGGGCCACGCCCAAGCTAGAGGAGGCGAAGCCAGTGGTGGCTGAAGGGGGCCCGAGGTGCCTGGAGCCGCGTGGGGGTGTACTGGCCTCGGGTGGCGTGCCCTTGTGTGTGGAGTCGTGGCTCGGAGGGGGCTTTGGCTGAAGGCTTGGCTTTGGCCAAAGGTGTGCCTCGGCTAGTGTTGTGTAGTGTGGAGCGAGGATGGGGCTTTGACCTGAGGAGATGTTTGCGCCAACGCCAGGTGGAACTTTGGGTGTTGAACAAATTGGGCTTTGGCACCATGCAAGGGTGCAGGGGCTCTTAGGCTGTAGGGAGCTTCACCGTAGGGCGCAGGGCGCTTCCGTGCAGGGCGCCCCACTTGCGTGCGCCCTGCGGGTCACCTCCATCTCCAACATCATCAGGGATGAAGCCCCCCGGATCATAGAGGAGATGTTCCAAGGGGCAGTGGCGGAGGCTCAGCATAGGGCCTCACAGTTAAATGATGGCAGATTGAAGACTACCGATGACAAGTTGAAGGTTGCGGAAGACAAACTCCAAGAATTTTCCTACGCGAGAGCCGAGCGTGGAAGGGCGTGTAGAACCTAGGAGCCCTACGCGAGGATTGGAGACACTTTATCGGGGCACGCTGGGCGCCCACGCGTCGAGGCGCAGGGTACAAGCGAAGATGTCCATGCAACACGAGCGTTTAGTGTGCGAGTATCTAGTAGGCCACGAATCATTTCCAGTGGGTTGGTGTCCAAGTGCCCGAGGTAAGGGGCTCACGTACGCCCCTTGTGCACCTCCCGTCAAAGTACTGGAAGGGCGCCCGAGGGGCAAAGAAGAGTGTTGAGATCTTGTATCCTGTTGAATATCCTTTTTGACACACACTTAGCAGGGTGTTTCTTCCAGGGCACCAAAGACTTGGCCAAATTCCGTCTTGACGGGATGCAGACGCTTGAGATTTAGCTAAATTTTGACTCGACGTAGCGCGAGGCTCAAGGGCTGAGCAATACGCGCAAGGGCATCTACGATTTAGCCAATTTTGGCTTGGTGGGCACGTGGGCATCCAAAGACTTAGACTTATTTTGTGCTTCATATCGCGTGAGTGCTCCACACGAGTGCGGGTACCAAATTACCGCTTCTCGTTGACCCTTCGTGTGGGGTGATTTTTGTTGTTCCATTCCTGAAGGCGAAGTACCGGATGCAGGGCTGCCCTACCGAGGCACAACCTTTAAGGCAAGGGGTGCGTCCAAGCGAAGCTTGTGAAGACGAAGTCGTGGACGTGAGGCCGCCCCGCTGAGGCATAGCCTTCGAGGCGGATGGCACGTCGGAGAGAAGTCTATGTAGGCGAAGTCATAGACGTGAGGCCGCCCCACCGAGGCACAACCTTCAAGGCGAGTGGCGCGTCGGCGTGAAGCCCGTTTAGGCTAAGTCGAGGACGTGGGGCCGCCCTATCGAAGCATAGCCTTCGAGGTGGACGACACGTTGAAGAGAAGCCTGTGTAGGCGAAGTCGTGGATGCGGGGCTAACCTGCCAAGGTATAGCTTCGAGGCGGACGGCACGTCGGAGAGAAGCCTATGCAGGCGAAGTCATGGACGCAGGGCCGCCCTACCGAGGCATAGCCTTCAAGATGGGCGGCGCGTCAGCACGGAGCCCATGTAGGCAAAGTCGTAGACGCGAGGCCGCCCCACCGAGGCACAGCCTTCAAGACGGGTGGCGCGTCGGCACGAAGCCCGTGTTGGCGAAGTCGTGGGCGCAGGGCTGTCCTACCGAGGCATAGCCTTCGAGGCGGGCGGCGTGTCGGAGTGAAGCCTGTATAGGTGAAGTCGTGGACACGGGGCCGCCCTGCTGAGGCATAGCCTTCGAGACAGACCGCGCATCGGAGAGAAGCCTGTGTAGACAAAGTCATGGACACAGGGCCGCCCTGCTGAGGCATAGCCTTCGAGGCGGACGGCGCGTCAGAGAGAAGCCTGTGCAGGCGAAGTTGTGGACGCAGGGCCACCCTGCCGAGGCATAGCCTTCAAGACGGATGTGCTAGGCTACCCTACCGAGGCACAGCCAGTTTAAACATGCTTCTTTATTGCTCAAAGGAGCTCCCCTCGAAATGAGGGATACATGTGATATTTATAGGCTCTTGGGCCTGTACAAATGACCAAAATACCCCTTGTGGGATGACTATTCTATGAGTACAAATGAGGGGTACAATCGGCCTTTGTAAGTTAATTACATTTCTGGATCTGTTAAGCAGGTGTTAACTTAGTAGGGTGGGTCCCACTGGTGAAATAGTGAATTATTCTTCCAACAAAAAAGCAAAAGCAAAAAAGGATAAAAGAAGGCCCAACTAGGCTTTGTAATATGACCTACCTAGCCCCAACCTTACCTTGAGAGGTGGCAGCAAGCTGCGGGCGATGGGCGGTGGCTCCCGGCAGCGAGTCGTGGCGATGGGCAGAGGTGGTGAGCTGCGGGGACGGGCGAAGGTGGCGGCGAGCCACGGGAAATAATGATGGTGACATATTGTTCATCTACAGTCTTCAATGTAAAAGTTAGGTACTCATGTACTTTACTCATTGAGTTATTAATATAAATCAGAGGATTTTTCTCAAAAAATATATTATGGTTGAGGGATTCCCCACAAATTGGCCGTGCCACATCATCAAGTCAATAGAGGTCGTCCGATCTTGCTCACACGCTATATGGACCGTCCGATCTGACAGTTCGACACCGAGGCAAAATATTAACTAGGCCCTTCGAGAAACATTGATTTGTTCTTCTTGCCTCACTCATCAATTTTTATTTACAACCGGGTCCTTGGGTCCCTCTATTTCCCTATCCCACCTTGTAACGTCTCCTCCCCATGCGCTCCCCTCCTCCTCGTGTGTTGTCGCCTCATCTCCTAGATCCCCTCCCTCGCACCGCCGCCACCAGCTCCCTTGTCTGCGTTGCCGCTTCCCCCTCCCCACAACAGTGCCTTCCCCCTGTCTCCTCCCACATGACGCTGCTCCGCGCCAAGGGACAGTTGAATCTGATGACGCCATGGATGGGGACGGACGAATCCGACCGCCTCCACGATACAAGGGATGGAGTGGCGGCATTGGATCTAGTTGTCGTCAGCGTCCTGATGGCAAGGCAGATTGGCGGCAGTGTGTCAGCATCTCAGCAGCAGCAGTAGACCGCGAGTGACGGGTGGCGGTTGTGACTCCCGGCGGAGAGCCATGGCGACGGGCGGAGGTGGTGATTGGGGCAGGACGCCGCCGACGAGCGGAAGCGGCAGGAGGCACATGTATGATCATGGATATTCGGTTGGATAATATCCGACTATCCGCTTACCGTTGCTATTTGATCGGATATTAGCTCTCCCGATTTCGCTACCAAATCCGATACTAACTATCTGGTACCGATACCGAATCAGACCGGATACTGAATTTCCTTTCCGAATTCGATACCGACCGGATTCGGTACCAGGTCGGTCGAGAATTTCATGTACCGTTTGCACACCAACCAATGCATGTTCTCCCCTAGTCCACCTTGATATCGTATTGAATTAAGTAAAGGCAGGGAGTATGAACATTTAGTCATACGCCTTTCTATTCCCATCCATCATGATCTCGCTAACCACAACAACAATAAAATGTCAACAATATTTCATTCTCAATCCATGGCCGGTCCCTTGGTTGCTGGCCGATGCGGCTTTAACTCCAAAAAGGGAAGGAAAGGAGTATGAAAACCGGTAGCTTTGGGGCTAGCAGTGGACGCAATCATGATCAAGAATCATCGTGGACACTGATTTCCACCTTGAAGGCTTGCATGCACACGCTCACCAGCTACCTCCTGGATGGTTCGATTAGATGCGTGTACACTTGATTATTGTGAAAGATCAGCACTAAAGCATGATTAGTAGGTAGCTTAGCTACCGTGTGATGGGTGCGGTGGATTAATCAATTCCGCGAGGAATTTTAATTTTAAACGTGCGTCAAATTGGGGAGAAAAGAACCTGGGAGATGTGACTTCTCAGCGGCATTTTGGGAAACACCAATCTTTGGAGTGGTATATACGAATATTTTCCCTCCTCTATGTTGAAAATTAATCTAGACTTGCCAAGTAATAAGGTGTTAGAATTCTAATGTAATCAGCATCATATCAAATTAGTTTGTTTCTTTGTTAGGCTTTTCATGTTTAGTTTTTTGTTTGGTTAGCAAGTTGATCAGATAGTCTTTAAAAAGACGTGTAATCAGATGTGTTTTAATTGAAGCAATAGAAGAAAGAAAAATACCAGAAAAGCTGCCATACACAGCACCAAAAAATCCTATTGCTTTCTTGTCTATGTGAGTTTCGATCTTCTACCTGCTTCCAGCGTGAACGTGTTTCATACGTTGAATACATCACGTGAGGCTCTAGCGTAGGTGCATCTTCTAGTCGATTGGTTCCAGCATGCCTGCATGTGTTGCTTCAAGTGTGGTCTTCGTCGATCGGTTTCCCGTGACGAGCGCCGAGCGTGAGCTTCCAGCGTGTGCGTTCTGTCGGTTCTGCCGAGCGTGTTTCGTCCAACAATCTATATATTATAGAACAGTTACCACCGTCGGGGAACAAGAACAACCACCGGCTTGAGCCCAAAGCAAATGGCAATGGCTACGCACAAGCAAATGCAGATGCTGCTTCCACTGATTATTACTGTACTCGTGTCAACAGCATGGCAGCCGGCGGCCGCGGCGTGCCAGAGGCGGTGCGGCGGCGTGGACATCCCGTACCCGTTCGGCATCGGCCGCGGCTGCTACCTCGACACGGGGGACGGAACCTTCGAGGTCACCAGCTGCAGCAACCGCACCAGCGACGGCGCCGAGCGGCCCATGGTCGACCGTTCCGAGGTGCTCGACATCGACGTGCGCCGCGGGAAGATGCGCGTCCGCAGCCAGATCAGCTCGTGGTGCTACAACGGCACGTCCCGGTCCATGGGCGAGCAGGCCACCTTGTCGTACGGCTCGACGGCGTTCCGCGTCTCCGACGCCGACAACAAGCTCACCGTCGTCGGGTGCAACGCGCTCGCGTACATCCGATCGACGGACGGCGCCGTCGAGAACAGGTACGTGGTCGGGTGTCGCGCCGTGTGCCCGGGAAGCGCGGCGTCGCTGGCCAACGGCTCGTGCGACGGCGCCGGCTGCTGCCAGACGCGGATACCCCCGGGGATCAACTCCTTCGACGTGGTCTTCTTCGACGACTACAACAACTCCGGCGTCGACGGCCGCTTCAGCCCGTGCAGCTACGCCGTGCTGGTCGAGGCGGCGGCGTTCGAGTTTCGGACGACGTACGTGACCACCGGCGAATTCATGGGCGCCACCGGCGGGCAGGTGCCGCTGGTGCTGGACTGGACGGTGGGCAACCGGACGTGCCGGGAGGCGCAGCAGAACAGGACGGCGTACGCCTGCGTCAGCGCCAACAGCGAGTGCGTCGACTCCACGAACGGCCCCGGCTACCTATGCAACTGCTCCACAGGGTACCAAGGAAATCCGTACGTCATCGGTGGCTGCCAAGGTCAGCTGATTGTTTTCATCCATGAAACTTGGACTTGGTGTGTCGTACAGTTTTATAATCTTAAAGTTACCTAGGTTACATGGACCATCTACTACAATACCACAAAATTTTCTCTAACAGCTACCCTGGCCAAGGCCATAGGATGTCATGTATTTGTGTACTTCTAAATTCGGTGAACACCAGCGTTGAGTGCGGGACTTAAAAGTTAATGGGTTGGGTGCACAGTCGTAAACCTAGCCATTAGCTGGCTATAGGCCAGCTTCCCATATTCAACTATACTCTAACGTTTTCTTATTGTTATTAGTATATTTTCTACGGTAATATCCCTGTTGTAATAATTTTTCAAGTACCCATTATTTTGTTGGCTATCACTTAGTTGGCAATTTTGTTGTCGGCGATTTATCCTTACCGTCGGAAAAGATTTGAATTACACTATAAACAGTGTTGACTACATCAGAAAAATACTAAAGGAGTGCGATAATTGTCAGCCATTCGCAAATAACCATTGGGAAAATTTGAAACTTTTGTAGTGCCACTTGTTCTCAAATCCCCATCCCCAACCTTCCACATCCCAAGAATTTGCCCTTCCCTACCTCCCACTCGTCTCGCTCCTTCTGCTCGAATCTCCCCTCCTTTTCCTCCTCGGCAACTTCTCCTCCTCTGTGGCTGATCCTCCCCCTCATCCTGTCATCCATGACTCCTCCATCTCCGACATTGATGCATATGAATGTGGTGATGCTCAATTTTGGGGAAAGGACGAGGCAATGAGAGATGGCATAATATAGGGGAGTGGAGAAGAAAGAGAAGGGCCGCCTCCTACTCCTAGCTTTTTGGCAGCTCCTGTTCCTGGTTGTTTCCTCCTCTTTCGGATTTCAAGCTGCTAGAGATGCTGCAACAAGTATTTTCAGATGTTGCAAATGTTTTTTTAAATGTTTCAAGAACAATTCTTTGAATGGTTGCACTTGGTTCCCAAAATGTTTTATCGATCATTTTCTTATAAATGTTGATCCTGACTTTTTTAGATGTTGCAGTAACAGTTTTATTTTAATTTTTTTGGGGTACCTTCATTCCATTTTGTTTTGGATGCTGTTCCAGATTGTTGCATACACAATCCAAAATGTTGCACTTTTCGCAACATCATCGTATATTTGCTTGTTTGGAACTGTGTTCACTAGTTTTAATTAGGGATGTAATCGAAGCGGATATGGACGGATATCGTTTATCCCGAATTCCATTTTCATTTTTTTTTCTTGGAATCGGTTACGAATATGGAGCGGATACATATCGAACTGAATACGAATTGTCTTGATCACGAATAGTTACTCAGATATTGCGCGAAAACAGAAACCATATATGTCACGCAAATAAAAATCAATCAACCATACTATATGTTCAAAATGAAACTATATTAGTAGTTTAACAAGCAAATTTAAATACATCACACAATAACAGGGTCTAGTTAAGTAAGTAGTAACTAGCAAGTACATGACATAGGCTAGTTAAACAAGTAGTAACTACTAACTAGCAAGTAGCAAGTCACAACTCTCACACCTTTGATACCTAGATACCTGGAAGCAAAGGAGAAAAGGTTAGAAAGGTTGGATATTGAATCATAGTTTGTGTACTTGTTTGCTTCGTGCGCAGTACCGCATGTTTCTGTGCGCTAGTGCTATGAATTCATTTTCTCGTCAATTTTTAAGCCTGAATTTTTTTGGAGGTTATATTCTTAGTGATGGCAACTCCAGGCATGCAAATTGGTCCTAAGGCTTCTTTGGACCATGAATCAACTAGCATGATTTTTTTAAAAATAACTTTAAATACAATCATTGGTAGTAGTTATCTTTTTATGAGGCAATTGATTGATATAATCAATCTATTTCACAACTAATTTGAACTTTTTGTTTGCATTTAACATTTTTTTTGCTAAGGGTGTTCCTTGTCCAATCTATGTGCTTTGCAGTCATAACACCTAGGTTCCACGCCTTATCCATAGAAGCTATGGTTAGAGTATTTACCAAATGTTCGGAGAGAACAATACTAAAACTTGAAGAACTTACTAAAAGAGGAGACCATGGGCAAAACTCTACTGTAGTGGGACTAGCGACGTGGCAGCGCTGACGCAGAGCGCGCTGGCCGCAGCGAGGACCGAGGAGGGAGGCCTCGAGGGCGCGACACGGTAGTTGGGGAGGGCGGGCGCGGGTGCGGGTGCGGGTGCGGGGAGGCAGGGATGAGGGAGTTCGGCATGTTTTCGTGAATTTTGCTGAGGGACTGTGTTTTTTTTTCTTTTCAAATTTCTCTCTTGAGTGCGCATGTTAATCCAATTTGCTGCGAGAGTTATTTTCAGATGTTGTGCTGACGCATCCAATGGTTTGTTTCCCTCAAATGTTCAGGCGCTAGTTGCCGCCATAGCCTTATCCTCCCTGCCCCCACCCTATTTACCCATACCACTTTGTCGGCAGTCTGACCCTCATCCCCTCCTCCTTCCCGTTTGGAGAAAGTTGCGGTTGCGTGCTGTGAAATCTGGTTACTTGTAGGAGTCTTAACCAATTTTTGTAAGAGTTTTGCTATTATGGATTTTTTAGAAATATTCTCGGATAAATATTTTATCCAAAACTAGGACAACAAAATTGCTTTTCAATAGCAGCTACAGTACCAAAGCAGAAAGAAAAGCTAACAACTGCTTGAAATTTTGGGGGAAGTACCCCCTGCCTCCATATTGTACATGTCCATCCGATTGATGTTTTACTTTCTTTTTTTTGCCTCTGCAGATATTGACGAGTGCAAGGAAAAAGGAGTGCCATCCCCATGCTCTGTTCGTGGCACCTGTATCAACACTGTTGGGGGATTCCAATGCTCATGCCCTGCGAATACAACAGGCAATGCTTATAATGGTACATGCGAGGCAAAGAAATCTGAGCCCAGTTCTTCTAAAACACAGAAATCTGTGCTTCCATGGCAAGTCGCAGTCGGTACGCCATCCTTGCGTCTTTGTTTCGTTCATATTTACATGAATATATACAGATGATCTCTCGTCTCCTCAAGTGTTTTTTTTTATATTTTGTAATTCCTCATCTTGCATCCAACATCATCTAAGGCTAAATCAGGATCGATTCCCTCTGTATTGTTTAGTGCTGCTATTCAAACAATCACGGTCTTTAGATTTCCATCTCTAATCCAGCATTATACAGTGCTTGTTAAGAGATAGATTCTGATTGTAGTCAACCCTTTATTACTGGATGTCGAACTGGGATGCAGAGGATAAAGACCACCCTCACATTTGCCTTGGAAAAGAGTTCTCTTCGTTTGCAGATACTTGATAAGAAAACAATTAGGATAAAATTCAAGGAACACATTATTGTCAGAGGCGAGACGCTGAAAGGAGATTTTTCGAAGTTCTAGGAACATGAAGGACATTCTTTAGATGCAAATCCTCATTAGGAGTTATAATTTTTGAGTGACCAACATGACTAATGAACATACCAGATCTGTTCGCTGTTTGAACTTTATCCTTGCCGGTTTATTTTTTATGCATAGTCATTCGGTCTAGATCGCTGGTAATATGATTAGTGGCGCCTGTATCGGTATACCAATCAGTGTCAACATTGTAGGCGGTTGTTGCAGTAGCAACCGTGCGTGTTTCATCTGCTTGATAGGAGTGATCAAAGCGATGATAACACTTGAGCGCAACATGACCATATTTTCCACAAACTTGACATGTCGGTCGGTTGGAATTGTAGTTCGGTCGGTTGAAATTGTTGTTCCTTGAGCCTTCGCCTTGTCGGTCACGGTTGTCACGGCCACCTTAACCACGGCTACTCCTTCCACCACGAGAGATGATGTTGGCCAAAGCCCCTAAAACCTGAATACCAGAATTTTGGATATCAAGTCACATCTCAAAAGTGAGAAGGTGTGCATAGACATCATTAAGGCTCACCCTATCAGCTCTGGTGGTGATTGATGTCACTAGAGGATTGTAATCGGCGTCCAATCCTGCAAGGATATATGAGATGAGTTCTTCATCTCTCAAGGGTTGTCCCGCATATGCCATCGTGTCTGCAAGGGCCTTCGTCTTGGCAAAATATTCTGCACCAGACATATCTTTCTTGTGCATGTTCGACATGTGCTCAAGATAGGCTCGAGGCACGAGGATGGCCAAACACTCGCTTCTGTCCCCTCTGCAGACACACCCCGGAATCGGTTCTTCATCTTTTTGCCCAATACCGCTTCGCCTCAAAAATTTGGAAGCACATAGCAGACTAGCTGGGAAACGTGAGTCTACAGCCATCCCTCTGGCCTCCTAGCACAAGCATTCTGGATTGGTGGTCCAACATAGGGGAGTGGAAAGGCTCCCCGGGAAGGCCACGACCACGTCCCTTATCCTTATTACATGGGAGATCTAGAAGGAACGCAATGCAAGAATCTTCAACAACAAAGCCACCGCACAGCAGGATCTTATATTGAAGATCAAGGAGGAGGGTAGATCTTGGTCCCTTGCGGGGGGGCAAGTGTTTGGAGTGTTTCAATCATCTGTAATTAGGCTTGTCTAAAAACCTGGGTTCTACGGATTGCATCCGCCCTCTCTTTATTAATATAACAGGCAGCCCTCATGCCGGTTTCTTTCACAAAAAAAGACATGTGCTCAAGAGCTGACCACACTTCGGCTAAGGTTGACAAGAACAATACTTGCACAAGAGCTTCGGTCGACAAGGATGATAGAAGTGAACTCAACACGAGTTGATCTTGTTGAACCCAGACATGATAAGCTGGATTTGGCACCACCCGAACTTCATCGCCGACAGTCTTAGAGATCATCGGAGCCGAAGTGTAGAGAGATCCATCAACATAACCGAGCAATTGTTGACCTCGCAGGAACGGCAGTAGCTGTGCTTTCCACAGCAGGAAATTCTCCCTTCCGAGCTTCACATTGATTACATGGCCAAAGGAGGGCGACGGGAGCAAGCCTGCTGAAATCGATGCCATTGTCGAAGAAATCATCGCCAACACAGAACCGGTCGTGAGGGATGCGGAGCTTGAACTAGACGTGATGAGGTAGAAGAGGATGACTCTGATACCACGTAAAATAATAATACAGAGAGAAGATTGAATAGCTTCGCACAACACAATGTTTGGCGCTTGCCCTTGCTTATATTGCCGGACGATAAACAGTCCGAGTCGCATACAATACAGCCAATCTGAAGTAGGCATGGATACGGCAACATGCTATACAAGGAAAGGATTCTATCCTGAGGAAGGTTTGGATACATAATCAGAATCTATCTCTTAACAGTGCTCACATCAATAAAACTGTGGACTTATGCATGGTGTTTCTTTACTTTTCCATCTGATGTGTATTTTTTTTTTCTGATCAACCTCTTCCTACAGGTGTTAGCATCGGTGTAGTTGTGCTGGCAGTTGGCATGTCTTGCACCTACACAATCCAAGAAACGAGAAGGCTGGCCACCATCAAAAGCAGGCACTTCAAGCAACACGGCGGCCTCTTACTATTCGAGGAAATGAAGTCAAAGCAGGGGCTATCCTTCACACTGTTCACCAAAGAAGAGCTGGAAGAATCGACCAACATGTTTGATGAGCAGCATGTGCTTGGAAAGGGAGGCAATGGCACCGTGTACAGGGGCACCCTGAAGGACAGGAGAGTGGTGGCGATAAAGAAGTGCAAGCTGGTCAATGAGAGGCAGCAGAAGGAGTTTGGGAAGGAGATGCTCATTTTATCCCAGATCAACCACAAGAACATTGTCAAGCTCTATGGATGCTGCCTCGAGGTAGAGGTCCCCATGCTGGTGTACCAGTTCATCCCAAACGGCACCTTGTACCAGCTCATCCATGGCAAGGACCAAGGGTCTCGCATCCCGTTCACGATCCGTCTGAAGATCGCTCACGAGACCGCAGAGGCGCTCGCTTACCTGCACTCGATGGCTTCGCCGCCGATCATCCACGGCGACGTGAAATCGCCGAACATACTTCTTGATGAGAATTACACCGCAAAGGTTTCCGACTTTGGGGCTTCGGCGTTCGCGCCAACGGACGAAGCGCACTTTGTGACGTTCGTCCAGGGGACGTGTGGCTATCTTGACCCGGAGTACATGCAAACGTGCAGACTAACGGATAGGAGTGATGCGTACAGCTTTGGCGTCGTTCTCCTGGAGCTGCTCACATGTAGGAAGGCGCTGAATCTCCTAGCGCCCGACGAGGAGAAGAGCCTCGCCGCGCATTTCCTCCTTGCTGTAAGGGGTGGCAAGCTTGGTGAGTTGCTGGATGCCCAGATAAAGAGTGAGGTCAGGATTGAGACGCTTGAGCAGGTTGCAGAGCTCGCAAAGCGGTGCCTAGAGATGTCTGGTGAGAAGAGGCCATCCATGCGAGATGTTGCGGAAGAACTTGACAGGATAAGGAAGATATCCCAGTACCCACATGCTTAGGTGAAATATACGCTACTCCTATTGTAAGTGATAGGTTGTGACGGCCGTGCGGTCACACCTTCGGTGACGATATCGGCTTAAGCATTACTACCTGACAAAGCCACGCTTTCTCGAGTAATGACCCTAATCAGAGTGTTGTAGACTTGTAGTAGAGAAATAGTTAGGACTACCTTCAATTCGCACATGTTAGTCTTAAGGCTGGGATTTTGGCATGAATGAAGTAGTACGAAGTCCTCTAAATAGTAGCCCCACCGTGGTTGTCATTTAGCGTTGCTTTAATGTATCCGATTCGTCACTTCTAAACAATGGGGATTAATAGCAAGGGTGAGTACAATTGTACTCACCAAACACTTAATAAGCAAAATTGATGCTATAAATAATTAACCCATCCATATTCAGATCCTACCTAGAATCACAATAGTTTAAAAAATAGAGTTTTATGTGAGGAAAAAAGTTCAATTTAAAAAACTACTAGTTACTCGTATCGTGGGTTCGAGCCCCTGAAAAGGCTCTCATAGACTCCAATCCAGGAGACATGTGTGATCGCATTTTAACTCTGCAAAGGTTGTATCGCTTTACCCACAATAACCCATGACTGTAAATGCCTTTAGACTTTCGCGTTTCTTCTAACACGGTGCTAGGTCATAGTCCAGAGCTTTTCCCAATGTCCGTACCTAATACCTCCAACCAATTGGGTTTTCCCAAACTGTTGTAGTCGAGTCACACCTGCTACTCCACCAGCGCAATATAGCGCTCCTCGGCGATGTACAGCACCCGGCTCCCTAGGCCGGAATCCCTCCGCACTAAAATAAAACAAAAAATACAATAGTACGTTCCTGTGTGGAGGTATTATTACTTGACAGGGATACTAAGCCCAACCCGTCTTAATAGGTACGTGGTCGACACGGGTATTACGTCACACTAACGTGGGTGAGAGTGATTTCGTCCTTAAATCTTATCCGTATGTAGAGAGCCCCGCACTCACTATCGGACCCAACTAGGGCACCCTCTACCCACCTACTAACCTTTCGTGGCCAGCTGCTCCATCAACTGGCCATCGGACATATGTATCGCAATCAACACATACACAACTTATTTTATTATAAAACAATTTATGCAGGTAGATAATATTTTATCATAGGTGAAAATAATTTGTATGGATATACGACCGAAATGATCAAGAATGGCTTGCTTGATTTTTCATAGTCGAGTTCAAACTTAGTTTTGGCCATCGATGGTTTATTTTCTGATCGCTTCCTGTAATTCGGTACACGTACCGAGACTTCAGTTCAGATGAATCTTACGAATAAAATAGATCTACGCCTCAGTTTTTCTTGTCTTTTCCTTCTTTTTCCTTCTTTCCCCTTTTTTCCCTCCTTTCACTCCTTTCACTCCTTTTCCTTTATTTCCTCTCTTTTTTTTCCTTCCCCTGCCGACAGCCTCATCTTTCTTCCTTCTTTCCTCATTTCTTCATTCTTCTCTTCCTCCAGAGACTCCCCCTCCGGCTCCTCTGCCTCCCCTCTGGTCGAGTCGCCCCACCGAAGCCACCGTCGACCTCCGGCCGCGCCCCAGCGCGCTGCCTCCCGCCGATCGCTCCAGCTCACCACCTCCCTCCGATGCCGCTCCAGCGCGCCACCTCGCCACCATTGCGCCCAGTGCTTGCGCCCCGACCACTCGAGCTCCCCTTCTCTGCTTCCTTTCCCCTTCCCGTGGCTTGAAATGGCTAGCTTGATGGATGGAGATTAGATTGAGAAGGCGTTTTCGATTTTGTTTTGTGTTTGCTTGGCTCGGCTGTGATGTGGGATTGACTCGGTTGTGATGTGGGAGGAGACGATGGGCTGCATTGTCGTACCCGGATTTCGTAAATCTAAATTCTCTGTGCGAATACTGTGATATTCCCTGGATCAGTAGATAGCACTCACAGAATACATCACTAAATCAATTCATACACGATGAAAACTAAACCATTCATTAATTAACACGTCAGAGTTTACATAGACCGCACCGGATCAAGTTTTACAATAAGGACCGAACAGGCCAAATTGATTACATTACAAAAGTAGTGGAAGCGACAACGGAAGCAAAAGGTTGAGAGCACATCTCTCCACAGGCAAGCGACTAGGGAAAGCCATGTGTGTCTGATATTAACCAAAGACTTGGATAATATTGGATGCACGCAAGCACCAACGGAGTCAGCTGGACTGAGGTGAGACCTAGACTAAAAGAACTAAACTACTCCTCATCATCTCCTGGGCCTCCAACTTCTGGATCCTCGTAGTATGCGTAACCACCAGGATTTTCTGCTTCTAAGGGTTTTTTGGGGAAAGAGCGAGGATGAGCATAACTTCCGTGCTCGCGAGCCGACACACAAGATGCGATAATATACATGCAAGGCTCAACAAGGATAGGTCGGGTTCTTTTATTTGCTAAAGCAATTTTTTCAATTATTATAATTACAAATTCCTATCACTTAGCATTTTTAACCAAATTGTATTTTATTAAAGAGAGTAATTGTGTAATAATTAATAACAACATAGGGTACCTCCACCTTATGCTTATTTTGATTGGAGGTACCTCCATTTATTAACACCACTGAGTTCGAAAACCTAGGAAAAATCCAATCTCCGGGCTAGGTGAGCCCGACCTGATTTTCATACCACCCACAAAGGTTTTTGAAATAGAACTAACTCTAGTAAGTTTCTATGTTCGCCTTTGACCGTAGGCACGGCTGTTTAAACAGTTTAGACTCTGCAGAGGTTGTACACTGTACCCACAAGAGACAATCATACTCGTTACCCCACATGATTCCTTAGTCATGTAGTTGAGCGACCATCACAGTAACCTTTCAAATTACCTCGCCCCTTCCGTCATTTCACCCATATGGGGTTACGCCCATACGTCATGCGGGATGTTCACCTCGGCGACTGGAGTAGTTGGACTACACCACAGCGACTGGTAACTTCACCTTGTATCGGTGTCCCATTCAAGCCGGACGTCGCCAGCGCTTGCACGTTCCCATTATCCATCCAGCGAGATGACATTCAAGGTTTAATAAATTTACTAAGCTAAGTTGTACTTTACAAACTTATGGTTGTACTTGTTTTACACGGGAGGTTATGACAAGATTAAGTCCTTAATCCATCCGAACGGTTCATACCACATACCAACTACTCTCGTGCCCCGACGACACCCACCACCATTCCATTCGCCCAGATGTGGTAATAGCAAGTTATTAGGGTTTTGAGGAGTAAAACCAAATTATCTTATTTACTTCAGTCACGGACCTCTAATGACTGCCCAAATCCATTTCATGTTTGAAGAGATGATGATTAGAGCATTTTAGTGCCCTGGTACTTAAGCAAGACAAGCATGTCGCTTAAGTACAACCTATACTAGTATTTACCCCATAGTTATTAGGGTGCCATAGAATAATGGATTCAATTGTCAAGGGATGGTATAATAATTAATTAATCATCAAATGGGTATTTAACTACCTTAAGCTTTAACATGCATTTGATTAAGGAATTAAAGCATGCAATTTTGGTAATTTAAAGGAATATAATTTACGTAAAATGTACGCTCAAAATGATTAAAGTATCGACTCGCCTGGGTCAATTTACCGCGGCCTTTATCTTACTCAAGACCTTCTCAGTCAGTGGTCTTGAATTCTTGGTCGGCGTCTTTATCCGAATCTTGATCCCGCTCGAGTTGTTGTTTCTTCAGGACTCTAACTTCTAATTACACGATAAACGATCTAAAACCAAATAAATCTAAAGAACTTCAAAAGACCAATTAAATTCAATTGAGCTTGATAATGTTTTGCGATGATCGAGATTATGAGAGAAGATGTAGCAAATTGGGGATGTTTGACAACGTCAGACGACAATTTGAGCAAAAGAGGAAATGGCGGAGAAACTCTACCGGGAAGGAAAATAAGGAATGATCAAAGTCGAATGAACATTTATAGGAATATTCCATTTCAGATTTGGAAGATGGCAAGATATCGCCAATCGAGGAAATGACATAGCTTGATCTTAGATTCAAAAAGCTTCTTTTAATTATTGGTTAATTATTAAGCAAGTTCTATGAGTTGGGTTGATTGATATGGGTCTCAAAAGAACACTATGCATTAGACGATAGGCGTTAACCAATAGAGATTAGGGTGTGAGTTTATAATACGAAGAGCATAATTTTAAATTTGACGAGTTAAACTTGGAGTCCATATTTTACCGAAGTTCCCTTCTTAAAGTTGTGCCTGGAATTGTTCATACATTAATTATTCTTAATTACCATTTTAAAGGTCTTCATGATTTTTGGGGTATGGAGATGATACTAGATATTTTGCTGAGTTTATCTTTACACTAATTATTATTAATTATCTTTGATAATTTTAGATCGAGGGATAAAGATGTGATAATTATTATTTGGACCACAAAGAATATTTGATAGGATTTGCAATTAGGATTCAAGTTTGTAGAGCAAGATATTTAGATCAACATAATTATTCTCGAATAGCTTTAAATTTTATTTCTAGAAATTTGTAAATTAATTTCTTACATCTCATGGTTTTGAGCATTAGTGGATAATTAGTTAACTTAATTTTATCAATTAACTGAACATTATGCACAGAGAGGTTGTTCTGGTATTGAAAGTTATTAAACAATTTTGCATGATTTTTAGATAGCAAGATGGACTAAATAGATTGAATTGCTTCCATCAGCTTTTAAAGGGGCAAGGCCCACTGCCATAGAGAGAAATGAGATAGAGGCAAAGAGACACAGCACAAAGGAGAACAGGGGAGCCAAGGGGGAGCGCACGGTCGTGGTCTTGCCGGCGGCGAGCGGCGGCCGGAGGGACGACGTGGACGGGCAAAACGGGCCGCCGGGGAAGGGAGGAGGCCGAGGGAGGTGTAATCAAGCGGGCGGCGGCGAGAGCGGACGGGCGCGACAACCGAACAAAGGCATCGGGCCGGAGGAAAGGGAGAGGAAAGCGGGCGAGCCCGAAACACTAGGGCGCATAAGGAGGCTTACTGCGTCTTTGTCCGAGGAGGCGGGGTACTGAGCAGCCGGCGACGGAGGCAGGCGGCGGCAAGGCGGCTCACGGTGGTGGCGGCCTAGGGCGGCAGGAAGCTTGGCCGGCGGTTGGGAGAGGCCAAGGATTTGTCTCGAGCGGCGTCGAGGAGGAGCCGGCGTCGGTGGAGTTCAAACCGGTCGGAACCAAGGAAGAAGGTGAGATTCGTCGCCTCCTGTGGTTCAAGAATGAAATTAACTTGGGGAAACACTTCATTGGATCCTAGAGCACAGAATGACGCGGACGTCACAGGGAGGAATTCACCGGAGCGACGGAGGAGCTAGGGGGGCGGCGGCCGACTTGGGAGCTCTGCTCTTTGGTGCTTCTGGTGACAGGGAAGGAAGGGGCGATGTGGGGGAGGTAGAGGGGAGCTCAAGGCTCCTTATAGCCGAAGGAGCGGGGGCGGAAGAAGCCGTTGGCGCAGCGAGAGAAGCGCGCGGTCCCGAGGGCAGCGTGGGCGTTGCTGGCGACGCACACGGCGACGGGACGGGGCAGAGGCTGGTGGCATGGTGAAGACCAAGAAGGCCGGGCGTAGGTAGGCGACGCTCGTGGGCGCGTAGGCGGGAGTAGCTCGGGGACGGGACGGCCACGTGAGGCGCAGAAGCGAGATGGGCGCGGGCGCAGGATGGCAGGACTGTAGGAGCACGGGCAGGATGGGCACGAGCAGGAGTGCCAGGGCACAGGGTGGCAAGGGGCCGGGCCATGGGAAGGCAGGAGGGGGAATGGGCTAGCCTGGGGAGATGGCAAGGGGGCTGAGCCCAAGAGAGGAGGAAAGAGATTCAAAATCGAGAGCTCAAACCGAAATTGAAGTTTGAAACTTGAATTTTAAGTTAGAGCTTTTGAATTCAAATGAGATTCTTTAGTTACTGTTCAAAAACTGAAAAAGGGGTGTTACATGCATGCTGTTGGTGAAGAATGGGGGAAAGTAATGCAATGCGCTAATCTTCTTATCCCCTTTCTATTCACCATTCACGCCATATGTCGCCGAATGCTTTGGGCATTAATATTTCTTTCTTTTTTTATCAGTGATTTGTTTAATTACTTTATTAGTGATAATTATTCGCTTAATTGCTACTTAAAACATGAAACACACGCTATTGCTATTGTAAGTGATAGGTGAATAAGCGTGCTTAATTAGGAGGCGATGGGGTTGAAGGTCATACCTAGTATGTATAGTAGATCACCAAACATGTACTCATTCTGAGACCGGGCTTACGTACCATTAGGAATACAAGTTTGACTAATACAGCATAATTAATGATAATGGCATGTACTTTTGTGTATCAAGTGATGTCTTGTGAGAATAATGCAGATTAAGACTAATCGCTTACATAGATCATCCATTCATCCCAAGAGAAAACACATCGGTGTATGATGTATCAGATGTATAGTACGCCTCCCAAACCGGGAGGCGTATTTTGCAGCACGAGGAAGACACGTACGTACGGGCTCTGAGACGCACGCAGACCTTTCCTCCCTCCAAGGACTAGTAGTCGTCGTGCTGCCGGCGTCCGATGGCGAGCGCCCGGACGAAGCATGCGGAGGCTCCGACGGCGAGCCCCGCGAACGCCGGTGGCACGAGCAGGTCGGCGCCGGACCGCCCCGCCATGCGCACCGGCACGCACACGTAGTCGCCCCCGCCGTCGAGCGGCACGCGCACCGCCCTGTCCGGGCACCCGCCGCCTCCCGCCAGTGCCCACACGAAGGCAACCTCCGGCGCGAACGACGCCACCGACACGGCCAGCGCCAGCGCCCCCGCCCACGCCACCACGTGCCGCGCCGCCGGCCCCCACCAGTGCTCTCCCACCAGCAACTCCACGAGCGGATGCATCGAGAATTCGATATCACTTCGATCTTTGCCTCTGGTGAATCGAGCCGCGCGGAAGCGTTCTTGGGGACTCGTGCGGCGGCGGTTATATTGGAGGTGAAGGTGGAGGTGGAGGGAAGGGGAGCTGAAGTGGGTGCGTCGTGTCGTGGGGAGGGCAGATGAACGGAGAGGTTACGTACGTACGTGGTTTGGGTCAGTGTGTGAGTAGCTCAACTAATTAACGAGTGAAGAGAGGAGGCATGTGCATTCCTGTGTTTGTAAACAACTCTGTTGAATTCTTTCTCTTGCCCGAAAAATACTCTGTTGAATTCTTGGTTTGATCGACGGTGACACGTGGGCTGAGGAGAATGACCGTGATGCCCGGCGATTTGTGTACGATGGAAGCTTCTTTTTTTTTAACACAGGTGAGTACGTCCTTAACAGACTGAACCTTACAGAGCTCGAGCACACGTTTTAATCACTGAATACATTAACGTATGTATGCACTAGTCCTAAAGAAATAAACATCCGAAAGGTGAGACGATCGATCCCAGGCTGACTGCAAACACACCTGGGATGTGAGCCAACGGAGCCAGCGCTCGGTCCTCTCTACAATGGAAGTTTGTAGGGGGGCGAGGCACACATCATGTGTCGGGTTGGACATCACTAAGCTATTCATATGTCGGTGTGGGCTGAATTCTAGAACGGCCAGGGAGTGCTAGGCGCGAGACCAAGCGAGACATCCTTGCTTGCTGTAAAGCCCAACCTAGGGCCTAGAAATATTTTTATTTTCTTGCTTTAAAGAAAAACATCATTCGTGTTTTTTTTAATGGAAAAGATGAGGGTAGGTAGAAGAGAAATTAGGTAGAGTGTCATTTTTATTAAAGTGTACACAAATGGGGTAGCTACCAAGTGCACACTACACCCAATAGCACTAAGTAAATATTCTAAGAGCATCTACAACAGTCTACGTCAGCTGTTACTAAGGGGTTGCCACATCAGTATTTAGATGATGTGAAGGAGAGAATGTGAAATTATTTCTAGATGAAGAAACTAGCAAATTATTAATACCAAGACATAAGAAACAACCAAATACTCTATTGGAGACTTATTTGTTACCTAAAAATATGTTTTGTGGGTTCCACTGTCTTAAAGCAAAATATCCACCAGATCATTTATGCAGCCCGACTTTATTATTGATATGATAAATAAGCTAAAACATGTAGGCCACAAAGTTGTACTTCATTATTAATCATCAAGAATTATGCACACTTGTAGCAATTAAAATCTTAGACACAAGCTCAAGAAATAATTCATTGGAAGACTTGTTTTTTTTTATTAGATTAAGTACTCTCTCTCCTCTTAGTAATAAGCTAAGAAAGAATCACGTGGTTATGGAACGCCGCACTGCAGATAAGGCATAACATTAATTCTAATGTATTAATTATGACATTATTGTGCCTAAACATTATTTATGTACTTATCCAGACGACCCATGGCAATATCAAGCACCAAAAACTTGGAATCATCCCACTAATCACATAGCCCTATTAACTCTAGAATTTAACAACCACGTCGCACATACAAAAGGGAAATAATGGAGGGAGTAAATGTAGTTAATAAAACCCCTACACTTTCACATGGTTGTTTTGTAGAGAATAATTTGTTGCTAATAGTATGACTAATGAGGGCTAATAGTACGATTAATAAGGTTGCAGTGGCTGACTCTTTCTTTTGTTCACAATTAGTCCATCCTTTCACCCTACCTCGGAGCAGCCAAAGTTAATGACAAATGGAAGATATCTTCCCCTCTACCCTTCTATCTTCCCCTCTTACCATTCTCTTCTAGTTTTTTTTTGCAAATAGATGTTCAAGGATACTACTGTATTGGATTTACTATTAAAAAAATTGCAAATTGTATGTTAATCTTTGTTTGATTGTTCCAAAAAGTAAAATAGGGCTGTCTCTGCACATAATCTTCTTCTTTTTTCTTTGCTAGGAAATAACATTAAGTGTGTTATCATAAGGAAAACAATTGGTATGGATATGCTAGCATTTTCCCTTCCCTGTTTTTCTTACACAACCTGTTAGCAATAACAAAGCTTTTGAAAATATTTATATTATATACCTATAATTGCCCATCAGCTCTTACATGAAACCATATGATTACTGAATTTAGTGTATTGTTAACGCAAATATTTATGTTACAAAATATTTCATCCATTATTATTTTTATCAACTTGTCCCTTTTCCAAATTATATTTGTTGCATTGTGTTCCAAAAATAGTGCAGGTGGATCCAACTAGTCTATAGGATTACATGGCTATTGGAGTAGCGGCATAAGTGGCAAATATCGAAAGACCTTCAAAGAAAATATATGAGCCAATAGTTACCTGATTGTCATTAATATATTGTTTCTAGATATTTCAGTTCTACTTCTCGACGTAATTTATGCAGATATTTGCATATTTAGCATATGCAAATATCTAGCTATTTTATCATATAGAGTATTTACTAATGCTAGATGGTTGAGGCCTAGAGGTTGATGGTGACTCGTGGGGGGTGAGAAGAACGACCATAATGCCCTCCGGGTTGTGTAGAATGGAAGTTTCTAGGGGAGGGGGCATATTCTTCTAGGGACATAACTAGGGTTCTTTAAATGCTGGGTTGGGCTTAGTTCTGAAATGACTTGGAAGTGCTATGTCCGAGACCAAGCCTAACACCCTTGCTCCCAAAGCCTAGCCTAGAGCCCAAAATCATTTTTATTTTATTATTTTAAAAGAAAAAATAGTTTGTGTTTGTCGATGAATTACTATCGATATTTGTGAGTTAAATGCTGGGGATACGGCTCTCGAGATCACGCAGAAAAAGATAGGGGTTTTTTTAGATAGGTTCATGCCTTCTCTAGAGAGAATAACAGTCATACTCCTATGTTTTTGTATTGAATGAGGTTACAAAGCACAACAAACCATCGAAACTAAGAAGTGTTGTCAATGGCTTCTGTCTGTGTGTCGGTATCTCCTTCCCACTATCTGCCGGCACCGTCCCTTATAAAGCGTTTGAAGGGATGGCAGATGTTGTGCGTCAAGAGGCGCCTTGATAGTTGCTGGAATCCGCACGTTGATGAAGATTGTTATCAGTGAGACGCTCTCTCTGCACATTCGCCAAGCGGTTATTGCCAAAGATAGAGAGAACGACATGCAGTTGTATCAAAGACACATACGTGAACTTGTTGTATTAACTACCACGCATAGTCGAGCATGGTGTACAGGATCCCTAGTCGATAAGATATGGCCCATGTGTCTGTGAGACTTATCAGCCAACAGATGGTCGTGTTTTGACCTAGTCGTAATAGGCCTTACGACCAGGGGGAAGTCGTAACCTAACCTGGTTGTGGCAAGCATCACTGACCATGGGTATACTAGAGGGTTATTTAGAATACTATTATCTATAATGAATATTATAGATAAATAACTCCATTAATTGAGGATTATTCAATCCTCATCATCTAGGCCCCTAACTTCAAGTGAAAATGGCATACATGAAAATAGGTCGTAAAATAGCAGTCGAAAAGAAAACTTTCTGGTGAGTATTTCTTTTGACTAGAAATAAACTTGGTCAACGAAGATATTTTTATTTGAGTTGTAAAAATAACCTTTTTTACGTATGAACGGAAAAAAGAGAGAGTGCGAACAGTAACCCACGATTTTGTCCGTTGGGAGTAGTTCCCAAAGGGATTCAACCGTTGGGCTTTCCCTCGATCTCTGCCACAAATTTATGGGTATAAATAATCACTAAAGGAGTAGAAATAGGAAAATTATTTTCCCCAGTCGCTTCATTTCCTTTGAGATCTTGCCTTCTCCACCGCCATTTAAACTTGAAATTCTTTCTCCCAAATCTTTTGAATCCGACCAAATTTCTTACCAGAAATGGATAGATCTGTGTTTAAGTGGGAGGAATTGAAGATGGATATGAAGAAGATGATCACCTTTGCCATTGCTGAGAAGAATTTCCCAAGATCTTTGTTGAAGTGGAAGAGAGTAGAAGACGAATGGTGGTCATCGGGCAAGGAAGACAAGATTGTCATCTTCCAAACTTATTGCAAGTGCGGACTCAAACTGCCCTGGAATCCTTTCTTTGTCGGCAAGGCCATAGAGAAGAAGACATCATGGGACATAGGCCCGAGTCGTCAAAGCCAGATTGCTCCATGGATTCAAGTCATCAAGGACCTGATGGAAAAAGGATTGGCTGGATGGCATAACATTTGAAGTTGTTGAAAAGATCCTGATGAGCAGGTGAGCACTTCATTGTTTATGTGAGTAACTTCCGATCAAGACTAAAGCTTGTATCAAAAGGAAGCAGCATGCTAGACAATTGCTTACCAGTCCATAGAGAACTTAAAGTGTACGATAAACCCTCGACCTTCTTCCAATCGAGGCCAACTTCGAATGCATTGAAGAGGAAGCCCAAAAACTGATCGAAAAGACTAGACCAGTCAAAAGAAAGGCCGCAAAGGAGATGTAGCTAGGGTTTACTTCAGAGTAGTTTGTAATATTATGTAAATGTAAAGACATATTTTATATTTTGGAATATATATGACGGGGATCTAATAATCCTCAATTAGTTAAATTCTTTATCTATAATTGTTATTATAGATAGCAATATCTTCATATAATCTGCAAGGTAAGGGAGAGGCTTAACCCTATATGGTTGTAAGATGTTCTACTACTATATTATGGTCATAAGACTTCCTACGACCACCTCATGATCGTAAGTTTAACTACGATCACTTCATAGTCAAAAGCTTCATTACGACCAGGTCAGCTACGACAACCCTATAGTGGATAAAGCCTACAGACATATGGGTCCAATCGACTAGGACATTTGTACACTGTGTTTAATACACATAGTAGTTAATATGTGTCATTACTAAACCTTTGTCTCTTACATAACTGCAAGGTGACGCGGGACGATTTGTCTCTGATAATAACCACCATTGAACGTGTGTATTGCATCAAACGTTAAGACATCTCCTGGCACAGGACAACTGTCACCCTTTCATGTGTTATATAATGAGTAAAGTCGGCGAACAAAAAGGGGATCATCAGATTCGAAAAAGACAAGAGACACAAGTTATCAAGCTTTAGTTTTAGTGATTTCCTCCTTGTTGTAAATACAATCAATACAGCAACACAGGAGTAGGGTTATTATTCTATCAAGAGAAGATCTAAACCTGTATAAAATTCATATGTCCTTTTTTATATGGTTTTGCTCTAGGAGAGCCCCAACATTCATTCATAAGAGCGACACTAAACCACCAACAATATATATCTTCATTTTCTTGCAAATTGTGTTTTTCGAGTAGTCAGTAACTCATAAGACAAGATAGAAATGAGAAATAAAAAGTAAAGACTTAAGGTATGAAAGTCATAATTATAACTTTCCCCCTAGCCCACCTGCTATTTGCTTAGCTAAAGTAAATGTACTAAGGAAACAGTGGAAAATGAGCTTGTTCAAATTCTTCTGATCACGTTTGTTGAACCTAATCTCCTTATATTGACCAGGAATCTCCTTCTAGTGGACAAGACCACGTGTAGAGAGGAGAAAGTTCGACTAGGTGATATCACATTTCTCTGACCAGTGTAAGGGAAACCAAGTGTTTTAAAGTGATTGGAGAAATGATGAAAGTTTAGCTCAACAATTTATGATGCATGACAATAAAGAGTGAATAAAAACATAAACTTTATTGAAATCATAAAAGTTTATTTTCCGTTAATCTTTGTTTGATTGTTCCAAAAGTAAAATAGGGTTGTCTCTGCACATAATCTTCTTTTTTTTCTTTGGAAATAACATTAAGTGTATTATCACAAGGAAAATAATTGGTATGGATATGCTAGCATTTTTCCTTCCAGGTTTTTTCTTACACAACTTGTTAGCAATAACAAAGATTTTCAAAATATTTATATTATATACCTATAATCGCCTATCAGCTCCTACATGAAACCATATGATTACTGAATTTTGTGTGTTGTTAACACAAATATTTATGTTACAAAATATTACATCCATTATTTTTTTATCGACTTGTCTCTTTTCCAAATTATATTTGTTGCATTGCGTTCCAAAAACAGTGCGGGTGGATCCAACTAGTTTATAGGATTACATGGCTATTGGAGTAGCGATATAAGTCGGAAATATCGAAAGACCTTCAAAGAAAATATTTGAGCCAATAGTTACCTAATTGTCATTAATATATTGTTTCTAGGTATTTTAGTTCTACTTCTCGACATATTTTATCTAGATATTTAACATATGCAAATATCTAGCTATTTTATCATATAGAATATTTACTAATGCTAGATGGTTGAGGCCTAGAGGTTGACGGTGACTCGTGGGGGTGAGAAGAAGGACCATAATGCCCGCCGGGTTGTGTAGAATGGAAGTCTAGGGGGCACATTCCTATAGGGACATAACTAGATTTCTTTAAATGTCGGGTTGGGCTTAGTTCTGAAATGACCTAGAATTGCTATGTCCAAGACCAAGCCTGACATCCTTACTTGCTCCCAAAGCCTAGCCTAGAGCCCAAAATCATTTTTATTCTATTATTTTAAAGAAAAAATAGTTTTTGTTTGCAATGAATTACTATCGATATTTGTGAGTTAAATACTGGGGATACGGCTCTCGCGATCACATAGGAAAAGATAGGGTTTTTTAGACAGGTTCATGCCTTCTCCAAAGAGAATAACAACTATACTCCTATGTTTTTACATTGAATGATGTTACAAAGCACAACAAGCCACCAAAACTAAGAAATATTGGCAATGGCTTCTATCTGTGTATCGGTCTCTCCTTCCCTCTGTCTGCGGGCACCGCCCCTTATAAAGTGTTTGAAGGGGTGGCAATTGTTGTGCGCCAAAAGACGCCTTGACAGTTGCTAGAATCCGCACGTTGATGACAGTTGTTATCAGTGAGATGCTCTCTTTGCACACCTAGCGGTTATTACCAAAGATGGAGAGAGGGATGTGCAGTTATATCAGAGACACATATGTGAACGTGTTGTATTAACTACCACGCATAGTCGAGCATGGTGTACATGGTCCCTAGTCGCTAAGATAGGACCCATGTGTCAGTGAGACTTATTGACCAGCAGATGATCGTGTTTTGACCTGGTCGTAATAGGTTTTACGGCCAGAGGTGGTCGTAACCTGACCTAGTCGTGGCAAGCATATAACCGACCATGAGTATACTGGAGGGTTATTTAGAATACTATTATCTATAATGAATATTATAGATAAATAGCTTCATTAATTAAGTATTATTCAATCCTCATCATCTAGCCCCCCAACTTCAAGTGAGAATGGCATACTTGAGAATAGGAAATAGACTTGGTCAACGAAGATATTTTTACTTGAGTTCTAAAAATAATATCTTTTTTACCATATGAACGGGAAAAGAAAAAGAATGCGAACAGTGACCCACGATTTTGACCGTTGGGAGTGGTTCCCAAAGGGATTATTACCGTTGAGATTTCCCTCAATTTCCGCCATAAATTTATGGGTATAAATAATCACTAAAGAAGTAGAAGCAAGAAAATTATTTTCCCCAGTCGTTTCATATCCTTTGAGTTCTTGCCTTCTCTACCGTCACTTAAACTAGAAATTCTTTCTCCCAAATCTTTTGAATCCGACCAAATTTCTTAGAAGAAATGACTGGATATGTGTTTAAGTGCGAGTAATCGAAGAGGGACATGGAGAAGATGACCACCTTAGCCGTCGCTAAGAAGAAGTTTCCAAGATCTTTGTTGAAGTGGAAGAGAGCAGAAGACGAATGGTGGCCATCGGGCAAGGAAGACAAGATTGTCATCTTCCAAACTTGTTGCCAATGCAGACTAAAACTACCCTGATATCCTTTCTTCGTAGGCAAGGCTGTAGAGAAGAAGACATCATGGGCCCCGAGTAGTCAAGGCCATATTGCTCCATGGATTCAAGTCATCAAGGACCTAATGGAAAAAAGGATTGGCTGGATGGCATAACATTTGAAGCTGTTGAAAAGATCACGATGAGCAGGTGAGCACTTCACTATTTATGATGTGTAACTTCTGATCAAGACTGAAGTTTGTATCGAAAGGAAGCAGCACACTGGACAATTGCTTACTAGTCCACAAAGAACTTAAAGCGTACGATCGATCCTCTACCTTCTTCCAATCGAGGCCAACTTCGAATGCAACGAAGAGGAAGCCCAAAAACCGATCGAAAAGACTAGACCAGTCGGAAGAAAGGTCGTAGAGGATATATAGCTAGGGTTTCCTTCATAGTAGTTTGCAATATTATGTAAATGTAAAGACATATTTGATCTTTTGGAATATATATCTTTATTTTCCTGCAAATTGTCTTTTTCGAGTAGTCAGTAACTCATAAGACAAAATAGAAATAAGAAATAAAAAGTAAAGACTTAAGGTATGAAAGTCATAATTATAACTTCCCCTAGCCCCGACTGTTTGCTTAGTTAAAGTAAATGTATTAAGAAAATAGTGGAAAAAGATCTTATTCAAATTCTTCCAATCACGTTTGTTGAACCTAGTCTCCTTGTATTGGCATCAAAGTTAGGGACAGATCGACGCTAGGAAGCTCCTAGTGGGCAAGACCACGTGCAGAGAGGAGGGACTTCAACTAGGTGATATCACCTTTCTTCAACCAGTGTAAGGGAAACCAAGTGTTTTAAAGTGATCGGAGAAATGATGAAAGCTTAGCTCAACAATTTATTATGCAAGACAATACAGAATGAATAAAAACATAAACTTTATTGAAAGCATAACATTTTATACATAGAAATCTACCATTTTCCATCTTCAATCGTATCGAACTTGATCGCGTGACTTCAACCACTCTGTAAGGGCCTTCCCACTTGGAGGAGAGCTTATTTCAATTAGACTGGGTCTGAATCCTTTTCAGAACCAAGTCACCTACAGCAAAGTTGTGAAGTTAGACCTCACGATCGTAATACTTGCGTAGGGCTTGTTGATAGATTGCCGATCAGATTAGGTGTGGTTCCTTTTTTCTTCGAGTAGGTTGATGTTATCAGCTCTAAGTTATTCTTGATCCAAGACATTGAATTTTTCGACCCTTGCGGTGCTAATCTTTAGTTGTGGTGGGAGTATAGCTTTAGCACCAAAAACTAAGAAAAATGGTTTCGCTTGTAGCCCGACTAGCGGTCGTGCGAATTGCTTATAGTACTAAGGGTAATTCTTTTACCCAAGCCCCTGAGTGATTTACAAGTTGGTCGAAAACTCGAATTTTAATTCCCTACATGATTTGGCCATTTGCCCTTTCGACTGCCTCATTACTTTGTGGATAGGAAACAGAAGTATAATATAATTTGATACCTAGTTCTTCGCAAAATTCCTAAAATTTCGCGCTTGCAAACTGGGTACCATTATCAGTTATGATCCGACTCGGAACACCGAATCGATTGATCACACTTTTCATCATAAATTTCTTAGCCGCTTCTGTTGTTATTCCAAAAACAGGTTCAGTTTCGATCTATTTTGTAAACGTGTCAATTGCCACAAAAATATACTCGAGGCCACTGGTGCTTTTGGGAATGACTCTAGGATATATAAACCCCATGTTGCGAAAGGCCAAAAAAGAGAAATAGTTTGTAATGCTTGAGCTGATCGGTGTATCTACCTGCTTTGAAACTGGCATTGTACACACTTAGTAACGAGCTCTTTAGCATCTTAGAGGGTTGTTGGCCAGTAAAAACCTTATCGAAAGGATTTACCAGCCAAGGTTCTATAGAAAGTATGAGCTCCACATATACATCCGTGTATTTCATTAAGGAGTACTCCTTATTTCTGCGATATACATCGCATGAGCACCCTTGAGTACCTCGCTTGTGGATGACTCCCTTGATCAAAGTATACATTTTGGCTTTTCAAGAATCAAGATAGACGATCAACCTCGAGATCGTCATCGGGTATGGTATCCTTCTGAAGATACTTATAGATAGAATTCATCCAAGTATACTCGTACTCTAGAGAGGCTATCTCACGTGAAGGCGACGCGCGGCAGCATGGGGCAAACATAGCTCGAGGGCGCTAACCCTAGCGCCGCCGCTCCATCCGTTCGCGTAGCATGCGATTGAGAGAATGGGGTGAGAGAGAGGTGGGATTGGGTATTTATACCAGGTATGAGGGACGTAATTTTTGTCAACTCCAGTGGCAAACATAGAACTCCAATCCGCAAAAGCCGTGGGAAGCTGCCCCAGGCTGGCTTCCGACTTTCGGCTTCTCCACGTGTAAGGTCACTGTGGCTTTCGGCTTCTCCCCACGAGAAAGCTTGTTGTTTGAGACGGCTCTACGAAACAAAAGCCGGTTGGGAAGCCATCTCAAACGGGACCTATGTGCCTAATAGTGGGACTTGCCACCTCTCGGCGCTGTCGCCGCCTTCTTTTGCTTTCTTCCTATATCTCACGACACTATTTTGCCGCGGCCAGCCGATTGTGGTGAGAATATCTAAGTGTGGGTTAATTTGCCTTGCGAGTTGGCAAAATGTTTTATTTACCCTGTTTAATTTGGTACGTTTGCTACTAACAAACATGATGCGTTAACGCCTTGTGCGACAAAGATTTTGGTGCTCTACCTCTCTTCTTGCATTCAAGCAAGTACAACCAAAGGGAAGGGCCAGTTTGCGGTTTGCTGCGTTGATTTTTTTTTCCCCGTTGCTGCGTTGTTGTTTTATTCAAAGCTGCTATGGAAAAGCAAATATGAAAAACCCATTATCTTGTTTGGCAAATCGGATTATAGTTTCAACAAATTATTCCATGCATCCAACGGTCGATCCTTAAGTGTTTTCTCTCATGTGAATATTTCCCTTAAGTCAAATATTTTCTGTTATTTGGAAACATCTCCTTTCCGACCGTAGTTCTAATTCTCCGTTATTAATCCTGAAGTGCTAATTCTGTAGATAGTACTTTCTCCGGTCACAAAAGAGATGTTTTGAACATCAACAAACGCAACTTTGACCACTAATTGGAACAAAAACCATCAGAAATTGCGAAATTTCAGTGCCGAAACAGCAGGTGATAATGATATTGCAAGGTACAAAACAGAGACTACAAGGCTGCGCTCTCTCCACGCCCCACTGCAAACCACCCGAGCATTCGATGCACGAACGAACAAAAAGAATCCCACGAAGCACTGCCTAAAACACTCAACAAGATGCTAACTTCAGCCGACTCCTCTCTCTCTCTCTGAACGTTGGCATTCAGACGCAAGATGACAGCCATCCATCTCCGGGAACCACAAACTGAACTAGAACGTCGTAAAACCTCGCCGCCGAACGCAGCAAAAAAAACTCCTCTGCTGACATGCGAGACAACGAAATTAGATGAGAACACGCATGAAGCATGATCCGGTTCGAATCATTGATCGTGATGGTCAACACTGAAAAGGCAATAAATTGACACTAAACAAACACACACTGCAACGGTGAAGAAAAATTCTCATTTCATATTCATTGATGATGATGATGGTTGAAAAACAACAGTTACGCATGTAAATACACTGCAACAGGGATAACAAAGATTAAAACTGAAACAGATTACGAAATCTGCCTCCAACATAATTCTCAAGTTAGCCAAAAATCTTCCCACTTTGTGTGGGGTGGTGGTATGCAAACCATATGCCTGTATGTATCCTTTGCCATCAGTTACCCATCAGTAACAACAGATGCTGTATGCTATCGACGGTTATCTGTCACTAAACCTGTGCCTAAACAAGAAGAAAACGATCCCATCATCATCAACACCACCACCGATTCCATGTATCTACGTCATTTCCAGTAAACAAAACACTAACTACAGCTCCACCTGGCGAATCCCGGCGTCTTTGGATGGAAGGGGCAAAACTAGGGAGGTGTCAGATTCAGCTCGATGCCTCGATGCCTCGCGGCTTCGGCAATGCTCTCCGTGCTGCTTCCGCTGGCCTTGCAGGCGTTCAGGTACGCGTGCCACAGCTTGAAGGAGAAGGGGTAGACTGATGTTGCCTGCTGGTGGAACCGCTTCACGGTCTCCGCGGCCTGCAGTTTCTCCAGGAGATTGGCGGCTTCTAGCCATACGGATTCTGGTGCGACAGGTACAGCACGGAAAATGGCGTTGATCAGAACGGAGCTTGCCCAGAACCTGGTGCCCGTGGAGGTAGGGTCAGCACCCATGTAATGCTTAACGACGAATCTACCAACTGCCAAGGCTAGGCGGTAGTTTGCAGGAAGAACCTCCATCACTGATTCGACAAAATCAACCAAGTATTTTACTTCTCCTATTTTCCCTGGAAGGAGAGACGGGCCATAGCACACTTCAAGGACTGAGTTTATCAGTGAAGAATCTGCAGAAGCTGGACCTATAGTGTCATCTATCAACTGCCTAAGCCTATGCTTCTTAACATCCTGGATAAACCTTCGCGACAGCAGTTCCCTCATGGGCAAATTCCGATGTTCTGCAAGATAACCACTGATAAGACTGAAGGTAGCCCGAGTTTGAGTGTCTGTAGAAGATGACGGTCTCTCCAGTGTGTGAATTGCAGCATGTTCCCTTAAACAGTGCTCATAGCTCTCCCCCCGAGCCAACTTCGATGCTTTGTCCACAGCAACTTGTGCTTCCTGTAGGTTGTTCTCTAGCATCCTGTACAGTGAGAGGTTTAACAACCAATAGACCTGATCTTCTGATATAGATGGACCAGAACCAACTTCTTGGGTAGAAGCAAGTGATGGTTGTTCAGACTCTTCATTGCTGACTTCTACCATACCAACAGCAGCACTACTTTGGAGATCACCACCTTTTCCATATTCTTCAAACCAGCGAGTCAGCACCTTCTCAGCTAACTCAATATTATCTGCCAAAGCATGCTCAGCATATTGATTCCACAGATACTGAATTCCTTGCACCTCTTTAGGCCAATCCAAGAGCAACTCATCAAACCCTTTCAGACCAGGACATGTACCATACTTTCTATCTAACCGGGCTGACATAAGAAGAATCTGAGGACACATTGGGTACTCCTTCATGTACTTCATCAGCATATCAACAGAAGATTGGAAGCCTTCAAGAGCACCTAGACAACTAATGTGGGTAACAGCGAGGAATTGTGACAATCTCAGGTAAGACGGATCCCCATTTTTAACAGTCTCACTAATATCTACAGCCATCTTATCAGCAGCATATTTCAGTAGTTCCATAACCTGACTTCTGTTATCTACCCTAAGTTCAATAGGAGGCCATACTAACACACGAGGTAAATTTTTCTCAAACTCTAGCTGATCAGTAATTTCCTCTGGAAGCTTCCTGTAAATTGAGACATATAGGCAGGAAATCCAAAATATGCATCTGTCAGACATGGTCAAGCAAGAAATGACATCAGCGAGCAACTTGTCACCAGAATAGTCAGGAGTTGCAGTAGGCAGAATCTTATAAATCCTAGAAATGGCCTTCTCTACATTTCCAGACATGCACAGGAAGCAAATCATCTGTAAGAAGATATCTAGGATGAAAGCACTTCTATCTTTCAATTCCTTGTCAGTGTCAGCTGTCACTTGGCAGAGCATGCTCAAAGCATCATTGTAAGCATCCAATCGGTCATCAAAGCGCAACCTACTGTTAATATACATAAGCCATAGTTCATAGGAGTAAACGTTATGTTGCACCTAAAAGGAAAACAAAGTATAAGATTTATTAAAAACCACATAACATTAGGTATCAAATGATACAAAACTAAAGAAAACATACATAGATTGGATGCAGACTAAATATGGACATCATGCCTAACCTACCATACCAATATTTTGGTCTGGGGCCTCGCCTCTAGGCAACAAAAGAACTTGCCCTTGATCTCATCTAGCTATTTCTCGTCAACTAACAACAAAGTGAATACCAACTGGAAATGGCCTTTCATTGCTCAGAACCTCAGACTCCATCAATGACAAAAATGCAGTTCAAGTATATTATCGCATGACAGGGCCCAAATAACCTATTATAAATGGCTTGAGCTAAATATGGAGCAAACAAATTGTATCAAATGAAACAAAAAACTTAGCGTTGCATCTGTAAGGTGAATCCCACGCGGTAGATAGAATAGAACATGCAAGCTAACCGACAGAAATACTAAAAAGCATTTGTTGCTCAAGCATTCTACTATGATATCTACTACGGTAATTTCATATCAGTGCATGAACTAAATGGCAAAGGATTGATAAATAGTGTACCGCATGGGAAAACATGTCATCTTTCCCAAGTCCTTCATCCTTTTGATAATAAATATGAAGATAAAACACCCACAGGATAACTGTGCTTGGATCTGCCTCAATGGCACGTGCCAGAAGTAAAAGAGCCTGCAGAACGCATATTTACAGATAAGCTGACAGCCAATAAATCTAACCCAAACTGAAATGTGTGTAAACAGCTAAACCATGTCATCATAACATGTCTCTAAGCAATACAGAGAATATCACCTTGAGCCTGTCAGGTTTGTTTACTTTTCCACAATATAAACCAAGTGCTGCCTCTAAGAATAGTTCGACATCAACAGATCCCTGTACAATCTTATTCTACAGCACAAAAAGTTAAATAACACTAATCAAACTATAAGCAGATCAGAGAGCGATGAAGTAGTAAATATGAAACTAGAATTTAATTCAAAGCAAAAATGTCAAGTCATCAAGTTTCAGCTACGATGAAAAGAAATGCATGCGAATAAGATTAAACACCATCAATGGCAAATTGAATATTTTTTGTCCACTGTGGGAGTAAATGTCAAAAGCATTCCAATTGTCAATCTTTTTTGCAGGGAATAGCAAGAAAAGGGTGCACTATCAAGTGAGTACCAAAAAGAGCTAATCAAAATATTCTATATGCAATTACGAGAACAGGCAAAGAAGCACACTTCAAAGAATAAGTTCAGTGTGGAGAACCAGATACTGATATATATGCCACTTCCGCGGATGTGATGATAATGGTGATGCAATGGACTCTACCCACCTTCCTACTATCCAACATTCGAAAATTTAATAGTTGTCTGTTCCTATCAAAATCTGCAATCGAACCATCACCAGCTTGTAAGAATGGTGCATCTGATGGAAGAACTCTTTGAACAGATAAAGGTAAAGGAAAGGAAGCGCAAAACCCCTTTTGCCAATATTGCCAAATACTGCTAGCCAACACCGACTGCATCAAGTTCAGATCAGCTCTAATAAGATTTGAACCAATGCGATATGTTGGTACAGGCAGAATATGGTGAAACAGACCATAAGGAATCCGGCCTGCATTAATTTATTCCAGGTATTAAAGTCGAGCCTTCGCCAAGCACAATGTATATGAAAGGCATACAGATATACGTTGAAATCAAGTAATCAACGGGATATATTGATTGCAGAAAAAACAAACCTAAAACAGAGGGCACTGCATGTTTTGTGTGCTTTGACTTTCTCCAAGCATGATGCTCAACATGTTGCCATTGGCACTCTTCATCATTACATTTTCCTCGAAGCTCGAACATGCAGAAGGGCCAGAAGGGATCAATCCCACTGTGTAACATGTCCTTATCCTTTGGAGTTGTTGAGACCATCTTAACATTCTCTTCAACATGGTCCTGTATCATATCTGGCACACATACTGCTGCTTCAGATGCTGCATCACTGGTCAGACAGTCATTTTTGTAATCTGAAGCCTTCTTACGAAAGCCAGGAAATACCCGCTTGATGTGTCTAGCAGCATTTTGTGGTGCTGAGGAAGGACAAATTGGATAATTCACGCTCGATGGCACGCATAATTCTTTAAGAGAGGAAATGTTGTTCTCAGGATCACAGTTGCCCATGGAAAGAGCATTACTAGAATTAGATAGTCCGGCTGTCTTTTCAGCACAATCAGCACCATCATTTGCAAGCTCCATTGTACCTGCGCAAATCGCAATACAGTACATATCATTACACAGAAGCCTACGCACAGTGTAGAAAGGTATGTCCTCTTTTGAAGGAAAGGCCAATACGAAATATGTTAGCCACACTTTTAGTGAATATTCAAGAATATGCCCAACAGTTAGTTCTTCCAATTCTCATGCACATAAAAACTGATGCGTCCAAAGAACAACTTCATTCTATAGGACTTAAATCTTACTCAATTTTCTTAGAAGTTCAACACAAAGATGAAAATGACAATATTATTGTACATAACACATTATTGTAAAGGTATCCAAGCATATTCATATTGTGTGGGTATTTTGAAGAGCTTGACCATAGTTACCACAAAGATAGTAAATGTTTGCTTAAGTTAACAAATGAATGCCTGCAAGATCTATCATTATATGATGACAATGTTTCAACACATAATGTAGGTCATCATAAGTGGAGAGTATACGGCAATAATAGAAAATAGAAATAAAAATGACCTGGAGAATTTAGAAATGTGCTGTACCTTCAGGATTTGTCATAACATTCTCATCTGCTTCCTGTAACTGAAGTCCAACATATGCAGATTGCTTGTCATGTTCAGTCTCAGATACCTTCCCAATGGCAAGTTCTTCAGCGACTTCTCCAGTGCTATTCAGATATGGTTTCTTCCCAAATCTTTCCACCAATCTGGACCTCAAAGAAGCTTCTAAAAGCTCATAGTCCTGCGCACTGTCACCAGAAATCTGTCTGTTTTCCTGCGCATGTACATGTATAGTTTCTTCTATGTGATTCTCCAGATTCGAAGTGCATTCTGATCTTGCCCGCTTAGAGGGGAACAGAAGATCATCCTCCATGTAATCTGAAGGCATGCTGTTATCATTGACTGTACTCACAAATTTCGGATCAGCGGTGCTGGCAGCAAGCTCATCACAATAGTGTGAGTGTGCCTCGTGCTTATCAACCAGCTGCTGAGGAGGTTCGTCTGGGTATGGACTGCTAGACCTACCACCCTGATTTTCAGGCATCTGATAATCTGTGTGAATCTGAGAGTTTAGTAGTGATGGCATTACAGGGCCATGTCCAGCATTCTGAATATTTAAAGACTGCACCAAAGAAGAATTCTCTGCAATTAAACCATGGACTTGTGCAGAGCAAACCTCTCTTTTTCTACGAAGAATGACGCATCTTTCATTGGCCTCAATTAAAGCTCTTTGTGCTTTGCGATAAGCTCTGAGAGCTTCTCTTTCTTCAACTTCACATTTCCGTCTATGCTCCTGAGCGTCCTCCAACTCCCTATCTTGGAGTTCTTCCATCTCAAGCAGAGTGAGCAATGTTGTGTTCTGCCCTCCTACACCTATCTGGCCACTACGGTTCAATAGATCGGCATTCTGCCAAAATAAAAAGGGCAAATGGACAATTTACTCTCCTGATGGGTTGGCATCATCATTCAGATTATGATATTCATCATGTGGGCATTAACCAAAATTGAATTTAAAATGCTACAAAGCATTTTCAGACAATAGTAAAATCAATTACAGCAGCAGAAACTAAAATGAATTCAATTTTCAAATAAAGGCATGTAAGCTTCCAGGCAAAATTAGATAAAGTAATTTGATATATTCATCTTGCAGATCTCGCATTTAAACAAGGGATATGGCCAACTGGTTTGCAAGAGCATTTGCTGAAGATCATCAACTGATTAGACGAATGTCTAATAAAACAACAAAAATTGACCACTTTTAATAAAATAAGAGTGACAAATGAGACAAATGATGGTCAATTCAATTTTGAACTATACTCATTAAGAGAGACAAATCTTGTTAATTTTCTTATAGGTAAAATTCCAAAATATATAAAAAGGACAAATGTATCGCCTTCTTCTTCAGTTATAGCTACAAGAGTAAGGAAAATAGTGGCAGCCAGCTAACTACCACCAGTTCCAAATTTACTGGCAACGAAAAGAATTAAGTAGGGTGGTTTGGATTCCACCTGATTATGATGAAATATAGGCTCATTGCCAATGTCTTTTCTCATGTAACACATTATTTAATGGTATTGTTTTCAAAATAGGGGAATTCGTAACTAACTTTCCCAGTTTTTAATCGGAAACCAGCCAAATTTCTGCTGGTTGACGTTGGGACTAGTGTTAAAATGAACCAAACTCCACTCAAGTTTAGTTAGTACATTCGAAGAGATCATAATAAGAAACAGCAATCGAACAAGAGCATGGCATGGACACAATAATGCTGAACCAACCTCCATTCCAGGTTGCAAGTGCGGCCTCTGGCTTGACACTGTTGAAGTATCAACAGGCATTACTTGTTGCCCATCCCATGTAGAAAAAAACATATCATCTTTGACTTGATTAGATGACCTTTCTACATTGGCCCCAGCTCGGACAGAAGTAACAGGCACCAAAGCGCTAGTATCTTCAGCCATAGGTTGCTCACTAGTAAATGGTGGTGCTGCATGCTTGCCACGATATTCAACTGTGGCATGGTTGCCACCATCCTGTATAACCCTGTGGTGAGTTTTGGATGATGAAAGGTTCTTAGTGGCGCCATCATGCTGTATTCGATCCGACGGTTCTGTTGTGACTGCATGCTCTGTTTCATTAACAGTACAGTTCATGGTAATTCCATTTTCAATGTGACCTCTTCTTTCAGAAGATTGCACTTTGTTTTTCCCCAATGAACTGCCAGTAGGTACCAGTGTTACCAAGTCACCGCGAACTTGGTTGTTGGAGCACTGTTGATTGGGTTTCAACCTTTTAAGTGGTCTCCCATCATGTCCAAATGGACCATTAAGGCGTGAACATCCACCACTGTTGGAAGCTTCAAAGCCTATCTTCTCCAAGGGCAGCCTTGTCTGATCAGTGGAGAAATCTGCATCGTTCACCAAACCAGGTGATATGGATCTTTTCTGAACTCTTAATTCATTTTCTCTAGCAGCAATTTTATGGCGCAAGCTTTCCAACTTATGATCTGCTGAATTTACTCCAACACCGTTTACATCCTTCTGGGAGGACTTCAGAGGAGTAACTTGACGAATAGGTGGCTCTCTCCTAGAAAAGGTAGCACCTGAGCCCCTACCTGCCCCTGAGTTTCTGAGTGTGTGTGAAACAGCAGACCAGTTTGTGGATCCTACCTTTGCAGCGTGGGACTTTTGTTGACGTGCTTCCTCTCGCATAATTTTAGTTTGCATATTAATCCCAGTTTTATGTGTACCTTGTGAGCTGGCTTTCCTATCTCTACTTCTATTTTGCCTTGACTTTCCAGAGTCGGTCCCACTATCATCATCAGAGAATGTTATCACAAGGTTATCACTAGGCACAGGCTTCAGCCAGGTAAGATTCCGACTGGTGCCAGGTTTGAATTGCCCTTGATTCCCCCTCACGGTCTTCTTATAACTTGGAGCAACTGTTTTGTGAGGAAGAACATTTGAGAGACTCAAACTATTACCGCCTGGTAAATAAAAAATTAGTGGCAACACAGTGGGGTCAGTGTAAGAAACTAATCTTCCAGGAAAGGAAACAACAGGACAATCAAAGCATGCAACAGTGGCGCAAGGTGGGCAATGCAAATGCGTAAAAATAACGGTAACGGATCTTACCCTTACCAGGGAAAGTTACCAATGTCACTTGAGCAGCAGCCTCCACATATTTCCCAACATTGGATGGAGCAGTCAACTGAGTTTGCAGAGCCTGCTCACAGCAATTGAATAAACAATATAAGCTGTAAATGCCTCAAAGCTACATGAAAAGGTGATAAATGCACGAATAGGTACAAACTACATAACATACAAAGGTGATAAATGCGCAAAAACGTACATAAATACACCCAAAAACTTCACAATACCCACAGCATCATCAATTTGCAGTGCTATCCTACCCAAAATCTACCACATCCACTTGGCAATAGCAACAGTGTGCGCAATTCACACTGATTATTTGCCCGTACTGCTTCAATTAAGCAGTAGAACTTATGACAGCTCAAACCGTAACCGCAGAGGTATGGGTAATAGCAACCGATCGCATAATTTGTACTAAATATTTGCTCGTACAGCTTCAATTAAGTAGTAGAACTTATGACAGCTCAAACCGTAACCGCAGAGGCATGGGTAATAGCAATGGATGGCATAATTTGTACTAAATATTTGCTCGTACAGCTTCAATTAAGTAGTAGAACTTACAGCAGCTCAAACCGTAACCTCAGAGGCACATCCGCACATCACATCATGCTCGAATTGAAGCCCTACGCCCGTTCTAAAAGGCAAGTGATGAGCTCAGTCAGAGCTCATGAGCATCCACCTCATCCAGAAACCCCATTGCTAGATCTCAGCACACCCAGTCAGAACAGCGCACGCATCAATCCACCCATCCGTCCTAGGTTACTACAATCAAGCGCGCTGCAAAAACATCTCGGAAAAAGTGAACACCCGACCACTCGAATCCCGAAGCTCAAACCCTACACGCGGGACGAGTCCAAGGCGAACTGCTGCTGCCGCCGCTACTACTACCGGGTACGTCCCACGACTCCCAGACAAGCAAAACGCCGCGAGCAACTAGATCCGAGACGCGATGGGACGGGAGGAGCAGAGACGGGGGCTGGGGCGTGGCTCTCACCTCATCGTCGTCGGCGCCGGTGGAGAGCTCGCCCTCCTCGCGCACCCTGGCCGCCGGCGGGGGAGGAGGAGGTGGGGAGGGGGCCGCGCTAGGGTTCGCCGCCGCCGCCGCGGGTCGCGGGCCCGACATGGCGGGGGGGTTGGGAAGCGGTTGCGTGCGTCGCTTCGCTTCGCTCGCCTTGCCTTGTAGGGAGGGAACTCGGGGAAGCAAGCTGGGGGAGTTCACATTAGAGAGAGATAGGGGGACGAACCGGAGGCGGAGACGCTGCGCGGTGGGGCCCGCTTGTAAGGGCAAGTGGTCAACGCGAGGCGTGGGCAACGACGCGGATCCAACGTGGGGAGCGCTTGTTTGGCTCTTCCGGTTTGCTTTTGGAAGGCGAGATGGGGTTTTACTGCCGTTGGATTTCCGCGATGGACGGCCCGGATCGTCCCTTGGAACATTCCTCTTCCCCGTGTATGAACCCTCGGGCGTGCAGCCGTTGGATTTCCGGACGGACAGTCAGATCATCGCTGCCAAATCATCTTCTTCCATGATTACACCACAATACCACATGGCAGATGGCAGGCGTGCAGCCGTTGGATTTCCGGACCGACAGTCAGATCATCGCTGCCTACTCATCTTCTTCCATGATTACACCACAATACCACATGGCAGATGGCACCGGTGAATGGTGATGCGTTTTGCAAACGTTCTTATTGGAAATAATAGCAATGTGTATGTAAGCATTAGGAGGCACATCACACCATCTGAAGCTAATGATGAATCTATGATTCACATAAACCTACATCAGATCAGGCTGCGACAGAAGCTCGAGCTAACCTCCTTACAAAAATATAAAATTACAGTGCCACAAATTCTAGAGTTACAGCGTAGATGAGTTACGTATGGTCTGGGGAAGTTTTTTTCTGACACAAAAAAAAACCCGGATGGATATTCCTCCTGGGCAAAAGGTTGCAGGGCAAGTAAAGAACAGAATCTGTAAAATGGCCGTTCATGTCTTCAGCTTCAAATCTGCATCTGACTGTAGCGCCCTTCCGCGGTGGTTGAAGATCATGAAATCCAGGTTTGCCGGGAGCGAAACGATCCTGCGATTGGCAATATGGCGGATTAGAGAGACATGTCGTGGGTACAGAATGGCTGGGGATCCTCCCTAGTGAGTGTGCATCAACAAATAGATAAAAACTGGCAGAAAGATGTGGTGGAGGCTCAACTCTTCATGATAACACAATATGGGTGCAACAGTTACCATTGACTAGGAATTGGAAAAGAAAGTCAAATTAAAAAAAAAGAATTTTTATTTCCTGATAAACCATCTGCATAATTCCAAGTTCAGGTATTTTTTGGTGACTTTCAGGCAGACTGGTAGAATTTCAGCAATTTGTGACCAAAAAAGATCATCACAATGATCCGAAGAAAAAGAGAGCAAGTGGTAGATAACCAGACTTTTGGGGTTTAATTTGTCACTACAAGACATGGCTAAATAACACCACACATTTCAGATATCGAAACAGTGCAATCAGCTGATTCACATAGCATGAACATTAACAAATATAAGTTTAGAAAATAGTTCCCAAGTATAGTTTATAGCAACATGAATATAGCTCAAACATAATATATACTGTTATGATATATCCTACAGCAATACCAGATGACTACTAGCTATACTTTTCAAAGGTCCCAAATATTTCACAAACGAGATTTTCCTCTTCCAATGCACAAAACTAGCAGGTGTCATCACTTACACGCTCAAGAGCCAAAACTCAAGAAATGATACGATCCCAGTTCTGGGTGGCTCTAAAATCTATGTTTGACTGGATTTTTGCAGTTTCGAATATTCTGCATATTGCATCGTACAGTTGATTGGTTCCAATGACATTTTACAAGTAATGCAACTGCTCAAACAAAAGGTACGGGGCTACACTTCCTGTAACTCCATTTAGTTTCCTGCTCCGCAATTTGCCAATTGCAACTTCAAAAAAGAAACTACTTGTGAGTTTCTAAGATTGTGTTATCTTCAAAGCCATTTTATGGCCATCAGCCACAATCCCACATCAAAACTCAACTAAATAAAAAACTGAACTCCAAATAGGCTTACCTATTCTCATCAGAATGCGGGAGCACCGAAAGGAACTTTGCTGGAACAGCGAGACCTGACCACATGCATAAGGCCAGACCCAGGAGCAACTGCATCACCACCTGCACAATCAAAAGCACTAGTTATGCAAAGCAACGACACCCTGAGGGCTGCGGCCTAAGCTGCTTGATGGAAACAAAACAAGGAGCTTGATCGAAATAACTATCAGAACATTTATCGGAACACAATTTTAATGCAAAATTGGAACAACCCTTTTCATTGGAATAGCATGCCCAAAGTATTCAGTGCTAATGAACAACTTTTTGCAGAAAAAATAACCTAAATCACAAACAGTCACCATTAAACATTGGGGTTCTTTGTGGACACATTGTTATTACTTTACTATATAATTCAAGGTCATACCTACAACATTAAAATCCCAACTTATTGTGCAAAACTACCACCCCAAGCTACTCAATCACTTGTTTTAAGCACAGCTTTATGCAACAAAACCCACTAGTATATCACGAAAGAAAGGACTTCCAGAGTGAGGGAGCACACGTACATCCATGGGCGGCCGCGAGAACTCCTCCTCCGTGATCTTGAGCACCGCGCGATCTGCAACAACAAACACACACATAAACCAAGTCATTCAACTTAGGCATAGCTTCCAGGAAGCCAGCCGGCCACAAACTCAACCGCACTATCCAATTCGACCCAAATTAACCAGAGACACTGACGAGAAGAACACACCAACCAAGGGCCGACCCAGCTAGCACGAGAAGAACGCATTAACTAAGCCGACCAAGATTATCCCACGAATTGAGGACGCGGGCTCGTGAACTAGATCTAAAACTCCACCGGAGTAGCCGAGCGGTAGGAAGCCAGACCACCCTCCTCGATCTGGCAACCCCGTACAAAAATCCGAGCGCGTGACGCCGGGAACCAAGAACCCCGGAACCCCGAGAAGCCGCCGCCCAGGATTCGAGAAGGGCGAGAAAAGGATCCAGGGCGAATCGATCCAGGGCGTAGGACTTAAGAGGAGCGTGATGTTTACATTGGATGGTGGCGTATGCGGCGTGGGCGAGGAAGGCGCCGCCGAGGACGCCGACCACGTAGCCGATCCCCATGGCGAGGCGAGGTAAACTGCTTTTCCAGCCTCCTCCTTGCGCTTCCGCTGCGGCTGCTCCCCCGATCCCGAATTCGCTTCGCTCGATTCGATTCTATGGGGGTTTGTGCCTGCGGCGTTGTGCTATCGAATCAAGCTGACAGGTGGGGTAGGGTACAGCAGGCCTGGTGAGTGGTGACGCGAGAAGATTATTAGGGCCGGTTTTTTCGAAAATAAATTCTATAGATGGGTTCAGCTATGGCTTTTTCGCATTCATCTGTAAACAGTAATAAAAGGATGGGGAGCATCGAACGGTGAGGAGGGATCTCTCCGTGAGGCTCTCTCTAAGAAAATTATTATCCGATTTTTTTACGTCCAGAGTGCAGATAGGCAACACCTGAAAGGACTAACACGTCTATCCCACATGTCGGTCACTGCTCTCGGTTTCTTAAGCTCACTTTGGATGGCAACCCAAATACCCAATAGGAGCCTTACCAACAGATCAGAGGACAAGCTAGTACTGTTCCTAGTATATATTAGGTTTTTTTAAGTAAATCTCACTTTGGACCTTGTAATTTTTTGCCATAGTTTGACTTTGCATCACCTTTAACAAATCTTTTCACTTTGCACTACCTCTTCTTAACATATGTTACACTTTGCGTCAGGATAAGGATTTGGCTGCACTCTTCAGTGCTCGCCGACGGTGAACTGCAACGTGGGAGACATTGGCGAGGCATGGGATGAAGAGAGGGAGGTGGACGGAGCTAGGAAACGGCAAAACGACTTACTCTCTCTATTTTTTGTGTTGGTGCCATCTCGCCGGTCATACCTCGCTGCCGGCAAAATCCCTGCACGCCCCTCATATTCCCCTCGCTGACAAGACCCCCATATTCTCCTTTCGCTCGCTGACAAGACATTCCCTAGTGCAAAGTAAGAAGAGGCAGTGCATCCGTCAAACTCTTTTCCCCTTCTCCGTTTTCAGGCGAAGATTACAAATTCAACATGAAATCTAGAAGCTATTGCCTAAAGGCTGTTGCCTAATGCTGTTCTCCTTGCTAACGTAGGCATGCACAGCTGCAACTGTGCAGTTTTTGTCACCTGGGCATGCACATCAAGCCACACAAGACACCCATTCCATGGGATGCTTGCACATAAATTAAAACAGATCAGGTTAACACTGCAATCTGGTGGACCAGAGCAAATTGCGTTATACCTCAACCCAGAGGAGTCAAAGCTCGAAAACAAGATTTAGATTGTTGCGTAATTGCGTTACAAATTACAATGGCAGTTTCCTCACAACACTGATATTTCTCCGTTTCGCTTGAACAATTCCTTGTATTAAATGTCTGCAACAAAATGGGCACAACCACGAACAGCGCAATTACACATTTACACTGCGAATTATGCTTCCGCCATGATGCAATCAATGGCTTGCTTGCAGATTCCAGTCATTGTCGCCTCTGGTCCATAGACCTGCAATGAATTGTTGAGCAAAAATCAGCTGGTCTGTTACGGGGATGGGGATGGTCCAACGATTTCCTTTCGCGTCTACTTAAGTTCGTTACTGAGAAATCTTGATAATTAGAGTACGAAATGGCTGGTTTGACGTTTCTGTAGAAGATGCCTGTGAGATCATAGTAGGTACATACCTCAATTGGAACACCAAGTTCTGCACCTAGGGCACGCATTTTAGTGAGTCCAGTTTGGTAGTTTGGACCACCTCTCCGAACATAAATGTTCATCCTTGCAGCCTTTAATTTCGATTCCTGGTAGCAGATTTGGAAGCAAAATAGCAATAAGATGGATGGAGACAGGTGGGAGTGGTTGGGGAATAGATAAGCAAGTCAGCAACCCAACCGAACGGCCCAACGTACCTTCTCTCTTAAAGCCCGAATGATGCCACTAAACGTAGCGGCAACATCAGTGAAGTTTGCTATACCCCCTCCGATGAGAAGAGCTCTCTTACGACCATCAGGATCAGCAGTAGCACACTGCAGATTCAGACAGTATGCACGTTAGAAATTTAGAATAACCTAATAAGCAACACAATGAGCTAAAAAGTTCTGGTGTGGTTCTTACATCCAGAACTACTCTAGCATACTGCAAAACCTCCTCCTCGTTGGGAGCTCCACTGTACTCCGCATAATTTCCTAGCTCTGATGCATAGCCCAAATCTCCCACCTGGTATACAAAACAATATGAGATCATTTCTTCATGCAACTCAAAGATGGTCCATTTTATTGTTTGTTAGTTATAAATTAGTTCCTTTCGAAATTCAATTTGTGCCCCTAAAAAAATCATTCTTTGATAAAACAAAGTTAACAGAAGATATTATGAAAAACTTCAAAACCTAACTTAAGGAAGGGTCTGGAAGAAAGTTAGGCTTACCGTATCAGCATATATGACACTAGCACCACCACCTGCAACCATTGTCCAAATGCGTCCTTTTGGGTTCAATACTGTGAATTTCAGAGATGCACTTGTCTGAAAGAACGAGAAATACAGTACTCTGTCAACATAACTTAATTTATATGCAAATGTAGACACTAATGATTTACGTACAGCAGAATTCAGGGGAGAAAAGGAAAGGAAAGATATATGATATGTGCAATTTTATATGGAGTTACCTTCTCATCAAGTTCATGAATAAAGCTTTCTGAGGGGCTGAGGACTCTTCCGAAAGGTAGAGGGAACTCAATATTACCCCACCTGTACATTGAAAACAATGATCGGTACTATCAGTATCGGTATAAAGAAAAGATGTACTTGGACTCTGTAAGTTAGACCGGAAGCCTGAAGCACACTTTTTGAAGTTCTTGAAGGCAGCTGTGTCATCCAATTCTCCTCTCATGTCCAGAGGATACGGTTCCCCATTTACCAAGGTGAATGGATTCATCTCAAGAAATGAGAAATCCAAGTCTGCCAAAAGAATTTATGAGCATAACATGGTGTCAATGGCAAAGGAACAATTTCAAATTCTCTGCCTTTGAAAAGCAAGTATGAGGTACCTTGGAAAACCAAAAATACTCCTCTAATGAAATCACCTATTTTCGTGCGGACCTGAAATTCGTACAGAAATCATGATTGAACTAAGGACACGATGGTCAATGCAGAACTAAAGAACTATCAGCAGTAATGAGTATAAATGGCATGAGAAAAGGATGCAAGTAATATAATGCAAGATCTTACCTCCAATGGTAGGGTGGCAATCAAGGGAGCGCATGCATCAGGTGTCATTTGCTTCTCTGTGGGAATAAAGATTGTCTTAACCTTGTCCCAGTTCTCCTCAATCTCAATACCTCCACATTCTGAGAAACTAATAGTGCAGCCAAGCCTCTCTGATACAATTGAAAGGTAGTACTCTTGATCATGGGGCACAAATGGCTCAACTATGAAGGTTGTAATTGGAGCCTTGCAGCCGCCCATCTCAACCTAAATACCCAAGCATGAACAGATAGATTAGAAAATAGTTCGAATTATCAAGCTCGTGGAGGAGAAGCATGGCAAGATGTTAGTTCTGTAACTACCTCAACTCCCAACCGCTCCTTGACAAATTGGCGGACTTGAGCAAGATCAAGGTTGAGGGCCACAAGGCCACTCTTCCCACGTTTACCAAACAGCATGTCAGGTTTCACGACCAACTTCATAGATGAGAGCCATGGCTCCTGGTTCACAAGCTCCGTGAAATCCGTTGATTGTGTGACCTATGAATAAGCACACTGCAAATTAAATCAAATTGTTCTTGAGGAATATATCAAATATCAGGATGCTTTTGCAAAATTGAAAACAAAAATGTATTACGAAAATGGAAGCATTACAGCCAAGAGTTATCCAATTCTAGCTGATTCTTTCCAACCCATAAACCCAGCTAATGTAAACGCAATGAAGGCACTTTCCAGTAGAAAGCAAATCATCATGGATTTTTGCTCCTCTCTGGTCATTAGAAACTAAGACGACATTTTAGCTTTTCCTAGATGAAGTACTGATATTTGACATGATTACATGAACCCACTTCATCAGAGCAAAATTCTCCTAACCCAAACCAGGGACGTTGTTACTTAGATATTCCATGTAAAAACTTCGGACCTTTGTACAACTGCACCTTAAACATCCATTCTGGTAAAAAACAAAGAAGGCAATCATCTATGTCACCTATCACAGAGTTGAACATCCCAAGCCAAACTACCAACCAATTCACCTACCAACATTGAATTCTAAATGGACAAATCACAGCCCGGATAAAAATCCTGGATCTGAACAAGAGGATAATACTGTCCAGGGCTTGCACTAAAAACACAACAGATCTGAGATACTTGTATTGGACAAACAAAACCTTGTGCATCACATGACCCATCCAACCCAAAAAAAAAGCAGCCAATTACTGATCAGGTATACTGGTGAAGTCGCAAAGCACTAAATTGTTTCCATTGAAGGCTGAAGCAAACATGCAAAAATGTCTTGTAGCGTAGTGCACGACTATTAAAGAATCTCGAGTTTACATGATCTAATTCAATTACCCAATAGAATCAATCACCTTTTTTTCTCCCAAGTTCCCAGCTAGATTCCTCACCAGTTACCAATAACAACCACAATTCTCGTATCAGATCGCATCAAATGACCACTTCCGCGTCATTAATTTAACGACTCTCGCGTCGAATCTGACACTGCCACCGATGCTTGTAGCAAAAGCTAACAATCCCAGCGCAGGGTCGCAACATATTTGCAATTTCACCATATAACCCTGAACCAAGAACACCAACAGGCCCTTAAAATTCAGCGCTTATCCCAAATTCCCAACCCAATTAACCTCAAAACCACGCCTTATCCCGAAATTCTACAGGAAGTCGCGTCTCCACACGCCCCCAAGCTGAACCCCGCGCGCCCAAACCAGGATCGCGCGCCAAGGCGCAAGGATCCACGCTGAATTCCCCTGAATCCCTGATCACGAATCGAAGAAAGCGCGGAGGCGCAGAGAGACACAGAGAGGGGGTGCTGACCTGCGCGGAGAGGATCTGGAGGTCGATGCCGGCGAGGCGCTTGAGGTGCTCCCTGAGGATGCGCTTGGAGTCGTACTCCCGGATCTTCTTCCGCGCCATGGTCGCCCTCCCGAAGCTTCTAGACCCTCTCGAGCGCGAAGGGAAAGGAGTAGTAGTTGGTGGCTCTAGTGGTGGTGGGTTTCGCGTGCGCACGTAGGAGAGTTATATATACACGGCCGCTCTGGGTTGGTTTCGCTCGTGATCTGGTTTTTGGTTGTGGTTTAGATGGGATCCGGTTGGCTTACCAAACACCACCTAATCTAATTGGGACAGATTCAGGACTAAATTTTAGGTAATGTAGATCAAATTTTTATTTATTAGTCAATTTCAGTTATCAATAGACAATAGTACCAACCAGTTTGAGCAAGCAAACTGGATACGTATTTAGATTTGGAATGAGTGAGGAATTAATTATCGGCAAAGGATATTAAGACGTTGAACTGCCCTGGTTACTGGTATGCTTACTAGAAATTCTAGGATTTTTGTTCCTAAGTGTATCCCTTGTCAGTGTTTAGCAATGATGATGCAGCAATAGCTTATTACCAAAATTGAATGGTTGAACTTTAAACTCGAAGAGCAACATTACAACTAGGCTTGAACAAATCGAGTCTAAACTTTTGAGCTAGACCACAGAGTCAAAAAGATCCGTGCCATTCTTCAGTATTACGTCCTTTTCTTGCATAGATGAGATACTAAGGAGATGCCTCCTAAAACTAACACTCCATGCAAGTTTGAATCCTTTCTTATAGGCTCACAACATCCTCATGGAATTGTTCTAAAGAAATTCTCTGACAACAAGTTCTTCTTGTCAGATTTAGTTATAAGGCACAATTTTGTAGTTAGCCCAAAGATTGATGTCATGGCAAGAAGCCAAGAACCTTCAGGTCTAGGCATAGTCATGCTGATCTGACTGTTGCGTGGTCTGACGACAAATAAATTTTCTCTTAATGGGGTGAGGACTGAGGAGTGCTTCCAGGAATGAGCATACTGCTGTTGTTGGCTTCAAGTGGATGCTTAATCAGATGAGGAGACATTGTGTTAGTTCAAGTGGTCTCTTGCGTGCATAGTATTACTGAGGTAGAAGGATGCTTTAATTACCCAAAATATACATCTTCTGTGAAATAACCAGATTACTTGGTTTGTTACTGTTTAGATTTTGCAGGGGGTAAGGTGGTGAATTCTTGGTAGGGTAGTGTGGACATTGATTCCCTTCTCTTCCTAGGTGATGCTACTTATCCTTATGTCTGGTGTACTCTGATCTAGTGAACATAATACTACTCTGATTTAGTGTACAGTCTAATGTCCAGAGGATACGGTTCCTGAATTGCAAAATTATTATTGCTCACAACTATTGCAAAAATTCTTGACCAGATTATGCAGTTTCTATATTGTAGCCTTTTGTTGTTGTTTTTTCCCCTTAACACTGCATTGTAAACTTTACTACAAGTATTTTGATAACTCTAAGTAGCATTGCATGACCGAGCACCGTATTGTAGATAAATATGTTTACTAAAAGCCTGTTGTTGAACCTTTTACTAGAAGTGCTCAATGTCTGTTTTCTTTCATGTTGTTTCTGTTACCACATTTCAGATTAGTATGATTGACTGTTTCATGATTTTTCTCAAGAACTTATGTGTAGTAGGGACATGTCACTCCAAGATCATTATTTTTACAAGAAACAATAACCTAGTGCCTTTATATCAATGTGTATCAATTTCTCTCACCCTAAGGAGCTAGTTCTTTATCAATGTGTATAGATAACCAAATTATTTATATAATAAAAATAATTTGCTAATGTTGGGTGACGAACAGACTATAAACATGTCTGCAAGCATGTCGGAGGGCTATGGTACCGGTGACTCCATAGACGAGCTTTTATTGGTAACTCCACATAGGAGAGCAAAAGTCTGGAAACACTTTGAATAGAATTTGTTAGTTGTTGATGGTGTCTCAAAAGCGATGTGCAAATACTGTCACTCGAGGTTAACATATAACCCTAAATCTAGAACAAGTAGTCTTAAAAACCATATTGTTGAATCGTTTCCAACAATTGAGGATGCCGATAGAAAGAGGTTCCTAGCAACCATCAAGAAACAACCACCACACGGCTCATTTGTCTTTGATGCCCAAAAAACCCGTAAGCTAATTACTAAGTATTGTATCCATGTGGAGGCTCCATTCCAGAAATTTGAGGATCCATACTTTAAGGATTGGATGGCGTCCATGCAACCAACCTTTAAAGTCTTTGAGCGTCAAACAATTCATAGTGGTTGCTTTAGTTTGTATGAGCGAATGAAGCAAGAGTTACGCGTTGAGCTTCAAAGCCTTGATTCTCGGATCTACCTCACCCCAGATTTGTGGATCTCAGTCTAAAACTTAGGCTACATGTGTGTCACTACTCATTTTATTAATGCCAACTTCAACCTCAAGAAGAAAATAATAGCATTCAAGAATACCAAGTATCTACATACAGATTTAGTCCAAAACTTAGGCTACATGGGCGTCACTACATTACCAATTCAAGAAGATATAATGTATGTCCGTGGTTGTATCATTTGTATTTTACTAATGCCCGTTATACTAAAATGGCTGGACTTCACTCTACTCGAAGTTGACGACGGAGATGCTTCGGCCACACTCTCTCTCTCACAGCATGTTCTTGCTAGATAGATCTTGCTCCTCTTCCGGTCCAAGATTTGGTTGTGCAACTTTGCAATCCGGATCTGAGCAGCCTTAATCTTCACTTCGCAATTGGATCTGAACATCACCATTTTGTTGCTTTTTTTCTTTTGCTGAGTTTGCTTTGTTTGTTTGATTGATTTGATTGCACTGCACTGCACTCAGCCCGTGATTCATTATTGATATTTTATGCTTTGTTTGTTTTATTCTAGCAGTTTTTAGCATTGTCATTACAGATAGATACGGTTGTTTGGTTCCCAAATTTGTTTTATAACAAATTGTCAGGTGGATTGTTACAAGGAAGGGAGCCGGTTGGGTGAAGACTAGGTTGAAGTCGATTGGTAGGAGATGCTACTACTCTGCCATTGTTCTGTCATTTGCTTTGTACATCGGACATTGTGAAGTGTGAACTTAGCTTTTGACAAGTGACCAGCAAATAAAATTGTTAAGACTCGGAAGGCATTTCTGTTGTCTGAATTGAGAAGTTGTAGACATTGAGAAGCTTCTTTCTTGAATCGAGAAATTGTGATCTGCTCGGTTCTTGTTTGTCTGAATTGATAATGCAGCAAGCCGGCAACATCTTAGTGATTTTAGCTCGTTTACGTCGCGTGCATTTTGGTTTGCGTTGATGGATGGATATGTTATGAAAGTTACGCGTGCATTTTGGTAATTTGAATGTCGTGATTGTTCCGTATTTTAGTTAATTTTTTATATAATTCCACGATTTTTTATTAGCGAATTGTTTGACTTGACAGGCTTGACAGGCCATCCAAGCCTGGCATGCTTAGTCAATGTAGTTGTACACTGCTCCTATAGCGACACTGGCCGCTTTGTTTGTTAACTTGTCATCTTTCTGAGCGGATCGTTGCATTGTTTTTGTACAAGAGGATCTGGTGCTGAACCGATGGTGATGGGCGTTGTAATGATAATGTGGTGTCAGATGGGAGGTTGGGTAGGTGTTTGTTGGGATTGGGCTTATTACGCCCACCAAACAAGCAAAGCTCCGCCGAACCATTCTGCTCGCTATATTAGACTTTGTTTATGTCATTCAAAAATATGTGCAATATCATTTTTGCCATCTAAAATCTAATCATTTCGTTTTTGTTATGAATAGCGTTTGTATTCAATATGAAGCCAATGTGCCAATATATATACAGAAAGTACAGGTGGTGAATATACAAATAACTCCTCATAATAATGGGGAATAACACACTATACATATATCTCTAATACCCCCCCTCAAACTCATGGTGGATCAACAACACTCAGTTTGGAGAGGTAGAAGACGTGCTGTGCTCGAGTCTGGGCCTTCGTGAAGAAATCCGCTATCTGAAGCTCTGAAGGCACATACTGAAGAGCAATCACCTAATCATGCACACAAGAACTCATGAAGGAAGCATCAACACCAATATGCTTGGTGAGCTCATGCTTCATAGGGTCACGGGCAATATTGATAGCACCTGTACTGTCTGACAAGAGAGGAGTCGGTGTAGTAACAGAAACACCAAAATCCTCAAGTAACCATCGTAGCCAAGTAATCTCTGCATCAAGAGAGCCATAGCTCGCAACTCGAGCTCTGCGCTCGAGCGGGATCTCGATCTGTTTCTTCGTCTTCCGTGCAATGAGCGAACCACTAAGAAAAACACGATGGCGAGAGATAGACCAATGATCGGAGGATCGGCCGCCCAAGTAGCATCCGAATAAGCTGAAGCTATAACGAAATGGGCGTGGAAAGAAGAGACGACGAGAGATAATCCCACAAAGGTATCGTAGAACTCGAAGAAGGTGGCTGTAGTGGACCTGAGTGGGAGCAGAAACGAACTGACTCAGAATGTGAACTGGATAAGTGATATCCGGACGAGTAACAGCAAGGTAGACAAAACTCCCAACAAGATGATGATAGCGAGTCGGATCAGAAAGAGGCTCGCCATCAGAGGGTCGGAAGTGAACATTGAGCTCCATGGGAGTCTCAACAGTACGTCAATCAGTGAGAGAGGCGCGATCAAGAAGATCCTGAATATACTTCTCTTGGGACATAAAGAAACCATCTGGAGTGGAAGTAACCTTAATCCCAAGGAAGTAACGAAGAGGATCAAGATCCGACATAAGGAACTGCTCACTAAGGCGAGCCTTGACAAAGGCAATGTACTCATAATCATCTCCGGTAATGATCATATCATCAACATACAGAAAAAGAAGAGTCCAACCACGAGACGAAGAGTGGACAAAGAGCGCAGGATCATGATCACTCGGTGAAAAGCCAGCAGCAGTGACCACAGAGGAGAAGCGCTCAAACCAAGCACGAGGGGCTTGCTTAAGGCCATAGAGAGAGGCGAAGGCGGACGGACCATGCCCTCGAGAAGAATACCCAGGTGGCGGATGCATGTAGACCTCCTCACGTAACTCGCCATTAAGAAAGGCATTCTTGACATCAAGCTGAGAAACAAACCAGTGGCGAACAGACGCCACCGAAAGAAGAGTGCGGACAGTGGTCATGTGGGCCACAGGAGCAAAAATCTCGTCGTAGTCACGACCATGCTCCTGCTAGAAGCCACGAGCAACAAGATGTGCCTTATAGCGCTCAAGAGAGCCATCAGAGCGAGTATTAATCTTATAGACCCCACTTACACGTGATGGGACAAGAGTGAGATGGAAAAGGAACAAGATCCCAAGTACCAGTACGCTCGAGGGCAGCAATCTCCTCGGCCATGGCATGCCGCCACTCGGGGTGAAAACAAATCCGGTGAGAGACAGCTCACGAGTAGTCTGCCAAAGAAAGGCAAAAGCAGGCGGAGCCGAATCGACTGGCGATCGCGGAGAGCGTAGCGAGGAGAAGATGACCCATCAGAGGAAGATGGAGCATCAGGAGAAGATGGAACATCAGGAGAAGATGGCTCATCTGGAAGATCCTCAATACGAGGTCGACGAGTGTAGACGAGACGGGGAAAAGACACTGTAGGAGGAGGAGCTGTGGTAGATGAAGCAGGCGGCGACAACGGCGGAGAAGCCACAGAAGGAATATGTGGAGACTCAGTGGGACGGGTGGACGAGGGTAAGACAGATATAGATGTATCTGGAAAGGTCAAAAAAGACAGAGACTCAACAGAGGAAGCCGAAGGAGAGACAAGACGTGGGTAGAAAGGACGAGACTCGTCGAAAGTCCCATCCCGAGAAATCCGCATCCGTCGACCAACAGGATCCCAGCACCGGTAGCCCTTGTGCTCGACACTGTATCCCAGAAAGGCAATCTCAACGGACTGAGCGGTCAGTTTGGTGCGTTCTCGGGCGAGGAGAACGTAGCAAACGCAGACCAAACGAGCGAAGGCGAGTAGTCGAAGAAGACCACGAGACGCTCAACAGGATCACACCTCAAGAAGCGAAGAGGTCGGATGTTGACGAGATAGGTGGCGATGGAAACGACCTCGGCCCAAAAGTGAGGTGGAGTAGAGGCGGCAATCATCAGTGCACGAGCCGGCTCAAGGAGGTGACGATGCTTGCGCTCAGCGACACCATTCTGAGCATGAGCACCAGGACAAGAGAATTGAGCGAGAGTGCCCTACTCAGCAAGGAAGCCGCGCAGGTAACGAGAGAGGTACTCGCCAGCAGAGTCAGCACGAAAGACACGAATAGGAGTAGAGAACTGTGTGCGAACCATAGTGGCAAATTGTTTATAGATAGACAAGGCCTCACTACGAGAAGACATGAAATATATCCAAGTGTGGCGAGAGAAATCATCTATAAATATGATATAATATCGATGACCCCCTTTCGAAACGAAGGGAGCCGAACCCCAAACATCTGAATGAACAAGATCAAAAGGACGGTGAGACATCGACTCACTATGAGGATAAGGAAGTGAATCATTTGTCTAACTTACGTACGACAATCTAAAGACACGCCTCGAGATGCACCCGAAGGCCACGATGAACTAAAGACGACAGACGAGATCCACACAAATGGCCAAGACGGTGATGCCACTGCTGGAAAGAGCCGGTAGACGAAGGGGCAGAAGCGGAGAGACTGGCAGCGACGGTGGCAGCGGAAGGAAGGTGAAGCCAGTCAAGCTCCCAGAGACGCTGTGAGTCAAGGTGCCGAGGGCCAGAACCAACCAGAGCTCCCATGTGGCGGTCCTGAACACAACAAGAGTCAGAGTTGAGAATGACCCGACAACCAAGATCAGTAATCTGCCCAGCAAAAAGAAGCTGCATGGTAAGGCGAGGAACATGAGCAACAGAAGGAACATGAAAAGATGAGTTGCGAAGAGGTCCTCGACCAAAGACAGAAAGAGAGGTACCATCAGCAGTAAGAACACTGACAGGAGAATCAAGAGGTGTAATGAAGGACAGAGTGGAAGAATCAGAAGTCATGTGAAAAGATGCTCTAGAATCAAGAATCCACGGGGAGGTGCCTGACTGTGGAGGTGGTGGTTTCAGCAGCGTTCAAGAGTCGAGCGTAACCGCAGAACTGCCGAGGAGAACTTGAAGTGGCAAGGAGGCGTCGAAGTCTGGCTATCTCCTGCTCAGTGAGAAAAACTGCTGAAGGAGTTGATGCAGACGTCGATGTAGAAACTGCAGAACCTGTCGAGGGAGAACCTGAAGCGGCAAGCAAGCGTCGAAGTTTGGCTATCTCCTGCTCAGTGAAAGAAACTGCTGAAGGAGTCGATGCAGACGTCGATATAGAAGCACCAATGCCGGTGCTAGTAGAAGAACGGTGTGAAAGATATCGCTGCTTCTTATAGCACTGGTACTCAATGTGGCCGACCTTGTCGCAGTAGGAGCAGTGAGGATGGCCACCGCCAGATAGAGGGCGGCCACCACCACCTGTGGTAGCTGCTGGAGGAGGCAGTGTGCTAAAGCGTGGAGTAGTCGGTGTAGCAGGTGGACGAGCGGCGAGCACGGAGGGGAGTGGCATCGCATCAAAGCACCACTCGATTTAACGGAAGCCATCGGTGGCGGCCTTTGACAACAGAATGACCAAGACAACGAAGTCTAACAGCAATACCGGGCGTACGCATGCGGTTAGATCGACGTTTTTAAAATATCTTCTTTTTTCTTCTTCTTTCCTTACTTACTCGCGGAAAGTGCCGCCAAATTAAATTGAAGCGGCACGCACGGTGAACTAGGGTTCCCTAGCGACGGCGGTGGTGGCTGGCGGCGGCGGCATGACGAACCCGGTGGCGGCGACGTCCGAGGCGGCGGCGGCATAGCCGGCTCGGTCGGTGTGAGGAGGTTCGAGCAAAGAACGGGCGCATGGAAGAGAGGTTCAGCGGCGGCGGCGGAGCCGCACTTGATTCTGGCGGCGGCGGCGGCAAGGCAAGGCAAGTTAGAAGACGGCGACTGGCGGCGGAGACCGAACTCAAAGCGGCTCGGTGAGTCGAAGCGGCGACGACTTAGCGGCGATGACGCGCGACGGACGGCGACGGCAAGCACTGAGACGGCTCGAACCGGCAGCGATCGCTGGCGGCGGTTGACGCGTCGAAGCGACGCCATGGAAGCGAGGCGGCGGATCGGGCGAGCGATCGATGAGGCGGCGGCGGCGACGCCGAGGACGAGGCGACGCCGAGGCGGCGGCGGCGAGGCGACGCTAAAGAAAGGCGCCACGAGTCCGGTCCGGACGACAAGCGGCGAAGTCGGGCGGCGACGGGAAGGACAAACCAGCGGTGGCTCAACGAAAATAAACCCTAGGTTTGCTCTGATACCATGTTATGAATAGCGCTTGTATTCAATATGAGGCCAATGGGCCAATATATATACACAAAGTACAGGTGGTGAATATGCAAATAATCCCTCATAACAATGGGGAATAACACACTATACATATATCTCTAACAGTTTTTACCACCTTTCGTTGGTGTGTATTCTATTTTTGTCCCTCCATCTAATTTTTCGTCAAGTCAACGGGGTTTGACCATTAAGAAATGTGCAAAAATATCAGAAAAAAACACACAAAAAAATTACCTGAAAAATTAAAGGACCACTTTTGAAAAAAAAAATCACAAAAAATTTATATCAGGAAAACTTTAGCAATGTTCCATAAAAAGAAAATTGTATTATAGGTCTCTGAACTTGCGATATTGTGTCACTTGACTCTCTGAACTTGTATTTTACTTTCAACTCCTGAACTTGCGAGGTTGTGCCACTAAGCTCCATGAACTTGCATTTTACTTCCTCAGCCCTTGAACTTGTGAGGTTGTGTCACTTACCTCTTTGCGATGCTGGCGACTTCGTCCCCTCCGAGTCCGGTGGACTCATCGCCGCCCTGTTCCGACTGTGTTCATCGTCCCCGTCACATCACAGCGACAAAAACGGATTCTTCAGGTCTGAGAATACACATGTCTTCGCCGGAGCTCCAACGTTGTAGCTTGTTGCCACCCTTCCCTCCTCTAAGTTGGCCGTAAGAGAGAGAAGTACATTCTCAGTGCCCCGTTTGCACTGAATGTCCATTTGGTTGTTTGCTAACAGAAAAGGTTAAGCTGGCGAATCACATTGCTAGAAAAGGGGCACAATACCTCTCTCTCTTACTACCGACTTAGAGGAGGCGAGGGCGATAGCAAGCTGCGATGGTGGAGCTTCGGCAAAGACACAAACACAGTATACTCCCAGATTCGAAGAATCTGTTTTTGTCTATGTAAGGTAATAGGGACGATGAACATAGTCAGAGCGGGAGCGACGAGTCCACCGGGCTCGAAGAGGACGAAGTCGCCAGCATCGCATCCGACAACCTTCACTTCAACGCAAGTTCAAAGAGCTAAGTGACACAACCTCGCAAGTTCAAAAGATTGAGAAAATAAAATACAAGTTTAAGAAACTAAGTGACACAACCTTGTAAATTCAAGGACATACAGTGCAATTTTCTCTTCTATAAAAATTCAAAAAGATTAAAACAGATTCCTTAGCGTAAATTTTCTAGTGTAATTTAAAATGAAAAACTCAACAAAGTTGGTCAAATTGTTATCCTTAAACTTTTCTATATTTTTTTTCTATTTTGATGATTTTTCTATTATTTTTGGTATTTTTCTGATTGTTTTCCCATATTTTTTAACGGTCAAACATGTTGACTTAGACCCCCCAAAAAAAGGGACGGAACAGATAAAACGAAATATACAAGGACAGAAAAATGGAAAGGACGAAACAAACAAATTTATGATGGCAGAAACGGTATTGCCCACACTATGAGTGGCAGGAACAAAATTTCCCCCAAAAACATTTATGCCAAGCATAATTTGATTCCCGTAAATAACACAACAGATATAAACTGCTGTCCTCCGGACAACGGCAAATCAGCAAAAACGAACGCTTCTGTTCCCATTAGCACATACTAATATTTAACCTCAGTTCTTAATCAACTCCGTTAGTACATTCCAACATCACATCTCACCGAAGCAAGGGATGTTCTTCAGAACAATTAACAATCACACGCGAGGGCCCAACGGTCCCGGCGAACAAAAACCATTACACCCTACTACTCACCGCCAACGATAAATGATCCGCCGCCGGAGACAGAGCGTTCCACCTGCTAATCTCATAACTTGTTAGCCAGGGGGGGGGGGGGGGAGATCACGCGAGCTCCCTGTACAGGCACCAAGTTTTTACCTCAACTGTAGAAAGACTTCATTCACCTACCTGTCGAGAAGTACCAGACAAAAGCGGTTCCTGCAGCTCAGCAATAGCGGGGGCGAAGGACAATCATTCATCTCGGTAAGAATTAGCAGCTGGCGTTGAGGCAGGGTTCCGCTTGACGAAGTGACCAACGGTGCGTGGCCCCCTACTGTGGCTGCGCTCTCTGTACACTGCTCCTGGAGCTGGAGGCCCCTCGCTTCGTTCATCGACAATTGGGTTCTGCTGGAAGTCCGCAGGTTTACTGTAGGATCCGACTGGCTGGTATTCGAGATGAGTGCCACCCCTCCGTCTTTCTGCATTTGTGCCATGGCTTGGCTTCCCAGCATCATAACCCCTTCCCCTGTGCGTGCCGCCCCCTCTGTGGTACCTCCCGTTGTGGTGGCCCTGGCGTCGCGGCGCAGGATTGAGCTGCTGCTGTTCTGCATTTTCATGGCTCTCATTCTTCTGGCTATCATCTCCGTGCGACATCTCTCCTTTACCTTGTTCACTGTTTGCATTCTTTTCATCATTTCCACCAATGTTTTGAGCGAGGCTGCTATTGCTGCTGTCTTGCAGAGTAGAACTATACACTTGCCCTCCCATAGCATTATTGCCCTGTGAGTTGTTCTGAGAAGTGGGGCTGGATTTAGGTTTCCAGTGTGCTCTAGAATGTGTAGCTGCTCCGCTGCTCTTCACATCAGATCTTGACATGTTTCTATGTTCGGATGAGTTCAAATCCATGGCCGTGGCCGATGTTGGGATTTGATGGACAACATCTTTCCTGTCTTCTCTATCTTTGTTCTCATTTGAGTAGTTACTTCCCTCATTTCTTTGAGCCTTAGCATGCTGTCGCTTTTGCCTGTTAGCTGCACCATGTTCTTTTGCAGCACAGACAGGTAATGGAACTGTTGGAGCTGAACTGTTCTCAGAAGCAGCATCTGTTTGCTTGTCAGGTTCAAGTGGCTGGTGCTCATCAGAAGGCTTCTGAACTTCGTGTGATTCTTGACAGTAGTCTACTCGGTCGGCGGGATTTGGTACCACCAAGGCTGATTCATCTGTATTCCTTCTGCGCCAAGAAGAATGGGACTTCCCATGCCCCCTACTAGTTTTCTTGTCCTCCCATTTCTTGGGTTCAGTTGTGGCCTCAGCTTTAGCAGCAGTGGACTTTTCAAGTGCTTCCTTATCATGACTCTTGACGTCCACATACGATTTTTCTGATGGTAAATTTTGCCCCAAATTCTGCTGCTGAAGCTCTTTGGACAGAGGCTTAGGTACATATCTTTCCATTTCAGCTCTCTTTGTTCTCGTAACATTCTCCCCATCGTTGGTGTTTTTTCCAGCTGGTTGAGTGGGGGCAGCTACTGCTGTGTTCAGCGTGGCTTCATCAGATTGGCCATTCTGCCCTGACGGCTTAACTGGTGCCCACACAACACCCTCATTCCCATGTGGCTTCTCGACAGGTCGGACAGCATGCTGATTATTTCCTGATCTTTTTGCCTGCTGAGGTCTTGGGCGGCTGTTTGCTGTATTATGAGCTTCCTCTGGTGGTTTCGAGCAGTCCTGGTTCAAAGATCCAAATGAAATACCACCCACGGTTATACTTCCCACAGTGACAATAGTACCTTCAGTAGGAACTATAGAACTACTGATAATAACACCAGCAGTTTGTGTTTTTGGTTCACTAGAGACATTCACTTTATTCTGCTCATTAAGCAACACAGGTGGATAATTAGAAGTAACTGGAGCATCATCCCCCTTTTTCTTATTTCTTGAGTGCCGGACACTCTTCTTGTTGTGGGCTTGGGGTTCATCATCATGCAATGTAACAATAGCAGTTGGTGCGTTCAAAGAAGCCTCAACAATTTTCTTAGCATTTTCTGTGCTTAATGCAACACTTGACTTCTCACCAGCAATTTTCTCCTCTGAAACAACCTGCCTTCTTCTGTAGCCCTGCCTAGGCTTTGGAACACTGATGTCATGCGATTGTGATATACTTTTCTGGGCTACATGCCCCATCATGTTGCTCTGTGTGTTCCTGGCTGAGGATGAGGTGTTATGAACAGCAGGATCTTTACCAGCACCTGCAGCATGCAGTAGTGTAGCAGACTTGGACTGTACAGGAGGTACACTATACTTGGGATCACTTGGTGGCTGAAGAGTATTAAGACTATCAGATGCAATAACATCACGTGATTCAGCAGCTGAAGTAGCAGGTTTAGTAGTCGCATCAAGTCCAGCCTTTTGTTTATTATGCACATCATCAATTTCTGGTGGTGCATCATTTGAGTTTTTCTGATGTACTGATGAACGCCTGTTCAGTTCTTCCAACTTCGCAAGAGCTTTTGCTTTTTGTTGATTTGTCCGTTCCTCCTCCTCAGCTTGCAATTGTTTTGCACGTTGTGCAGCCAACTCCCTCATTTTTGCACGCTGAAATTAAAATACAACCAAGAAAACACTAGTCGGTAATCAACATGGTTATGAATTCCTGTGCATCACATTAACCTTGCACTATATGATTTATTTACTTGCCCGTTTCGACCATTTCATTCTGTATGTGTGCTAATTTTTGTTACACATATTACACAAATTCCACAGGCAATAAAAACGACTCAATAGTCAATTACAGTAAAGCAGCTTGCTACGTTCTGATCTAATTATGATAAAAGGATGTGCCTATTTAATAGACAAAACTAATGAGTAAACAGCATATGGTACAAAACTAAATGTCGTGAGAAAGAGTATTAAGGTTTCAAGGATGGGAGCCTACAATACCAAGTTATGATGGCCACAACTGCAAGTAAACAGCATATGTTCAACACTTTGTATTGTATTCTATATTTATACTTACGGGGTTTGAATAAAAGCCAACCACACAATAATGAAAAAATTTCACATCAACATGTTATGTGGGAACAAACAGCACTAAATGTCCTAATTTAACAAAAGCTAATTGACTGCAACATTTGCACTGTGAAACGAAGTCCAAACAGTATCTCAGATACAAAAGACAAGACAGGAAAATTATTATAAACTTGAAATGATGCCAATTAAAAAAACAACTTCTTTAAATGGAAATTGTTCTTGATGAATGATTGAATGCAAAATGATTGAGGTAGTTCAGAGTATTAAATACTTTTAACAGATAAGTTAAGAGATGTTACTGGACAGTGGTTACCATTGAGTATTATACTAAAAAACTTTTAAAAAAACTACGATGGTAGCTGTACAGTTTTGTAATATCATAAGAAATCTACAACCATATACCTGAGATTCATAATCGAGTGAAGCCGGCATATCATCAGTGACTGTCAGAGGTGGTAGCTGTGAAGCATTCTCAGGAGGTTGGTCATGCCGACTATTCCTCAAATCAACTATTGATGAAGATTCAGTTGTAGAATTTTCTCCACGCCCATGTCCTGCAAAATTATTAGCTGGCCTATCTTTAGCAGGACCATGGTGACTGTTTCTTGAAGAATCACCTCTCCTATGCGTGCAATCATGAGTTGATTCACCAAGCTTTCCAGCTTTGCTGACTTCAGTTAACTGTGAGTGTGACGGTCCAACAACCGCACCATCAGTAGGCACATTCGGTAGTTCCTGCACCACAGGAGAAACATGAGAAACAAAACCTACCTGGCCAGAAGTAGAAGGAAAAGCAAGGATTACAGAAGAAGATGAAACATCTTTTATCACCTGATCTGCCTTTAAATTAGTGTTTTTTTGCTGCTTCTCCTTGGTTTCCTTGGATGAAAATGGTTCTGCAACATTACGTGCATCAACATTTCTAGCTTTGTTGTTCAAACTCTCAATTTTCTCTATTAAAGCCGCATTCTTCTTAATGACACGTTGCTGATCAGGTGTAACTGAATTATCCTCCTTGAACTTCTTCCTAAGAGTGCCATCATCAGCTTCCCTGGGATGGGAATGTGCATTTTCGGAAACAGACAAATGGCTTATACCAGCTGGACCACTCTGATCAGGCACCGACTTCATAAGCACCCTGTTCCTTTCACTAAAGGTATCCTTCGTATCTGCCATCATGTTCACATCAATCCAGTTTCCATCTGGATGTGGAAGAAGTGGTGGTGCAGGTTGAGCCTTCCTTTTGACTTCACAGGGACCTAAGCGATCAGGGTTATCATGCAAAATCCTAGGCTGTCCTCGACGAACCACATGCACTCTATCAGATTCCAACTGCTCCTTGGGAACTGTTTCATGTTTGCCTGGTCTGCTCTGAGAACATCCAGGTTGGAACTTGTCGTTCTGATTTGGGAATTGATTTAATATTCCTGGTTGATGAGGACCTCCAACGAAAATTGAATCTCTTGCATTGGCATTATTGAAATTTGCTCGTGGTGGGCCATAATATCCATCATAAGGCATTGGGCCCTGGTAAACTGGCCTAACTGGAATAACAGGTTGATTCATAATATAGGAATTAGGAGGTATAGAATGATATGCATCTCCATTTTTAGGGTGATATCCACCATGCCCTGAGCCCTGCCTTGCTGCTGCTTCTGAGTTGTGTGGGAACTGACCATAATAAGCAAATGGTTCGACAGGGAAACTGCCAGGGGGTGCTACGGGTCTGTATGGGCCACCTGGTGCTGGTCCTCTAGGCCACATTCCCTCAGGAGGGTGACCTGGAGGTGCACGCCATGAATCAAATTGTGGAGGCGGCATGCAAAAGTTAGGGGGGTATGGTTGTGGCTGCTGGGCTTCATTTGGCAGACTTGTGGCGGTGAAGGGGGCACCTCCATCGTATGCATGCTGCTCTGTCTTCATGATATCCACAGACTGATTATTGGACGACAAAAATTCCTCACCAGATCCTGGCACACAGAAAAATTATCTCATGTATCCAACAGCAAGGGACATTATCAACTATGAAATAGTGGTGAAATTAGTAATACCAGCTGTTAGGTTCTTTCCTTGTTCATTTTGAGCTGCCTCTTTACCAGAACTAGAAGTCGGGCGCCCTTTCGAACTATGGCCTACAATAAAAAGATGAACTGTAAGGAGTACTCTTCTTGTAACTCAACAGACTAGAAGAAATTAGTACTTGTAGCATCAGAGCAGTCTGAACAAAAACCGAGATTTTCCCAAATAGTTCTAATAACAATAATATTTATCTACTTCTTTCCATATGTTCAATACAATTGAGAATTTGACACATTAAGGTCTTGCTTGGGGGAGCTGTAGCTTTTCTGAAAAGCTGTTTTTGGCTTTCTTAGCTGAAAAGCAGCTGTAGCTTTTTCTGAGAGGCCGTTTGGCAGACTGGCTTTTTGTTGGGCTGACAGGCTATTATGAGTTGTGAAATGTTTGAAATGCCCTTGTGACAAATAATGACATATGTTGTGTGCTGATTTAGCATTAATACAAATGTTTTGTTATTTTTTTTAGAAAAATTGGACAATTCAGCTGATTATCAACTAATGAAAATGAAATTAATGTAGCTTGACTAGGCCATTCTTTTCCTTTCTCGCATCAGAAAACATTGTATCAGAAAACTGCTATATTAGAGGTTCATCCGTGCATCTGGACTCAGTAAAGAAAAACACTTGTGTTCAAGAGAATCCCACCAAAATCAAAACAAAAAGTCAAAAACTTTAGCGGTAATGGTAAGTCCATCATAGATCATTACTGATCCAGATTTGAAATTTTACAAGCAAGAACAACATTTGTGTTCAAGAGAATACCACCAAAATCAGTAAAGAAAAAAGAAAAATCCTAGATCTAGGTGTCAGGGTTGACGGGCTGGGGCGGTGTCGCCTCGCACAGAGAGAAGAGACGCACGACTCGCGAGAGGCGAGGCATAGATGGATTATGGGGCTAGGGGTTCCCCACGTTCTTTTTGTTCAACGGCATAGTGCAGTAATTATATCCACCATGGAAGGGCAAACTCATAAATCAGGCCCGCAATAAGCCAGAGAAGCACCTCCCACCTAGCTTTGAGCTTTTCTAGCTTTCGATTGTTGCCTTATGCCAAAAGCCGCTTGGGAGCTGACCCGTTTGGGGGAGCTGAAGCTGGCTTTAAGCCCCCGTAAACTGGGCCTAAGTTATCAGGCGTGACACTCTAAAAAAATCATAGAAGATATCTATGTTGCAGATTACCTCGTTGGCTATTTGATTCAGAGATTTTTTCAGAGCCAAGTGTTGGGAAATCACCAGTACTTAGAGTAAACCCATGTCCATGTGATGAAGAACCCTACATAGTTAAGATCAAAGATATGAAATATGTGTTGGATGTTGAATCATAAGCCAGCTCAAATTCTAGGTGTGGTGCATTACCGATTTGTCAATAGTTCTTATTGATACTTTCATACTCTCTGGGGGGTTATCTGCAAATCGAGAAAGCTGTGAGCTTCCTGGCCTTGTCTCTGCACTCCGAGGACGATTTGTGGTCATTGGTAAATGATGTGATGGTAATGTGCCTGAAGCTGTGGATGGTCGAGAATTTGGACCCCAAGCATTAGGTGAGTCAAGGGATTCACTTCCAGCTGTTGAGGGCCTTGAGCCTCCCCGAGAAGAGGGACAGCCATTGAAGTGGCTGGGTGAACCAGAACCTCCATCATTCTTGGGAGATAGAAGTGAAGAGGAACTCCATGCATTTGGTGTTGTAGGTGCTGGTTTGCTGCCCCATGTAAGGGTGCCCCTATCATGAAAACCATAATCTCATCACATAGCAATTACAGGAAAACATTGAGAACTCTGAATGACTAGCATCCTGAGTTTCTAAAACATTGAGAACTCTGGATGACTAGTATCCTGAATTTCGAAAACATTGAATCAAAAGAACAATTGGGAAGTATAACAATAAGGGATGCTTACTTTGGAACAATTTCCACATTGGGGTCAAGACCGTGATTTTCCAACCTTCATGAGCAGAGCAACTACTGAATCAATTCACAGATAGAGAATAAGTTAAGATTTAGCTTCCAATACCCAATAAGAAAAGTGTTACCTCTGACTTGGCAAATTAATAGGTTTAGGAATTTTTCCAAGAACAATCATGCCAGATTTCCTTGTGGGGGCAGCCCATCTGCAGAAAGCAATACGAAATAATAAAGTAAATAGAAAGTGCATCATCTGCAGAAACGCTAATGTAGCTATGCAACTATTAAGAGCAGTAACTTGATTATGCAAGCGCAAAAGGCACACTGTTGAAAAGAATTATAAAAAGGTTAACTCTTGGATGGAAAATCGATGGAGCATAGTCATCTAACCACACCAAGAAAACTAAGAAAGTTTGACCAGATGGCATTGCAAGGCAGTGCATAACGCATCCAAAAGATTTAATTCACAGAAACAATTACGTCTGAGGGATTGAAAAAAGGCAATACTTCTGCCAAAAAGTGGTTGACAGTATACTGACATCGAAAAATCCATCACTTTTATGGAAACACCACTTAACCAATACAAAAAGGGCTTAAAATACGAAGGTAATAACAATTACACCTGAAAATCTGGACAGGCTTTGAGACAACTCAGACACGCCTGCCTGTTAATGGGCCAAAATGTAACATGATATAAACCTCAACTTACAAACTTTATACATGCATTTGTGCAACACACCACAATCATTCATTTGGGTCCCTCAACTGAATAAACACAAACTAGAGCATTCTGCCCTTACACAATAGATGACTCCTATTATTCCCTTAAAAATTAGATAAGTACAATGATACAATCATCAATAGAAGATATGGTAAAGAAAGGGGGGAAACAAGGTAAGCAAAATAACAAGAGGATATTCAGCTATGAAAAGAAGCAAGTAAAATAGCAAGAGGCAGTTCCTGTTCTAAATGTCAAGCAAAATAACGGAGTTTTCATGTCGGAGGCTCTTCATTCACAAAGAACATATAATCACCACATCTCCCGGAACTTCCACAATCTGAAACAAAGAAGGAACACCAAAAAGGTTCATCTTGCAACCATCGCCATGCCGCTATGCTGCCACACAAATACCATATCCACCACTTTGCAACTCATCGATCAAACAACATAGGTTCATCTTGCAACCATTGCCACGCCGCCATGCTGCCACACGAATACCATACCCACCACTTTGCAACTGATTCGCTCAATCGATAAAACAACACAGAATCGAACCAAACCACCTAAAAAGACATGCGGACTATAATACCTTACCATCCATACACCACACATCAAACGAAACGGAAGCTAAATACTACCGTACGACAGTAACGCCACGCACTACACCAAATCGATGCTAAATAATCTAAAAATGTTAGCACGCATCACCAAACTCACCGCACGCAACAATGCCCATGTCCTACGCATCCAATCCAGAATTGCAACCGAAAATTTTCCAAAAGCGTGACGAAATTGCATCGCACGTGCGAGGGCGCGGGCGTGGGATAGGGATCGCGAACCTCTTGTCCGTGGTGAGCAGGCTCGAGGCCATGGCCCCTCCTCGCGAGCTAGCGCCCTCCCCAAACCGCCTCAAATTCCGCGGGCCAAATCGAGCGGAGCCAATCGCCGGGAGCACCCAAGCCCAGGAGATCGAGATCTATACGGACGCCTCGGAGGAGCCGCGAGGAGCGACGGGGGAGAAACCCTAGGATGGGAGAAGACGGCGATCGGGGCAGGGACCGGCCGGTTCGGATCGGCGGCGAACACGGAGGAGGAGGTGGAGGAGCTACGGTGCCCTCGGTGCCCTGCCGTCCGGCGAGCGGCCGCGGCGGCGGGGAGGATGACAGGTGGGGCCCGCGCGTCCGAGGGGGAGGGAGAAGGCGAGGAGGCGTCGGAGAGGGGAGGGGAGAGAAGGTTGAAGAGGCGTTCGTGAAAGCGAATAAAGGAGGGGAGGAGGGACGCGTGGAGGCACGGGAATGGCTGGCGATCGGTGAGCTCGTGCAATCGTGGGCCCGCATGTCAGGGGTAGTTCTGGACGCGCGGAAGACGCTAGTGGAGTGGTTTGGTGGCGTGTGTGGCAGAACGGCGCAGAGGATCCTGTGGTGCTCGAGCGAAGGGGTGGCCGGGTGGCGACGGATGGAATATGAATAGCACAGGGGTGTTTTGTATTTTCTAAATGAATATGAATATGACTTTGAATATTATCGAATACCTATTTAATTTGGTCGGATTCGGATATCCTCATAACTTACGTAATTATAAGATATTTATGACACTTTATCCTCATATATAGCACACTTAATCATTCTAGTTTATCTATTTCACCAAAAAACATGAATTCATATTAAACTAAAAATATTCATCTAACTAATTAGTCATAGTGCAATAAAATATGTATATTGTTTTGTCGAATTTGAATATGAATACGAATACAAATAGTGCGAATAAAATAACATTTTGGATGTCAAAAGTCTATACCATATTCGTATCCATATTTTTATGTGAATGCGAATATGAATACGAATATGGGAGAAATTGTTGATCAGATGGAAAAATCTAAAACATATTCACTACTAACCGAATTTGGATGCCGAATAAAACGGATAATTCAGATTCGATTGACACCCCTAGAGAGAGGAGCAGCTGTTGCGTGCTTGGATTTGAGTTTTCGCGCGTTTCGCACCGTTTCGCCACCAAACATCAAATCTAGCTCTCTCATTTTAGCAAAAATAGCACCGCGGATGTAGCGGCAGGTGACACGGAGCACGACACGGGCTTGCCGCTCACCCAGAGCATGGCAGGCCATGTGTCGCACGGGCCTGCTGCTCACCCAAAGCACGGCAAGCCACATTCCCTACACAAGCCTACTGGGCCCCCGTGCCCTACAGCCGCCTCCCATGTGTGTGTGGGCCCATCGTCACATCGCCTGGTCACCTCCATGTCCCCTTGCCGTGACCCTCATTCCCTACAGGTGCCTGCCACGCACACCCAGGCCCACCGTCGCGTCGCCCGATCACCTCCATGTACCCTCATCACAGACCCGAGAGCTGCGCAGGCACCAAGTGGCGTCTTGCTCGCCGTCCATCGTCGTGTCCTCGCCACGCCCGAATCTGTCGTGTGTCGCTTCAATGTCACCCGTGCGTCACGTCGCGGTCGGTTGGTCCCACACCTGTCCCTCACCCAGAGGCCTGAAGGTGGCTTCCCGCGGCTATAAAAGCCCGCACGCGTCACTCTCGACCCCCACACCAGCATATCGCTCAACGCAGAGGGACAGAGAGGAGCGAGTGAGAGAAAGTGCCTTCAGCCAAAAATTTTCCTGATTTCACTGCCTATTTGAGAGAGTTTAGAACAGTGTTTAGGGGTTGTATTAGTAGAAAAAGTTCTACATCACTCGAAAATCTTCTAAAAGAGGTGATTTTTTTCGTATGCATTATGTTCATTAACCGTGTAATTAGTAATTAATTAGCTTTTAGCTTTTCGACGATGTTAGGAATATAGTCGTCATTAATTTAGTATTTTGTTAATTAGACACTGATTAGACAACATAACTAGAAAATATTATGGAAGTGTAGTTGGTTTGGCGACGTTAGGAAAACATAGATTAAGTAGTGCAAATTGTTTAGGAGGTTGTGTACAAATGCTGGTACATGTTGTGGATGTGTTTCGCGTGATTGTTGGGTATGCAGGAATAATATTTAAACACGTTCGTTGATGGTTATGGTATTTTTTGACATGCGTGATTTGGAAGATAGTTGACAAAAAAATTGCTAGTGTGTTAATTATGCACTAATTAGTTAACGTAATTAGGTCTAAATTACCAAAGTTTACTTGCTTTGGCGATGTAGGAAAATGTAGATTAAGTAGTGCAAACTATTCAGGTGATTGTCTATGAATAAAATATTTAGCACATATTTTGTAGAAATTTAGTAGTTTGTTAATTAGCCACTTATTAGGCTACATTTTTAGATAAGGATTACCATAGTGTGGCTGCTTTGGGGATGTAGGGTAATGTAGATTAAATAGTGTAAATTGTTTAGTTATTTGTGTACAAATAAAATGTGTAGCACATATTGTGTAAAATTAATTGTGTGGTGCGTTTGAAAAAACATTATGGTAAATGTTGCGAACGTGTTTAGCACGATTGTTGTCTACGTAGGGAAAATATGTGAATTGTTGGGTAGCTAGTTTTATTTATAGGCAGTAAAAAATACTGAATTGATAGAAACATGAATATTAAGTGCATTAGGTTGTTGTGGTCGTAGATAATGTCCAAAATGCAAGACTTGTTGTCTTTTTTGCGACGGTCTCGTAGAAGACGGACCGAGTAGGTTGAACATGTCAAGATGTGAGTTTAAGATGGTCCGGGGGGAGGGCCTAAATGAGATGAGTATTCACGAGCTGAGGAGCTGCATCCGGAGGGAGTTCGATACGGAGACAACAACGAATAAGCTTGTCATCGAAGCGGTAACCTGCACGAATAGGGGAGGGCAGGGCATATGGGAGTTACACAAGGTGAATGGTAGCGTTACATGGGACCAATAGATGCAGATTGCTACGAATCCTGAGGTGGCAATATAAGAGAGACCGCAGGTGTATGTGCACTTCGTACATTGGGTGCCATTAAGCATTGATGATTTTGGTGCCAGTGAGAGCGGGGAAGCGTAGGCAGTATGTGAGGACGGGAGCACGTAATGTGCTGATTTCGAGAAAGACTATTATAGAAGACTTGTAGATAATTTTGTTCAAAATAAGGGGTGGGAGAATGGTGGTTGGCCCACATTGATTGCCACGAGTTTCTACAAAGCCAGCCGGATGAGTAGGAGTCTGGTGAGGACATCGACCCAGGCTCAAATGGTAGCGAGGAGGACACACCAAGGGTGTAGGGGGTGCTGGTCCGGAGGGTGGAATTGTGTCAACGGCTATGCCTTATGTGTCATCCAGACGGGATGATCTTGCAGTGCGGTCGCCTGTACTACAACAGGACCACGGATCCCAATGGGGGTTTGATGATGACATCATGCTAGTTGGGCAGCGCTTCCCATACAAGGTTGGCGTGCAGCAAGCTATAACACAGACACAGTATGTCGTGTCCATCAGCCTTATGCACCAAGTGCACAGGTCTAACCCAGCTCATTACACAGTGAAGTGTCTAGTGGAAGGCTACCCTGGTAAGATAGTGTGCACAAGGTAAAGAGCTATAGCACGGACTTCACAGTCACGGTGCTGATCGACCACACTTATGAGTTGAGTGAACCGTAACAGCAGCATCAGAACATCACTTCTGCATATGTGGCAAGCATCATCAGCCACCTAATTGCGGAGGATGCCTCCATCTCCCCCGAGATGTTGTTTGTCCGATGTTGCCAATCTGCTTGGTTATCCAGTTAGCTACAACAAGGTCCGATGAGCAAAACAGAAGGTGATTGAGTCCATGTACAGGATGTACGAGGAGGCATACAACCTTGTGCCAATGGTGCTTCATCAAATTATCGAAGCAAACCCCTGACACATACATAAACAAGATGGACATAATAGATCCTGATGGAGGCCCTAACCGTTACACACTACACCGTGTGTTCTGGGCATTCGTCCAGGCCATAGAGGGCTTCAAGTTTTGTCGTCCAGTACTCACAATGGATGACTCTTACCTTACCAGGAGGTACAAGGAAACCATTCTCACTACGATGCGCGGCAGATGCAAATAACCAGCTTCTTCGAGTTGCATTTGTCATTGTAGAGAATGAACATAAATAGTTGGTTGTGGTTCCTCACAAATGTCAAGCGGGTCGTTGTGGGAGACCAACCTAATGTCTGTCTTATCACAGACCGCAATTCAGGGTTATTGTTCATGCTCAACACCATACAGAATAGGACACAATTCCCTTCCAGTGGAACGATATGGAAACCCGGTGGTGCATGAGGCGTCTTGCATCAAACTATTTTAGCCAGTTCCACAGTAAGGACCTAATGAAGACCTTTAAGAAGCTGTGTATGCAAAACCAAAGGCGGAAATATGAGGTCATCTAGAGGGAGCTTGAAGAGCATACTGCTAGGCATACCAGGGAGGCCCCTCCGGAGCCACATGAGGGACAACAGGGTGCTAGAGGGGCATCTAGGGGCCCCATCAATTTCTCCGAGTGGATAAATATCCATACTCCCGAGTTGGAGAAATGGTCACAGCTGTACAACACCGACGATTTGAGGTATGACATATGACATCCAACATGTTTGAGGTGTACAACAGTGTGCTGACAGGTGTGCGACGCCTCCCTATCACCACGATTGTTGACGAGACCTAGACTCGCACAGTCGGTTATTTCATCAATAGAGGCACCATAGCGAAGCAATAGTTGGATGAAGAGAAATAGTGGTCTGAGAACATACAAAGGTATATGGACAAGAAGATGTAGAAGGCTCGTACGCACGACATTCGGGTGATCGATAGCTCAGTGAGGAAGTACGAGATCCGGTTGAGGATGCCCAGATCGAGCACGCAATGGACAAGGGAAAGACAGCCATGGTCCCTGATGCTCATGCTAAGTGGGTGGTTACTTCTGAGGAGGTCATGGAAACCCAATACAAGGCTGACTTCGGGACTGGCCGCCGCGCCCGCAGGCCTGTAGGAGACAAGGGAAAGGCAATGATGGGGCCTAAATACTGACTTCTTTTCGATCCACCAGTTTTTTCGATTACAAAAGGCGCACATGTATCCTACGTGTAGATTGGGTTGATGATTCATGCATGTTGTCGTTTCTACCGTACGAGTAGCGGGATAAACAAATGCACGTAACCAAAACCTTCGTGCCGTGTAATTTGCACATACATTACGAAATCTTATTATCGGAGTTGAAATCTCAACTTTCAAATTTAATTCCCAAATTATTCCCTATTTAATATTTTGTTCTCTTTTTAGAAAGAAATCGATTGTGCAAGCACTACATTCGTAACAACAACGCAGGTGCAAACCCTAATTCCACATAGTCATGTCTCTGGACGCGAGATAGTGCGATGCAGTGCATCTTGCTAGAGTTGAACGCGTCCAGATAAAAATGGAATAGAGGACCACAAGCCACGAGGCTTGTGCTGAGTGGCTCACCTCTTTGTGTCTCGAGTGAGAAGGAACCGTGCAACCGTGAACACGGTGACACACACAGTAAGCTCTAGGGGCGGCTGCACAGCATGGGTGGCGCGGCCAAGGCGCTGTAGGGAACGCAAGGGGGGGGGGCTTGGAGGTGATGGGGGACATGGAGGCGTCCAGGAGATGCAACGGTGGGCCCGCCCGTGCGTGGCAGGCAGCTGCAGGGCACGGAGGCACGCGCGTTAGCTGGTGTAGGGAACCTGGGCGCAACATGTGGCATGTTGTGCTCCGGCTAAGCGGCAGAGCCATGTCGTGCTCGGCGTGAGCGGGAGGCGACATATGTCGCTTGCCGCTACGTCCGTGGTGCCATTTTTACCAAAACGACGGAGATAGGGCTAGATTTGCTATTTCGTGGCGAAACAGTGCCAAAAACTCCTTGGATTTGGCACGACACATCGGACGCAGCGATTTGGACTTTTCGTGCGAGGCCAGGATACAACAAGCAAGGGTTCATCACTTCATCTCGAACATTTTATGACACTATTATTATTACAGTTTAGTAATTTACCGATTCTCCTATGTGTAATGTGCTGCTGGTATCACTCTGGTCAGGGCGAAAAATACCCTGTTTGTCTAGAATGAATTCCATCTTTGCCACTAAGTTCTCCCAAATGAAGTACGGCCCTAACACCACCTATTACCACCACCTATTACCAGAAGGCACCGCTTAGTGGCGAAGATGGAATTGTAATTTTTCCCTTTTAGTTATGCAAACGATATAGTTATCGGGTTGCTGGAGCAATGTTTGTTTGGCAACTTCATCATTATTATTTATTAAACTGCACCAAAACTCATGTGTAACTAATTGCTACATAGGCACAATCCACCATCTGACCATCTTATGCCTGTGCAGTATAATAGCCTAACGCAACAATAAATAAGGTGTGATTAAGATCATAAATTAACCTCACTAAATTAAGATCTGCCGGTCTGTTTGTTAGGCAAGCATCTGCATTGTCATCTATAGAACCGATGCCATAAATTACGCAACACTGTATTAAGAGTACTTCCTCTCCTCGAAGGAATCACGTGTCAACACACAGTGACATTTGGCACCAAATACTTGAGATCACGCATGCAGCTGGTTTTTATCTAGCAGCTGATCCCTTGTTCTTGTTTTAGGCATGCAGCTCTCGCGGAATTATTTACACAAACCGTAGAAGAAAAGCGAAACTTTCTCTTTGGCTACCTAGGATAATTAAAGTGGGACCTAGGTTGGTGGTTTAACCTGCTGATTTGGCTAACTAATCAGTTGAGGTTACCCTCTCTCCTCTGAATCTAGACAGAACAAAGTATTTGCTTTCCTTTGGCCACTCACCTCCCTTCATTTCCATGCATCCTACTGGCTTAATTTCTTCTGCTCTGAAGTCTCTGAACCTAGACAGAACAAAACCTTTCTCTCATTGCCTGGTTTTGCTCTGAAGTCTGAACTGAAGACGAGAGGCACGATCGGCTTGCTGACAAAAATAAAGTTAGCAGGCAGCAATCAACCCACGAGCTGCCTTCTGGCTTCCAGGGGGCAGAATTAATGGTACAGAAGCTAGCATTGGAGTGAGCGTCATGTCAGTGTGCGGCAGCCGCAGGTCTTCACTCTTCAGCCTTCGCATCAGACAACTGCTCTCTCGATCACGAGGATCATCGCATATTCACATCGCTGCCCGTGCTTTCTTGGCTTTTGTTATTGCCACTGTTGTGCTTTTCCTCGATAACCAATCAAAATGCCTTCTCACTTGCGAATGTGAAAAGTCGAGACTTACATATAAGTTAATCATGTTGTACTGTTGTAGGCTTGTAGCCTTGTAGCTAATCAAATAAACAATTGCATGATTGTCTAAGGTCCGGAATTTTGCGGAAATTTTACAGAAATCAGAAATCAGTTTAGTTGGGTCTAAGATCAGTTAATTTGAAGTGGTGTTTTCCCCTGAAAATCAGCGCAACTTGGAGCAATTGTTGCAATATGGAGCAAAGTTCTTCTTCATGGGAACTTCGTCTTACCTAAGGCTGATCCCAATGGGTGGTTTTTACTACGCTTATCAGATGAAAAGTATTTAGATACCACCTTCCTAATGCATGGTATCTTAGAGTGTGGTATTCTAGGCTTTTGATATAGAGTATTTACTAGTATTTCTACCTAGGATACTGTGTATAAGTGGTATCTAAATAAGATATCACCGCTTCTCTCTCTCTTCGATTACTGATCCACATCGATTTTTTGTACATGTGGCGTTTTAAAAAACTTGCCAAGGTGGAGCATTGGGACCAGTCTAAAAACATAAACGATTTTAGTGAATTGGACCGGGTGTAAACTTAGTTACAAATTGTTCAAATGTCTTCTTTTAGTTACACGCACATGCTCTAAGAGCCTCTATCTTACCTTCATTAATCATTATCTTTATTAAAACGAAAAAAAAGAACCGAGTCTTCATGTGGAGTCATTTGGGCCGCAAAAGAAGCCCAAACCCAATTGCCTATAGGCCAATCTTGTAGTGCTAGTTTAGCTCCTTTAAATAGTGACATGTTATTGGTGTGGGTATTTATGTACTTTACACGATGAGATATTACTAATATAAATTAGAGGTTTTTTCTAAATAAAAACGAAGCTCAGCTCCTTTAAATAGTAGCACCTCCCCTTTCCCACACAAGCATGCACAAGAAGAGCAAGTTATATGTCACGATCACTGTGAGCCCCGAATTCACCGTCGGACGCCGCATGACGCACTACTACAAAGCATGCAATAACAGATGCCTCATCATAGACGGTTCAAAAGGAACCGTCTGTGTTGGGTCTATCGGGACCGAACATAGCCTATCATAGACGGTTCTTATTATGAACCGTCTGTGATACGCACCTATCACAGACATTTTTTTAATAGAACCGTCTGTGATCATTCACAAACGGTTCTATTAAAAAACCGTATATGATAATCACCGTTATCATAGACGGTTTGTAACTAGAATCGTCTGTGAATGATCATAGACGGTTCTATTAAAAAACCGTCTGTGATAATCCGTTATCACAGACGGTTCTTGAGAACAACCGTTTGTGAAATAACATAGATGGTTCTAGTTACAAACCGTCTGTGATAGTTACGTATTATAGACGGTTCTTAACAAGAACCGTCTCTGATTGTTGGACGGGAAACGAAAATTTGGACATAATGGGTAGGCTGCTGAAACTCGCTTTATATAACCTTGTGCTTGCGACGTCTCATACCTCCATCTCCTCCTCTACGCCATCTCTCATCCTCACACCTTGCGCCCCGGCCTCCCCCGAGCTTGTCGCCCGCGGCCTCCTCCAACTTGCCCTGGCCTCATCGTCACCGGCCTCCTCTGAACCGTCGCCCCCGGCCTCCTTCACCTCGCCCCGGCCTCGTCGTCACTGGCCTCTCACGACCTCGTCGCCCTCGGCCTCCTCCACTTCGTTGCCCGGCCTCCTACGACCTCACTCTCTCTACTCCCCCCTTTTGCTCTGTGATGTGGATTACTGAGAGCTAGTGTTAGTGCTCTGTAAATAGATTGAGTTGATGCTACTGTGATGTGGGTGATGCTACTGGTTATGTGTAGTTCATGTTGAGTTATTTAGTTTGGGCAAAAATATAGATGGTAGATCGCGCACTGTTCGGTAAAATCGCTATAACTTTTGCATACGAACTCGTATTGCGACGTTTTTTGGCTCGTTGGAAAGCTAATGAAAAGTTCAATCCGAAAATCCATATCAAATTCATTCGTGAGGCTCAGGAGACTCCAGACAAAGTGAAAACCCCTAAAAATGGTCATTTAGGACTTCAAAACAGGCTCCGAAGTTTTAGCAGCCGTTTTTTGTTTTTTGTTTTTGCAACAGAAAAGGCTATTACAGACGGTTCTGTCTGTGAAAACGTCATCACAGACGGTTCTGAACAAAAACCGTCTGTGAACGGTTCTTGTTCAGAACCGTCTGTGATGAGTTTTCACAGACGGTTCAAAAACCGTCTGTGATGACCGCATGTCATCATAGACGAACAAATTCAGACAGTTCGGAAACCGTCTGTGATGACGGTTCTAAACCGTCTGTAATGAGGTTTTCCTTAGTAGTGACGCCTCGCTGGAGTCCCCGCCCGGTCGCAGTCGTCGGTGCGGTCGGCCACGCCCAGTAGCTAGGGATTGTGGGCGGAGGTCGACGACGATGGCATCATTGTGGTGGTGCCAGCCTGGGGCTCCAAGACGCCGGCCATGTGCGATCAGATGCCAGGGCTGTCCCGGTGCACGTCCCTGGAGGCATTGGCCAAGATCGACAGCGCCTCGCCGAACACCGCCCGGCGCGTGGCGGTCTGGCTCTACGAGAGCCTCGGCCGCCACAGGCTCTATCGCGAGGCCGATCACGCGTTCTGGGACGCCACCGTTGCGCTGGTTGAGGGCGAAGGGGCCGAGCGGGAGCTGCCGGGATGGAATGCCCGCTCAAGGACGGCTTCGTCAGTTACCTCAGAGACTTCGCAAAGATAACACCAGCAATTCCTAAGCAAGTATTTACACTAGTAATGCATTTACATGTTTCGTCTAAAGTGATCATGCTTGCATATATGCATTCAATAATGCATTAGTTTCACGAAGAATTCAGAACAATTTAGAAAATGCTACCGGCTATCATGCATTTGGTAGCAACCATAAACATGTATTCAATTTGTTGGACCGACTAGAGGGGGTGATTATGAACAACTATCTTTTTCATCACCTTCAGTATTCAACTTTTTTTTCACTCTAGTATCTATGAAAACTATGAAGATTAAAGGCACAAGAACACAGCGGAAGTCTTGCGTTGAAACCAAAACCCCCCAGCTCAATAACTCTCGGTCGGTCTGATCACCGGGTCCGATCTGACCGTTGTTGCCTGGCCGGTCTGACTATCGGGTCCCGTCTAATCGCTGGCAGCAAGAACAACAGTCCGAGGGATCCATAAATCGACATAACTTTTGATTCCAACATCCAAATCCTCTGACATAGCTCATCAAGAAAGTCAAAAAATCTATTCCTATTGACCATCGAAGCCAACGTTTTACAAATTTCTTAACCGAGCTAAAGAAGAAAAACAAAAACTGAGGAAAATCAAAACTTAATCCAAAAGCTTGCTCATGGGTGGAAGATGGTCAAGATGACTTTAGATCAGATCTCACAAGTCCTAGCAAGCTAAATCACAGCAAGAGACCCAACCAAAATCCTTGGAACACAAAACCTCCAAAATCATCAAAGCTAGAACAAGAACAAGATAGAACTCATCTTGAGGCAATCTTGATCGGATCGATTAGAGGGATTCTAGTTTTACAGCCACTCTACTGTGGAGGACAAAAGCTCATACTTGAGCACCTAATTTCTCAATCCATCTCTCTAAAACCCTAGCCGCCTCTATTTCTTCATATTTTCCTAAATCACAAATTAGGGTTTCTAAGACTTGGATCGATGGAGGTGCAAATCCTGCACCCTCCCCTTTTACAGAGACTAGGTCTAGAGAGGAAACCTTATCTGACACCCGTTAAGCCCATATACAAATGGGTCTACACTCACTCATACTTCTCAAAGTGGATGACGAACTGGGCCTTCTGAATCTGTCTTTTTGTGATCTCCATCTTCTCTTGATCTAAACAGTCTCTCCTTTACGTCGTCCCGTGCCGCGGTTTCTCTAAGGTTATCAACCAGATATTTTGGGAAAGATACCAAAATATACCTTCTCAATCATTCTCTAAAGGCCGAGTCCAACCAACGTAAAGTAATCCCATGTTTCGCCACGTTTAGGTGTATTAATGGTTCTCTTCATGTCAACAAGTCTCCCATTTGGCTCCCACTGAAGCCACCATGACACTTGCACCGACCTCAAGCCACCTAATGATACTCGTTTTACCAAATTTCCCGTTTGGTCGTTCTTATCTATTTTGTGTCATGCTTGAGTCCAACCATTTCACCTAGCATCCACGATCATTTTGGACGTCAACTCTTCTAGCCTAGTCCTGATCATCCTCGCCGTCGACCGTAGTTGGCTTCAACCCACCTGCACAATAATAGACCAAGAAATCGATTCCGGGCACAGATTCCTCGCAACTTGACCCACATTAGCAAAAAAAACATGCATCATGCAATACATATGCACTGAATTACATGACTTTTTTCCCCAATCCCACGAGGTCACCACAAACTCACTGTGCATGACCGCTCCCTGGCCGATCTGACTGCCCACCAGGTTTGATCACCGGTGGCCAGCGGCCAGACTACTACTGAAATTTTCGTAAGTCCTAGAAAACATCCTCCCTGGACATTTCGGCAAAACTCTATCTAGTTTTGTCTCGAGTCTCCATTTTCCATTAGACTTGGTGCAAACTCACCTCCTAACACTCCCACATAAGTGTTTGATCACATTCTCCGAAATTCAACCTTTTCATCCCCGGTTGGTGTCGACGATCGAGTTGCCGATCTTACGAAATAAATAGAGAAAAATGGTAAAGAGTTCTTAGAAGAGAATGAGACTGCTCTTTATTGCTATGAACTGGCTATTACAGGGGGTGCCCTTGATGAGACAGGGGACTAATCCTAATTACACTGAGCGTAATGCTTGCTATACTGCAGAATCAGACTTGAAACATGAATCTAATGCCGATTACCGTGCTTCAATCTGCTGCAGTTCGATCCTCTCGTTCCTCCGTGTTTTATCTTTAAATAACCTTCGAAGAGGTGACAGTTATTCCTGAAGAAGACGTCTGTTTGAAGTAATGCGACTGATCGGAGCGAGGTGAGGATTGATGAAACATCAACCGTTCGGCGGTTGAATGTCTACGAGACACTTCAACCGCATGGTGGTTCTTGTCAGTGTCTTAGAACCATGAAATGTCGCGTGGTATGGAACAAATATAACATGTGTTCCATTCGTCACACGGTAAGGAATATACTCGGAGTTAGATTCGGATGCCAGTTCATTGCTTCTTATGAGCAGTCATCTGGTCGGGGACTGGATATAGGATCTCATCTGACCAGGATACTTATTATGTAACATCTGGATTCCTTACGACCACAGGGGTCGTTAGCCTTAGGAGTTACAACCATGAAGACATATTGTCTTTTATATTTCCTCGTCAGTCGGTTTGATCGTCACTTTTGGCCGGTCTTACCACCACCCCTGGCCTATCTGACCGCTGACTGTCTGATAGCAAATCCGACAATTTGCTCAAATCAAGAGTTGGATCCCTAAAAACCTCGACACCGATGTCAATTGTTTAACACTAAGATTATGATCATACACATGATCTCCACATAATTGTCGCAAGGAAAAAAAATTTAGATCGTAAAGAGCATGGAAGCTTCACCTGCTCTTAGCAGACCACATTTGGGCGTACTTGATAGGTGCATCGATTGAGTACTCCATGTTGTTGCATCCTTCATGCTTGAAAGCAGGAAAGCGATCGTTAGGTTGCTAACAACATAGATACAATGATTTGCATGTAGTTAATTAATAAGGCTTGCATCAGTTAACTTACAGATATATGAAAACATTTTCCAAGTTTCTCTCTCTTTTGAAGATTCTGTTCAAGAAATAGTTGCACAAGTGGTCAGCGTGGCGAATTTTCGGATAACAGTATTTGCACAAAACTACATCCATGTTATTTTTTTCTTTTTGGATTTTTTCAAACACAGCATCATGGTGAAATGAAATCGCCAAGGGTGATGCCGGGTCCCTTGGACACGAGCAAATTTTCCATTCGCACAATAGCAAGATACTTCCTTGCAGCCCCATGTGTGGGACTGAGCTCAATCTATCAGCCTAACCAACCCTACAGGGCGGAGCTTAAGCCAGGCGAAGGTGGGCCATGACCCCCTTTCAAATTGATATCACATTATGAAGTATTATTTGTTGCTACTTATATACTAATCAGGCATTAAGTTGACAAGTGTTTATTAGGATTTAGAGCATAATTACCTTGATTGGCCCCCATAAGTTTTGATTCAAGCTCCGCGGCCGCAAGCCCATACACATAACTATATAAGCACATACGCTACATATAATACCCTGAAATCATGTAGCAAAGCATTATGCAACAATGCAAGAACAAGGAATGAACTTACATTTTGCAGGCCATGGCATCCATTGCTTTCCTTAAGAGTCCTCAACTCATCATCTCCGGCACAATGCCCTGCAACTGGAAGAACATCGAAAGGATCACTACATCTTTAACTACAGGATACAACATGCAACTACCAATCTCAGATGAACAATCAAGAAACGAGAAGAACGACCTAATTAAGTCCCGGTAGAAAAACCGCGTTTGCTCCAAAAAAAAGAGTAAAAGGCTACTGAAGTTATCTTCTTTGGGGCATTCCGTCCAACACATGGCGAGAGCTAAGGAAAATGCACGGCGGCGAAGGCCGCGACCGTGGCGCTAGCTGTTCTGGGAGGGACCGCGCTTGCGGGGCGGCGGCGGCGGCGAGTCCGATGCAGCCGGAACCGGGCCGGCGCATTGGCGCGTTCTTCTCGGGAGCGCCCCTCACGTTTGATTTCTACAAAACAACCCACGAAAGCGGGAAACTGATAATACGCCTTCCAAGCAGCAAGGTGTGCAGTTCATGTTCGTGCGCTAATATACGTGCAGTCCATTCACTATTCCATACACGCCCCTCACATTCTTGTAAATCTCACAATCGCGCCCTCCGGCCGCCGCCGCCAGCCGCCAGCCGCCAGCCGCCGTGAGATCCCCAGGTATGTATCCCCCGTCGATCTACAGATCAACTCCTCATCACCATTGCTAGTGCTACGACTGCTCTACTCTACGTTTGATTCCGTTGGCGTTAGTGCAAAAGATCCCTACATCCTCCCTCCTTACCTCTCTTCGCCAGCGCCGGAGAAGAAGCGTCCAGGGCAGCCTCCTTCCACCGAAGCCGCTCCACCCTTCTGCTGGGCTGGCGTGGAACGGGCAGGAGGAGATACACCCAGGCTGATTCCTTCTGTTGGTACGGAAGCCCTAGCGTAGCTTGCTTGGATTGTCCTAAGAGGCTGTTTCGTTCTTTGCTGTGAGGAATCAAACCCAAATCTTTCCTTCTTTCCGAGATACTACGATGCATCCAGTTTGTTGCGGATTTGATTCGATTCTTGTTCTAATAGCAGCGGCTTAATTTTCCCAAAATTTTGGGGGACTTAAAAGTCCGCCCTTGAAACATGTAAAATTGCTTTAAGGTGTTCTTTTGAAATCAGTAGAATGTCACGCATTAGCTTGCTTTACGAGATAGCAGTTTGCTAGGGCAAGTCGGAATTGAACAATGCTGATTAGGGTATTGGCAAGTCGGAATTGAACAATGCTGATTAGGGTATTTTTATCTGTAGAAATGGATAGAAAGTTCATGGTTTTTTGGCCAATGTGCCATGGTATTATAATATCTGGCCCTAGACTGGTTATTTCCAAATTCCAAGAACCTATATCAAGCCGGCACTGACCACCGGGCACCAAGTGGTAACTTATCCAGCCCTGGTCTTCAAAACCCTGTTAAATGTCCGACACGCCATTTCCCTTTTCTCCATGAAGTTTCTGGTTCAGTAGTTCATACTTATTGTGAATTGACAGTGTTAAATTATTTTTGTGGAAATTAATTGAGGAAGAAAGGTTTCTTCTTGAACAAGTGCTCACAAGGCCTTCTAGTTTTGCTGTTTATTTCTTGAGTAGCAGCCCAAGGCCTAGACGACTTTATAGATTGTTGAGATTTGTTGGTGTATAATATTTGCATTGATCAATGAAGGGGCATCTGAGGCCCAGTTATGGTTTGGATGGGTCTTTACTTGCTTTAGGAACAGTGATATTTTTTGCGCAATCTTGGCTATGGGCCTAGGATGGATGTAAATTGTAAAGTTATACCACATTTAGGACAAGTATTTTCTTCTCTTGTTTTTTCATGATCTTGATAAATAGGTGGTGCCTGCTTCCTTTTTGCACTCTTCGCTGTGGTAGTATGTACTGGTGTGCCTTAAACCTTCTTGCATGGAGAAAGTGTCCGGGTGATTGTTTTAGAATTGTTGTAGGCCAACCAGAACCTCAAGTGTTAAAGCTTTGATATTTACATGTTTCTAGTTCTAATCTATAGTCTTAGTGGATATTGGTGATGAAATTAATCTTTTCCTGTTCAATGACTATCACAGAGTAAAAGAAGATGCCTTCACTTCAAAAAGCTTTGCCTCCAGAACTTGCTGATAATGTGCTCAGAGTAAGGCTCCTTTTGCGCCTTTTCTAATTGACATCAAATAACCCTCAGCATGACTTGTACATGGTAATGAGTAGTCGGTCCTGAAATTTCACATGTGAAATTGGAGTAGCTCTATCAGCGAGTTTACTGAGTTACCCTAAATTAAGCTTCGTCTTTTCCAAATCAAGTCTAGCATGCCTCGTGCAGCTTAACTCTTCATTATGTTTATTTATGGGAAATTGTTACAAAAAATGAAATAAAATCATAGCAGATGAGGAAGAAAATGATTATTTGCTGTTGATCGTTTTTTTTTGTCATGCTGTAGTTATACCGCGAATGCTTAAGGAGGGCTAAGTTCATTGGGCATCAGGTATACATATTTTATTTGAACTTTCTTACTATCCTGTTCACAATATTTCTCAACAGAAATCAGCTCACTCTGTTCTCCTCAACGGAGAGTAAAAGCTGAGTTGTTTTTTATTGTAAGAGTGCGCCAGGAGAACCAAAAGTCTAATTGCCTCATCGTCAGTTTGTGTGGCATTCCATATAGAATTATTGGAATTACTTCCCTGTGGGGTTGTCTGTTTTCAGGCAATTCATATTGATCTTCATAAAATATGGGGCAAACTGAAATATGTAAATTATGATTTTTTTTATACAATTGTAAGATACATGAGAATCAGTTACACAACATACAATAAAAGCCCATCATAACTAGTACTAGTAACTCTTCTCTCTCTTTTTCCTCTGATTTTATGGCATATTTGTATGAGATTGCACATATTTGTTTGACTGAGCTGTTGTATTTTGTAACCAGAAACACAATACAGAGCTTCTTGTTACGATGGTGAGGCAACAGTTCAAGAAAAACATGCACGAAACTGATCCAGAGAAGATACAGAAAATGAAGGATGAGTAAGTTACTGCTCCGTGTACAACTTCTTTTCTTGGATGTCACATCTTATCTTTTGTTACTTTATATTCTGGTCACAGCTTTTGTTCTGAAATTATTCCTTGCTGTGCAGTGCGGCAAGGGGCCTTATCAATCACATTCTGTACGAGTCCGAGAAGATGACAGGGCGCAAGTTCTCAGGTTAAGAAAGTTGAAACTAGGCTTTCAGCGTGTGCTGTATGAATAATAGTAAACAGCAACTTGATCTTCTGGCTGTTGAATTATTTTCTCTCTCCGCACAAGGACCAGCTAATGGTTCACTTGGTTGTTGAATTGTTAAAGCAGTGTTTTTCATCAGTCGCGCTTTACTGTGGTTCTTGATTTATTTGACCCAAACACGCGAAGTGCTAATTGGTTTGGTTATTGTTAAAATCTTCTCCAAGCTTGGAGATGGAAATATTCAGCAGTTTGAGATGGTCTTTTTTTTTGCTTCAAGCTTTCTGAAAACAGATGTATAACTTAAAACCCTTTCTCCTCGTGATGTATTGAGATTACACACAGCCAGTGCATATGATGATTGCTATTGTTTCTTGGTTCGGTCTCCATGGAACCAAACAACAGCCACAAATTTGCAAAAGTGCAAACCACAAATATTCGTGGCAATGGTTTTTCTGTCTTTTCTTTTTGGATGTTGGAAGTTTGGACTAAACCGCCACTGGAAGTATTTGAGGCCTTTTGAAAAGCATGCGACTATGAAATGCTTCTCTGGCAGTAATATGGTATGATTGCTTGCATTATGCTTAAAACTGAATATTGATGTTGCCTTCCTATCATTCTTTCATAGAATTGTTGTTCAGTGAGCCTGCAAAGCGCACTTTTACCAGTTCTACAGATCACAGAGGCATTTCGACCGTTCTTTTTCTCCATAAAAACAAGAGAATCAGTCCAAGCTTGACTTGCTGGAGTAACACAATGTGCCCAATTATTCATGGTCACATCTGTATATCCTGGATGATATATGTGTCCCTTCATACCTAACATTCATGGATATGATATCTCAACTTTTAACTGACGCGTCTGCATCCCTATGGAATTGTCACATTGCTCTCTAGAATCCGGAAAAGCGAGACAAAACTAATGGCATTGCATCAAAGAGAATAAAGAGGGATGCGGGAAAGGAACTGATGAGGATGATGAATTCATAGACCCTGGAGAGAGAAGGAGCTTTGGCCCTGGGAACTGTGACCATTTCAGTAATTCTCTGCAGGTGTGACAACTTACTGCTTGCAGGTAAATGATGGGGAAAGAACACTCCCTCCTGCTGCACTCAATGCCACAAAATGTTCACCCAGGCATTACCAATGGACCTCAAGGATGGATCCTTCTGCCTATTTTCGACGCACTCCTGAACTCCAGCCACTACTTTCTCTTTAACCATTGCATCATTCTGAGAATTCTTGTGGTTGAGCTCACTATCGTTCGTCTTTCCAGCACATTTCATCACCTGTAAAAGCCATTTTGATCACTAGTCCTAACTCACGGGTTGTCGAGGAAATCGCCGATCGTGAAAAAGGCGACCATGATTGTCAACAACGGGGGTGTCGTCTAGCCCAGCGGCATGACAAGATAGCAGCTCCTATGAGCCTATGGCCTCACCTGCATACAGATGAATCCTGATTTTTTTTTAAATAATCTATTTTTATTAGAAATTACAACATTATACCTGTGATATTTTTTTAACAGAAATATACGTCTGTCGCCGAACCATTGAGCGACTGGGATATTTTTTTAACAGAAATATACACTTGTCGCCGAACCGTTAGGCAACTGGTCCCAGTCGCCCAACGGACAAGCGACAATAAAGTAAGCGCCCAATAGATAAGCGACGTTATTGCAGTCATCTAACGGATGGGTGTTAGGACATATCGTCTAACCGCACGGCGACAGGATCCCTGTCGCCCAATGGTTCGACGACAGGAGGCTGGGGACTTGTTTGTTATTATTTAATTCCTTTTTAAAAAATATTTGAAAGTTAATCTCGACCTATCCATAACTTAAAAGTAGAAAATCTATGTGTGAACCATGTATAAGACCATCCGTTGAACTGAGCGTAAATACACATATAGTCTGAAAATCTTTTTGTGGATTGATAGGTGGTGATCTTCATCACTTTGTGGTCGTAGACCATTTCGTGCCCACTTCCAGAACTCGTTTTTTTTTCATGTTGTTGGATGCCTTGCTACGCGAAGAATTGAATGCGAAAAGACGATGAGATTTAAAGTTGCGAATTAAAATAGACTTCATAATAAAGCTTAGAATAAAACGGCGCACAGGGTTTGGTTACGTGCATAAGAAACAGCATCATGCACGATGCAACAAACCGAAGTACTCCTACGATACATATACGCCTTTTTGGAATGGAAATAAATTCGACCTTCCGGGAATTGGTACGGAATGGTCCGATCTACTGCGTGGACCGGGACTATTTTCCCTTATTTGCTAGGTCGGCGTTGAACTCCTCGCCGGCCTCTTGGGCCTTGGCCGCCATTTCCCTCTTTCTCTCGCGCTTCCTCTTGCGAGCCTCGCGCTCCCTGCGCATGCACGCCTCGAGATAGCTTTCGTCTCCCGACATATGCGCTCGTTTTGCTCGTCGGTGCGGCGTTCCTCCTCCCGGATCTCGCAGGCTCTCTTGTCATCCCACTCGTCGAAGTCGAGAGACCACTGGTCATGTGGGTGGATCTCTTGGTCGATCCACTTGCGGTAGCTACATAGCTGATCCGGGGACTACAGGTAGACAGGAGAGGTTGTTAGTGTGTACTTTGAAAGAGAAATAGTAGGGGAACACACTTTAACTGGTCCTTACCGGCTGCTGATAGCTGCTCGTGTCCCAACGTCGGTCGGGATAATCACTGGAGTAGTTCGCGCAACCCCAGTAACGCATGCCCAGGCTCAGCCGCTGCTTAGACTTGAAGAATTTGCATGGGTCCCTGCACCAATAGAGAGGCGGTGTCTCCCCCTCTGGCGGGTGTTGCAGCGAACGCTCGGTTAGAACGTTCTGGAAGACGTTGCTGCTACGGGGGGCCTTATTGTGGAGAGCTGCCATCTTGGCAAGCTCCTCTTGCCGGACCCGGGCCGTAGCAGCCCTTGCTTGGTCGTCCCGCGCCCCAGCAGCCCTTGCTAGTTCACGGATCTCGTTCCATTGCTTCTACAGCTTGTCCATCCTGACGTAGTGAACCAAGCTCTGGTGTAGTGTTGGGTTTGGTTGTGTAGTGTTGTCTCCCAGATCTCTTCCACTTCCTTTTATAAGCCAAAGGGTTGGCATGGAGTGTTGTCCTTTGGTCTTCTCGCTGAAAAAAGTAGCCCCGTTAAGTCTTGTCACTGCACAAGGATGGCTCCTTTGGTCTTGTCACTGCGCAAAGCTGCCCTATTTGGTCTTGTCACTGCGCAAGGCTGTCTCTTTTGGCCTTGTCATCGCGCAAAGCCGCCCGTCTGGTCTTGTCACCGCAAAGTCGCCTGCCTTGTCTTGTCATCAGTGCAATGCTTTGCCTGTCTGGTCTTGTCACCGCAAAGTCTGTCTTCTTTGGTCTTGTCATCGCTTGTGGCCGCCTGTGGTCTTGTCACCGCAAAGCCGCCCGTCTGGTCTTGTCACCGCAGTAAGGTCAAGTTTCCTTTGGTCTTTGTCATCGCAAGAAGTCGCCTCGTTCGTCTTGTCTTCGGTAAAGCAACACTTCGTCTCGTCTTGTCATCTGCAAGCTAACACATAACCCGCTTTGTTAGCCTCTCATGGCTATAAATGCACACCCCACGCTCCGAAAGTAGGACCATTCGACCCTTGAAACCATAGGAAGAATAATCTTCTCCATCGTACAGTAACATACTATGGCAGACGCCGAGGGACCAGTCCAACCGGGGTCGGTGAAGCAAGACCTTCCCCTCGAAAGGAGGGAGGACTTCCGCCCTAACTACCGGTTGATGCCGAACAAGCGTGCTCAACCGGTATGGACGAAATGCGGACACAGGGAAGACACTGTCGTGTAGGTCATGGACGCCCCTTTCGATGGCGGACGCATTTCTTCCGATGCTCACACTCTGGGGTATAATTAGCAAATAGTTTGCTTCATGTTACTGCTAATAGAGCCTCCATGTTAACCGTCCCTTACAGCATATGGCAAAATGTGACCTTGTCCACTGGATCGATTCTCCCCATGAACGACATATTGTGATGTACGTGGATACATTGTGGGACCGAATCTTTTAGTTGGAGATGCGGATTGACAATCTCAACGAGCAAAATGATGACCTCTGCCAACAGATGCAGTGCGAGAGGGGCAACAAGAAGGTCGTGAACATAGGAAGTTCCTATGATCCCACATGCTGCTGCGCGAACCCTAGCTGCATATGTGCGTGCCACTACAATGACGGCTAGCCACGTCCGAGGCGCCCCCTATACAACACTCTATATGGGTTGTGCGAGGCACCTTCTACCATTAGACACGGGCAAAGAAGTTTGTAACTCGGTAGTCTCCCCTTCTGTATGCAATTATGTTCAATCTCATAAAGCATGTAACTAAATGGTGGACACATCATTGCTGTTGCCTTTTATCGAGTTGACTGTTGCATCGAGGTGTCGCGTGCATTAAGCTATAGGCGTCGATATGCATTGAACAAACATGCATTGTATGAATGAGTACACATAAGAATACAAAAGTATTACAGGCATCACACATTAAGTGCAAAATTTAAGTATGACATAACGAACAAATGTACAGCCAGTGCAGGGGGACGCCCCCTACTAGCCCCCCCAACCACACCCCCAGCATCCCCTCCCGCGCCACCACCGCCCACTCCACCTCCGCGTCCTCCCCTACGGGCTCGCTTGGGCCCCCTTCTCTGCGCTGGGTGTTGGGGCCTCGGCCATGATGGCGACGAGGGCTGAGAACGAAGGCCTCTAAGAACCTAGTTGTACGCCTCCGCAAGATTAGTGGTCATTATGCCGTACCTTGTCCCGTCAGTGTCATGCAGCAGAAACCACTTGTCTAATGGCTCGGCCTCGATCCAGTGGGAGAAGCACTCAATGTTCCTCGAGGTCCTCCTCCTCAGACCAGCAGGTTCAAAGTCTGGTCCTTGGTTCCTCTCGTCCACATGTTTCTTGCTGTGCTCATCCAGCAACGCCCATAAAGCGTCAAATTTGCGCTGCTAGTTCTGCATTACCAGTCTCTTGAATAGCTTTACCAATGGTTGCTTCGGGAACTTCTTGAAGAAGTTGGCCCCCAAGTGGCAAATGCACCATCTACTCCTCATATCCGGCCAAGGGAACGGCTCCTCGGGGTCTTTCTGAAGTTTTCTTATGGCCTTCAGCATCCCGGTGTGGCGATCATGGATCACGCACACACTAGGACGAGCTCCAACAACTCCCACCCTCACATGTCGAAGGAACCACAACCGGCTGTCGTAATTCTCACCTTCCACGAATGCGATGGCCAATGGTAGAATTTGATTGTTCTCATCAACGCCAATGGCCGTAAGGATCTGCCCCTTGTATTTCTCGGTCAAAAAGGTCTCGTCAACTGAGATCACAGGCAGCATATGCCTAAAAGCCTCGATGCAGGCACTGAAGGCTACGAAGGCCCTATGCAATATCGAAAAATCTCATGGATTTTTAGATGGCTTGTCCTTTACAGCAGTGTATGTGCCCGGGTTTCTCTCCTGCATCACCCCAAGCATACGAGGAAGGTTGCCATACACCGCCTCAAAAGACCCAAACCGTCTTTCCAAAGCCTTCTGCTTCGCATGCCACGCCTTTGCGTAGCCGATCTTGTACTTGAATTTCTTCTCAATAGCCACTATAATGTGCTTGGCCTCTACATCATTTTTCTCCACTGTCTCTTCATACATCAAATTGGCTATGAAGGTCGATATTAGGTTACGATGCCTTGACAAAACACCGCTGAGCATGCAGGAGTGCGGCTTCACCTTCGAGACAATCCAGTGAGTCTCATACTTCGGTCTATGTGTGTGCACTCGCAAAGGACAACCGGCCTGCTCGCACTTGACGGTGTACTACTCCTGGCTAGATTTCACGACCCGAAACGTCCGCTGCATGGACATAGCCCACAGCTTAATGGCATCCTGCAAGGATGTCTCATCAGCAAACATTGAGTGCAACCGAACCTCCGTTGCATGGTACTCCCACGGCGATTCGTGCTCGTCATGCGTAGCTACACCCTTAGTGTCAAATCTGTTCCATTTCTAGGGGATGGGAGCTCCGTCCTCATCGGAACTGTCCTCATCATCCTCCTGTACAGCTTCCTCTTCAGCCAAGGTCATCCGGTCATCGCTATCCATTTGACACAATATATACTCCCTATACTCTCCTTCATCAGCCTGTCCTGTAGGCTCACCATGCGGTGACCGATCTTCCTCTCCTGTATCTACCGCGTCGGGCTCGTCGGGAGCAACATCCTCCGAACCCTTCATAACACCGGCCTCCGGGTTCTCTTCTTCACCAACATGTTGGGCACCCGAGCTACTCCCACCACCCAGATGATATCTGGCGGCGGGGCTCTGCACAGCTTCTTTTGGGCATGCTTGCACAAGTAGCACACACTCGTATCCACAGCGCCGACAGCCTTCTATAAAGCCCTTCCACACAGTTGTGCGCATCAGTCTTCTCAACTCCCATCTGCTGTCCGTGGGTGACCGGCTCCAAAGCCCTTGTATGACGATGTTGCACACCTCAGGGTCCAAGGAGGAGCTGCGAGTGAGCCAGTGCATCACATCTACGATTTGTGCATTCTCGCCATTTGGGTGTACCAGAGTGGCTTGCCGAAAACTGCTCAAGTCAACACCGCACGGACCTTCACGAACGGTGCCAACACCATAATTCACTTTCAATGTAGTGGGTACAGGCATGACTTATTGTCTGCCTGCAAATATTTCCAATATTGCAACTAGTTAGATCGCAACGCATGATATGCAAGTATTGCTACACTGTAATTTACATTTGTACGACCCTTCGCCTATCGTGAACAACTACACTACAGCATGGCCAAGGCGTCATTCGTTCCCTCAGGTAGAGGGCACAATGAACGTACAATACACTATTCTGATTCATCCTGAAATTGAGCTATTCTATACCAGGCATTATCTGATTTTGATGCTAACTTGCAATCCGAAATGCTACAAGTGGCTTTTCAGTCTTCTACAGAGGTATACCAATTACCTAAGTCAATTAGTTCATACTAATTAACCTGTACTAATTAGTCCACACAATTAATTCATCCTCCTCATGCGCTTGACCAGAGTAACCACTACTACTTACCATCTTTCTAATTATTCACAGAATTATAGTCGGTCACGCATACACCGACACAACTACAATACTTCTCACACACAACACTAATTCTCCCTCATGAACTATTTTTTTCTCTAACTTATGGTTTCTACCGCTGCTACTTGCATATAAATTAACAACATTATGATTTTCTACTTTTTTTCTCTAACTAAAATTTTCTACGGGTACTACTTACACTATTATTTTAACTACACAAACTATTTACTTACTACAAAGAAATACACTACAAGGTAAAAAAATTTACCTCACGGACGAATCTTTCCTCCTCTTCTTCTCCCTCTCTTTTCCCCCTTTCTTTCCTCTCCTCTCCCTCTCTTCTTCTTCCTATTCTCGCTCAGTTTTCTTTTCTGTCGCTCGGCCGGTGGGGGCGACTCGCGCGGGGGTTTATATAGCCATCTAGTCGCCGAATCATTGGGCGACTGGAAGGCTCCTGTCGCCATGCGGTGAGGCGATATGTCCTAACGTCCATCCGTTGGGCGACTGCAATAACGTCGTTTGTCCGTTGGGCGCTAACTTCAATGTCGCTTGTCTGTTGGACGACTGGGACCAGTCGTCCAATGGTTCGGCGACTGGAGTATATCTCTGTAAAAAAATATTATCGTATGTATAATGTTGTAATTTATAATAAAAATGGATTATTTTTTTAAAAAAATCGATGAATCCTCTGGTGGTTCATGATATGTTGATTTCAGCAGGTCAATGCTTCAGGGCCACTGTAATTTCTTCTAAAGTTGGAATCATGGCTGCAGTTGAAAGAGGAATGTGTCTGTGAGGCCACTGCCGTCCCTTTCTAGCTACTGCAGGCATGTGTTGCAGTTTTCTTTGTTTCTCTCATCAGATAAAACTGCACCAGGTAGAGCTGCATCTTGAATTCTTGATCTTGGCATCTTTCCCTCTATAGTAATATGAACAAGTACAATTAAGACACTGTGTATTCAGTAGCTGTACTAGGCAGTTGGCATTCTACCTTTGAGGCAGTGACTTTGCAACTCATTACAACAGTACAGCCATACCACATCTCATACCTTTACCTGGTGCTAGTGCCTTTACCAGCCAACTACTGCTGGAACCAGCGTGGCCTGTTCTACAAGTAGACTCAGACAATTGGTACCTCCCTATGCAATCATCTTTCTGTCTAAATCAGTCATGTGTGATCGTATCTTGTTTTTCGCGTGCGTGTCGCTTGATGAAGTTCTTGAGTGAAAAGGTTTGTTGGATTGGCTATATATTATATATTTGCCCCAACCCTTAACTTTCAATTTACGGAATGTCACGCAATTTGCATCAGCACAGGACACTTCAGGAGAACTTTACATTCTGAATTAAACATCACTTTCAGTATTCGTTGGAGACACATGACATGAGGTGTCCTCGAAGCGAAAGTATATACAGACCGTATCATTGTCATTTGTCAATTTGTCGAATATTTTTTTGCTTATTTAGCGCGTATTTACGCCCTAATTACAATTCTGACAGTATAGTTAGGATATTAGCAAAAGTGTCCATCCGGTCGCACGGTGGCTATGCGCCAAGAACGCTGACGCACGACCACCTTGCGCTAGCCTCACCGCACTGCCACGTAGCCCCGGCCGCCACTCACCCGGCCACGTCGGCGCGGGCCCCGCCACTCACACGGCTGGCGCACGGCGGCCATGCACCAGCCACGGGCGCATGGTGGCCGTGCACCAGCCAATTAGCCCCGCAGGTTAGGGTGGTTAATGCAGGTTAGTCAGGTAATTAATTAGGTTAGTTAGTTAGGTTCCAAAATTTGAAAGAATTTTAAAATGTAGTAATTGAGTTCAAAAAATTATGAAATTTTTTGTGGAGCCTCCTGACAATGTGTACTTGTTTGTGTAAAATTTTCATAATTTTATTCGTTTAGAATTTTTATCGCTATTTCGTATAAGTGTCCTGTTCGTACGAATTAATAAACGTCCGTGCCATGTGTTGATTGTGGGAAGATTTGAACCAGATCCTCCCTCTATTTTGGCATCCATTTGCCATGTGTTGATTATGGGATGATTTGAACCAGGCCCTCCCTCCATTTGCCATATTTTATCCACCGAAAGCATCAATCAGTCGTTATCCGTCTCATCCATCGAATCCATGTCCGCCGATATGGCTTAATTAGCGTGGGATAAGGATTTACTTTGATGCTTGTGGCTATAAATTCCTTCCGGCGTTTCATTTCGCGCTCGCTCGCTCTTCTACTCATTTAGGGGTGGAAATTGGTAAAGGATAATCCGTTTTATCCGATATTCGTATCCGGGAAAACGCAAATGTGGTAAGTAAAATCCGCATTCGGATAGTATTCATATCCGTATTCGGTGTTATTCGTATCCGTATTCGTGTTATTCGTATCCGGAAAAAATGGATAGTATTCAGATCCGTATTCGTGTTATTCAGATCCGGAAAAAACCGGATAGTATCCGGAAAAACAAATACTATCCGGAAAACGAATCTGAATAGTATCTGCTTTTGTCCCGCATACGATTATTTAATACTATTTGTTCTACCGAGATTTGTCGCAAAAGTTGTAGGATATTCGCATTCAATCAATTGAGTACATATTCGATTCAATTCAGATTCACATTCACGACATTCGATTCAGATTCAGATTCGAGAATATTCAATTCATATTCGCTTTTAAAAATAGAGATTCGTATTCGTATCCGTATTCGTTTTAAAAATAGGGATTCGTATTCGTATTCGGGACTATTCGATTCGTATTCGATCCGTTTCCACCCCTATACTCATTCATTTCATTTCGCGCTTGCTCGCTCGCTCGCTCTTCGGCTCATTCATTTTATTTCGTGCTCGCTCGCTCGATCTTCTGCTCATTCATTTCATTCTGCGCTCGAAGTCCAATTAGGTACAATATCCTATATATCATTACGTTTATTCCATATTTTCCATTGGAGACACCAATTTAGGAATTTTATATAATTATTAGAGTTTTGAAGTCATTTTTGTCACTGAATTAGATATTCATCTGGGAAATATAATGAGATGTACTTTCTCTGTTAGAATGTGCAATTCTTTTTGCCTTTTAGGAAACTTTGTATACAATAACCAGAGTACTTGCTAGCCTCATAGAATTAAGTTTCTAAAAGGTATAATATCGTATCTACAGCTAAAATGTCTACATATCCAACTAAAACATGCGTGTATTTTTACAAGATTACATTGATCCAACCTAGCTTAGTGTCGTGCTTTTGATATTGCAATTAGCAGCTGCAAATTGCAAATGATTCCCAAAAAAGGTCCAAGCTATTCTACGAGTTGTCTGATCTCTCATTTTTAAACTCAGAAGGTCTACTATGTTCTATAAATTGATTGTCATATGCTAAGTTCCACTCAAGCTAAAATATGGAACAAACGTTATTAACCGCCGTCGTTCGCAGGTAGTAGTAATTAATTAATTAAGTAGTATACGTTATTTACAGTGTTTATTAGTTACGAAATATACGTTATTTACAGTGTTTATTAGTTACGAAATAATTAGTAGTAATTAATTAATTAAGTAGTGTATATTAATTTGTAGTGTTAGGTAAAGCGAAATAAAATAATAAGAAATGCATTCATCGAAGAATAGAGGAGCATAATGTAATTAAGCTAGCTTATCATGTAACTTACCCCAGGAAAACTACTCTGCAATTAATTTACAATCTTTTATGTTCATTAGTCACCATCTCACTAATGTTCTCTCTATTCTATGTGTTGCAAGCCATGTCACTACCAGAGCTACTAGAAAAATTCGACGATAAGGACCACCGATGCAAACTGTGGCTCACCGCTGACACGGATGGCCCTCCGCCCGGGCGCTTGAGGGAGGAGGGGCTCGGCTGGCGCCGGACGATCGCTACGTCCCGATCCTCCGGGACGAGGCTTGTTGCCCTTTGCGAGGATGGTCTCCGTCGGACGCCAGTTCACCCTAGACGGCAGCTTGCTGTCCGCACTTGTCGATAGGTGGAGGCCCGAGACGCACACCTTCCACTTTCGGTGGGGTGAGATGACGATCACCCTGCAGGACGTCTCGTTCTTGATAGGTCTCCTGGTCCAGGGTGTGCCGCTTGTTCCAGGCCCTCCGAGTGTGGACTGGAAGGCCAAGCTAGAGCAGTGGTTTGGCCAACCTCTCCCAGAGGGTGCACGTGGTGTCCCCCTGGCTTGGCTGAGGCAGTTCAGCGAATGCCCGCAGGGTGCACCTGACGAGGTCGTTAGGACGCACCTCGTTGCTTACCTTCTCCAGCTCTTTGGTTGGATTATGTTTCCAACCACAAAGGGTGATTTTTTGAACCCCAGCTTCATCCACGTCGCCGAGTCTTTGGTTGACACGGGGGCTGAGCCGATGCCGGAGTACAGCTGGGGATCAACCGTCCTTTGCCCCACATACCGGGGGTTGTGTGATGCTTCACGGCGCGGCAGCGCTGGTACTAACCTGGTCATCTGCTACGTGCTCCTATAGCTGTGGAGTTGGGAGCACTTCACCGTTGGGCGGCCGACCATGGAGACAGTGGCGCACCCATACCCTCTCCCAAATGACCCCATAGACGCGCCCACCATGGGCTTACGGTGGACTGCTGCCCGTTTGCGCTGGGCCAGCGGAAGACCAGCGAGGTGCTACTCATTGTACCACAACGAGTTCGAGTCGTAGCACGAGAGCGACATCATCTGGTGTCCATGGCATGGTAATTTTTCGCTTTCGGTTGCGCCAAGACGGTCCGTTCGTCTGTGTAATGCGTCATGGATGCATTATCGTGACGACGACCGCCACCGGTGTTCTCACATATGGTGGAGCCTTACGCCGTGGCGCGTAATCGATAGCGATTTAGTTGATACCGGCGTTCGTGCCCCCGACAACAGGCCCACGAGCGAGTCGTACACCTATGAGTCAAACTTCATCCAAGTAATTTTTGCAGTCCTTACGTCTTCTTTTGTAACATTAATCTTTCCGGAAATGTAGGCAATCGAGGTCGGGTGGGCATATTCAGATCGCTAATGCACCAAAGCGAAGGATTGCGACATGGATGAACAAAGCTACGTGGATGTTCGAATGAGCGCGCCAGTCGACTCGAAGTCGTGCGGTGCGTACATGGAGTAGTACGTGCCACGAACGCGCGCAAGACTCACCATTCCTCCTCCAGAGCGCGCGGAGGAGTTGACATATCTGACGCACCAGGAGAGCCTCCGCCGCACGTATGATCGTCCGGCGCATGACATGACGACACTTACAACCTCGGTTCGCGGTTTCGTTGGCGACATTCGTACTTTTGTTAATGAACTCATTCGTATGTCACTACAGCCGAGCGATCACAGATGCAGAGCGCAGCGGACGACGCCCAACTTAGCCCAGATAGAACCCCGACGGTATATAAAAAAGTTTTGAAGCACATCTCGGGGGAGATAAAGAAGATAATAAAGAACTTGAGCTGCAGTCGTTCGAGGGACGACGTCCTGCGCATCGGGCACAAAGTGGGGGGGGGTGTGCTCACCCGCTAGGTCACCACGACCTAGCGAGTCTGGCAGGCGTCGTAGCGTTCCCCGTCAGTCATCCGTGGGCCAGGTCGCTGTGGAGGTAAGTCGCTATGTACAAATTTACATTCAGTTCTTTTAGTTATGCCTTATGTTCCGCTAACATGATGCCGTTCTCTCGCCGTAGGTCCGTCGGGATCAATCACTTATGTCGTCCGGACCCGGTACACAGACTGGCGCTCCCCCTCGGTTATCTGCACTGTACATCCGAGAGGTACGAGGTTCTTAGTTTGCGTCCAGAGTGTTTATTTGTACTAACATCGTTCCGTCTTGCAGCCTTCAGTTGCCCGTGGGGGTGATGGCCGCGGGGGTGACGGCCGCTGGGGTGACTGATGACGACGATACGGGCCTCCCAGCTCCTGCCAGGGAGCAGTACACGACGCCAGGGCACGGACAATGGCAGCCAGGGTTTCTAGCGTACGCAGGGCAGAGCTCCTCTGGGTTCGCTGCCCCACCGCACGTTCAAGGGCAGATGTCCTCCGGGTTCGGTACCCCACAGTTCATTCCAGGCCAGAGCTCCTCAGGGTATGCGGGAACCTCGTACGTCGGGGGGCCCGAGCTCATCCGCACAACCGGAGTTACAGGAATCGTACCAACAGAGTGGTGTTCTTGCTTCCGTCGTGGATGAATTCCTCGGAGGTGTCCCAGAGGTCGGCATGGCTCAGCAGGACGACATGTTCACCTATCAGACTGGTCTACCTCCACCTCAACGGTCTCCATACCCCCTCCGAACCGACACACGTTCTCCGGACCGGTGGACGTACTCCACAGGTCATGCTCGGCAAGAAAACAAGGCGCGCAAGACGCGACGCAGCGAAAGAGTGTGCAGAGAGTAGTGACTCGAATTTGAGTGAGCCATATAGTATCGCGTGTTGTGTGATTTTGTTTTACTATATTTGTACGCATATTTTGGTTGTTACGTGTGTATTCGAGCGCCATATTGTATATCGACATCTCCAATAGAGTTGCATTGCTGTTTTTTTATACATTCCAAGTCACACGAAATCATGAAACCCTAATTTCCGATACCTAAAATCAAAATTTTCGTAACGTAAATTCTAAATTTTTGAGATAATACCAGAACACATACAAAATTGCCACAACATTACACAATTAAGTGAACTGCGTGAGGAGAGCCTTCAAAATAAAATAGACCGTGTGTGTAGAGATATATATTCTTTGCTTTTCTGATCGCCCGTTATGTGCTTCCACCTTGTCACACTTTTTACTGTATTGCTTTTCTAATTATTGGTGAACCCTGCACCCTCTGTAGAAAGGAAATGGCATAAGGTATGTTGTCACATCAGCATTTTCCATCCTTCTAGGAATATATGGACAATAACGTCATTCTTTGCTTGTCTTATCGAAAGTTCCATTGTTTTAGAAAATGCCTGTGAACTTCATTGCTTGTCTTATCAACACAATTTAGTGGATTGTCAAGTGGATAAAATCAACAAAGCTCCCGCATCACATACACAGGTCATATAGAAGTGTACTTCATAAATGATTGAAAGCGAATTTCCAAATAAACCACTAGTGCAACCAAAAATAAATATAGAACTCAAAATAATGCGTACGGAAATAAATGCTCACAGGCACACATTCATTTCAAGTTTAGGACTTCCCATGTCCCAACAGTGAACTACATTTCAAGTTTAGCTCTTGTATGACATAGTCCTTTGAGAGCATAGAAGTATTTCTCTTTTTCCAACACAGAGAGAATGTAACACTGATCAATAACTATTGAAATTTGCCCCATAAGTGTGCACTGGGTTTATTTATCGATTTAGTGTGGATGATGTTCTTTAATACTGTATTGTACGATAGGCTAGATAACGTTGTGCATGAACCAACCGAGGAAAATACGTGGCATGTAGATCATACCACGATGTACCGTAACCTCCGACTCGTGTGCGTTTCGAAGGCTACGGTACATCGTGATATGATCTGCATGCCACACATTTCCCTCGGTTGGTCATGCACAACCTTATCTAGCATGTCGTATAATACAGATCATCCACGACAAAGAGTGTCCTATTTAACGATGTGTGCTAGTAGTCTCCGCGGTGGTTGCCCACGGTGGCGGTGAGTGTAGAAGTTGGCGATTCTGCAACATCCTCGTGTAGAAGTTTGCCAAAGAGTCCATAGTTGAGTATCGTAGAATTTTGCACTGTACATAACAAACAAGGCGGAAAAACATTACATTACTAATTACAACTAATTAACTACCACTAAACTAATTCATTACTAGTGAACTAATTAATTACCACTAATTAATTACCCCTAAACTATCTAATTACGACTACGGTAAATAGGCAAAAGCATAACACAAATTACCTGCCCTTCGGAGGAAGTAATCAATCACCCTTCTGGGAAGGCGAGTCTTGAAGCGACGGCGACGAGAAGCAACAAAATAGTTAACCTCCCAATAAAATTAGTTATGTTACATTCTCTGGGTTCTCAGCGACGAGCGCAAGAACGAGAATCGAAACGCAATTGAGATGAGCGAAGAGCGAGTGCCAGAGTTTGGTATTTATAGCTGAGCGGAGAAGGGGTCACGGCGTTGGCTCCGGGAATTCCGTAAGCATTGGTGCCGGAATTTCTGGACGAGGCGACAGATGTGCGGAGGAGGAAGGAGGGACGGTGGGAAAGATGGCCAGCACGAATTAACCCCACTATTTTGGCTGGCGCATGGTGGCCATGCGTCAATGCACACTAAACTAAATGTAGTTTTTTTTATACATTCTTCACATGAAATCATGAAACCTAAAATTGAAATTTTCGCGACTTAAATCCTAAATTTTTGAAACAATACTAGAACACATATAAAATTGCCAAAATATTACACAATTAAGTCCACAGCGTGAGGAGTTGAACAAAATAAAATTTATATTTTTTTGAGCTTGTTTTCTACATTTATTGATTCATACGAACATGACACTTATACGAAATAACGATAACAATTCTGAATGAATAAAATTATGAAAAATTTACACAAGCAAATACACAGTGTTAGGAGGCTCCACAAAAAATTTTATAATTTTTTGAACTCATTTGCTATATTATAAATTTCCTTCAAATTCACCGTACCTATTTTTCTAATTAACCTAACATCTATCTAATTAACCTAACCTAACTACTAACCTAATTACGCATCCTAATTACGCTAATTGGCGGGGCAGGGGTGGCTATGCCCAAGGCGCTGCACATGGCCACCATGGCTTAGCTAGCGGCCTGGCGCGTCGGCCGCCCATTATGTGGCGGTTTGTGTGGCGGGCAGGTCACTTGGCGTAGTCGGTGGCGTGGTAGGCGGGGTTGAGGCGGGCGCCGCTGCCTGCCCCTGCCCTCGTGGCGCCACATCGCCCGCGCCCGTGGCCCAGTGTCACCGCCACTGCGTTAGCGCATGGTGACCGTCTTGCCAACGTGGTTATTTTTGCTAATACGGTTTGTATACGGTCAAAACTGTAAATACGGTTAACAAACTGGCTGTATCGGCCAAAAATTCCAATTTGTCACAATTCAAGCAAAATTTTCATCTATCAACTAGTTCATTCAATAGTTTGGGCTGTTATATCGCTACTATAAATTAAGGCATAATTCAATCAAGCTTGAACTGTTCTTAAAAAAAAAATCAAGCTTGGGCTATTATATCACAACTATATATTGTTCATAAGGATTAAGGCATGTTCAATCTATTATGAATATTGTGTGTATATTCATGTGGCCCAATGTGCAATATATATAGAAAGTACAATGGGATATTACAAAAGAATATGCCATACATATATAAGGCAATACAAAAGATATATAAGGAAATACAAATGAATTCATATTCTAACACCCCCTTCAAACTCATGGTTGATTATACACATTGAGTTTGGAGAGAAAATAGAAATGTTGTACCCTAGTCTGTGGCTTCGTGAAGAAGTCAGTAATCTATAACTCTGAGGGCACAAACTGTAAAGCAAGTACTCTCGCCTGCACCTGTGAGTGAGTGTATGAAGCACCCGCACCAATGTGCTTGGTGGGCTCATACTTCATTAGGTTAAGGGCAATACTGATAGCACCTGTACTGTCAGACAAAAGAGTCATAGGTCCCACCACAGGTACTCCAAAATCTGCAAGTAGCCACCTCAACCAAGTAACCTCTGTTGTCACTGCTACCATAGCTCTCAACTCAGCCTGTGCACTCGAACGGGAAACTGTAGTCTGCTTTTTTGTCTTCCAGACAATCAGGGAGGAGCAAAGAAAAACACAGTAAGCAAAAAGAGAACGACGATTAGAAGGATCACTAGCCCAAGTCGCATCGGAGTACGCCTGAAGCTGTAGTGAGTTGGAGCTAGGGAAAAATAAACGACGAGACATAGTCCCACGCAAGTAGCAAGGAACATGAAGAATGTGACTGTAGTGAAGATGGGTAGGACAAGCTATGAACTGACTCAAGATATGAACAACATGAGCAATATCAGGACGAGTGCTCGCAGGATACACCAAACTCCCAACAAGATGGCAATATCGAGTAGGATCCTCAAAAAGATCACCATTAGCGGCATGAAGCTGAAGGGATAACTTCATGGGAGTCTCGGCAGTGCGAGTGTTATTCAGACCAGATCGATCAAGAAGATCCTGGACATGCTTCTGCTGGGAGAGGTAGTAGCCCTCAGACGTGGAAAAGACCTCAATCCCAAGAAAGTATGTAAGAGAACCAAGATCAGTCATCAGAAACTGCTCACTGAGATGCTTCTTCACATACATGATGAACGAGGAATCATCATTAGTAATGAACATATTATCAACATACATAAGAAGCAGTGTCCTACCCCGAGATGAGACATGGACAAAAAAAGCAGGATCATGGGAATTGACAGTGAAACTGACAGCGGTAATCACTGAAGTAAAACTCGCAAACTAGGCACGAGGAGCCTGTTTAAGGCCATAAAGAGCACGACAAAGACGACAGACGTGCCCATCGGGAACAGAATGCCCAGGTGGTGGCTGCATGTAGACCACCTCATGCAAAACACAATTAAGAAAGACATTCTTAACATCCAGCTGAGAGATAGATCACCGACGAACAGAAGCAACCGTAACAAGAGTGCAAACAGTGGTCATATGAGCAACAGGGGAAAAAGTATTATCATAGTCACGAACGTACTCCTGCTGAAAGTTGCGAGCCACAAGATAAGCCTTGTAGCGCTCGATAGTACCACTAGACCGGGTCTTAATCTTGTACACCCACTTACACGTGATAGGGCGAACATGCACATATGTCGGTACAATATCCCAAGTCTTTATACGTCGAGGAGCATCAAACTCCTCTGCCATAGCGAGCTGCCACCCAGAATGAGGAGCAGCCTTATGATAAGAACTAGACTCAGTGACAGAGAGAGCATGAGCTATTGGAGCAAATCCAAGACAATCAGGAGGTCGAAGGGATGTCTGATCATGAAGGATGTAATAGGGAGCATCATTAGGAGGATCAGATGTAGGTGTCGGCAAGATATCAGAAGAGGAGACTGGTGAAGGATGAGGACGCCTGCAGAAGTGAATACTAGAGAAACAAGACGGTGGTATTGCAGGAACAAGATACAGTGCTGCAAGAGGCAGCACCAGAGGCGGAGGTACAGAAGGAACCACTGGAGACAGACCAGAGGAAGACTGTTGATGAGGATCTAATAATCATCATTTTATTATTTATCCGTAATTCTTATTATGGATAATCATACCGTCATACGGTTCTTGAGTACACCCCTTAATATTCATAAGGGAGAAGCTGAAGGTCGTAAGTTCTTCTACAACCACCCCGTGGTCATAAGTCCTTCTACGACTACCCCATAGTCGTAAGTTTTTCTATGACTACCCCCTGATCGTAAGTCCTCCTACGATCAGTCTGTGGTTGTAAGCTTTTCTACGACCACCACATAGTCGTAAGCTTTTCTACGACTAGTCCCTAGTCGATGGGGCTTAGAGACATGTGGGCCTAGTCGATCAAGAAATCTTCTACACCATATCTAAAGATATGCAGTTAATTACACTGTTATTAACTTAAATAACGACATGATTTAACCCTCTGTCATGGTGATAACTGCCTGGCGACGTGGGAATGTTACTACTCCCACAATAAACTCCAATAACGGCTCCATCATCTGAAGCAATTGAGGCGCCCTTTGAACAGGAGAAACGACAGCCCACTTCGAGTACTATATAAAATACGAAATCATCAGGAGAGGAGAGGGCAATCAGGAGCACAAGACATTATATTTGAGTCTTTCTCTTGATATGTAACCAGCATACTCAATACATACACACAGGAGTAGGATTGTTATTCTCCCCGGAGACGGCCCAAACCTGTATAAAAATCCCTGTGTCATTCTCTCTGTGTGATTTGAGTCTTGGAGACCCCCCGAATCAAACAATCTTTACATAAGATCGGTTCTAAAACACCGACAGTTGGCGTCGACCGTGGGGATCTTCTAGTCATCAGGTTTCCTTCATTTTTTTCCAACTCTAATGCTTCCATGGCAGGAGAGTGGAACGAGGAGAACTGGTTCGACTTGGCCGATTATGCAGATATCGACATGGATGTCGGTTTCGACTACGAGCTGAGTATTGTGTCATCCGATGGTGATGTTACTTCTAGAGATCACTCTCCAGGAGACCATACCATCAATGGAGTTGAGGAGGGATCCTTATCCCCCACAACGATACGTCCGAATGAGGGACCAGTTTCCTTAGAGGGCAAGGGTCAATCCGACCACAATCAGGACTGCACCAAGGCAGACCCAAAACATGGTGAGGGTCCTCCTCCAAGTGTTCAAGTCCATCTAAGGCAGTCCGACCTAGCATGGCAAGTTCTAGAGACAATCATTCCGGAGCTTCATCAGCACCTGGTGGTCGTCTCTCTTAGGTTGGCCCCACAAAGGATGGGGCCGAACACGCTTTTCCTGCGAGTTCAACCATCCCATTGCAGGGCTCACCTACGGATAGAGACGGTTATAACCTGGAATTCTGCTTCCTGGAGGGATCTGTTCCAAGTCGCCAGACGGTGTCTTTTGACTTCTCCTCAAGCGAGGAGGCCTCAAGTGCAAGTGGAGATCATCAACAGGAGGTCTTCGTCCTTCCCTCAGGTAACGATCACTCTGCTAGAGACAAGACTGAGGACGCTCCTCGACGATCACATACTACGACCCCTCGTGGCAATGGTAAGGACACCCCTGGTGATGAACATGGTCAATACTCTAATGAGCGTGCGGGAAATCCTCGAGATAATCACACTTCATTGAGGAAAACTCAAGGATCAGATATGGACGATCCTGAGACAACTCGACGGAGAAGAACTGTAGCTCAGAGAAATCTGCCTAGGCACATTCATTATCAGTCGGAGGAAGCTTAGGAACTCCAACACATCAATGATCTGCTCGAGAACCCAACTCGAGAGCTTGCACGAGCGCCCAGCTACGACCTCTTTGCCGAACAGATCACACGAAGGCTTCGAAGCATGATGATCAGACTCGAGCACCCTCGCCGACATCATTCTGGAAGTCGTAGCAGTACGACTCCCTCAGCTTCCAGTTGTTCGAACAACTCACCGCATGGAGATCGGCGCGACAATGTGTTACGTCATTCCAATAACCTTAACTCTACTCGGAGGAGAGTTCTTTGAACGTTTGATGATCAACAAGCTCCCAGAAGAGGTGATCGTTCACCACTCCGACCAGAGGTCTGCAACAGCAGATGAAATACGAGGAGTATTACCCTCGTAGAGCTGAGACTTATCATAAGTCGGGTTCACCTACTGCCAGGAATCGTCATGTACGATCACCTGATAACATCAACCCTTCTTTCTTGCAAAGGAGGCGTTACGATGTGATTACCGGATGTAGGACATTCTCGCCTGACCTCCGAGCAGTTCACTGGCCACTGCAGTTCCAACCAATGAACATGGAGAAGTTCGATGGGTCTCATAATCCCATCGAGTTCCTCCAAATCTACACAACTACTGTCCGAGCAGTAGGAGGAGGAGAGCGCGTCATGGAGAATTACCTTTCGACTATGTTCGAAGGGTTTGCTTGATCGTGGTTGCTAAACCAACCACTTGAGTCGATCTACTCGTGGCAACACCTCTGTGACCTTCTGCCGGTCAACTTCCAGGGTACCTACAATCATCCTGGAAAGGAGGACAACCAGCACAGGATAAGACAAAACGACCATGAGACCTTACGCCAATTCATCAGGCATTTCAGTCAGGTTCGGAATTCAATTCCTGAGGTTTTTGACTCATATGTTACCAGAGCCTTTAAGCAGAGAGTCCGCAACAGAAGAATTAAGGAAGACATCGCTTTAAATTCTCTGGCTAGTGTCGCTGAACTCTTTGAGATGGCCGATCGATATGCGACTACTGCAGAAGCAGTCGAGTGGAACAAAACCATCGATCAAGATGACAAGAATCTCCAAGAAGCAGGCGGAAGTAGCAAGAAGGATAAAAAGGCTAAGAAATCCAAGAACAAGGCGAAGGGCCAAAAACCTCAAACCAACAGTTCTAAGGAGGTCTTGGTCGTAAGTGACAAGGAGCCATGAAATTCCAAGCAATATCCCGATCGAGGCAAAGGTAAGCGTCCCGAACGGAAGAACGACAAGCCTAGGTGGTGCCCTTTTCATAAAAAGGAAGGACATGACATTCGCAACTACCGAGTTTTCCAACGGAAACTCGAGAACTACTACACCGACAAAGGACCACTTCCTACCCTCGAAGAGGTAGGGCAAGCCAGTGGTTGTACGCAGTTGGACGACAACGAGGAGATACCATTCCAAGATCCCGAGCATACCATCGAACATATCTACGGAGTATCATCGGCATACGAGTCAAAGCGACATCTTAAGTCTGTCGAACGTGAGGTAAACTCCATTGATCCTCCTCTTGTTAATAAGTTACCGAAGTGGTCGAAAGTCACAATCTCATTCGAAAAGAGTGACTGCCCGATCCCTTCCACTCGACTAGATCATTTTCCGATCGTGGTTGAGCCAACCATCAACAATTGTCGAGTAAATTAAGTGTTGGTTGATGGTGGTAGCTCATTAAACATCCTGTTTATGAGTACCCTGGATGAGATGCAAGTACCCAGGACCAAGATAAGACCAGTATGATACTCTTTTCATGGTATAGTACCAGGGTCTTCGACCAAACTTATTGGCCAAGTTTCTCTTTCTTTAACATTTGGTTCTCCCAGTAATTTCAGGACAGAGAAGATCTTCTTTGATACAGTCGATTTCGATACAACATATAACGCCATACTCGGACGACCAACTTTAGCAAAATTCTTAATGGCTGCTCATTACGGGTATCAATGTCTTAAGATGTCAGGTCCCAAAGGAGTAATCGAGTAATCACAATTCACTGTGATAAAAAGATGGCACATATGTGTGACCGTCGATCTCTCGAGATGGTTGGCCAGATACCAACTCGAGAAGAAAACAAGGGACAACCTTCGACCAAGTAGTCGAAGCCTAAAGCTTCACCTAAGTTGAACGACCAGGTCAAGAATGTTCCTTTGGATTTAGAGGAGCCCTCGAAGACTGTTCACATCGGGGATACTTCCGACCTCAAATAGGAAGACGCCCTCATCACTTTCCTCCGGGCAAACACAGATGTCTTCGCGTGGCAAGCATCCGACATGCCCGAGTCCCGAAAGTGATCGAGCCGAGAGCTAGCTCTACTACGACAAAGTACCCGTAAAACAAAAATTATGGAGATTTGCCCCTGATCGACGAGATGCTATAAGATCAAAATTGGACAAGCTACTTAAAGCAGGCTTTATAAGAGAAGTTGACCACCCATAGTGGTTGGCCAACCCTTTCATGGTTAGAAAGTCTAATGGCAAGTGGTGAATGTGTATAGACTTCACTGATCTTAATAAAGCTTGTCTAAAAGATGATTTCCCTTTACCTCGTATCGATCAGTTGATTGATTCTACTGCTGGTTGTGAAACATTAATTTTTCTAGATGCATATTCTGGTTACCATCAGATTAATATGTGTCTAGAAGATGAAGAAAAAACCTCATTTATTACTCTATTTGGAATATTTTGTTATGTCAAAATGCCATTTGGACTAAAAAATACTGGCGCTACTTTTCAATGCTTGATGCAATCGACTTTTTCACCTCAACTAGACTGAAATTTGGAAGCCTATGTTGACGATCTATTTCCGACTTACAAGAAACATTCAACAACCTCAGAAAACACTAACTGAAACTCAATCCTGAGAAGTGTGTGTTTGGAGTCTCTTCAGGAAAATTGTTTGGATTTCTAGTCTCTGCACAAGGAATCAAAGCAAATCCCGAAAAGATAAAGGCCATCGTGCAAATGCACCCTCTCACCACGAAAAAAGAAGTCTAGAAACTCACAAGGTGCATGACGGCTTTAAGTCGTTTCACCGCACAACTGGGATAAAAAGGACCACCTTTCTTCAAGCTTTTAAGGAAGCACGAGGGTTTCAAGTGGTCAGAAGAGGCAAACGCTGCATTTGAGGATGTCAAGAGGTATCTTACGAGTGCTCCTATTTTGGTTTCTCTGAAACCAGAAGAGACGCTCTTAATTTATCTAGCTACCATGCCACAGGCAGTGAGCGCAATACTGTTCGTAGAACGTGAAAACGTCTGACGACCAGTTTACTATGTGAGTGAAGTTTTGCACGGGCCTAAGGAGTATTACCCTCAGGTCCAAAAATTTCTATATGCCCTCATATCTTCGAAGAAACTGCGGCATTATTTTTAGGCGCACAAGATAATTGTGCCGTCTGAGTTTCCCTTAGGAGTGGTCCTCCAGAACAGGGAAGCAGTAGGACGCATGGCAAAATAGTCAGTAGAACTTGGAGAGTTCGACCTCCATTTCGTGTCCCAAACGGCCATAAAATCCCAAATCTTGGCAGACTTTGTTGCCGAATGGACAAATCCTGAATCTGTTCAAGATCTCCAGTACGATACCCACGACCAGTGGACGATGTACTTTGATGGGTCACTTACTTTAAGTGGCTCGGGGGCTGGGGTGGCCCTGTAATCTCCTACCGGAGAAACCTTAAAGTATGTCATTCAACTAAACTTTCGGGACACTAACAACGTAGCAGAATACGAAGGTTTGATGGCTGACATACGAGCTGTGAAGGCACTCACGATTCGATGACTACTCGTGAGAGGAGACTCTCAACTAGTCGTGAATTAGGTTGAAAAAGAGTGTTAGTGCACTAATCCGACCATGTCTTGGTACTTATCGGAAGTTCAAAAGCTTGAAAAGCATTTTTTCGGTTTCGAGGTACAATTTATCCCTCGAAAGGATAATTTTCTCGCAGACCAGCTTGCTCGAATGGCTTCTTCCCGACCGCAAGTACCTAAAGGAGTTTCCTTGGAGCAGCTCCAAAAGCTGTCTCTGGTCGACACACCAGAGACAACTCCTATTCAGACAACATCTGTAGAATACGAGAATACCTGGATGAATCCCATCTACGAGTATCTTTAGACGGGTACCATACCCGATAATGATCTCAAGGCAGGTCGCTTATCCCGAAAGGGCAAAATGTATACTTTAGTCGAAGGAGTTCTCTATAAACGAGGTAATCAAGGGGTATTCATACGATGCATATCGCAGAGAGAAGACTAAACCTCCTTCACGACATACACAGAGGCATCTGTGGAACTCATGCTTCCTATAGAACGCTGGTCGGAAAGGCCTTTAGACATAGTTTCTACTGGCCAACATATCTCTATGATGCCAAAAAGCTGGTTAAGAAGTGTGTACAATGCCAGTTTCATAGCAGACAAATACACCAACCGGCTCAGGCATTGTAAACAATTCCTTTATCTTGGCCTTTTGCGACCTGGGATCTCGACATTCTAGGACCGTTCCCAAAAGCCCCAGGTGGCTTTGAGTTCCTCTTTGTGGCTATTGATACGTTCACAAAGTGGATCGGTTTAACTTTGTGGATCGGATAACAACGAAAAGACAAAAGCGGTTCATGATGAGAAGCATGATTACTCGATTTGGCGTCCCAAGTCGAATAATCACCGATAATGGTAAGCAATTTTTGAGCGCAAAATTCCAAGAATTTTACGACGAGTTGGGTACCAAATTGTGTTACGCCTCTGTTGCCCATCAAAAAAGCAATGGGGTAATCGAAAGAGCGAATGGCCAAATAATGCAGGGAATCAAAACTCGAGTCTTCGACTAGCTTGTCAAGCGCTCGGGGGATTGGGTATAAGAATCACCCTCAGTATTATGGGCAGTTCGTACGATTGTTAGTCAGGCTATAGGTGAAACACCTTTTTTCGTAGTTTTCGATGCCAAAGCCATGCTTCCACGAGAACTAAAGATCAGGTCAATAAGGGTCGAAACTTTCAACGACTCTATCCAGGAACAACTTCGAGCGGATGACATCAACCTGCTCGAAGAGAAGAGAAATCAAGCCTTAATCCATTCAGTAGTCTACCACAAGCCCTGTGCAAATACTACGATCGTAAGGTCCAACCTCGCAGCCTTACTGTAGGTGACTTGGTGTTGAAGAAAATTTAATCCCAGTTTAATCGGAACAAGCTTTTCCCCAAGTGGGAAGGTCCTTACACAGTGATCGAAGTTACACGACCAGGTTCGGTGCGACTAGCAATGGAAGATGGCCGAATTCTCTCCAATTCTTGGAACATCGACCAGTTACGTAAATTTTATGTGTAACCGACCAACCCTACAATAAAGTATTAGGTTCTTTCTATCTTTATTGTCTTACTTTGAGTAGCGCTTCGATAATATTTTGACCATTACCTGGTCGTAAGTTCTACTACAACCAGAACCCAAACTTTCTTTACACTGGTCGAAAGGATGGTGAAATCACCTAGTCGAAGCCTTTCCTTTCTGCACGTGGTCCTGCCCACTAGAAGGAATTTCCTAGTGTCAACTCGTTCCTCCCTTTTTGCTGCTAACACAAAAGAGCTCGGGTTCAATACATATGGTCGAAAAATTTACAAAGCCGACTCTTAGTACCTTAGTTTATTTCTTCATTTATTTTTGAAAAATACACTAAGTAGTGTACACTTTCGCAATTTGCTTGATTACTTTTGGTAAACTCGTTTCGTTTCAACTGGTCGGAGGAAGATATAACACCTAGTCGAAGTCTTTTCTTTCTGCACGTGGTCCTGCCTATTAGAAGGAACCTCCTAGCGTTGTCCTGTTTCTAACTCTTGCTACCAGAGCGAACCTACCGAGTGCACTAGAATAGGGCGAACGAATTTTTAAGGTACTCCAGACGTTTGTCAAACTCAAGTTGTCGTTCTTGATTTGATTAGCCTGGTTGAAGAAGGTAACATCACCTAGTTGAAATCTTTCCTTTCTGCACGTGGTCCTACCCACTAGAAGGAACTTCCTAGTGTCGACTCGTTCCCTACTCTTTCGACCAGTGCATGATAATCGTGATCGAAAACTATAAGTTAGCTAAACCTCTATCTTTTTAAAGAAAACCCATTTCACACTATTTACTTAGTTTATCCAAATAAACTAAGCAAATAGTCAGGGGCTAGGATAAAGTTATTAATATGACTTAAATTTTTAGTCTTAATCTCTTTTTTCATTCATTATCTTATGAGTTACTAACTACTCGACAAGATGATTTGCAGGAAGAAGAAAGGATTATATATATATCAACCACAAAAACTTGTTTTTATAGGTTTCAAGTACAGATTACTCTGACGAGGGAGATCCTATTTGCATCTCCTCGGTGACTTCCTTGCTGATCGACTACATATCCTCCATCAACCGCTCCGCTTCTACTTCAGAGCAGTTGAAGTCGGCTTTGATTGGTTGTAGATTAAGATTGGGGTCATGAGCTTTAAGTTTTGTCAGAACAAAACTTATTGCGTTTTCGACCGTCTACTTTATCGAATGAGCTTGGTTGGTCTTTAGAATAGCCACCAACTCTTGCAAAATCCCGATTTGTTCTCCAATGGTACTCGTATGAGCAATTATCGTGTCTTCACGAGGAGTGACCTCCTCAGCATGTAGCCCACTGAGTACATTGTTCAGGAGAGAAATATTGTCCTGAAGGTCAATCCTCACCGACTTCATCTCCTCCTGATTATGAGTCGAAGCCTCACAGAGTTATTTTATTTCGACTGCTTGTTCTGAAAAGAATAAGACTAGTCAGATAAAATGACCCCAAAAGGAAAAACAAAACTGGTCGCTGGTAAGACTTGCTTACCTGCTAGTCGAGAATCTAACTTCTTGACTTCATCGTTGTGGGAGGCAATACACTTTGCATATCTCTCTTCCCATGACTTGGTCTCCTTGTCTTTTGCTTTGGCTATACGGGTAATCTCGTGAACAACAAATGTCTTTTTTTGACATCGGTTTCAAGCTTCCCCTATTCGACCTCTTTTTCTGAAATAGAATAAGAGTTAGGAAAAGAAAAGAAGGTCATAAGCAGTTTTAAGTTCAGCACTTACCGTTTATTTGTCCCTCCAACTTTTGAATTGCAGAGTTTGCCTCCTGAAGCTTATTCAGGAGGTCCTTGTTCTTCTCGCTCAGCTTTTTCGTCTCAGCTTTCTCATAGTCGAGCGAATCAGCTAAGATCTTCTTATCGCTCCTGAACCTATAGAGGAAAAGAGTAGACATGAGCATAGAACATAACGGTCGTAAGTCTTTCTACGACCAGTACCTAGTTGTAAGTTTTTATGACAATCCACTAGTCGTAAGTTCTCCTACGACGAGTACCTAGTCGTAAGTTCTTCTACGACAACCCCCATAAACACTGTGCAAGTGGTCGAAACACAAACGACTACAAGTAGCAGTAACTTACCATCTCTCTGCCTACTCACAGAGTTCCGCTTTCTCCTATCGTAGCTGCACAAGTTGTCGGTTGTACTCCACAATAGTGACAATTTGCTCTAGAGCTCTCTGCATAAATAAAAACAGTGAGAAGCGAGAAAAGCCACATATATGAACGTTGGGTAACAAGCACTTACGTTAATGCTCATTTGAGCAAACATGGAGAGTACGTTTGTAGGGTTCTTCGGTTCATCAATCTCTTGAACCCGATTCCACCACACCTTTTTGAGACGCTCGTAGTCGAAAATATTCCCTCTATTGGGAATATCCTTGGGGTGGGGAACTCAGTTATGAGACCTAAAAGCAGAAGACCCTACAACGGAAGCTAGGCCAAAGAACTCAGAAAAGAAGTTGACATAATCTTGTTCTTCTGATTCGGTGACGGCAGCTCCTCCGTGAGGACCAGGAGGAATGTCTACGATGACTTTCTTCCCAGCGTGATGACCCAATGATCCATCGCCTTGGTATGATGCCTTCGCAGCATCATGCGTCGTTTTTGCCTTGGCCTCTACAACCACTCCCGTGGTCGTAGTTGCTTCGACATCTGAGAGACCATGTGGTCGTGTCTCCATGAGAGTGATGAGTAATTGACAAGGGTTTAGGTCAGTTGAGTTTGGTTTGAGTGTTTCGGAGTCGTGTCGTTGCGTGGTGCAACAGGCTCAGTCGGTTTGGTCAAACTTGGTCGTATGGGATTAGGATGCATATTCTTTGATTCGACAAGTTTGGATTTTGTCATGGTAAGTATGTTGGTATTTACGCTTTCATGTGTCGGCGGTGCTATTTGATGTGTTTCTTATGCGTGTGATTGCAGGACTTGGTGGAGTCGTGGCGAGACACGGTGGACCGGACTAGGTGCAGTGGCACCGAGGTCGAACAGTCGGGATGTGTCAAGACGACGTGGACTCGAGGTGGTTGCGAGGCGTCTTGAGACAAGGAGCTGAAGCTTCGGAAGGTGCGAAGGGCTAAACAGAATTTCGCAAGGTCGCATAAGCGAGCTCCGTTGATTTAGCGGGCATAACGGGTGGAGACCCGTTAGCCATGGGCTATAAATAGGATAGAGGGGCTGCTGCCCAAACTGAACAATTCAAGAGTTTCTAGGGTTTCCTTTAGTCAAAAGAGGCTTTAGAGTTTGTTTTGGCTTTGAGGCTTTAGTTGTTGAGGGTTGTTCCCTGCTTGTCCTCTTCTTGGCTGAGTGTGTTCTTGAGTTTCTTGAGTTGGGGGAAGGGAGAAGATGAGTTGATCCATCATGTAATCATTCCTCTTGTATCAATCATATATCTCTCTTTCTTTAGATCAATATGAGATGGGGTTTGTTTATCTTGGCTGCTGGTTCTCTTGCGTGTGAGTTTTGATCTCAGGTTTTTGGTTCTCTTGCGTGCGACTTACTGTGTTTGCTCCTGAAAACCCGATCTGTGGAGTTGTGCCGCCTGCTGTTGCAACCGAGTAAAATTGTCAGTGGTCTTCACTGTGTTGTTTAGTTTTCTCTGTACTTGTTTGGCTGCTCTGCTCGTTTTGTTGTTGGACTACTAGAGGGAGCAGCGGCGGCTTGTATTGGTGTAGTCTGTCCGATTTGAGTTGGCTGCAACTTGTAGATTAGCTTTCCACTGGATTCCCATCCTGCTTTGCGAGTGAATCCGTGGCAGCTTCCTCGCTCTGTTGTGCTGCTCTTTTCTTTGTGTCGCCGGTTTTTGATTGTTGCGGACTCCCTTGTAGCGGCTGCTTTGCTCATCTCAGAGTCTGTAGAAATCCCCGAAAAATCCGAAGGCTTCGGCGGCCGCTGCATCAAGTGTTCACTAGTGTGCTGCTTTCTTTTATGCAAGTGATTCTTGGGTTTGACTGCCAGCGATTTGTGTTTGAGTTTGGATCAGTTGATTGTCTTGGGTTACCTTGGTGTTCTAGTTGGTGAATCTTTTTCTCTGTGTGTTGCCGTGTTAGATTTTCTATTCCTTGAGGCTTGAGCTGTTCAATGATCGAAAGTGAACTGTGGGATTTGTTGACCTTCAATGATCCGTCCGAAACTTCAAGGGCAAATTTTGCCTCATGCATATTATTCTATTGTTTTGTTCCTTGAGCTTGCATGTGCTTGTTTGACTAGATGGTGCAGCAAGTTGATCAGTTTGAGATTTTTTTTGTTTGGCTTCCATTTGTCCGACTATGATTTCAGTTTGAAGTCGCACTTTGCTAGCAATGAGTTGAATTGTTTATTACTCTGTGACGAATCTCAATTGCGATGGATCGCCATTCTGATTGCATTTTTTTTTTTTTGCTGATTTTCAACTATTTTGCATGCAGATTAAACAATGTATTTTCAGCTTGAATTTTTACTTGGTGGTCTCTGATTTATGCTGAATTTTTCAGTATCACATGCGTTCCAGGTTTGAGCAGAATTAACTCTCTGTGAATTACTTTGTTTTGCTTCTTCTTAAAAAAAACAAAAAAATTAGTGTATGTTTTCTCGGGGGCGATTTTAAAGAGAGCGACATTCACCCCCCCTCTGTCGCCATTTCGGTCCTACAATTGGTATCAGAGCCGGTTAGCTCTTTTCAATAGATCTTAACCGGTCTCAAGAGCCATGGCGATGGACAAGTACTCGACCAAGCCGCCTGTCTTCGATGGCATCGATTACCCCTTCTGGAAGAGCCGAATGGAGACATACATCCAGGCCCAGGGGTATGCCATCTGGCGGAAGGTCAAGGTACGATTCGCTGTTCCTGCCGATGAGAACATCAATGCCGGGAACATGGCTGATGTTGAGGCGAATGCAAAGGCAAGGAACATCATCATCCAGGGTTTGAGTCGTAGTGAGTTTGACCGCATATCTCACCTGTCGTCCGCCTACGATATCTGGGTGACCCTCGATGCATACCATGAGGGCACCACCCAGATCAAGACGGTTCGGCAGACCCGCCTCAAACGAGAATACAACAAATTCGAGATGCGTCTTTGGTGAGTCCCTAGATGAGTGCTTCAGCGTTTTCACAAGATCTTGAGCAACCTCCGGCGGTCGGTCTCACATACCCGACTTCGGACAACGCTCGTCGATACTTACGGCACTTTCGATCTGCGGCGTGTGGGAGATGAAAGTGACCACCATCAAAGACACGACAGACCTCTCGACCTTGACTCTTGATGCGGCAGACTCACGCCTCAAGACTCACGAGATTGACGTTGTCTCGTGAGGTCGAAGTCACAATCGATGGCCTTGGTCACCGATCGATTAAACCACGGTTCTCTTCTTGCCGATTCGTTGTGTGGTTTCTCCTTGTCGCTCTCTGTGACGTATCGATGATCGCTTAGAGCACTTCGAGGATGAGCAACCGCCCTCCTAGCTCGGAAGTTTTCTCATGCTTACAAGAGGAGGAGGGACAGAAAGAGGGAGGACACTGTGATTTGCTTCGAGTGTGGTGGCCCCAACCACATTCGACACAACCGCCCCAAAGCCGAGAAGGGCAAGAACGACTACGGCGGCTCGGGCAAGAACGACTACACCGACAAGAACTGCAACAAGAAGCCTCCACTCGGACGCCCAAAGAAGAAGAAGTTCCGCAACCGGCAAAGCCAAGAAGCTCTTCCACGCGTCCTCACCGCCTTCGACGACCTCGACCTCGGCGAGGTGGAGGGATGGAGCGACGATGACGGGACGGGTGACCAAGAGCCCAAGGATGGCGGCGACGACTTCTCGGCATGTGCTTCATGGCCTCGAGGGCGAACTTCAATGACAGTGAGTCAGTACTCCGACTTCGGACGAGGTAGATCCCACCTCTGAACAGCTCAATCATGCTTTTCTTAAGCTAGGAGGTTTTCATGCTAAAGCTAAGGCTAGGTGTCTTTGAGTTAGAGAAGGAAATAGATAGTGTCACTAGAGATTATTGTTCTTACATCCCCTTCTAGTGATGATTGTGATACATGCTCTGCTTTGCTGGTTGATATGGAGAAGTTAAGGACCTCACATGATAGTGTGTCCTCCAAACTTGATAGTGTTAAGGTGGAGAATGTTAGTTTGCTTGCTGAGTTAGAGTTGAGTAGGATGGCTGTTACCCTACTTATTACTGATGAGACTACTTCTCCCACCTCATGTGAGGGTAAGGACATTCTTTGCTAGAGGATCTTATGCCATGCTCCTTGATCTCGCCTGAGTCTTGTGAAAATTGCAATAACTTGAAGATGAACTTAAAACGGCGGATCATAAAATTGTTTGAACTACAAGCTTCTTTACTTGAGCCGATTGTTTCATGCTTGAACTGTCCTAAGTTAATCTACTTGAACTTGAGGTCGTCTCCAAACAGCTTCAAGATATGATTGATCATGAAAGGAAGTTGGCTCGGTTTGCTTCTAAGGACCTGTTAGCTCACCATGCATTAAGTGTAACAAACTAAAATCGACTTGATTGCTTTGGATAAGAAATGTGTGAAGCTAACTAAGGATCTTCTAGAAAAGCCACATTGTGCTTGCAATATGATTGCGGAGAAGGGGAGAAGCTCGAGGTAAGGATGAGGCGCTTAGCAACGTGAACCAAGCTGGCTAGCGATGGGGATCGTCCCTTCGAGTCGGTGTGCGTGCACAAGCCATTCTTCCCTCTCGCCTTTGGTTCTTCTTTTGCTCCTTACCTTCTGCTGTCTCTTCTTCCCCTGCTCTTCTTGCACCTCTCTCTTTCGGAGTGTCGAGACCTTATGAACACTCTCGAGAGATTTGTAGGAGGCAAGAAGAAGCTCAATCTTATTCTAGACCAATCTAAGATCTGCAGATTTAATCGTGGTCTAGGATATGACTTCTTTGAGGACATGAGGAAGCATCCACCGCCGTTCTCGGACCCATCGCACCGGTGTGATCGAGATCGAGCCGGTGACCGAGAAAGTCCATTTCAAGTCGGCGGGCTATGTCCAGGGATTTCGACAAGAAGGTAATTTCACATGCCGCTTCTACCTCTCGGAAGGTGAAGTATCACCGCACCTTCCATCGGAAGGATGGACACACAATCGTCGATGCTTCAGCGCGCCAAGATCGCGTAGAGACTATGTTGAGTCTCTTAGGCGCATTCGTGGTCGGCCCTGCACCTTGAGTGCACCTAAGACCAACACGAGGTCTAGGCTTGGTTCTTCGATGGGTTTGTGCATCATCGAGGACTTGGTTTTCCGAGTTTTACGGTTTTCGCCCTCATGTCGCTTTCAATCGTGACTTCCGCCGTCTGAGGGTAGATCTCGCTTTCCCCATCGAGATAGCTACTCATGGCGTGTTCAAGATATGTTGCAGTGCTCGACTCGCTCCTTCAGTGCGATCGGACCCAAAGAATGCCTTCTGGTCTACTCTTAGACCTTCCGCTTTGAGTGACAGAGAGTGAGGGTAGATAGAGGTCGGTCGGGCTTGACTACTTCATCTGCCGACGTGTTATTCAAGATTGGGTGCCAAAATCATTGTTGATTTATCCCAAGATCGAGACTTTACTCTGCTTGACTCGGAGTTCGCCGGGTAGGGAAGGAGAAGGTTTGGCTTGTAGACTCGGTTGTTCTCGCTATATGACCGGAGACTCCGTTGGTTCTCCTCCTAGCCAGCGCTCCTGTGATGAGACGATCACCTTCGGAGACGCTTCGTGCAGCGCGTCATCGCCAAAGGTACTGTCGTATTAATGCTTCTTTTATTCTTAAGGATGTTGCCTTGGTTAGTAAGTCTGCGGACAATTTGCTTTCCGCTTCTCGACTTACGATGACGGTTTGAGGTGAGCTTTAAGAAAAACAATTGCAAAATTCTTGATTCTTCTGTAGTCCGGTTTATGGATTTCTCGTTATGGGAGGATCTTTCGTGCTGATTTTTCCGATTCTTCCGTGATCCTCTCGGTGTTTGGTTGCTTCGAGTCCCGCGATCTCTCTTTCTCGCATAGGAGACTTGGTCATATTGATTTGACCATTTGACCCGAGTTAGCGACCATGATCTCATTAAGTGGTCCGCCAAACTCAAGATGGTCAAAGATCTTGTTTGCACTCCATGCCTAAGACGCGGCAAGATGGTTGCCGCTTCTCATCCTCCCACACAATTATTATGACCGATGCACCGACAAATGCTCCACATGGACACAGCTTGGACCAAATGAAAAACATCGGCGAGGGAAGTGGTATGTTCTTGTTGTGGTCGATGACTTCTCGAGGTATTCTTGGGTGTTTTTCTTAGCGTCAAAGGATGAGACGTTTTCACTTTTCCGAGGTCTTTTTAGTAGGCTTTCTGTTGAGCTTCCTGGTGCCTTACGAGCGATCCGCAGTGACAATGGCACGGAGTTCAAGAATTCCTACTTTGAGAGTTTCTGTGGTGAGACAGGTGTAGAGCACCAGTTCTCTTCTCCATACGTCCCTCAAAGAAATGGCGTTGTGGAGAGGAAGAACCGTACCTTGGTCGAGATGGCGGACGATGCTTGATGAGTACTCTACACCGAGGAAGTTTTGGGTGAGGCCATTGCATTGCGTGCCATGTTTGAATCGAGTTTTCTTGGGCACTCTTGCACCAAGACTTCTTATGAGCCGAGATACTGACGAAAGCCAGCGTCTCTCATTTTCGTGTGTTTGGTTGCAAGTGCTTTATTTTGAAGTCCGGGAACCTAGATAAGTTCGAGTCACGCCTCTGTGGCGGTATCTTTCTAGGCTACTCGACTTCTTCGCAGCTTATGAGTGCAGGTCTGAATCGAGTCTAGTAGAATGGTAGAAACACGTGAGGTGACTTTTGACGAGGCCACCGGGACTAGGCCAGATATCTCGTGTTCTTTAGAGCAGTCCGAGACTATCTTTGTGGATGATGAGGACGAGGAGACGATGGTTGTTTACGATCCAGGCTCCTCTTCCTTCCCTTGAGATGCCTTCTTCCACGGCACCTCAAGATGATCACCTTGCCTTCCGGGAGCTAGTGGCTCTGTCCCCGCCTCGTCTGCACACGAGGTAGAGGCCACTTCTTCTTCTCATCCAGACCTCCCGACATATCCGTAAAAGGCATCCTTCAGAGCAGATTATTGAGACCTTTTTGAGCGTGTCACACGCCTAAGTCCGCTTTTCTCATTTCTGTCTCCATTCTCGCCTTTGTTGCCTCCTTTGAGCCCAAGGATGTTTGTCACGCCCTTTCTGATGAGTCTTGGGTCAATGCCATGCATGAGGAGCTAGAAAACTTTGAGAGAAACAAGGTCTGGTCGCTTGTTGAGCCCCCACGAGGCCACAATATCATTGGAACCAAGTGGGTGTTCAAGAACAAGCAGAGTGAGGATGGGGTAATCATCAGAAACAAGGCTAGATTGGTAGCTCAGGGGTTTTCCCAGGTTGAGGGTCTAGACTTCGAGGAGACCTTTGCCCCTGTAGCTCGACTTGAAGCCATTAGAATCCTGCTTGCCTTTGCAGCTTCTAAGGGTTTCAAGCTTTACCAGATGGACGTGAAGAGTGCCTTCCTCAATGGCCTTATTGAAGAGGAAGTCTCGTCCGACTGACCTCCGTGTTTCGAGAACCCCAAATACCCTAACCATGTCTTCAAGCTTTCAAAGCGCTATATGGACTTAAGCGAGGCTCCCGAGCTTGGTATGAGAGGCTTAAGTCCTACTTGTTGAGTCATGGGTTTGAAATGGGTAAAGTTGACAAGACCTTGTTTATCCGTAGGCTTGGTAGTGACTTTACGCTCGTCCAAATCTATGTCGATGACATCATCTTTGGCGACTCTTCTCATGCTCGGTTTCACGTTCTCGGATGTCATGAGCACCGAGTTTGAGATGAGCATGATGGGTGAGTTGACATTCTTTCTTGGCTTCCAAATCAAGCGGACTCGGGAGGTACTTTTCTTCATCGAGGCAAGTACACTCGTGATCTCCCGAGACGCTCGATATGAGTGATGGCAAGCCTGTGTCGACTCCCATGGCTTCTACAAATTATCTTGACCCAGATGAGGATGGCGAGCCGCTTGATCAAAAGGAGTTTCGCGGCATGATTGGCTCCTCTTGTACCTCAACGCCTCGAGACCGGACATACATTTTTACGTGTGTTTGTGCGCTCGTTTTGAGCTTCTCCTCGCGTTTCATCGCCAGCGGTGAAGCGCATCTTCGATACTGCGAGCTACCATTGACTATGGTATCTGGTACTCTTCCTCATCCCGCCTTTCCTTGAGAGCCTTCTCGGATGCGACTTTGCCGGTCAGAGGATAGATAGGAAGAGCACTTCCGCACCGCCAATTTCTTGGCACTTCTCTTGTTTCTGGTCTTGAGGAAGCGATCCGGTGTTGCATGATCCACCGCAGAGGTCGAGCACGCTGTCGCAGCCATTCTTTGTAGCCAAGTGCTCGATGACTTCGACCTGCGGGACTTTGGGTTAGTTATCGGCAGTGTTCCACTCTTTTGTGATAACACTTGCGATTAACATTGCCAAGAACCCAAAGTCAAGATTCGGACCAAGCACATCGATATCCGCTTCCACTTCCTTAGAGACCATGTAGAGAAGGGCGATATAGTGCTCCAGCCAGGAGAGTGACCACTAGTTGGTGACATTTTCACCAAGCCATTGGATAGTTCGAGGTTTTCACTCTGCGGGGAGAGCTTGGGGTGGTTTGTCCTTATGGACTGTAGTGAGGGGGAGCTTTGGGTTTTACTGCTCTACTATATTATTTATGCTCTTGCTTCTTACTATTGCATTGCATTGTGGGTGCATTTGGGATTAGTCCTCCTAGCATAGATTAGAGTGCTTCTTTTGTCTAGTTGTTTAGATTTGCTCTTATCTTGTGATTCTAGGATGCTTCTTATTAGTCATTACTTATCTCACTAGGTTGAGCTCACTCACTTCTTGTAGGTTCTAGCGAGGGTTGGGCCACCCTGCAGACAGGCAGTGCGTGTTTGCTCCTAGGTGTGTTAAGTGGGCGCTTGATAGTCCTAGAGTTATATGGGGTAGATGAGAGTCGATCTGAGCCATAGTATTCTCTATATCTTATCTATGCTTTAAGGACCACTGCTTTATGTTTTCTTTGCCACTTCTCGATTTATTGTTTTGGTTCAAGGGAGTTCATTTGGGAGCTTCGAGCTTAATATTGACTTAACTCAACTTGAACTAAAAGTTGCATCTAATGTTGAGGGGAGCCGGATCTTCGCATTTCTAGCATTCTGCATTGTAATATAACTACATTGAGCCTTGATTATTATCCTGCTGTGATATGTTTACAATGCTTTACACCTTGCCATGACTTGTGCTTATTTGCTAGATTTATCATGACTTCATATGTGTAGCCTAGCTTTTGCCATGATAAGTTAATTAAAATTGCTCAACTTAAACTAAAACTTGTCTTGTTAGCACTCGAGATTAGTCTTTCTTGAGCTATCCTTTTATGATTCATGCCATGTCAAATAGGCTGGGTAGAGTGATGAATCTATATTGAGCCTTAGATTGAGCTGTTTTAGTCTCTTGATGATGCATGAGTTAGTACAACTTGTTAAAAGGCAAAAAGATCTCTTTTGTGCGAAAAAACTGATCTCACCAATTCTCTCCTATGAGACGGCTTGTCATTGCACTTGACATGAACTTAGGGGGAGTTTTGGATGACCTAGACTACCTTCTTAAGCTTCTCGCTTGAAGTAGTCGCATAAGGCTTGAGGTCTAGCACATGATCAAACAAAAATCTGGTTGTCAACAACCTTGAATTTCAAAGAAAATATATCATTTGTGCTCAAATTTGCTTAAAGCTACAAAAAGTATCAAGTACTTAACCAATGTTTCATTCTTGAGCATAGCTTTCTATTTGGTCTCAATAGTAGTTCCTTGTTCCGCTTAGCTTATTGACATGGCCTGCATCATCCTTGGATATCTCTAGCTAGACTTTGCTCATTGATGACTTGACTTACTCATAAAATGCATTACATTTCAGATTGTCATCTATGTGCTCTAGCTGGCTTATATATATGTTGTCATGATCTAGGTAGCGTTTTATTGAGTTATGGCTTGGTGTATTACATGTTGGTCATTCTGGATAATTCTCATGGCTCAACATGCTTAAATAAACAAACTTCAGCCATTTTCATCCATTAACTTGTCATATTCTCTCTATTGCATCTTGATGCGTTTATTGCCAAAAGGGGGAGAATAGAGAAGAAAAAGTCTGTTGGGAACAGTTTAGAGCTTTGAAGATCAATTTGCTCTTTCAGTTGTTGCTCTAGCGTTCCTTCTGTCGACATGGTCATTAGCTTCATTTCATTTCTTGGACCATGTTGGATTCTTCAAACTCAAACTCCTTTTAAAGCTTTTTCTGAGTTTGTCAATATTCTCATCAAGGGGGAGATTGAGAGACCATGTGGTCGTGTCTCCATGAGAGTGATGAGTAATTGACAAGGGTTTAGGTCAGTTGAGTTTGGTTTGAGTGTTTCGGAGTCGTGTCGCTATGCGTGCAACAGAGCTCGGTCGGTTTGGTCAAACTTGGTCGTATGGGATTAGGATGCATATTCTTTGATTCGACAAGTTTGGATTTTGTCATGGTAAGTATGTTGGTATTTACGCTTTCATGTGTCGAAGCGGTGCTATTTGATGTGTTTCTTGTGCGTGTGATCGCAGGACTTGGTGGAGTCGTGGCGAGACACGGTGGACCGGACTAGGTGCAGTGGCACCGAGGTCGAACAGTCGGGATGTGTCGAAGACGATGTGGACTCGAGGTGGTTGCGAGGCGTGCGAGACAAGGAGCGCGGAAGCTTCCCGGAAGGTGCAGAAGGGGCGAAACGGGAATTTCGCAAGGCTGCACAAGCGGGAGCGGGCTCCGTTGGATTTAGCGGGCATAACGGGGTGGAGACCCGTTAGCCATGGGCTATAAATAGGATAGAGGGGCTGCTGCCCAAACTGAACAATTCAAGAGTTTCTAGGGTTTCCTTTAGTCAAAAGAGGCTTTAGAGTTTGTTTTGGCTTTGAGGCTTTAGTTGTTGAGGGTTGTTCCCTGCTTGTCCTCTTCTTGGCTGAGTGTGTTCTTGAGTTTCTTGAGTTGGGGGAAGGGAGAAGATGAGTTGATCCATCATGTAATCATTCCTCTTGTATCAATCATATATCTCTCTTTCTTTAGATCAATATGAGATGGGGTTTGTTTATCTTGGCTGCTGGTTCTCTTGCGTGTGAGTTTTGATCTCAGGTTTTTGGTTCTCTTGCGTGCGACTTACTGTGTTTGCTCCTGAAAACCCGATCTGTGGAGTTGTGCCGCCTGCTGTTGCAACCGAGTAAATTGTCAGTGGTCTTCACTGTGTTGTTTAGTTTTCTCTGTACTTGTTTGGCTGCTCTGCTCGTTTTGTTGTTGGACTACCAGAGGGAGCAGCGGCGGCTTGTATTGGTGTAGTCTGTCCGATTTGAGTTGGCTGCAACTTGTAGATTAGCTTTCCACTGGATTCCCATCCTGTGCTTGCGAGTGAATCCGGCAGCAGTTCCCTGCTCTGTTGTGCCTGCTCTTTTGCTGTGTGCGCTCGGTTTTTGATTGTTGCGGACTCCCTTGTAGCGGCTGCTTTGCTCTGTCCTGTAGCCCGTAGAAATCCCCGAAAAATCCGAAGGCTCCGGCGGCCGCTGCATCAAGTGTTCACTAGTGTGTTGCTTTCTTTTATGCAAGTGATTCTTGGGTTTGACTGCCAGCGATTTGTGTTTGAGTTTGGATCAGTTGATTGTCTTGGGTTACCTTGGTGTTCTAGTTGGTGAATCTTTTTCTCTGTGTGTTGCCGTGTTAGATTTTCTATTCCCTTGAGGCTTGAGCTGTTCAATGATCGAGTGAACTGTGGGATTTGTTGACCTTCAATGATCCGTCCGAAACTTCAAGGGCAAATTTTGCCTCATGCATATTATTCTATTGTTTTGTTCCTTGAGCTTGCATGTGCTTGTTTGACTAGATGGTGCAGCAAGTTGATCAGTTTGAGATTTTTTTTGTTTGGCTTCCATTTGTCCGACTATGATTTCAGTTTGAAGTCTGCACTTTGCTAGCAGTGAGTTGAATTGTTTATTGCTCATCGTGGACCTAATCTCAATTGCAAAGACTACTACAATTGCATTTTTTTTTTTTTTGCTGATTTTCAACTATTTTGCATGCAGATTAAACAATGTATTTTCAGTTGAATTTTTACTTGGTGGTCTCGATTTATGCTGAATTTTTCAAGATCACATGCGTTCCAGTTTGAGCAGAATTAATTCTCTGTGAATTACTTTGTTTTGCTTCTTCTTAAAAAAAAAACAAAAAAAATTAGTGTATGTTTTCTCGGGGGCGATTTTAAAGAGAGCGACATTCACCCCCCCTCTGTCGCCATTTCGGTTCTACAACATCAACGACTTCTTCCACCACTCAGACGGTGGATGACCCTTCGACCACCGCCACTGTCATTTCTCGACTGCCAGAGAAATAGCAGTGGATTCCTCGACAGGAACGTCCTTGAGGGCTGGAGGAGTCGAACTAAGATCACAAAAAGGAAAACACGTCGGATGGTAAAAAGCAAAAGCTAAGATTTCTTTGACTTCTTCTCTTCGACCACGTCTGGTCGAAACTCGAGTTGAGAAATGGGATCAGCCATGACCACGTCTGGTCATGGATCCTGAGTGAGAACTACCACTCCTTGAGCCTCCTAGCTCTCTGGATGGCCAAGACCCGCCTCGACCACTGCAAGGGCAGCACTGCCCTCGACCATAGGCACTGCTGGTGCAGCGGTTTCCTTTACAAAAGATATAAAACATTTCTAGTTCTCCTTTTCTTGTTGCTTAACAAAGCCACGAGAAGCAGAAACTGCGAAAGTCTTATTGTTGTAGTAGAAGGGTACCTTGGTCTTAGGGGCTTTGTGTTTGAGAGCATTGATACTCACTTTGATCACCTTTGCCTCCTCTACAGTAGCCATATCTGCTGCAAATTTTGCAAAGGGCTTGGTCGAAGAAGAAAAGCTTGAACTTGTGCCTCCCTTGTCGGCGACTTTCACGAGCCGACGCTTCTTGGCCGGAGGATCATCGACTTGCTCCGCCACCGCGCTGACGCCCATCAGTTCGACCTCTTCGTCGTCTTGACGGTCTTCCATGCCTACTTTCTACAGAAGTCAGAAAAAGAAATATTACTGAGCGGTCGTAAGTCTTTTTACGACCAATATCTAGTCTTAAGTTTTTCTTTGACAATACCCTGGTCGTAAGTCTTACTACGACCAATACCTAGCCGTAAGTTTTTCTACGACTACAAGATCCTAAATATGAAATCAATTATTGATTACCTTTAGGCGCTCCATCTTGTCCTCTGCGGACAAGACTGACAGGATTTGAGGAGCCACCATATTGGGTGGCGGGGATTTCTCACAAATGAGTTTGACTCGAGCGTCAATTTTCGTTTGTGAGAGATTTCCAGGAGTAAGTAAACTTTCAATAACCAAGTTCGAAATCAATAGAAAGAAGGATAAGATTGAAAATTTACTTACCCTTCTCGTAATCTCTGGTCGGGTCTTGCGGCCCCAAGTACCTCTACATGGGACGAGCCCTCTTCTTCAGAGGGCTAATGCGGCACGTGATGAAATCCTTCACTATGTGTCATCCGGTGAGCCCCTCTTCCTTCATGTCTTTGATGGCTTGAATGAAAGGGGCGATTCGGCTGAGATCCTTGGGAGTCAAATCCCAGGAAGGAATCTTTTCGGAACCAATCCCAACGAAAGAGAGGTTGTCTTCACTGGTCGTCTTCCAGTAGAACCACTTCTTCTTCCATCCCGGCCATGACGACCGGGTGAACATCTGAATGTACTCCTTCGACTTCCCATCGTGGAGCTTCAGACTACAGCTACCGGCGATTCCCGCTAGCCTGATCATTCCATAGAAGTACTGGAATAACTCCAAGTCGACCGGAATCCCCAGGTAGGCCTCGCACAAGTAAATGAACACATCTAACATCGTGATGGAATTGGGAAGGAGGTTCATCACCCCAAAGTGTTCGAGTACGAGTGTGAGGAAAGGGTGAGTAGGCAATCAAAGACCGCACTCACAATACGCCTGGAAGACAAGAATCTGCCCAATCTCCCCCGATGGCCAATGTTGCCCAGTAGCCTCAATCCACTTGACAAACTCCCTCTTCGGGATCTTCTCGGCTACGACCAGAGCCTTCATCTTGGTCACATCCATCTCCGATTTGGCCCACCGGGAAGCTGCTCCGGCCATCTTTCTCAAGGGCCAGAGATTTGGATTTGGAAAGGTCTCAAGGAGGCGCACGATTTGGTTGGCGGCAGAGGACGTAAGAACTCGATGAACAGCGGAAGTGATTTGGGGAAAGGTAAAAAACCTAAGTCTCACCCACGGTGAGTTTTTATAACCGTATGCTTGAGTTAAAGACGTGGCAACCCAACAGTTGCCACGTCTTCAGGAACCGCTCCAACTGACAGGTCTATGAGAGTCGATTGAGATTCTTTAATTTGTCTGCTCGAGAAAACCGAGTTTGTAATTCTTATTATGGATAATCATACCGTCATACGGTTCTTGAGTATACCCCTTAATATTCATAAGGGAGAAGCTGAAGGTTGTAAGTTCTTCTACGACCACCACGTGGTTGTAAGTCTTTCTATGATTACCCCATAGTCGTAAGTTTTTCTACGACTATCCCGTGATCGTAAGTCCTCCTACGATCAGTCTATGGTCGTAAGCTTTTCTACGACCACCACCTAGTCGTAAGCTCTTCTACGACCAGTCCATAGTCAATGGGGCTTATAGACATGTGGGCCTAGTCGATCAAGAAATCTTCTACACCGTATCTAAAGATATGGGTAGTTAATTACACTGTTATTAACTAAAATAACGGCATGATTTAACCCTCTGTCCTGGTGATAACTGCTTGGCGACGTGGGAACGTTACTACTCCCACAATAAACTCCAGTAACGGCTCCATCATTTGAAGCAATTGAGGTGCCCTTTGAATTGGAGAAATGACAGCCCACTTCGAGTACTATATAAAAGGCAGAATCATCAGGAGAGGAGGGGGCAAGCAATCAGGGGCACAAGATATTTCACTCGAGTCTTTCTCTTGATCTATAACCAGCATACTCAATACATTCACACAGGAGTAGGGTTATTATTCTCCTCGGAGAAGGCCCGAATCTGTATAAAAATCCCTATGTCATTCTCTCTGCATGATTTGAGTCTTGGAGACTACCTGAATCAAACAATCTTTACGTAAGATCGGTTCTAAAATACCGACAACTGTGATCGTGAAGAAATAGGTGAAGAGTCAGAAAGGGACAACCATGAAATCATCTCAACGGTGGAAACATGCCGGGACCCAAAAATACAAATTCTGGACCCTTTGTGTATAATGCACTAATCTAGGATCATGCTAGTGCACACAGTATCAACATAGATGAATATCATTTCACATAAGACGAATATAAGAATAAACAAGTAATTTGACTAAACAAATAATGGTTGTGACTTTATGGTCGAGTTTACACTTATTAAGCCACGTAGGGTTGACAGTAAATAAATAAGCAGCAGCGAAACGAAAGCAACTCCAGCGGAAACCTATCGACTAGCCATAGGCAACCGACTGGGATCAAGACCTAACGATCAGCAACCTCGTAGAACTCCTCGAAAGCAGGCAACGATTCCTTCACTGCAACTAAATGATTGCATCAAGAATGAGTACTCAACAAGTTGTACCACAGAATGCAATTATAGATGATGGCTTATTACAAAGAAAATGGTTTTTGTGGCTATTTTGCAATAAAGTGACATTTGCAATTAAATACAAATAATAGATTGAAAGCATAATTCAAAACAATTAAACAATAATAATTTAACAATTGTTTTCAGAAAGAACACAAAGCTTAATCAATTTCTTCCACACAACCATTTGAATTAAATCACACAACCATTTGATAAAAGATCATGATATTACAATAGGCAAAGTGGATGTAAACAATTTGGTATATAACTAATCCCAAAGCATTTAGATAATCACCTAAAGTAAAATGCAATAATTGAATCAAAGTAATTTTGGAAAACTGGGTTCAACATGGTTAAAGGTACAACTTGCCTTGGAACAAGTCATGGTACTGGTCTTGAGCTGGATCAACTCCTCTTTCCTCGAAATTCCCCGAAGTATCAATGTCTACTCGCAAACGAAGCAAATAAGCAAAATAAATACAAAACAGAGAGATGACAAACTCCAAAAATTAAATAAAAAATCTCACGAAGGTTGAGCTTGAATTTAGATGAATTTAGAAATTTGAATGAGCTCAATCGAAATTCGCATGCGGAAGAATAGGCTTTTGGAAGATCTAAACCTAAAGAAAAAGAAAAAGGATTACTATTTCTAATTTCCTGAATTAATTCTCTACTGGAAATTCCAATTAATTGCGTCAGCATGATGTTAGCGATTAATTTCGGAATTAAAGAAAATCTAGAAAATCATAATAGTGGCTGACATGTGGGCTCAAGGTCTATGGACCCGGTCCACGAATATGGTTCATGGGTCCATGGCTCATGGGTTTATGGAATAGTGCTCTGACTGGTGGGCCCTACATGGCATAGGCTTGGCTCACCGTGAATTGGTTTACTGAGGGTTTGGATCTGGCGTGACACATGTACGCTGACGTGGCTGTGACTAGGCAACACGAGGGCGACATGTGGGCACTAGGGTTGACGTGGCAGGTGACGAGGCGGTGAGGTGGCATGCCACATCACTTGCCGACGGCGAGGGCTCTAGACCCGATGGTCTTCGGTGCTTGGCGGCTCTTCGGCGACGGTGAAGGTGCGCAAAAGGTAGATGACGCAACGTCGATCATGCTGGTGTACTCATGGGTGCAAGAGGATGACGGGGCTGGCCGGCGACGAGGTTGAAGCGGCGCTTAGGGTTCGAGCTTGACGAGATTGGAGTTCTGGCGACACTCCAGTGAAGTGATGTTGTCCGGGATGTAGATCCGGCCAAGGCGATCTCAACGGTGGTGTTGACGAAGCTCGAGCGGTTCTGGCGGCGGAGGAATAGCTCGTCGGAGCTTGTGGTGGTAGACTTCCTTCTTCGAGCTTTTTTGGTGGCTAGGGTTTAGCTCTCGGGCGTTGGCGGCTACAGTTGGGATGCGGGGAGCGAGGGTTGCCCCTCCTTTTATACGCGGTGACCAGGAGGTGTCTGAAGCACGCACGCCAAGAAATCAACGCGGCGGAGCAGTTCGGATCACATCCGAAACGGAGACGAAGAATAGTGTTTTCGGTGGGGCCCACACGTCAGCGACATCGGCTCGTGCGAGTCGCATAGCAAACGACGCATGCGCGGCTGACAAGTGGGACCGGTGTGGCTTGCGCGTGGGGAGAGAGAAAGAGCTGGGCCAAAAAGCACAGTGTTGGGCCAGGTCAAAGGAGATTAGGCCCAACTGGAATTATGATATTTTAAATAGTTTTCGCAATTTAGAAAATACAGTAAATCCAGATAGCAAAAGGAAAATAGCAAATGAACTCAGAAAAATTCCAGAAAAATCTGAAAAATATTTCCAAGTATAGAGAACCCAAATAAAATAGTTTTGGAATTAATTGATGTTCAAGTTAGTCACATTAAATTGTTTTGCTACTGAAAGTCCATATTAAGCTTAATTAAATTCAAATGAAACTTGGGTGAATTTTCCAAGGGCTAAACTACTAAAAAGGATTTTTAAAACTTCAGAAAATTAGGATGTTACAAACCCCCCCTTAAAGGAATCTCGGCCCTGAGATTAGGGCTAACTAGAGAAAAGGCTAGGAAACTTGGCTTTCAGCCCTTCTTCGCGCCCCCACGTTGCTTCACTTTTTGAGTGATTACTCCACGGAACTTTGCAAAAATGAACTGTCTTACTTTTGGTCTGACGCTCTGCACATCCAAAATCTTGACTGGCTATTCCTTATAAGCGAGATCTTTTTTCAACTCAATTGAATCCAAGGGAGTTTGTTCTGTTGGCACACGAAGATACTTCTTCAACTGCGAGACATGGAAGACATCATGTACTCCTGCTAGCGACTGTGGCAGTTCAAGCTGGTAAGCAACTTCTTCTCAGCGACTCACAATCCTGAAAGGACCAACATACCTAGGGGCAAGCTTCCCTTTGGCATGAAACCTTCTGACACCTTTAAGTGGAGTAACATGAAGATAAACAAAATCTTCTGGCTCAAAGCTGAGATCACGTCGACGATTTCCAGTATAATTCTTCTGAGCTATCTTTAATCTTTCTCTGATCATAGACACTTGGTCTTCTGTTTCCTGAATAATATATGGTCCGAATACCAAACGGTCAACTGTTTCTGTCCAATTTAGAGGGGTTCTGCATGTACGACCATACAAAGCTTTAAATAGTGACATCTGCAGACTAGCTTGGTAACTATTATTGTACGAGAATTCTACATAAGACAAACTCTTATTTCAACTGGTAGCATGAGCTAGAGCACAAGCTCTCAACATATCCTCCAATACTTGATTTACTCTTTCAGTCTGCCCATCTGTCTAAGGGTGATAAGAGTACTGAAATTTAGATGAGTTCCCAACGCATCATGCAAACTTTGCAAAAAATAAGAGGTGAACTAAGATCCTCGATCTGACGCTATCTTCTTAGGCATACCATGCAAACTGCCAATTCTTGACATATACAATTTTGCAAGGCGATCTCCCGGGTAAGTGGTTTTGACTAACAAGAAATGAGCAACTTTTATCAAACGATCAACTATTACCCAAATTGAATTGTAACACGATTGAGTTCTGGGAAAAATGGTGATAAAATCCATTCCAATCTCTTTCTATTTCCACCCTGGGATCTTCAGGGGTTGCAAAAGGCTTGCGGGTCTCTGATGTTCTGCCTTTACCTTCTGACATACGTCACACAAGGCAACAAACTCTACGACTTCTCACTTTAGATGGAGACGAAGAACAATGTTTTCGATAGGGCCCACACATTAGCGACATCGGCTCGAGCGAGTCCGCAGAGTAACAAGCGCATGCACTACCGACAAAGGGACCGGTCTGACGACGTCGTCTGAGGGAGAGAGAAAGAGCTGGGTCAAGGAATGGGCCGAAAGCACCGTGTTGAAATTTGGGTCGAAGGAGATTCTACAAGAATCGAATTCTGAGATTTTAAATAGTTTTCGCAATTTAGAAAATACAGTAAATCCAAATAGCAAAAGGAAAATAACAAATGAACTCAAAAAAATTCCAGAAAAATCTGCAAAATATTTCCAAGTACAGAGAACCCAAATAAAATAGTTTTGGAATTAATTGATGTTTAGGTTAGTCACATTAAATTATTTTGCTATTGAAAGTCCATATTAAACTTAATTAAATTCAAATAAAACTTGGGTGAAATTTTCAAGGGCTAAACTACTAAAAAAGATTTTTAAAACTTCAAAAAATTGGGATGTTACAAAACAGGACAAGGAGTTGAATCTCGATAGAAGAAATTAAGGTCGAGATTCGTCAAAGACAACGTCTCATGAGATCCTGATTCATCGAGCATAGGGATCATAGCAGCGATAACACGAAGGTGAGTGTACTGGGGGGCTCGAGAGTAGAGATGCTCTATAGGACTGACACCCTTGGGAGCAGTGGAATGCTATGTATTGATGAGATATGCAGCCGTAGAAACCGCCTCAACCCAGAACTATGGTGGAACGTGAGAGGCAAGGAGAAGAGTGCGTGCAGTCTCAAGCAAATGATGATATTTGCGCTCAGCAACCCCATTATGAGCATGGGCACCAGGACAAGAAGACTGATAAAGAGTGCCCTACTAAAAAGAAACTGTCTAAAAGCGCTAGAATAGTACTCGCTAGCAAAATCACAATGAAAAGTATAGATGAAAGAATTAAACTGAGTATGAACCATCGTTGCAAAGCTATGATAGATCGCAAGAAACTGACCACGATTAGACATAGGGAAAAGTCATGTAAAACGAGAATAATCATAAATGAAGATCACATAAAACTTATGCCCACCTTTAGAGATAATAGGTGTGGATATCATGGGGATATACTCATGATCTTAGGATGATGAGACAATTGGCAATTGCTTTGAAGTTTTGTCGAAATTAAAGTTTCAACAAAGTGTCAGGATAATCGGTAGTACCGGCAAGTAAGTTCTTGGTACTCTTTGCTGAATCAATCGACCACAAGTTGAATGGCGGTAGTATCTGCTTGATCTTGATATACCGGGTTGGAGCAGTACGTATTTTCTAGAGAATATGTTTTTGGGAATTTTGGGTTTCTCCGAGAAGCGGTACGACCGTAGTTATTGGAGCGGTACTACCGCAACCGTAGTTATTGGAGCGGTACGACTGCAATGCGGTAGTACCGCTGGTAACATGGCGGTAGTACCGTTTGTGTGGTGATTGTCGGCCATTTTGGAGTTTTGGCTTTGGGATAGGTCAAGTTCATAGGCTTTAGTGCATATGTGTTGCATGATGTATGTTTTCACTAACGTGGGTCAAGTTGTGAAGAACTTGTTCCCGGAAACGATTTCTTGGTCTATTGCTGTGCAAGTTGCGTGGAGGTCAATCATGGTCAACGACGAGGATGATCGGGACTAAGCTTGGAGAGCTGAGGTTCAGAATGATTGAGGATGCCGGGTGAGGTCAATGGACTCAAGCATGGCGCAGAATGGACAAGGATGACCGAATGGGTAGTTCGGTGCGACGGGTTGGATCAAGTGGCGCGGGGGTCGGTGCAAGTGCCATAGTGGTTTCGGCGGGAGTCAGACGGGAGAGACTTGCCGACATGATGAGAGCCGTTGATCAACATACACGAGGCGAAGCAGACGATTGCTTCACCAAGATTGGACTCAGTCTTCGGAGAAGGATCGAGAAAGGGTATTTTGGTAATTTCACCTAAATACCGCCTTGGTGACCTTTTGGCTAAATCGTGGCACAAGACGACGCAAGGAGAAGCGGTTTAGGTCAAGAGAAGATGAAGACGACGCTTTAAGATGCGTGCGTGAGTTAAACCCGTTTGTGTGTGGGCTTAACGGGTGCCCAAATTGGAATATTCTCTAGATGCTAGCCTCTAGTATAAATAGGAGAGGGTGCTGTCCAGCAGCCCTCAACCCTTGCATTTCATAACCCTAGTTGGTGTCTTAGGGTTTTGGAGAGAAAGATAGAGAGGTTAGGGTTCTAGGGAGTGGATTGATTGTGTGCTCTTGGGTTGAGCTTTGTCCTCCAAGATGGAGTGGTTGTAAACATCTATCTATCTCGAATTAATCCAAACAAGTTTCTCAAAAGATGAGTTTATCCTTGTTCTTGCTCTTTCTCTTTGATGATTTTGTGTTTTTGATGATTCGATGATCTTCCCTTGAGTTCTTGTGTTGATCTTACTTACTGTGACATGTGGAAGACCATCTAAGATCATCTTGATCATCAATCACCCAAGAACAAGTGTTTGGATCATATTTTGGTTTTGACTCGGTTTTTGGAGCAACCTTCGTTCGAACGGAAAAAGGTTAGAACTTTGGCAAGGATCTTCACGATCATCGCATGAAATAGGTTCCTGAAATCTTTAGGAAGGTGTGTTTCAAGTTTCGTGAAGTTTGGAGTCGCGGATCAAAAGTTACGTCATTTTTTATTTCGTTTTCAAGTTGTTTACTATTCATTCGCCTGTTTTTACTATTCATTTGCGGTTCGATCGACCTTTGTTCATCCGGTTGTTTCAATCGCGATACTAATCGACAATCTTGTTCATCCTGTATAACCGCACTTGTTCATCAATACTGTTCATAAGCAAGTTTTTTGTGTTTTTGGTCGTTTCTCTTAGGGGTTTGAAGGGGTTTCAGTACAAGTCTTCCGCTATGCTTATATATATATTGATCTTCGTAGTTCTCATAGCTATTGGAGTTAATATCATGTTTGAATCTGATCTTAAAAGAAAAATTGATTGAGCTCCTATTCACCCCCCCTCTAGTCGCCTTTCCGGTCCTACAATAGGTGTAGGTCCTCATACATATGAATGAACTAAGTCAAAAGAACGAGAAGATAGGGACTCACTAGAATGATAAGGAAGTTGTAGCTGCTTATCCAGCTTACAACCCTAACAAAACATGGTCATGCCAACAGTAACATGTCCAAGAACACCCTAACAAACTAATAAAGAAAGGTGAGACCCACACTGGTGACCTAGACAATGATGCCACTGCACAAAAATTCTGAAGGTGGTGGCATCAGTGGCGGTGGAGGTGGACGTAGAAGTGATAGGAGCAACTGAAGTGGACGGAAGGTGGAGACGGTTAAGGATGTAGAGACCTCCACAATCCCTACGATGCCAGCCAGTCCCAAGTACCGTCCCTGTCTATCGATCCTGGACACAACATGTGTGAGAGTCAAAACCAACCCTACAGCCGAGATCGGTGCGCTGACCCACCGAGAGAAGATGCATGGCAAACTGGGGAACATGGGAAACAGTTGGAACATAAAAGTCAGTGAACCAAAAGAGTGCCTTGACAGCTAACAAACAAAGGAGTATCGTCAGCTGTTTGAATAGAGATAGGAAAAACATGAGGTCCTAATGAAGTAAAAGATGTGGAGTCTGGTGTTCATGTGGAAAGAGGCACTAGAATCCAGAACCTAAAAAGTACCTGGAGGAGAAGTCTGAGCTAGACTGGCAGAATCTGCTGAGCTGTGAGAGAGCTGCTGAAGTAGAGCCCAGCAGAGCTGTGGAACAGAGTCACCTTGCTGAGAAGGTCCTGATCCTCCTGTCGAGGAAGGGCCTCCATGCCCCCCTTGGATCGTCCACCCCCACGCACCTTGTTCTGCTTTTTTCGCATCGCATAACGCTGGTAGTCGTGCCCGAAGTTCTTGCAATAATTGCACTGAACCCTAGTTGGTGCAAAAACAGGAGCAGAAACAGACACCTGAGGAGGGACTGTAGTCGAAGCAAAAGCCATCGGTGTAGTCGAAGAAGAAGGAGTAGAAAGCACAACCAGAACAAATTGTGCTGCTAATCCACGGCGAAGCTCCTCAGCACAAAGCGTCGAAAGATCCTCGGTGACTGTCAATCGTGGTGAGCGGCTCAGTGGTTGAGCCCAAAAAGTAGACGAACTCATAGAGGTGAAGGCGGTCACGATCCGCCTTCTGCACCTTATGACACTCCTGGCAAAGCGGAGAAGCCAGCTTGTCCAGCTGACGCCAAAGACTGGATAGGGCTCGGAAGAAGTCGTCGACGGAGAAGTCCTCTTGGTGAAGTGTCTCCAACTCACGTTGAAGCGAAAATAACTGAGTATCGTTACTCTGCTGGTATTGCTCGCGCAAGTATTCCCAGATCTGACGAGTGGAACGCAGACCAACGATGTCTGGCTGGATGGAGTCGTCGACGCTGACCACCAGGATGGCTCGAACACGGGCCTCATCAACACATCAGCGCTAAAAAATGTCTATAACATACTGAAAGACCTCATCAGCAGCAGCGGCCTCTGCCTCCTTCTTGGTGGCCTCATTTTCTGCAGTAGGTGCAGAAGTAGGCTGTCTGGGAGGAGGCTGAACCGACGATGGCGGACAAGGTTGAGCACCAGTGACATGTCCCCAGAGGTAGAGACTATCGAGCGTGATCTCCATGAGTGAAGGCCATAACCTGTAGTTCGTCCTATGAAGCTTTGTTCCCGAGAATGAGATCATAGCTGATAGAACGGAAGCCATTGGTAGGTGGCGTTGGACGGCATGACGACCAAGGCAATGAAGTCTAACATGCGGCGCTGGACGACACGATTGTTAGACCGACGTTTTATTTTTAGTTTTTTTTGGAATCGAACTCTTTTAAAAGGAAGCCGTGGATGGTTTCCTGATAGAATCGGTCTCGGCCTGAGCAGAACGACGACGGCGGCGGCGGTGGCTTGCGCGGACAGTGATGGCGACGAGCGGCAGAGGGCGGCGCTCAGCTCACATCGTCCTTGGGTCGGGCATCAGGTGGGCTGTGGCGTCGAGCGGTGACGGTCGGCGGCGTTGGGCAACAGCGGCCTCTGGCGGTGGCGGCGACCTTCGATGACAGCAATGGTGGTGGTAGGATGGCAGCAGAAAGAGTTAGATTAGTGCTTTAGCTCTGATACCATGTTATGAATATTGTGTGTATATTCATGAGACCCAATGGACAATATATATAGAGAGTACAACGAGATGTTATAAAGGAATATGCCATACATATATAAAGAAATACAAAAGGCATATAAGGAAATACAAATAAATTCCTATTCTAACACAATCAAGCTTAAACTGTTCTAAAAAAAAAATCAAGCTTGAGCTGTTCTTAAAAAAAACGGCTTAAACTTGTTTCTATTCACTTGTCACTTGTGTATGTAACCAACAAAAAATATGCCCAATATTCAGAAGGGAAATTGGCCCGGTTGAGCTCCATATTCCAACCGGTAAGTGGTAACACAAGAAGGTCCATCTTTTAAGAAGAGTATGCGTACACAACACTCATACTTAAACTATTCACCAACCCCATGTAAAAAATCAATGAATATGAACAATTCGAAGTAACAATGAATGATAGTCTCCAAGTATTGACAGGAATATAGCGAAACGACACTCAAAAAATTTTCAAAGTAGTCACTCTAATATTCTGCTAGTTCAGAGATTACACATATGGTGCTCCCTTAGATCAGGAGGCACAAGGAAGAAGAAAAGAACAAAGATAAAATAGGCTAGAGATATACATAAACAATCTCATACTTCATCAGTAGGCATCGTATAATGGGACTAATACTGAAACCATCCATATATTTTATTTCCAGTAGTTGCATAGCTTATATGAGCAATGCAGCATATTGCTTCACTTCGGCGTCGAGCCTTCGCCGAACTTGGATGGCCGGGTATCGCCGGTCCTTGGGCTGCCTCTCCCCCCTAGAGGGCTGCGTTCATGCCTCAGCTCGGTGACGCGAGGACTGTACGCCTTTTCAGAAATACAAGGACTGCGGATGCCTTTCAGTTCTGCCGCTGGAGTGCCACCTGAGCTGGTGATCTTAGGACTATTCAGGCGCTTGATCTCGCCACGGCTTCTGGTGACAATGTCATCAAGGATCTCCGTGCTCTGGGTGCGCCCCAATGCGACATCAATATCTTGCTGAAATGCACAGCATTGGGCGTCAAGCAAGTGAAACAGGATTAAATGTTCTAGTCATCAGCTTAAAGCTTACAAAATGTCATGTTGGTAAACGAGACTCTAGTTCTTGTTAGGACAGATCAAGTGTTTATGAACTCACCGCAGCAAGGCTGAATGGTATAGCCGGTGATTCCTCATACTCTGCTGCATCCAGATCAGTCAGATGTGCACCTTTGAAGAGCTTGGGGAGGATGCACTGCCTAACCGGAATCAGGAGCATGATCAAGAGGGGGAAAAGAACCCCAGCTATTGGAATCCATGTGATCCCAAAGCAGGCCAGAAGATATGTAGTCTGGAAGAGCGTGAACATGGCTATTGTCTTGAATGGCACGGTCTCGACAAATGTGGTGTGGTACTCTTCTAGCACCCTGTGAAGATTGGTAAACGATAAGCATTTCAGTCGGCACAGTAGCTGCTGATTACCAGACTTAATAATACGCTTTCTTGTCTCCATCAGATTATGTCCTACTTTGTCCATTTGTGCATACGAAGTTACGAACATATGTGCAATAACAGATTCATATGTGCTGCATTGATAGTAATGAAGTGAGTGAAACTTACTTGTATCTCTTGCTGGGAGCAGTGAAAAGCAGTAGGATCCTCTCCCAGAACTGGTTACCAGGCAAGCTCTCAATGGCCATGAAGGCAAAGTAGCCCCAGAGGACAGATGTTGGGATCTTCTTGAGCAACGGCATAGCAGCAACACAACCCCCAACCATCGCAGCCTGGAGCAAGTTGCTCAACCTTTGCTCCTTGACCTCGATGGGAAGCAGGTCATCAATTTCTTTCTCTATGTCAAAGATGGTCTCATCAACTGGTGCATCGATGTTACCCATGCTTGATGCTAACTGGACAGTCGAGTCCTTAAGATCATTTAAGCCCTACATTTCGGGAAAAATTGTAAGAGACATATCAGATACTTGTACCAGCTTGTTTTTATACAGTAATCTGAGCAATCAATTTTATCGGATTTGTGCGTACTTTGACGGACTGTTGCTGGTAGATCATTGGTGTCTGCATCTGCTGATAAGCATCTTGCATGCTTCCATACAGTTGGCTCAAGCTCGCATTCTGGCACATGCTTTGTCGTGCCGTGGCTACTAGTCGGTTACGGAGTAGCTGTAGAGAAATGTTTTTTTTCATGTGAATGAGAAATCGGATATTCAGATGGTAGTCAACTGTCAAGTACTAATCAAGCAATCAAAAGTTCAGAACATTCACAGCTTACCTGATGCTTGAGAGTAGCCAAGCTCTTTGTATGCATTGGGGATTGTGGAATGACGCCATTCGATGGAGGGATACCAATTAGGCCACATAATAATGTCTGTCCAAGGAATGAGACTGAAATAAGAGAAGTATGTAACAAAAGTTAAAGTTATTACTCGGAGATTATGCTAATCTGGGCATACCAGAAAGCCTAGGAGAAGCAAATCATAGTGGAAAGATGGAGGCTTCCTCAAATTGAACTCCTGCTGCTGAGCAAGCTGTGATGCCACACTGTGGTCAAAGTAATAGAGAACAGCAATCATCGTTGCCGGTATGAAGGCACCAAGGATGTACATGAGTGGCACATGTGGCATATCCTGCTCATTGATATTGGATACATTTGATGAACTCTGATGGTTCACATGAAGAAACTGAATGTTTCGGAATTCTGGGTGAATTTTTTAGTACCTTGATGACTGTCCAATTGTCATAAGCACCAGGGGACCATGGATTAGGACTAAAAAGGCGTCGCGGAATTCCTTTTGGTACACTCTCATATGGTATGTAAGAAACTCCTGTCCATACTAGCACCATCAGTGGAACACCATAGTCGGCAATGAAGCCACGCAGCCAACCTGGGTAGAATAAATGTATCACGAGGAATTCAGAATTGGACCAACTGAAGGTGGATATTGGAGTTAAGAAATTCCCATAGCATCTGCAGGACCAGTTACAATTTCCGATACATACCTGCTCCATAGCGCCATGATCGCGCCTTCCTGCTCCGCAGTGCGGTGAGCAAAAGGCCAAATGACAATACAATGGCAAACATTCCGTTGGCGAACCTCCATGATGGAACAAACTCTAATGCTTTTCGGTTTTCCCTCTCAGGAATGCGGAACTCGTCAACAAGTCCCTGCATCCAACACAGATATGTGAGCTACATATGCAAGTTCTGTCTACAATGAATTCAGCTTGCAAAATACTTCTGATACTGGTCAGTTTTTCAAATAAGCATTCTTGATTATACCCACTTCCAATGTTTGGAATTTAGGACAGAAACATTCAGTTGGAGCAATGACCAGTCAGCAAAATTACTGCAACCGGATTTTTTTTCGAGAACACACTGCGACTGGAATTGGGGACATCCCCATTAGCCTCCATGTGCTATGCAGCTTTTACACGGTCTTTGACCAACCTAGCAGATTCTCCCACTAGTTGGTTGATTCAGCTTGACTAGAGTAGTACACAACTTTTAAGGGGGCAATTCGTGTTTGCCATAAAGTTCACATGGACCTCAAAGAAAGCAAATCGACATCAACAAAATGTCTAAAGAAAATTTCTACATCAGCACAGGATTTCAAGCCTAAATGAGCAATGACACCACAGAGGCTGTAGTTTGCACCAACCTTGATAGCCTGCTGCATGAAGAGCATTGCAATCAGGAGCCCAAACAGCTCGCCAGCGATACGGGTGAACCGGTTGATGATCGAGCATGCGCCGAGTATCGCCAGCAGGAACAGCAAGATGGCAGTCCACACACAGACCCTGCATACATACATGACATCAAAACCAAACGAAACAATGCCACAATTGGACAAATCCACCACAAGAATCTGCATCATTGTGACAAGGATGACCTACCAACCGGCCCAAGCAAGGAACAGGTTCCGACCAAGGTCGGGCCTGTCCTTGGCAAACTTGAACATGAATGTGTACATGAGCACCGTCGGCTCGGCGACGCCGAGGATCAGCAGAGGCTGCCCTCCCACAATGGAGTGGATTATGCCACACAGGGCAGTGGATGCCAACGTCTGCACTGCTGTGAGGACTCCATCTGCCCACAACCATTAGAGCCCCCAAATAAGCTTTTCTGTTCACTCACTCACTCACTGTACTAAAACTAACACCAAAGTACCAAACCAAACACAAAGAACAACAAATTTTACTCCTCCATTACCAGTGTTCCTCTCCAATTGCTCTCCGAATGATATCACCGGTATCGCCGAAGCGAAGAATATGTAAGTGGTCGGCGCTAGGATCCTAAAACAAATCATAAAGCACTTCATTTCAAGATCTTGGGCCAAGAACACTATGCTAGAGCAATAAAAAAAGATTGCCTCCAAAACAGTAAGTTTCAACATCTTGGCATCACGGCAAGGGCAAATTTCTACTCCTCAAGAACACAATGCCAAGAAAAGATTGACTAGCTCCTACACAGATGCGACCAACTTGTTCATACCTGATACCGGCACGGAATCCTCCGGTCCAATCTTGCTTGTAGCACGTGAGCCTCCCATGGAGGTCATTCTTGATGCCTCGGAAGGGCACGAAGCTCTCCTCCATTCCTTGGACCAAAAGAGCTTCTCTCTCTCTCTCAGAAAAGAAGGATCTGAGAGGATATTCAGATGGCCACCTGGTGTCAAATGAGACCCTGCTTACATCTTGCAGCAGATGGAACAGGAATAAATATTACCAATGTGCAATCTCGCAATGCATTTAGCGTGGATCCATGGAAGAAGCTAGGGAGCCAAGGCTACAAAGGCAAGAAGAGCATAGGGAGAATAGAGAGAGAGAGAGAGCTGGCAGCACAGGGAGCAAGATTGAGTAATAGGCAGGGTAGGAGAGGGAGAAGCTTCAGAGGGCACGGGATGGGATGGAGGGCTGATATATAGGCAGTGGAGAGGAGAGAGGCAGCATCACTGTCAAGTCCTAAAAGAATTCCTTGGCATAGAAAAGAAACTTTTTCCCTTAGAAAATGCATTGCTCAAGAACTGATCAGGGAAGGCTTGGTGAGCACAGGGAGAGCTGTAGGGTTTGAGTGGGGTGACACACAGCAAGCAGCAGGATGGCTTTGGCTTGTGTGAGTTGTGGCCAAGAAGAGAGCCGCAGGCTGTAACTAGTACTGTAGCAACTGTAACGGTGCCCATGTATTTATTGTTCAGTGTAAATGAAAAAAAAACAGGAAGATATTTTTTGAAAAATATATTTATTGAGCTAAGCTAGCTAGTGGCCTGTCTGTCAGCAACCACCAACTGGGGTTGCTTTCATTCGGCCTCATCACCTACCGAAACAAAAACTAACTATCCATCTAAAAGATAAATTTAGCATAATATGTAAGTTTAATTAACAAATTATTTCTTGTTTGTACCCTTATCTCACATTGGAAATATGCCACAAAATATTTTTTGAGTCTCTTTCCCCCTTTACTATCTATAGAACAGCCAGGTGGCTTCTCAGCTTTATATCTAAGATGCAATGCGTCTTGAAAAGGTTTTGCAGTCAAGGATGGATCGCAAATTGGTTCGACGCAAAGCATGCATAAATTTATTTATGTAACTATAGAAGTTGGATTGCAGCACATTTTGTAATATATTTTAAGCAAAGTTCATTAAGCAGCTCCATGCTAAGCCAATGCATACATCATTGTTCATTGGATCGACAACGTAGCAGGTTGTACTGTCAATCTAAGATATGTTTGTAAACTAAAGAACCACATGAGATCACCTAAGCCTCCCCTCCAATCCCATGAGCAAGATAACATATTCAAGTTGGAGGAAGACTTGCAGTGTCCTTTCACTGCTTTCGTTATTGGTTGAGGCCCAACCAAATGAAGCTTGAGCTAACGATTGGCTGTGTCACATCACTGTTTGTCTGAAAAATGCTGCTCATGATGAGATTCAGTTAGCCAACCAATTAAGAGTGTTGCATCATCAATAGATATATTAGAGATAGAGGTAGAAATTCTTTTGTATTTCTTATCTGTATATGGCATGCACCTCTTATACACCCTATATATATATATTACTTATTGGGCATTTGAATACATACACACAATATTCATAACATGGTATCAGAGTATAGGTTAGGGTTAGGGTTACTGTAGCACTTCCGTCTCCAAGCCTCTACTACTCGCCTCCGCTACCGCTGCCCCCGGGAGGACCGATCTTTGCTCCCGAGGGCGGCCCCTCATCGTCGCCACAGGATCTTCTTCTCCAGCCGAGGTAGAGGCAGCAACATCATCCGGTCATCGCCGAGCTTCGTCTTCATCGCCAAGCCGTCACCGGTCCAGATCCGATCTGGATCGGGTATTCCCTCCGCGCGAGCCGCCTCGTCGCCGCCATATTCCTTATCTCTATCTCTAATATATCTCTAACACCTACACGATCAGCTTCAAGATGACACACTGTCAAATTTGAGGTGTATTTTCCCATGACGATCAAGGCGAGAGTGAAAGATTGAAATATCTGATGCTAGTGATGCAATCAGCTTCAAGATGACACACTGTCAAATTTGAGGTGTATTTTCCCATTCTGCATTTTGCATAGTGCGCTCATAGAATCTGTGAGTTGGTTCATGCCAAATTTGCTGAACTGTCTGACAACCATAACCAGGTTCAGTGTTCTTCTCTGCTATTTGTCAAATTATTTGTACCATTTTTTTAAACTCTACTCGACTAATTGCAACGATTTGTACAATCAATTGCTACTATTTGCATTTCCATATATGGTAATGGCATGTTATTGCCTTAAGCCTCAGGCAATGCCGTGCTTCGATACTTTTCCTTTCCTTTAGAAGTCAATGACAATAATACTGAACGGATAAACACTTCAGAAGCAAGCTCATATGTTTTCTACTTGCATTATTGAAGCTACTAATACTTGTACATCACTCATCACTGTGCTGTCTCTGGCATCTGAGAAATCAGGGCAATAGACACGAGCAAATGTCTTCGCTATATGGTCGTTTAGCATTGATGTGATACTAATTGCGCACAAGCAATGGTTCAATGCTTTTTTTTTTTCCATTTCAACACCTAAAGCCAAATTTCTTGCAAGCTTTTGGCAGTGCCTGTAAATGATGGAAATTTAGAAACCTGAACAATATCAGCGCTTGCCACTTGACATGAAAGAAAGTGCAGAGCAAGTCTTTTTTGAAAGCGAGTAAAGCAATATCTTCCTAGGATACTTATCTTTAACTTTAGGCCTTCTTTGCTGATTGACATATCCAAAGATCCATCTTTTCTTTTCGTTTCCTCTCTCCTGCCGCTTCTTGCCACGCCCACCATATGGGGCAGGTCACCTGCCCCCCGACACAGGGGGCAGGTGGCCTGTCGTACCCAGGGCCGTCACCTGTCGTACCCAGGGCCTGGGACAGGTCCCTGCCGCGCTCGGGACCGAGGGCAGGTGTACTGTAAGGGGCCAACTATACAAATTATGGTAGAAGGAGGCTAGTTTGGCAAAAAAGAAGTGCATAGAGCTAGAAATGCCAAAATTTCTTGGGAGGGCAGTGCCAGTCCAGCTCTAGCTGTCTGGCTGAGGGACGGAGCCAACGAGCTTCCTCTGACCATCTTGCAAATTTCTTCATGCATGTGCTTTCTCCTATGTATTATGGTCTTTCTCTGAGCTATTAAAAATTGTTGCTTCTAGGTTCATAAGATGTGTTCAGGGATGTTTTTCTCTACTGGAATTAAGGTACAAAGGCAGCAACTTTTGGAAGAATGCTCATGTGCGTTTTTATCTTTTGCGAACTAAAATTTCTGTATGTATGTGCAGCAAAACTCAGATTTGGTGTAACTGTGTGAGAACACATGAACTCCATTGCACACTATGAAGCTTTTCAAAAACTGCTAATCATCGTGAAACTTACAGCTCATAAAAAATAACGTGCATAAGGTGAAAGGTTCAAAGGAGCTCCTTGAAACCAGCATCCTGTTCAGGTGTGTGGAGTCTTCAATTAAGAAATCAAGTTTTTAGGAGCCCCAAAAACTGAAGTTTGCTTCAGTTGAGATCACAAGAGTTGACCTTAACTTTGTCCCAACATGCATGATTGTCTCTGGAGAAATTTAACAAAGCTAAGCTCTTACTGTTGCTTTGGTGTGGAGTTATCTGAGGAATATTCGTGCAATCCTCACTGTTTTCTTGTGAAGATAATATCGAGGAATGAGTGGTGAGTACCTTCTCTTTATTGAAATACAAGGTTGTGGCAAGTGGTTTTGATGGGGCTAATCTGGTGATTATGTCACTTGGCTTTGGACCAAACATGGATGTGCTTAACAGGTCAAAAAACTTGTTTCTACTTGGTAGCATGGGCGGACCTTCCTAAGGTTATGGGTGTTCAGCCGAATACCTATTTTTTTCTTTAAAATATCTTATATGTAATAGGTATATTAGATGTATATGTTATTAGTTAGGTCAAAACTATATATTTGTGTCCGCAAATAAATTTAGCTCGCACTCCCCATGTAACATATTAGGCTCATTTTCCTTCCTACTTTAGTCCACCAAACCCTAACCTCTATTCTCTTCGGCCTCCAAGTGGTGAACGAGCGGAGGCGTGTGTTACGAAGGCGAGCGACGGTCGGTGGATACGACGCCTTCGATCTTGCGATTTACAATCAGCGTGAGGCGGCGCAAAGGCGGCGTCTTGATAGCGCACTGTCTTTGGCGAATAGAGATGCGACGCGAGCAAGTGGGTAGTAGCGCGACAAACTGGAGGAAGTGAGCGGATGGCACTAAGGGAACAACGCGGTGGCCGGGAGGGAGCGTGGCGGCGGGAAGGGAGCAGTATATCCAGCTCACCGTTATCGTTCTCTCTCCAGATCTAGGTGTGTTCTGCGCACTCCAATTCTTCTTCCTAACTCTGCTCCGCTCTAGCTCCGGTTCTTTCTAGAGTCTAAGCTTTTTTCTCTGTTTTCTTGGTTCTTTCCAATAGATGTTGTACAAAAATACAATCTTTGCCTTAGACAATGAACAGATAGTTGGACCCTTGTTACATATATTTACATGCTAATTTTTGCTCTATGGAAGAAACATTCTTAGATGGGGTTCTTACTGATGGAAAAAAAAGCAAAAAAAAGTGCAAGATCAGCAATGTATGTATCTGTAAAAAAAATAAAATAAAAAAGAAGGCAGGAACTCTACCAATCACTATTAGAGGAAGAAAATAAGTTTTAGCAGTCTAGCTGCTATAACTTGGAATAGAAAAAAGTGAGAAAACAACAACGACCAAGACCAAGCACAAGTTCTTTTTTTTTTGAAAAAGAAGACATGGCATCTACCGATCACTATTAGAGGGAGAAAATAAGATTTAGCTTTGAAGTCCAAACACTTATTCTAAAAATCCTAGGTCCGCCACTGCTTGGTAGGAGTGCTTTACTTTCTGTTTGGTGCTGACAGTGGAGTAACACAAATGATGGTTTTTGGGTCATGAATCTGGTGACAAGTTGCGGATCTTGCACCTACGTTTTTAGTGTGAGCTAACTAATTACTACTCATCAACTGACATTAGGGTTTATGTAAGTATGTTGGCCTTCGTGCTAAAAATGGTTAGCACTTAAAATTCATCCAGGAATCAACATCAAAGTAAAGATTGGAGTGCAAAAAGTCTAACTGCCTGCACTACAATCTAAATAAGTACCAAAGGTTAAATGGGTATATATATGTTTTGCAGCAAAGATAACTAGGTATACTCCTTTGATTCATATACCCCTCCTAAGCATGGATGCACACCTCAGCCTTGCTAGCTTGCAAGATCGACACCTAAGCAAAATAAATAAACACCAGTTGAGTCCATGGTTTGCTAGTCCCATGGAGAGAGAGAGAGAGAGAGAGAGAGAGAGAGAGTACTTTAACATCGTTTAGTTGGCTACATCCTGCACACGTGCAATGGTGCTTTTTATCGGGTTTTCTTTTTTGACAAAGTTAGGGAATAAGTTAGGAATCATATCGTTTAGTTGGCCTTTCTGTTAGGGAATAAGTTAGGCAAATAACCGTCAAAATTTAAATACCCCTTCCGTTCAAAAATATATGACGTTTAGAAAGCGTATAGTCAAATCTTTCTAGCTTTGACCACTAATATATATAAAATTATTTAGATTGGTCATGCGAAAATGATTTCGTTAGATTTTTCATGGAAAATGTTTTCACAATATAACAACATTTAATTGTTTACTAAAATTGACCACAATGAAGTAGTGGTCAATGTTTCGTATCAGAGAACGTGCCAATATCTAAAATGTCATATATTCTTGAACAGAGTGAGTATTTATTTAGGAAAAAAAATGTAATTTCTACATTTGCTTCATGCAAAGCTAGATATTTCCATGGTTATGTAATAAAGAGCTAATTTTTCTTTCATCAAAGAGGGCAGATACATATATGATGCTCAGAAATGGGCCATAACCAAGAGAGAGAAATGCTCCTGCTATCTCACATCTGTACCATTTGTCAAAAGGAAACCACACTTCTTGGTTTGTATCTGACCTGAAAGTGGGATACTTACCTGCTAGAAATACCAGGACCTAGATCAATAAACCATTCCATTCTTGTGTCACCTACTCTATTTGTTTGGCAAATGTTATATCAGTATGTGCTGGCATTCCATGTTGAATGAATGCTTCTCATCAGAATGAAGTGCTAGATTCCATCAAACTCCTCTTATGCAAACCTAGTTTCATGATTCATATAGAGTCCACTGTGCTTCTATTTTGGCTTCCCTCATTAAGATCCACATGTGTTGCATTGTGTCATGAAAATGCACAGTGTGCAGAGCTTTCACATGGGCAGAAAGCAGAAAGCTTGCCAAAGTAAGTAAATGGGGCCAATTCTGCATGATTATGACATGATTATGTGCCTGTTGATTACAATATTAGACAACTTTTGAGGTTGTAAAGATTAGTTTATCTGATGATTACTGAACTATCCTGTAACACCCTCGTCTAAAATTTGCTAAATGCGTAGCCCACCGTGGGGTGGACCCGTGCACACATAGCATCCCATTTACACTTTCATCATTGCTTCGTGTAAAAGGGTTAACCTGGAGGTGCTAAATTTGAACCCAATAGATATTATATACTACTATAACTTACTTTAGACAAGCAATAGGAGTAGGCGAGTGTATTACGTGTCCACTGTCACATTATCATATTGAAAATTTGTCCTAAAAAATGAGGCGGTGACAGCGCAACATTCGGTACACATTGTTTCAATTTTCTAGTAATTGCAAAGGCGTGAAAAACACATCTAAGATCCCAACTCATGATTCCACAAACCAAAAGATTGTTAGTGTTTTTTGTCCCGTCTTTTCGCCCTTTCGGTCAGATAAGACCTTGGGCTGAGCCGCTGAGGTAATTGCCGAGCTTTTGGTCAGGAGCACAAAGGAGAAGCTAAGCTGATGAACCGCACCGTACCGGTTCCAAAAGAAACAAAAATATATATTTTCTCTACAAGAAAGAAGATGGTGTTTAACTTGGATGGGACTTGTCTGAATGATCTGATCAGCGTTTAAGACCAATAAAGCAAGGCCCTTTACAAGCCTGCCTTGGTTAATGGCATCGTCTGTCAAGCAACCACTGGAAGTCAGTATAAATGATAAGTTCTGGTTGCTTTCTTAGTGATGTAAAATGACGTCAGTATAATTAGATCTAGTGAATTGGATGTAAACTATGGACTTCTGCTAGGAAAGATATTCAAGTGAACCATCAAAATTTCACAAAGAGGATGAAATACTTAAGTACTTGGCAGTTGGTTATCGAATTTTTTATAGCCTCCAGCATGTATCCTACATTGTCGGACCTGGATTTCACAATCCCGAATCCTCTGTGAAAGACATTGTGCTATTCCCTGGATCAGTAGATAACACTTATAGATACATTGTTGAATTATTTCATACATGACGTAAATGAAACCATACCATTTATTAATTTAAAACATCAGAGTTTACATAGACCGCATCGGGTCAATTTTTACAATAAAGGTCGAACATGCCAAACTGATTACATAACAAAAGTAGTGGAAGCGACAACGGAAGCTAAATGGTGAGAGCACACCTCTCCACAGGCAAGCGATTGGGGAAATCTGTGTGCGTCTGATATTAATCAAGGCTTGGATAATATTGGATGCACGCAAGTACCAACGGAGTTAGCTCGACTGGGACGGGATTTAGACTAAAAGAACTAATCTACTCTTCATTATCTCCTGGGCCTCCAACTTCTGGATCCTCGTAGTAGTCGTAATCTTCAGGATTTACTGCTTCTGAGGGTTTTAGGGGAGAGAGCGAGAATGAGCACAACTTTCGTGCTCGCGAGCCAATATACACAATGCAATATTATACATGTAAGGCTAAACAAGGATGGCTCGGGTTCAAGAGATAATCGTCTTGATATGTACACGCTTCCTTAGACATGTGAATCAAGGGGAGATCACCACAAAGCCTTTATAATGCCTCCCTCAGTATTAGTTACACCCACTAAGATTTTGCCCGATAAGGGTTACGTTCTTGTAGACCCGTTAACCTTTACCCAGACCCCCTCTTGCGCCATCGTAACGACTTTCGTCGTGCGCCCCGACCGCCTTCGCCACAAAGGCTTACAACGTCGCGAGTCATCTACCTAGTGCAACTCGTACTGGTGGATACAAATTATTCAGCCAGGTTGTACTTTACAGACTTGTGATTGTACTGTTTTACATTGGAGGGTTATCACAGGATTAAGTCCTTAGGGTTATCTGGGCGGTTCATTCCACATACCATCCACCTTGGGCTGCATTAGCACCCATCAACAAGCCATCCATCATACCATCCACCCAAACAGTAACAGCAAGTTATTAGGATTTTTGAGGAGTAAAAGAACATTAACTCAACCATCTCAGTCAATTACCCACAATGACTGCCCATAACCATTTTCATGTTTTAAAGAGATGATGATTGGGACATTTAATGTCCCAGTACTTAAGCAAGATTAGCATGTCATTTAAGTACAACCTATAGCTAGTAATTACTATATAGTTACTAGGGTGACAAGGATTCATGGATTCAACTGTCAAAGGATGGTATTATAATTAATTAATCATCAAATGGGTATTTAACTATCTTAAGCTTTAACATACATTTGATTAAAGAATTAAAGCATGCAGTTTTAGTAATTTAAATGAATATAATTTACATAAAATGTAGGCTCAAAATGATCAAAGTATCAACTCGTTGTGGTTAAAGGCAATATAATCTTGATTGTCTTGTGCTTGATCAAGTTGGAGGTCTCCCGCATCTTCAAATCCTATTCGGACGAACGTACCGGAAAAAGGCACAAACAAGCAAGAGAGCAAATAAATACAAAACAAATAACAAAGGAACTCCAAATTAAACAAGACCTATGCCATTAGCAAGATATTGAATTAACAAAATTTTAGAAACAAATTTCACTTGAATCGGAGTTACGACGAAGGAGAACGGGACTTCCGAAGTTGTGCTTTTGAATTAAATCAGAAAATTAAAAAGGGAGAGAGAATGACCCACTAACATGTGGGACCCATGAATAGTGCTCGGTACATGTGCACAGTGCATAGACCGGAGGTCAACATGCACTATGCACCGGTCCACGGTGCACCGGGTGCATACTGTTCATGGAGGTCCACCTGTCATTGAGTCACTAATGACAAGGGGGGTTAAGTCGGCCTTTACTGTTTGGAGGGCCCACTGGTCAGAGAGTGGGGGGGGGGGAGGGGGGCTTAAGACAAACATTAAATGGCTAAAGAAGGGTTAGGGCCTCATTAAAGTGGCTAATTGCCGTCTGGCCTTAATCCCGACTGGAATTTGGTGGCGCCTGCCCGGCCGAAATCTTGACACGGTGTAGGGATGGAAGGCCAGGTGTCTGGGGCTCTCACTGCTGCCGTGAGTGGCGAGCTGGGGAAAGGCAGGGGCGAGAGGCCCTCGGTGAGGCTGAGTCGAGTCTGGTGGAGGCAACACCGGAGAAGGCTCGGTACGGCGGCGACACGATTGAAGGCGACGGCGGTGCACGGGATGCGCGAGGTGCCGACGGTGGAGTGGTGTGGCGGTGAAGAGGGCACACGCATGAGCTGCGTGTGGGCATGAGGAAGCCGGAGGCGAGGTCAGGGTGGCCTAAGGCGGCCTGAGGTGGTGCGGCAGTGGCGGCTGGGACGGAGGAGGAAGGAGCCACGGTGGCGGTGTGTCTCGCGGCGGGGAGGGAGAATGGTGGTGGGGAATGGCTTGGTGGCCTCAGGAGGCGCATGATGACGTGGTCGCCCGGGGTGGAGTCTCACCGGAGCAGGGATGCGGCGGTGGGGCGGCACAGCCAAGGCGGGAGCAGGGGCTCGGCTCGGCTTGCGCGTGCGGTGGAAGAAGGGGGCAAGGGCAAGGAATGGAGGCTCAGGGAGGTGGCCAGGGGAGCTCTTATAGCCACCTGGAGGGAGATGACCGTTGGGAGGGGGGGGGGCGCAGGAGCTCACGCTCACGCGTCGAGGCGGCCGACATGGGCGGCTCTCGCGATGCGACAAGGCACTGAACAGCACTTGTGTGGGCGGGTGACGCAGGCGTGCATGACTTAAGCGACCGGAGTAGGTGGCGAAGGTGACGCGGTAGGGGAGCAGGGGCGCTCGGGGCTGGTGTGGCGACCGGGTGGCAGAGGGAGCCAGGAGGCGGCATGGTGGTGGTAGGGAGCTCGTGGGTGCTGACGGGGGCGCATGAAGGCGACAGGAGGAGCTCGTGGCTGGCGCTGACCTAGGAAGAAGAAGGCAAGGGCGCTTGGGGTGGCGTCATGGCGCTCGTGTCGTGGCGCAGGCGCGGCAAGCAGGAGCTGCAACGGGCACATGGGTGCTTGCCTGTGGGAGAAGAAGGATAGGGGGCAGGAAGGAAGGGAGCCGAGCCAAAATGGGGAAGGCTAGGCCAAGAAGGCTGGGTGAAGGAAGTGGGTCGAAGGCCCAAGGAGGTGTTGGGCCAAGCCTAAGAAGAGAGGAAGGCAAAACAGAAAAGGGGCCCAAATTCGAAATAGGAGAATTCAAATTCAAATTTGAATTCGAGAATTTCAAGGAGATTTTAAACACAACCCCAGCTTAAATAGGAGCTAGGAGATTTGAAAATATTTGATAATTTGACATACGGATTGAAAATCCAAGAATCAAATATACTTACTATTCCCGTCTGAAAACGGGACGTTACAAATCCTACTGTGACGACCCACCCCGTGATGTACCGCAAGAGGTCCGGGAGGACCATTTTTTTTTGCGCTGCGAAGTCACCACGGAAAGATGTGGTTGCACCGCATGGGGCTTTACCGAGGAGGTCTGCCAGGACCTCCCAGGAGGTCTTGGTCCGCCACTGACCTCCCAGGAGGTCTTGGGGACCTCCTGGAGGTCGTGACCGCCACCTGCTCGGTAGCACCTCCAGGCACATCACTAAGAGAGGTCCCAGCGGGACCTCCCAAAGAAAGTCCGTGGGACCTCCTGGTGGTCCCGCCTGCATCTGAGCTAGTCCCAGGACAACAGAGCTAGCTCGCACAAGAACACAAGCCAATACCACAACCACGAGGTCAAACAAAGATGAAGCAGACAAATTGAACTTTATATAATAGGACCTTATGGTCAAGCTTGTTAACAAGAGGTCTCGCCATCGAGGGCTTACAAAACCAACGAGGACTTACAACTGGCAACAAGGAGCTCTAGGGCTCAAACACCAAAACACGCAAAAGCCATCCAACAAGCACCACAGGCTGTCGGGTGGAGGACGCCCTAGGCATCTTAGTCGTCGAAGAACTCCTCCTCAAGAGGTCTGCAGACCGCCTCACTTGGTCATCTTCATAATCTGCTTTGACACGGGGCTTAAGCCATGAGTACTTGGAATGTACTCGAGAAGTTACAGGAGCAAAGATGCAATAATATTCATGCAAGGACTTACCAATAGAGAGTCAGTATGGTTAGTTTGCGCAAAGCCAAGTTTGACAATAATAGCAATAATAGATTGTAAGGCGAAAGGTAAAACCATAATACATAATACTTTTGATGTTTAAAAGGTGGAGTGAGCACCAACTCACGGCCACAACCCAAAAATGGGGGAGGTCTGGTCACACCAGTGGCCAGGTCCTCACCCAAAGCCCACTCCAGAACACCCATTCCAGAGGTCCAAACCAACCCCTGGACCACTACCCGAGCCAACCTTGACCCCTCTGAGCCGGCCAAGGTCTCTTCGAGGCAAAGCCAAAGCATCTCGCGGAAGTGTCCATGGCACAAGCTTTTGAAACATCTACCCCTTGCACCATTTCACTTGAGCATGTCCATGACCAAGGACTTGGCTATTCGAATAGATCTTTACACTCTGCAGAGGTGTACAACTTTACCCACAATCCACGATCTCTCTAGCGGACGGGTTCCGGCCACCCTTGCTCACTTCCTAAGGTGAGCGGTCTAGAGAGCGCCAAGGCCTTTACAAAGCTTTGAACTGACTTGGGCTGCCCGCTAAGGTTTTGCAATCCCCTCCTGTGGTCTAGAAGTCCGCAGGGTTATGGGGTGCCCCCTCTTGCGCCAACGAATCACACGCCAACCACAACAGCCCCAAGCCAACCCATTGCTAATTATTCAGCTGCACCATTCCCATAAAATGATCTTGTGGTTGCACTTTGTTGGCCCAGTTCAATAGACACAAAGTGAAGTCCTTAATTGTGCCAAGGCAAGACTTCCACAACCAAGTGTGAAAAGCACCCACTACTCACTCCCCGCCTTCTTGCCTCAAAGAAACAATTTGCATAAGCCCATGCCAAAAGACCACCCGCCTTGGCACAACATTTTAACCAAGTGATCTCACACCACATCCAACACAAATTTAGGCGCCCCGCCATAGTCAAGCTCAACAATGGCACCACCACACATTTCATATTTATTAGTCAAGATTATTAGAGATGAAGCATGATACATTCAACCACGCTTTCTAAGCAAGGTCAGATAAGACCTCGGCCCCCATGTTGGCAATTAACACGAACACCAACTAAATTATCCATCCTAAGGCTCACAAGGTAAACATGACAACATGATAGAGACAGGGTATAAAGGAGGCATAACAGCAAGTAGGCAAGTAACTATAGCCCAAACCATTTTCTTATAAACATAGCCATGCATGATAAAGTAAAACCGAAATACATTTGCAAAACTTGGTTCAAGATGATCAAAAGGAGGTCTGTGGCTTGCCTTGGTCAAGCAGTGGAGAGCCTTCTGCAGCAAGAGCTGGGTCCAAGATCTCCTCGAACTCGTGATCTACACGTTCGCAAGAGAACCAAATAAGCAAAACCACACTAAGCCAGAGAACAACAAAAGAACCAAAAAGAAACTCAAACCAACTCAGCCAAAAGGAAACCAAGAGGCTTAACACAGCCTCAAAGAGCTCCTAGGGGAGGTCTTTGCAAAGGAAGAACCGAGCGAGATGAGGCAGGAAGGAAGAAATGAGCAAAAGATTACAAAGGCACGCCTCCTGTGCTATATATAGCCGAGTTGGTAGTGTGCACCACAAGGAAAAACTCGGTGAGGTGTAGGCAATCGGGACAACTAGGGCAAGGCTTGCCCTAAAAGAATTGAAATAAAGTACCTCGGATGTGATCGCATTTAATGTGACCCGACACCTATTAAATGCGCATGAGTTCTGAGGCAAGGGCAATAATTACAAGGTGAAGAGGGCCGGCAAGTGGGGCTACCAAAAGGGTGCACCACAAGTCAAAGAGGTGGCCCCACCGCAAGGGTCATTCCCGCCAAAGACCACTGTGAGGTCTGGGCAAGAGGTCCAAGACACTCGAGAGGGGAGGTTCTGACAGGAGGTCCAAGGACTCAAGAGGAGGTCCCGACAAGTAGATCTCCAAAAGGGAGATCTAACGGTCAAGATCTCAAAGGGGAGGACCTCAACGGTCCAGATCAAAGGGTGCAGGGAGGTCCTGACGAGTAGATCTCCAAAAGGGAGATCTAACGGTCAAGATCTCAATGGGGAGGACCTCAACGGTCCAGATCAAAGGGTGCAGGAGGTCCCGACCAATGTAAAAATTCAAGGTTAGGAGGGTGGTTTTATAAAGACCAAAGAAGGACCGGGAGGTGGTCCTTACAAAACAACCGAGGAGGTCCTGGGAAACAAAAGCAAATGCGCAGCAAAGCAAAGCCGTTCGATTGGAATCGGGTGGCCCAAAAAGGAAAGGAACGTTCGGACCAAGCTACGTGCCCCTAGGATCAGGCCATCCAAACCACATCGGACGGTCCTAAGGTAACGAAGGTAAAGCCTCAAGCGTCTGACCACGAGAGTCAAAGATGGGTCCAAGCGCTAAGGAGGTCTTGGGCCTGAGGAGGTCTAGACCCTTAGATCCCACTAAAGGAGGACCTGGACGGCTAGATCCCCAAGAGGGGAGGTCCATTCGGCCAGATCCCAACAAGGGGAGGTCTGAGCGGCTAGATCTCAACAAGGGGAGGTCTGAGCGGTCAGATCTCAACAAGGGGAGGTCTGAGCGGTCAGATCTCAACAAGGGGAGGTCTGAGCGGCTAGATCTCGACAAGGGGAGGTCTGAGCGGTCAGATCTCAACAAGGGGAGGTCTGAGCGGCTAGATCTCGACAAGGGGAGGTCTGAGCGGCTAGATCTCAACAAGGGGAGGTCTGAGCGGTCAGATCTCAACAAGGGGAGGTTTGAGCGGCTAGATCTCGACAAGGGGAGGTCTGAGCGGCTAGATCTCAACAAGGGGAGTTCTGAGCGGCCAGATCTCAACAAGGAGAGGTCTGGATCTCAAAGAGATTCAAACCAACAAAGGAAGTTAAGAGAGAGAGAAGAGGCGAACCAGGGGCACACAGAGAGGCTTCGGAGAACCACAGCCCGAGGGCAGCAAAGACACCACAGAGAGCCACAACCAGCAAGGAACACCAACAACGACTTAGTTAAGGTTTGATTAATTCCAATTGAACTCTCCAGATTTCAAAATCTCAGGTTAAGCTTCGGATTCTCAATAAAGCCAAATGGTTACTTTTATTTTGAAAACTTGGCAAGGACTTAAAAGAAAACGGGATGTTACAAACCTTCACCCCTTAAGGGAATCTCGACCCCGAGATTCAGGCTGAGCTAGAGAATAGGTGGGGGAACTCCTTCTTGAGGTCCTCTTCACGTTCCCAAGTCGCCTCGGCTTCGGAGTGGTTGCTCCATTGCACCTTGCACAGCTTGGTGGTCTTGTTCCTTGTAACTCTCTCTGACACGTCCAAAATCTTGATGGGGTGCTCTCTGTAAGTGAGGTCTTCTTGGAGGTCCACAGCTTCTAAAGGCATCTGGTCCTCTGGCAATCGCAAGCACTTTTTCAAACTGTGAAACATGGAACACATTGTAGACTCCAAATGAGCCGAGGAGGGAGGTCCAACTGTAGGCTACTTCACCCTTCTGCAAGGATTGGAAAGGGACCAATAAACCTTGGAGCAAGCTTCCCACTAACTCGAACCATTGATACCTTTGAGAGGTGATACTTTGAGGTAGACCTGGTCTCCTGGGACAAAAGCTAGGTCTCGACGCCTAACATCTGCGTAGCTCTTTTGCCGTGTTTGAGTAGCCCTTAGCTTCTCCCTTATTGACCTTACCTGATCTTCAGCTTCTCTCAGCAGGTCCGGGCCAAGAACTTGGCCTTCACCTGATTCTGTCCAGTACAAGGGAGTCCTACATTTCCTCCCATAAATAGCTTCAAAAGGGGATATTTGGAGACTCGGTTGGTAGCTGTTATTGTAGGAAAATTCTGCATATGGTAACATCTTGTCCCAACTAGCTTGCCTTTCTAGAGCACAAGCTCTCAGCATGTCCTCAAGGACTTGATTAACTCTCTCAGTTTGGCCATCCGTTTGAGGGTGGTATGCTGTACTAAAGTTGAGGTCGGTGCCCAAGGCATCATGTAGGTTTTGCCAAAATTTGGAGGTGAATTGAGATCCTCTGTCTGAGACTATCTTCTTTGGAACACCATGAAGGCACACAACCTTTGCCATGTAGATCTTGGCCAGTTTGTCTCCAGAATAGGTAGTCTTCACAGGAATAAAGTGAGCCATTTTTGTCAATCTATCCACAATGACCCAAATGGAATCAAAACCAGCTTGGGTACGAGGTAAACCAGTTATGAAGTCCATCCCGACCTCTTCCCATTTCCACTCGGGTATGGGTAAAGGCACTAAAAGTCCTCCAGGTCTTTGGTGCACTGCCTTAACTTTTTGGCAAGTGTCACATTTGGCCACAAAATCTGCTATTTCTCTCTTCATTTTCGGCCACCAATACAATTCCTTGATATCTTGGTACATTTTTGTAGCTCCAGGTGTATAGAATACAATGTCTCATGTGCTTCTTTAAGAATTACTCCCTTGAGCTCTGTGTTATTGGGCACACAGAGCCTCTTATCAAACCAGACCGCACCTAGGTCGTCTATAGAAAACCTTGCAGCCTTCCCTTCTCTTATGTTGGTCTTGATCTCTTGGATGCTAGCATCTCCATCTTGGGCTGCCTTGATCTGTTTTTGCAAGGTAGGTTGCACTTCAAGAGTTGCCAAAAACCCTTCTTCCACTAACTCAAGTCTAAGCTTCAAGAATTCTTTATACAAAGTGGGCTGGCTCTCCTTGATCATCAAAGTATTAGCATAAACTTTTCTGCTCAAAGCATCTGCCACCACATTGGCCTTGCCTGGGTGGTAATGGATTCCCACATTGTAGTCCTTAATAAGCTCAAGCCACCTTCTCTGCCGCAAATTCAAATCTGCTTGTGTAAAGATGTACTTTAGGCTTTTGTGGTCAGTATAGATTTCACACCTATTACCTATGAGGTAATGGCGCCAAATCTTTAAGGCATGAACCACAGCAGCTAACTCTAGGTCATGAGTAGGGTAGTTTGCTTCATGAGGCTTCAACTGTCTTGAAGCATAAGCTACCACTTTTACATCTGCATTAGAACACGACCAAGTCCTTGCTTTGATGCATCACAATAAACCTCAAATCTTTCCCGACATCCGGACGAACCAAAAGCTGGCAGAGGTCAACTTTCTCTTGAGCTCTTGGAAGCTCTGCTCACAACTGAGGTCCAAAGGAACTTCTTCTCTTTCTTTAACAAATGAGTGAGAGGTTTTGCAATCCGGAGAAGCCTTCAATAAACCTTCAGAGTAACCGCCATGCCAAGAAAACTCCCCGACTTGAGGCACTCGGCCCTAGGGGTTCCCAATTGAGCACATCTTGAACCTTACTAGGGTTGATGACACTCCTTCTTTTGACAAAACATGCCCCAAAAAGACCACTTCTTTTAGCCAAAACTCACACTTACTAAATTTGGCAAAGAGTCGATGAGCTCTCGGCTTTTCCAAAACCGAAAAGAGGTGGCTTGCATGCTCCTCTTCACTCTTGGAATACACTAGAATGTCGTCAATGAAGACAATGACAAACTTGTCTAGATAGTCCATGAACACTCGGTTCATCAAATTCATGAAATAGGCAGGGCATTGGTCACCCAAAAGACATGACAATGAATTCAAATAACCCATACCTAGTTGAAAAAGTCTGTCTTAGGGATGTCTTCCTTGTAATCTTGAGTTGGTGATATCCTGTTCTCAAGTCTATCTTTGAAAACACAAACAGCCCTTCAATTGATCAAACAAATCATCGATTCTTGGCAAAGGATACTTGTTCTTAATGGTGACATCATTGAGAGCTCAGAGTCCACACACATCCTTTGAGTGCCATCCTTTTAGGCACAAAATCACCGGGCTCCCCAAGGTGAGGAGCTAGGTCTAATAAAACCCTTGCTCTGCAAGTCTTCCAACCGCTTCTTCAACTCCACATGATCATCAACATGCAATCAGAGGGCCTTTTGGAGATGGGGGAGGTCCACAGGACAAGGTTAATGACAAACTCAAGGTCTCGCTGGGGCGATCCCGGAGCTCATCAGGAACACATCCACAAATTCTTTAACAACATGGACATCCTTCAAAACTTGAACTTGAGCGCTGCAAGATAGGGCTCCTTGGAGCTTCCGAGGTGGCCAAAACTTCACGGTGGCACCACTAGGGCTGGTCAAAGAGATACTTTTGCCACTACAATCCAACATGGCATAGTGGTTAGCTAGCCACCCATGCCCAAGATCACATCTAGGGACCCGTGTCCAAAAGGATAAGGTTGGCTAGAAATTCTACTTCTTCTATGACCATTTTCACTTGTGGACAACCCCGGTTCAGTACTTAGTTCTCGAGTCGGGATTGAACCAACAAGGTAGTCTTAAGAGCAACAACTCGAAACTGGTGCTTTGCAGCAAAACTCCGAGAAATAAACGAATGGGAAGCTCCAGAGTCAAACAAAACTGCAGTGGCAACGAATTTACTAGGAACATACCTAGTACCACGGCCGAGGAGGTCTTGAGCTTCTTCCACGGCCACATGGTTCACACGGCCCCTTCCAAAAGTCTGGGAGGTCCTGGCTTGAGGAGGTCCTACGCCCTGAGAGGTCTTGGCCGAGGGAGGTCCTGAAGTAGAGGTCTTTTGGTGGCTCAGTCTTCAGGGGGCATTGATTGGCGAAATGCCCCACTTGGTGGCACTTGAAACAGGTGATCCCCGCTGCTGTGGAGGTCGCTGGGGTTGACTTGGTGCTTGCCAAGGATGCGTATTGCTGGCCGGGCAAGGCGGAGGTCTTGACAGAGGTCTGGGAGGCCCAGAGGTCCTTGGCGCTTGGGTTGGTAATTGCCAAACGCCTTGACACGCCGGGAGGTCTTTGCCGAAAATCGGAGGGTGGCACCTTTCTCTTGTAGGACTCAGAGAGTTCTCTTGGGATTCCTCAATGAGCATTGCCTTGTTCACCATATGCCGGAAATCGTGATAATCGTTGCCCACAACTTGAACTTTTAAACCGGGATGGAGGCCTCGCTAAAGCGCTTCGCCACATCATCCGTAGCCACATCTTCGCGAGCATAACGCGCAATTGAGTGAACTTAGTGAGATACTCACTTCTCGACATGCCGCCTCGCTTGAGCTCTCTAAACTCTTCCTTTTTCATCTCTACCTTCCCATCGGGACATGGGAGTGGCGAAAAGTCGCAGAGAACTCGCCCAAGTGATCCTCCTGGGGTCAAGATGTGAGGCACAAAATGTGTCCCACCACTCACCGCAGTCCTTCCAGCTTGATGTGAGGCAAACAAAACCTTCTCCCTGTCTTCACAGCGAGCAATATCCAACTTCTTCTCTGTTGATCTCAGCCAATCATCGGCATCTAAGGGCTCGGGGGAGCTCGAAAATGTAGCTGGGCGTGTCTTCATGAACTCTGATAGCCTTGATTGATGGTGAGCTGGGGGTGGAGGTGGTGGCGCTGCTGCAGCCTGACTATTCTGACTCATCATGGCAAGTAAAGCATTGGTGGTCTGGCTTTGTTGAGCCATAATCTGGTTCATATTCTGCATCATAGAGCTCATCATTTGGGCTTGTGCCGCCATAAACTGCCCAAAACCCGAGTCTGTTGCTGCCACTGGAGGAGGAGGAGGTGGAGGCAACTGTTCTGGGGGCTCACCCTGACTTGTGGACTGCCGAGTCTGCACCATCTAGACAAAACTCTAAAGGTTTAATAGGTAAGAAGGAAAGCATAAAGGGTAAGAGGGATCAGAGAGAAAGATAGAGCATCTATTAGGGGTGACTTGGTTAAACCCTAAGAGAGAACCCAAAAGGCCAGGAGGCCAAAAAAGGCAACCAAAGCTTCAAAACAGAGGTCTTAAAGACACAAGCTAGGCAAGACTCAGAATAGGACCACTAATCCTAACCTTTCTACAGTCGGCCCTATTGAAGTTATAAAGGCAAGGAGGTCAAATTCGATTCAAAATCAAGGTTCCAGCAGAGATAAGATAATGGAACTAAGGAGGAGTTAAGATGAGAGTAGAATCAGGACAAGAAAAGATTTTAAGCAAAATAAGGGCAGCATAGAACCAGCACAAGGAAAGAACTACCAAACAAATTTTAAGTTGACTTGCTTTAGAAAATAACTTTTTGAATAAAAACTAAATCGACCTTTCTACCTACGGCCACGTCCTACAGCCGACCTAGGCTCTGATACCAACTGTGACGACCCACCCCGTGATGTACCGCAAGAGGTTCGGGAGGACCATTTTTTTTTTGCGCTGCGAAGTCACCACAGAAAGATGTGGTTGCACCGCATGGGGCTTTACCGAGGAGGTCTGCCAGGACCTCCCAGGAAATCTTGCGGACCTCCTGGAGATCTTGGTCCGCCACTGACCTCCCAGGAGGTCTTGGGGACCTCCTGGAGGTCGTGGCCGCCACCCGCCTCGTAGCACCTCCAGCACATCATTAAGAGAGGTCCCAGGACCTCCCGAACTAAGTCCCAGGGACCTCCTGGTGGTCCCGCCTGCATCTGAGCTAGTCCCAGACAACAGAGCTAGCTCGCACAAGAACACAAGCCAATACCACAACCACGATGTCAAACAAAGATGAAGCAGACAAATTGAACTTTATATAATAGGACCTTATGGTCAAGCTTGTTAACAAGAGGTCTGCCACTGAGGGCTTACAAAACCAACGAGGACTTACAACTGGCAACAAGGAGCTCTAGGGCTCAAACACCAAAACACGCAAAGCCATCCAACAAGCACCACAGTCGCTTCGGTGGAGGACGCCCTAGGCATCTTAGTCGTCGAAGAACTCCTCCTCGAAGAGGTCTGCACTGCCCTGCACTTGGTCATCTTCATAATCTGCTTTGACACAGGGCTTAAGCCATGAGTACTTGGAATGTACTCAAAGAAGTTACTGAGCAAAGATGCAATAATATTCATGCAAGGACTTACCAATAGAGAGTCAGATGGTTAGTTTGCGCAAAGCCAAGTTTGACAATAATAACAATAATAGATTGTAAGGCAGCAAGGTAAAACCATAATACATAATACTTTTGATGTTTAAAAAGGTGGAGTGAGCACCAACTCACGGCCACAACCCAAAAATGGGGGAGGTCTGGTCACACCAGTGGCCAGGTCCTCACCCAAAGCCCACTCTAGAACACCCATTCCAGAGGTCCAAACCAACCCCTGGACCACTACCCGAGCCAACCTTGACCCCTCCGAGCCGCCAAGGTCTCTTCGAGGCAAAGCCAAAGCATCTCATGAAGTGTCCAAAGGCACAAGCTTTTGAAACATCTACCCTTGCACCATTTCATCGAAAGCATGTCCATGACCAAGGACTTGGCTATTCGAATAGATCTTTACACTCGCAGAGGTGTACAACTTTACCCACAATCCACGATCTCTCTAGCGGGTCGGGTTCGGCCACCCTTGCTCACTTCCTAAGGTGAGCAGTCTAGAGAGCGCAAGGCCTTTACAAAGCTTTGAACTCGACTCGGCTACCCGCTAAGGTTTCGCAATCCTCCCGTGGTCTAGAAGTCCGCAGGTTATGGGTGCCCTCTTGCCCAACGAATCACACGCTCAACCACAACAGCCCCAAGCCAACCCATTGCTAATTATTCAGCCTGCACCATTCCCATAAAATGATCTTGTGGTTGCAATTGTTTGGCCCACCAATGACACAAAGTGAAGTCCTTAATTGTGCCAAGGCAAGACTTCCACAACCAAGTGTGCAATGTGAGCACCGGATTTATTAAGCTCATAATACTTAGTCATCCAATTGACCCTAGTATTATCAACCAAATAAACCAGCCTCGAGAGATGTATACTCCCTGAATGCAAGATACATACCTCACAACAAAAGAATGTATCAATTCCATACAACACATAGAACATAAGCAACAAACCGTGGTTAATATTAATAAGGAATAGGTTATTACAAAAGAGGGCCTTCGTGCCAAATAACAACAAGTACTACAAGATAACAATGGAAGCAAAAGTGCCATAAAGATGGCTATAACACAAAGCCAATCAGTGTGCCTTAACCCCTAGGCATCTGACCGGACCGCCAAGCTAGTCGTCGAAGAAACTGCAACACGTAGCACAAAAGAGAGGCTCTTGGAGCTCTCCTTCTTCCTCTCGCAACAAAAGCCACAAAATTGCCACAACCACGCGATGAGTACATAAAGTACTCCGCAAGACTTACGTGTGAGATAACAGAACTATAAATAGCTACATGCAAGCTTTATTTAAGTGGATGAGGCTTTGGACTCATTTTAGCATAAAGCAAGTTTCATTTGCAATAACATAATAGATTGAAAGCAATTTGACAAAGCATTTTTAATTGTTGAAATAACAACGAGATAATAACATAGTAACAACAACAAGAATAACCTGGAAGCGACTAACCCAATAGTCACCACAACAATAGCATGAACTCCCCGTTCATACCAACCATGTCAAGTTTTAATTAAAGGTTGTAGTCTAATTCTTACGGGAAATAACCAAGCGTGTCCATAACCTAGGACGAGGCTATTCAATAGTTTTATCCTCGCAGGTGTACCAATGTACCCACACGCCGCATCGCCTTTCCTTTAGGCACACTACCTTTGGTATGCTTAGACGGCTAAGTCCTACGAGACATTTCCAATGGACAATGCTAATTTCGAAGTCGCACAACCCACGGGAGAAGGAGACATCACACAACCTACCCGAAGCTAATGCTCCTCCCACATCACACACACATTTTATCTTTAAAACACACCAACCGAAAGCGACCCCAATTAACACCGCCCAAAGTACTTAGTCAAGAGGGGTTCCATATGCCCTCGTGTGGTTAGCACGCAAAATTGCTTGGATCAATGGCGCAAGAATTCGGTCCTTGTTGACTCAGACATACCACCACATCCAAAAACCACACCATCCATCCAATATGCCCAAGTCTAAATCAATCTTTTATTTTCAGTTTTTGATTTTACAAATTAAATCAAAGCACAAGTGCTGGACATATAGGAGTAATAATCAGTTTTGAGTGATCAAGACCATCGACTAAGTCGATGATCGCCCATTTCTACCGATAACTAAGCATGTCTAAGCCATTTAAAACGAAACTACTAAGTGATAAGAGATCATCCAACGAGCTCAAACCACAGCAAATAACCTAGGCTCATAGTAGTAGAGGATAAACAATTCCTACAGATTATGCAACTATAGGATTGCTAGCGACATTTAACACAAAGTAGCATGCATACATAGAAGTAAAACAATATATTAAGCTTTAAAGTAATGGGACAATGATGGAAATGATCAAACTGCTTGCCTTGATGTTGCTGGCCAAGTTGTGGCAGAGGGTCACTCTCGGGATCGCCACAAATGTCGAAACCTAACGGAAAAGCGATAAAGAACCGATAAGGACGACGAAAAACAACAAAGACAGCACAACAAACGAACTCCAAATTCTCTGAATTTTCTACAGCAGCAAGAGGGTGATTTTTAGGGAATTTTGCAATAAGAACCAATTGATTTGGATTCTCAATGCAAAAGTTATGAGTAAAACAATTCTACTCAGCCCCTAAAATACCAAACTGCACTATTCACTAATTTAATTATGAGGCAACATTTTCTAGAAAGGTGGTGATACTGAAATTTTTACTGTAAAACCAGCACCTCATGAGATGAATAACACAATTGAGTTCATCTCATTTGGAGCTATATTGCACTTTCTACCATTTTTCAAAAACAAGAACTTGAACAAAATTATAATGCACAAGTCCTCATTTCTACAACAGCAACATGCTCAAAACTAATGTTCACAGTAAGATCATTAATGGAGGAAACCAACAAAGTTGGTCTCACTCAAAAATAATCTACAGAGCATTTGTTATGTATTTTACAAGTTAAGCATTAATTTGAGTGTATATTTAAAGTGAGTTTTAAAATCTAATGGTAAACTGTGCTCTGGGGCTGAACTCAACTTACAATCATTTTTGGATTAAAGTCAAGTTCAAGACAGAGCTAACACAATTTGAATGACCTTATTTGGATTTAAAACGACAAAGATATGAAATTCTAAAGTTATACCTTATTTCAGTTTATACTTAGGAGTTCACTGGAATTTCTAAAACTCACAAGGACATGGGAGGACGTGAGCCACAGATCATAGATCTAACGGCTCAGGACCTCCCAGGAGAACAACGCACACGCGCTCACGAGGTCCAGAGGTCCTGGACCTCCTAGCAACGCATATGCGCGAGGTGAGGGAGGTCGTGGCCGAGATGGAGAATCCAACGGACCACAACGATGAGGGGAGGTCCGGGACGGACCAGATCTAAAGGGGGAGGTCCTCAACGGTGAGATGGCCTCGAGGAGGTCCTACGCAGAGATCTAACGCCACGCACCTCCGTGGAGGTCCGGACGGCCACGATCGCACAGGGAGGTCTTGGGCGCTCCAGATCTCCTGGAGGAGGTCATGGACGTCCCAGATCTCGCGACCACTTGCTTGCGCGCACACACGTGCTCGGACAAGAGTTTAATGCGCGCGGGACACCAGGAGGTCCGCGCGCGGGAGGCCTTAATTGCGCGCGATAAAGGGCGGATTTAAGGACATCAAGACACAACCAATGATTGCGAGATTGAGCAATTGATGACCGTGATTAAACACGGCGGATCTCGTCCTAAAACGACAACGGTGCTTTGCCGTGTCCGACAAAGACCCGAGCTCAAGGATTTGGTTCTCGCCGGCGATGTAGACCTCGCCGGCGACATCCAATAATACCGCGGTCCGCATAACCATGCGCACTCCAACGGACCTCCTCTCAACGGTGGCGACGGCCTTGAACGCCATGAGCCGAGAGGGCAAAATGAAGGCCAAGACGGCCAAAGACAAAATGCAAAATAGAGCTCATGCGCGACATTCAAGCGTCGCCAAGAAAAGCTCCGCGACATTCATACATCGCGGTGCCAAGCAGCTAAGGGACTAACAGAGGTACTGGAGGTCCTAAGGTGCCGGGAAGTGGAGGAAGGTGAAGACCGAGCCGAGGAAGATGAGGTTGCTCCACTGCTCAGCTCAGCTCCAAGATCCCTTTGGCCACTTCAGAAATGCCCAAACCAAAACAAATTAGGTCTTGGTCCCAAAGGGAAGGCACAAATGGAAGCAAGGAGAGGGAGAAGAAATCTCCAGCGACCCTTGCCCACCGAGGGGCTTCAAGCTCCAACAATGGCGGCCAAGGAAGCTTTGGTGGTTTAGAGCTCACAGCACAGAGGTGTAAGCCAAGGAACAATTGTGTGCAAAGGAAGCCAACGGCACAGTGGGGGTGGTTTTATCCTAAGGGCAAGGAGGTCATGCACCACTGGCTAAGCTCATGGTGAGCTTGGCCCATGGCACGGTCTAGGGCATTGGACAAGATGTAAAGTTGACAAGGTGCAGGCCTGTGCTAACCAGAGAGGCGGAAGGCTGACCTGCATTAAATGCGGGTCAGCAAAGGGTTGTTAAAAGTACACAAAGGACAAAGGCATTAACTCCCTCGCCAGAACACGCATGCGTGACCAAGGAAGGAGAAGAACAGGGGAGGTCGTTTTGACCGTTGGATAGGACCATGGGGAGGTCCTAACCATCGGATGACAATTTTGAACCGTTACGCCAAATGACGGGAGGAGGTCCCACCACACGATCAAGGATTGGGAGGTCGTGGCCCTCCGATTTCCTTAATGTAAGCGCACGTGGGAAAATGGGATTAGAGGTCCAAGGCGTTGGATCTCCATCCAACAGTCTTGGACCTCTGTGAGGTCTTAACCGCACATGAACTTAAGAACACGAGGGGAGGTCATGGCCTTTGGATTTGAATCCAAGGGCACACAACCAAAGGGAGGTCTTAGCGCCAAGAAGACACAAGGGAGGTCATGGCCTTTAGATTTAGATCTAAGGGCAACGACCTCACGTCGCGTGAGATCTGATCGCATAAGACAAGGAGGAGGTCGTGACCGTGATTTTAATCCAACGGTGCACAACACGAGATAGGGAGGTCCCGGCATGACAGCCAGAGGGAGGTCGTGGCCTTTGGATGTAAATCCAACTGCGGCCCTCAAGTGAGTGCAAAGGAGGTCTGATAGTTAGGTTAAGAGGAGGAGGTCGCGACCATGGATTTTAATCCAATGGTGTGACCTCATGTAGGTGGGAAGTTTGTTTAGTTTATCAGTGAGGGGAGGTCGAGAGCGGTTGGATGTAAATCCAATGCCTATGACCTCGCCAAGGTGGAAGGTGGTTTTTGTGGTTTGATAACAAGGGAGGTCGTGGCGGTTGGATCTTAATCCAAGGGCTATGACCAGACAAGGTGATAGATATCGAAGGAGGTCTTTGCGGTTTTACCGCAGGAGGTCATGATCGTGGATCTTTGATCCAACGGCTATGACTCGGTGAGGCGAGGAGGTCTTTGCGGTGTTGATCATGGAGGAGGTCGTGGCGGTTGGATGTAAATCCAACGGCTACGACCTGATCAAATGGAGAGGAGGTCTGCTGGGTGCAGAACACGGTTGAAATTGGACCACTTTGCACAAATGGCTAGCCCAAGGAACAGTGTAGGCTTTTAAATTTAGTTTTTAACAGCTAAGACTTTGCAAAATTGTTTGGAATAGCAATTCAACTCCAAAATTCATGAAATTTTAACTGGAGCTTGCTGACAAAGAGATTAACCTGACATAAAATTTCCAGAGGTTATTATGCAATGCATTTTTCTCAGGAAATTCATGAAGGTTGTTTAAAGGATTGTTTTACCTCCAAATTTATCAAACTAGTTTTACAACTTGTGATATTGTTCAGAGGGGTCCCACATCAGTTTTGGGACCAAGGAAAATATATTCCAAATGTTTGGCACAAGATTTAGACAATTGGAAAATGAGTTTGACTTTTGGGTCAACAAGAGCTTTGTGTTTTTGGATTACACAACTCTTGGACAAGAATTACATAAGAGATTAGGGGTTTTCAAGATGTGAGAAAAAGTTTTAATTTCTACACATATAATTATACTTGAATAACCCTAATTATACATTTGGGATGTTACAGCAAAGCACCCACTACTCACTCCTTGCCTTCTTGCCTCAGCAAAACAATTTGCATAAGCCCATGCCAAAAGACCACCCAGTCTTGGCACAACAGTTTTTAACCAAGTGATCTCACACCACAGTCAACACAGCTTAGGCGTCCTGCCATAGCTGCTCAACAATGGCACCAGCCACACATTTCATATTTATTAGTCAAGATTATTAGAGATGAAGCATGATACGTTCGAACCACGTTTTCTAAGCAAGGCTGTATAAGACCTACGGCCCCCATATTGGCAATTAACACAGAACACCAACTAAATTATCCATCCTAAGGCTCACAAGGTAAACATGACAACATGATGGAGACAAGGTATAAAGGAGGCATAACAGCAAGTAGGCAAGTAACTATAGCCCAAACCATTTTCTTATAAACATAGCCATGCATGATAAAGTAAAACCGAACTCGTGATCTACACGTTCGCAAGAGAACCAAATAAGCAAAACCACACTAAGCCAGAGAACAACAAAAGAACCAAAAAGGAACTCAAACCAACTCAGCCAAAAGGAAACCAAGAGGCTTAACACAGCCTCAAAGAGCTCCTGGGGGAGGTCTTTACGCAAGGAAGAACCGAGCAGATGAGGCAGGGAAGGAAGAAATGAGCAAAAGATTACAAAGGCCTGCCCTCCCAGGCTATATATAGCCGGAGTTGGTAGTGTGCACCACAAGGAAAAACTCAGTGAGGTGTAGGCAATCGGGACAACTAGGGCAAGGCTTGCCCTAAAAGAATTGAAATAAAGTACCTCAGATGTGACTGCATTTAATGTGACCCGACACCTATTAAATGCGCACAGAGTTCTGAGGCAAGGGCAATAATTACAAGGTGAAGAGGGGCTGGCAAGTGGGGCCAGTCAAAAGGGTGCACCACAAGTCAAAGAGGTGGCCCCACCGCAAGGGTCATTCCCGCCAAAGACCACTGTGAGGTCTGGGCAAGAGGTCCAAGACACTCAGAGGGGAGGTCTGGGACAGAGGTCCAAGGACTCAAGAGGAGGTCTGACAAGTAGATCTCCAAAAGGAGATCTAACGGTCAAGATCTCAAGGGAGGACCTCAGCGGTCCAGATCAAAGGGTGCGAGGAGGTCCCGATGAGTAGATCTCCAAAAGGGAGATCTAACGGTCCAAGATCTCAAGGGAGGACCTCAACGGTCGAGATCAAAGGGTGCGAGGAGGTCCCGACCAATGTAAAAATTCAAGGTTAGGAGGTGGTTTTATAAAGACCAGGCAAGGACCCAGGAGGTGGTCCTTACAAAATAACCAGGAGGAGGTCCCGGGAAACAAAAGCAAATCTTGAAGAAAGCAAAGCCGCTCGATTGGAATCAGGCGCCCAAAAGGAAAGGAACGTTCGGACCAAGCTCGTGCCCCTAGGATCGAGCCATCAAACCACATCGGACGGTCCTAAGGTAACGAAGGTAAAGCCTCAAGCGATCTGACCACGAGAGTCAAAGATGGGTCCAAGCGCTAAGGAGGTCTTGGGCCTAAGGAGGTCTAGACCCTTGGATCCCACTAAAGGAGGACACAGACGGCTAGATCCCCAAGAGGAGGTCCATTCGGCAGATCCCAACAAGGGAGGTCTCGAGCGAGATCTCAACAAGGGAGGTCTGAGCGGCTAGATCTCGACAAGGGAGGTCTGAGCGGTCAGATCTCAACAAGGGAGGTCTCGAGCGGCTAGATCTCGACAAGGGAGGTCTGGCGGCGATCTCAACAAGGGAGGTCTGAGCGGTCGAGATCTCAACAAGGGAGGTCTGAGCGGCTAGATCTCGACAAGGGAGGTCTGAGCGGCTAGATCTCAACAAGGGAGGTCTGAGCGGCCAGATCTCAACAAGGGGAGGTCTGGATCTCAAAGAGATTCAAACCAACAAAGGAAGTTAAGAGAGAGAGAAGAGGCGAACCAGGGGCACACAGAGAGGCTTCGGAGAACCACAGCCCGAGGCGACAAAGACACCACAGAGAGCCACAACCAAAGAAGGAACACCAACAACGACTTAGTTAAGGTTTGATTAATTCCAATTGAACTCTCCAGATTTCAAAATCTCAGGTTAAGCTTCGGATTCTCAATAAAGCCAAATGGTTACTTTTATTTTGAAAACTTGGCAAGGACTTAAAAGAAAACGGGATGTTACACCTACCCACCTTAAACGGAATCTCAACCCCAAGATTTGAGCTACTCGGACTAGACAGAGAACGTAAGTCTCATTACTCCTCAAGTTGCTTGGGTCTTTTCGGCGGTGACATGGTTCACATGGCCCTAGCTTTGGCTTGGCGTGGAAGCGGCTCTGGATGCCCGCGATGTCTGACGGCTTTTGCTTGGAGCTGAAGTTTGTCCTTGAGCTGGTGTGGCTCCCAAGCTAAAAGGCACGAGGGTGACTCGGCATTGAGGGTACATTTTGGCAAAGTGTCCTTTTTCTCCACAGCTAAAGCAACGAAGATGTGCTACTGGGTTACACACTGTAGGCTATTTCTCACTGGGACACGGGGTTGCGACTGAAGTTCCCTGAGACGAGGTTACTGGTGGTCGGAAAGACGAGCTGCCCTGAAATGCTGACTTCTGCGGAAAGCTATTGTGTGGCCTCTGAAATGCCATCTTTCTTTTGCGGCCAACTTTCGCATTGTTTTTCTCATTTTCTAGCACGAGGGCTTTGTTGACTAGGTGATGGAAGCTGGGGAAATCATGGAGGATAAGCTGAACTCTTATGTCTTCGCGCATTCCTTTCACAAAACGGTCGATCTTTTCTTCTTCATCAGCTACGTCATTTGGAGTGTAGTAGGCAAGTTGGTTGAACTTGTTTAGATATTCATTAACTGGCATATGGCCTTACTTTAGAGCTCTGAACTCGTTCTTCTTCATTCTCATGGTACCGGCTGGTACGAAGTTGGTTCTGAAAGTGGCTTTGAGTTCAACCTAGGGAATTGGTTGCCATTCAGGTTCAGTCTCTTCTAATTGTACTTGACAGAATGGTTCTACTGCAGCAGCGGGTCTTCTTGAGCTCAGTCGTGAATCTTTAAACTTCGGTTCTTCTTCTTCTTCTTTGGACACTAGACTGTCATCACCTCTGGCAGCGAGGTAGTTTTCCCACCATGTAGCGGCGGCTCCTTTCAGCTGATGGGTGGAAAAGTCCACCTTGCCTTAGTCTGAGCAACGAGCAAGTTGAAGCTTCTTCTCAGTATCTCTGAGCCAGTCTTCAGCTTTTAGGGGTTCATTGGTTGCAGCAAAGGTGAGGGGTCTTGTCCTAAGAAAGTCAGCAAGCTTGGAGTTGTGGCCAGCTGGTCCAGTCTGCTTATTGTTGAGCAAGGCGTGAAGAATATGAGTCTGTTGGAACATAACTTGCGCCATTGTTGGGTTTACTGGTGGCAGGGGAGGTAGATCTTGTCCTTGGCCACGTCCACAGCCATTGCCACGACCTCTTCCTCGGCCAGTTGCAAAAGCACCTCGTCTTGGAGCGACGACTCTTCTTGGTGGCATATGAAGATATGCTAAAGCTTAGAACCAGGGGGGGGTATATGAGGGTTACTAGCCCTCTAGAGCACGACAAAAGAACTCAAACAAAACGAGGAAACAAAACAAGAGCAATACAATACAAAGCCTAGAGTGGCTGCATTATATTAAGGGAGTTAGGTGTTACATAACTTAGGTGTTACATAACTCCTGAAACATAACATATAGGCTATGCTAAGCCACGACACAAGATACAAACACATCGTCTACAAAAGAAGGAAATGAGAAGTGCTTGCAACCAAAAGACTGCCTAGCAAGCATTGCTAACTAACCTAAACTAGCCTGACTACTGCAACACGACGATGAAGATCTCGTGGTCGAACTCTCCCTCCTGGAGAGGCAGAAAGTAGTGGAAGGGTGATTCCATCAGAAGATCCTCGTTCATCTGGCTCAGATGGGTGCAGGTGAAGCGTGCTGTGTCTTGAACTGCTGCCTCATAGCTGCTCTAGGGGATCGCGGGTCTGAAGGTGTGAGCGATGAGCTCGCCCTATCTGGCATAGAGGAAAACCTCCATGGCCCATGACTCTTGGTCCAGGGTCTAGGTCTTTCGGCCTCTGAAGATAGGCTTACGGTTGTAATCCAAGTGCTTCATGAGTTGGTAGAGAATGTCCACGAAATCGCCTCCGTCTTCTTTGTGAGACCAAAAGTCCCATTGGCCATCGGACGACGGGGTTGCCATCTACAATTTTTGAAACAAGAGAGGGAGTCAGAACTGAGTAAAAACTCAAGTGAAGTCAAGGTAAGTAAAGAACTAAGAGAGATGAGTGAGAGCAATAAGTACGCTATATTTTGCCAAAGCTTTTCTTAAGTTTTGAAAATAGGACTCAAGTCCTTAGGTATGCCCAGTCTAACTAAGGCTTCTACAGTCGTATGCTCTAATACCAGCCTTATCGGACCTGGATTTTGCAATCCCGAATCCTTTGTGAAAGACACTGTGCCATTCCCTGGATCAGTAGATAGCACTCACAGATACATTGCTGAATCATTTCATACATGACGTAAATAAAACCATACCATTCATTAATTTAACACATCAAATTTTACATAGACCGCATTGGGTCAATTTTTACAATAGGGGCTGAACAGGCTAGACTGATTACATTACAAAATTAGCGGAAGCAACAACAGAAGCAAAAGGGTGAGAGCACATCTCTCCACAGGCAAGCGACTGGGGAAACCCGTGTGCGTCCGATATTAACCAAGGTTTGGATAATATTGGATGCACGCAAGTACCAACGGAGTCAGCTAGACTGGGGTGAGATCTAGACTAAAAGAACTAATCTACTCTTCATTATCTCTTGGACCTCCAACTTTTGGATCCTCGTAGTAGTCGTAATCTTTAGGATTTCCTGCTTCTGAGGGTTTTGGGGGAGAGAGCGAGAATGAGCACAACTTCCGTGCTCGCGAGTCAATACACACAATGCAATATTATACATGCAAGGCTAAACAAGGATGGCTCGGGTTCTTTTATTTGCTAAAGCAATGTTTTCAATTACACAATTACAAATTCCTATTACTTAGCATTTTAACCAAATTGTGTTTTATTAAAGAGAGTAATTGTGCAATATTAAATAACAGGAGAGGCTACCTCCACCTTTTTGCTTATTTTTTATTGGAGCTACCTCTATTTATTAACACAACAGAGTTCGAAAACTTAGGAAAATCCAATCTCAAGGCTAGGTGAGCCCACCACAATTTTCATCCCACCACAAAGGTTTTTGAAATAGAACTAACTCTAGTAAGGTTTTCATGTCCACCTTTGACCCTAGACATGGCTGTTCGAACAATTTATTACTCTACAGAGACTGTACACTTTACCTACAAGAGATAATCGTCTTGATATGCACACACGCTTCCTTAGACATGTGAATCAAGGGGAGATCATCACAAAGCCTTTACAATGCCCCTCTCAGTATTAGTTACACCCGCTAAGGTTTCGCTTGATAAGGGTTACGTTCTTGTAGACCCGTTAACCCTTACCTAGACCCCCTCTGGTGCCATCGTAACGACTTTCGTTGTGCACCCCGACCCCCTTCGCCACAAAGGCTTCTGTTGTCATGGACATCTACAGTGTAACTTCGTCTTCGTGGATACAAATTATTCAGCAAGGTTGTACTTTACAGACTTGTGGTTGCACTGTTTTACATTAGGGGTCATCATAGGATTAAGTCCTTAGGGTTATCTGGACGGTTCATTCCACATACCATCCACCTTGGGCTGCATTAGCACCCATCAACAAGCCATCCATCATACCATCCACCCAAACAGTAACAGCAAGTTATTAGGGTTTTTGAGGAGTAAAAGAACATTAACTCAACCATCTCAGTCAATTACCCACAATGACTGCCCATAACCATTTTCCGCATCTTCAAATCCTATTTGGACGAACGTACCGGAAAAAGGCACAAACAAGCAAGAGAGCAAATAAATACAAAACAAATAACAAAGGAACTCCAAATTAAACAAGACCTATTCCATTAGCAAGATCTTGAATTAACAAAATTTTAGAAACAAATTTCACTTGAATCGGAGTTACGACGAAGGAGAATGGGACTTCCGAAGTTGAGCTTTTGAATGAAATCAGAAAATTAAAAAGGGAGAGAGAATGACCCACTAACATGTGGGACCCATGAATAGTGCTTGGTCCATGTGCACAATGCATGGGCTGGAGGTCAACATGCACTGTGCACCGGTCCACGGTGCACCGGGTGCATACTGTTCATGGGGGCCCACCTGTCATTGAGTCACTGATGACAAGGGGGTGGGGGTTTAAGTCGGTCGTTACTGTTTGGAGGGCCCACTGGTCAGAGAGTCAGGGGGGCTTAAGACAAACATTAAATGGCTAAAGAAGGGTTAGGGCCTCATTAAAGCGGCTAATTGCCGTCTGGCCTTAATCCCGACTGGGATTTGGTGGTGCATGGCTCCGGTCCGAAATACGGACAGAGCAGGGGCGAGAAGGCCAGGGCACGCGGGGCTCTGTCGGCGCCGGTGAGTGGCGGAGCCGAGGGAAAGGCAGGGGCACGAGGCCCTTGGCGAGGCGGAGTCGAGGCCGGTGGAGGCGACGTTGGAGAAGGCCCGGTGCGGCGGCGGCACTATTGAAGGCGGCGGCAGCGCACGGGATGCGCTAAGCGCCGACGGTGGAGTGGTGTGGCGGTGAAGCGGGCACGTGCATGAGCTGCGCGCGGGCATGGGGAAGCCGGAGGCAGGGTCAGGGTGGCCTAAGGCGGCCCGAGGTGGTCTGACGGCGGCGGCCGGGACGGAGGTGGAAGGAGCCACGGTGGCGGCGCCTCTCGGCGGCGGGGAGGGAGAATGGTGCTGGGGGATGGCTTGGGGGCCTCAAGAGGCGCATGATGAAGCGGTCACTTGGGGCGGAGTCTCACCGGATCAGGGATGCGGTGGTAGGGCCGCACGGCCAAGGCGGGAGCGGGGGCTTGGCTCGGCTTGCGCGTGCGGTGGAAGAAGGGGGGCAAAGTCAAGGAATGGAGGCTCGGGGGGGGGGGGTGGCCAAGGGAGCTTTTGGAGATAACTCCCAGGACCTCCCCAGGAGGTCCGACAGGACCACCTAGAGGTCTGAGAGGTCCTCCAAGACCACTCGAGGTGGTCTCCCAGGGCCGCCAGGAGGTCTCCAAGACCTCCCCAGGAGGACTTGAGGGTCCCCCCGGAGGTCCTCCGAGACCACCCGAAGGTCCTGATCTCTGTGCACCATGAGCTAGTCCCAGGATCAGATTGACTAGCTCGCACAGAATCCACATCAGTGTAATCAAATCCAAACAACAGGAACAAAGATGAAGCAGACAAATTAACACATATATTAACAAGGGACTTTAAGGTCAAGGTTTGTACAGGGGAGCCTCTCAAGGCTAACAACAAAAGAGAACAACAACACATCGAAAAACAAAACGATTACATGGTCCATTCGGCTAGCCCACAGGCTACCAAGTGGAGGACGTCCTAGTGCGCAGGGTCTTCAAAGAGCTCCCCTCCTGAGAGCACAAGACCTCCTGGATCTCCCACCTCTGCTGATTAAAATAGAGGGCACAAGCCAATGAGTACTTTGAATGTACTCAGCAAGCCGTGGGGACAATGTATGCAAGTAATATTCATGCACGGCTTGACAAGGTGAGCTGTATGGTTAGTTTGCAAAAAACAATATTTGACAGTAAATAACATGTATAGATTGCAAAGCTCAAGTTAAAACAATAATATGTAAATACATTTGATTTCAAAAGGGAGGTCGTGAGCACCCACTCACTCCCAAGGCACCAACCCAGACTTCTCTGGAGCACCCACTCCAGAGCTCTACAGGACCACCCCTAGATCTCCACGGACAACCGTGGTCATCACGAGTACGTCGAAGCCACCCAGAGCACTCGCCGATTCCCACAATCAACCGTGGACCACTTATAGGGTTCACAATACCTCTTTTGAAGAAACGTCTAACCCTCATTCGAAATCTCCAGACGTGTCCATTACCGAGGACGCAGCTATTCGAATAGATTTACTCTGCAGAGGTGTACAACTTTACCCACAAGAGGTAGTAGCTTGATGTTATACACGTTACCTTAGACATGTGAATCAAGTAGAGACCACCACCGGGTTTTTACAAAGGTCCATCCGACTTCGATTCTGCTTGAGGTTTAAGCTTCGGTTGGTGCAACCTCCACCGAATTTGTGCCCCCTCTTGCGCCAGCGCGCCAACGCTCCACCATAATAGAACCAAATCAGAACATCTCCAGTTATTGCACCCGGTCCACCCCATAATGGACATGTGGTTGCACGGCATGACCCAGATCAATGGCTCCCAAGGTTCAGTCCTTAATTGGCTGCTTAGGCAAGGCTATCTTCAACCCAATGTGACCCCATAGCACCAACTCTGGGGCACCCAGGTGACTCCATAGCAACAACTCATGGAGCACCCAAGTGACTCCAGAGCAACAACTCATGGAGCACCCACTACTCGCACCTTGCCAACTTGCCCGAGCATAAAACAGTTTTGGGGTTTCACCTGGCCAAAGGACCACCCTGGTCCTGGCACTGCAAATTTTAACAAAGGTGGCTTCGACCACATGCAACACAATTGGGCTCCAACCACAGTTGCACAGCAGTGGCACCAACCACAGTTCCATAATTTAATTAGTCAAGTTTAGCAATATTGATTCATGAGAAGACCAGCGTCTACTGGAGCATGGCTAAGCAAGCACGATACCCTTGTTGGCGATAGCAAGATGAAACCAACTAACAGTACCCATCCTAAGGTGTTCAAGGAAACATGTCAACATGTGGATTGCCAAAGAAACAAGGATGCATAAAACAGGTGGGTATTTAACTAGAGCCCAAACCATTTTATACAAATAACCATGCAAGTTTATAACAAATCAAAGTGCTTTAAAGGTGGGTTCAAAATGATCAAGGACCACGACTTGCCTTCGGTGGCGAGCTGCTGAGCTTCTACAAGGGCTGCTGGATCTTCGAGCTCCTCAGCACCAACGGAATCTATACGATCTCAAAGAAAAGAAACAAATAAATAAAGCAACTCTAAAAAGAAACCGAAGGAAAAGATCCACAAAGAGGGAGGTCCAACTCAAAAGAGGGTGGTCTTTAGCAAAAGACCAGCAAGGACCAGCAGAGAGGTCCTCTTGGCGATGCTAAGGTGACGGAGTAGCTTCAAAGAACTCCTTGGTGAGGTCTCACACACGGAGACAACCAGGCGAAAGCCAAGAAGTTAGAAATGAACAAAAAAGTGACAAAGGGAGGCATGCCCAGGCTATATATAGTCGGAGTTGGCGCAGTGCCCCAAAGAGGGGCTCAGCAAACGTGTCAATGATAGGGAATGCTAGCACAAGGTTAGGACATGGTATGCCCTCAAAAGAATAAACACAGTATTTCAGATATGACTGCATTTAATGTGATACAATAACCATTAAATGCGCAAGATACTTCTGAGGCGGAGGAAAAGAGAAAGGGAAACTGGACTGACAAGAGGGGCCAGTCAAGAGGTGAACAGACCAGTCAAAGGGGGAGGTCTAGGGAAGAGGTCCAAAGAGGAGGTCTTGAGGAGGTCCTGAAGACAAGCAAGGAGGTCTTGAGCCAAACAGAGAACCCACAGGGAGGTCCAAACCAACAGGGGTTTAGACCCAAAGGGGAGGTCCAGATCAAACAGGGAGGTCTAAACACCAAGGGGAAGTCTGATCCACACAGGTCTAAACACAAAGAGGAGGTGCTCGAGGAGGACCAAAAGACACAACAACGAGGAGGTCCTGTGGATAGGAGATCCAAAAGACAACAACCATGAGGAGGTCCTAAGGACAGGAGGTCCAAAGGACAACAACCACGAGGAGGTCCTGAGGACAGGAGGTCCAAAGGACAACAACCACGAGGTGGTCCTAAGGACAGGAGGTCCAAAGGACCTGCTCACAGACTTACAAGAGGTCCGATGGTTAAGATCTAAAGCAAGGGGAGGTCCTGACGGTTAGATCTCCAAAACAAGATCCTAACGGTCAAGATCTCAACAAAGGAGGAGGTCTGAATGGTTAAGATCTCCAAAGGGGAGGTCCTAACGGTCAGATCTAACAAGGAGGAGGTCTGAACGGTTAAGATCTCCAAAGGGGAGGTCCTAACGGTCAGATCTAACCAAGGAGGAGGTCTGAACGGTTAAGATCTCCAGAGGGGAGGTCCTAACGGTCAGATCTAACAAGGGGGAGGTCTGAACGGTTAAGATCTCCAGAGGGGAGGTCCTAACGGTCAGATCTAACAAGGGAGGTCCGAGCAGTTAAGATCTCGGAGGAGGTCCTAACGGTCGAGATCTAACAAGGGGAGGTCCGAGCGGTTAAGATCTCCAAAGGGAGGTCCTAGCAGTCGATCTAAACAATGGGGAGGTCTCGAGCGATTAAGATCTCGGAGGAGGTCCTAGCAGTCGAGATCTAAACAAGGAGGAGGTCTGAACGGTTAAGATCTCCAAAGGGGAGGTCCTAACGGTCAGATCTAAACAAGGAGGAGGTCTAAACGGTTAAGATCTCCAGAGGGGAGGTCCTAACGGTCAGATCTAAACAAGGAGGAGGTCTGAACGGTTAAGATCTCCAAAGGGGAGGTCCTAATGGTCAGATCTAACAAAGGGGAGGTTTGAATGGTTAAGATCTCCAAAGGGGAGGTCCTAACGGTCAGATCTAACAAGGGGAGGGTCCTACGCGATCGCGAGATAAGGCGTCAAGGAGCAGGACCGCTAGATTTCAATCGGACGTGGCAAAGAAAAAGGGCCGTTCGGACCGAGCGAACGTTTCAACAGATCGGGGGCGTCCAATGCGGATCGGACGGCTCTAAAGGAGTGGGACGTTCGGACCAGCCGAACGTGCCAAACAAGATCTAGCCGTCCGACACGGATCAAATGGTTCACAAGCAAAAGCGGGACGGTATAACCATGATTAGAACAGCGGTACAACCGCGATAGCGGAGCGGAACCACCACGATAGCACCTGAAGCAAGCGGGAGGTTCGAGCGGACACGAGGGCAAACCAGATAAACAAAGGGGGAGGTCCAAAGGAACTCTGGGACGCTCAAATGAACTCAGGGAGTTCAAATGAACGCTGAGAGGTCCACGGGGAGGTCCAAACAGAGAAAGAGGTCTAGAACAAAAGAGATCTAGACAGAGAAGAAAGTTTAGACCAAAGAGGAGGTCTAAACACAAAGAGATTCAAACCAACAAAGAGGAGGTCTGGACTAGAGGAAGTCCAAACAAAAGATACAAGGAAAAGGTCCAGAGATCAAAGAGGTCTGAAACACAAACCCGAGCTAGTCTGAAACCAAAAAGGGAGGTCTTAGACCAACAAAGGAGTCTGAGCAAGGGGAGGTCCAACACAAAGGAGGTCTGGACCGAGAGAGAGAGAGAGAGAGAGAGGTCCAGACACAGAAGAGGTCCTGGAAGGGAGAAGCCAAGCTTAAAGGCTCACAGAGCAAAAAGAGAAAAGGAAAACTCCAACAAACTCCAGAAGAAACCGAACTGGTTTAGTTGAAGTTTGGTTTAGTCAATTAAAGCTCTTTTAAAATATCAAGTTAAGCTTTGAACTCTCAACAAAATCAAATGGTTCTTTTTCTTTCGAAAACTTCAAGAACTCTAGACAAACAGGACATTACAATGGGGCGAATCGAATGGCGACTGGCGCGGGCGGGTGACACAGGCGTGCGTGACTTTAGCGGCCGGAGCAGGTGGTAGAGGCGACGTGGCAGGGGAGCAAACGGGAGTAGGGGCGCTCAGGGCTGGCGTGGCGGCTGGGTGGCAGAGGGAGCCAGGAGGCGACATGGTGGTTCCAGGGAGCTCGTGGGTATTGTCAGGGGCGCACGAGGGCGGCAGGAGGAGCTCGTGGCTGGCGCTGACCCGGGAAGAAGAAGGCAGGGGCGCTCAAGGTGGCGTCACAGCGCTCGTGGCGCAAGCGTGGTAGGCGAGCGCTGCGGCGGGCACATGGGTGCTTGCCCGCGGGAGAAGAAGGACAGGGTGGAGGAAGGAAGGGAGCCAGGCCAAAAAGGGGAAGGCTGGGCCAAGAAGGCCGGGTGAAGGAAGTGGGCCGAAGGCCCAAGGAGGTGTTAGGCCAAGCCCAAGAAGAGAGGAAGGCAAAAGAGAAAAGGGGCCCAAATCCGAAAAAGGAGAATTCAAATTCAAATTTGAATTCAAGAATTTCAAGGAGGTTTGAAACACAAACCCGAGCTTAAATAGGAGCTAGGAGATTTGAAAATATTTGATAATTTGACATACGGATTGAAAATCCAAGAATCAAATGTACTTACTATTCCAGTCTGAAAACGGGACGTTACATACATAGGGTATCCTAGTATGGGATCAAAATTTGTTAGAAAATAATTGTTATTTTTATGCCAATTGTGGAGATCATGTGGATATGATCCTAATATTAGTGTGTTGAACAATTGGTAATAGCGTCAAGGTGTTTAGAGAAACCCTCGTTTTCGGTGAAGTCCTGTGGCTTGTTAGGCATAGGCGGTCTGACCGACCATGGGTGGCGGTCAGACCAGTCGGAGGCTTAGTGGTCAGACCGGGCAAATGTAGCGGTCTGACTAGCCAAAAAGGTGAAAATGTGAATTTTGGCGGGCGGCCAAAAATCACGTGTGAAGGGATGCTTGAGGATGTGTTTGCACTTGGTCTCATTGGAATTGGGGTTTCGAGCCGAAACTAGATAGAGTTTGAAAATTCGGAGGTGCAGATTTAAAATTTGAAACTTGGCCAAGTGTTGGGGCGGTCGACCGCCTTTTGGCTATCAGACTAACTGGTGGCGATTAGACCGTAGGGTGGCGATCGACCGATCGATGGTTGGTTCACGCCACGACACGGTGAACCGTGAGTTAGGTCAAAGTCATGAGTTTCATTGCATAGATGTTACATGATGCATATTTTGGACTAATATGGGTCAAGTTAAAAAATGCTATTCATGGTGAGATTCAGTTAGCCGACCAGTTAAGAGTGTTGCATCATTGAAAGCATCTAGGCCCCTAAAAATTGTTTTGGTAATTAATGACAATATGTGAATATGAGAATAACATGTTTATTGGGTGTTTAAAAGGTTTAGTCCTGGTGATGAATATAACAACTCAGAGATGCGTGCTAAAGGTCAACATGATGATTAATATGGTTCAAAGACAAGGTACAAGTAGTCTAGGAGACTTTTTGTATTTACCGGTCTTAGGAGAAAAAGATGGAAGACCCGATTTTAGTTTAAATGCCGTACTATTAAGAGGGATCATGACTAGTAGCTTGATAGCATGTTCTTGTGTTATTTAGATCAATCTAGGATCATGCATGCACTTAGAGTTTGTTTTGGAAGCCAACTAAGCGTTTCTTAGAAAAGCTGGTAGTACCAACGTTTACTTGGCAGTACTACCGCACAGCGGAATGACCAGAAATATGGTGCGGTACTACCGCATCCCAGTCGGACCTAAAATTAGTTGGCGGTTCGTATTTTACAGAGTGACACCTTTTGGAGCTGGTTTGCTCCCTTGGAAAGCGGTAGTTGTAACATCCCAAAGTGCTGTTACCGAAATAAAATAAATAAAGTTATTAATTTGTTGGATTTTCTAAAATTTGAAAGAGTTTGTTTGCTTTATTTGAATTTCTGAAGTTTTACAAGTCAAAAATAAAAATTTAATTATTTTCTGGAATTTTAAAAGCTTTTCCCTAATTAATTTAAAGACAAAATAATTTATTTGCAAAATTAAAAGCCAACTGTAAGTTGAAAATAGTTTTATTAAGTCCAAAATAATTTTAGGAATTTTTGTGAATTTTTCTAGAATTTTTGGACTCTATTTGCTATCTTCTAAAAATTATATTTAATTTATTGTTATTGCTACAGATATTTCAAAAAACGAAATATAATAAATAAAAAAATATATTTTCCGTGCGGGCACCAGGATTCCCGCACGGTCACCCATCTTATTACTGCCCCAGCCCAAGCACGATTAACGTGCATGCACTACCATGCCTTCCCTTCTTCCTTTCTTCTCTCTCTTTCCATTAACTCCTTTATTCTCTCTCTTTCTCTCTCATAACCACCATCTTCTTCAACCGAACGTTTCTTCTCTGCGTCTTTTCTCAACCGAGCCAAACAATGGCCGAAGCTTCTCCATGGCCGCGCCTCCAACAAGCCGCCAACGCTGCCGGCCACCTCCACCACCGCGCCGCCCCCTCCTCCTCTCCTCTTACTCTCCCCTCCCTTTTCTTCTTGCTGACCAGAAGAAAAAAAAATAGGCCGACCTCCATTAGAGCTGCTCGAAGCTTTTCAAACCCGGGATTTCCTCCCCATTTCTCCACGAAAATTATGGCATTCAAACCGCCACTCCCCACCTCCCCATTCCCGCCCGTTGCCCCCTCAATCACGCGCACGTTCGCCGGATTTTCTCCATAACCGCCGTGATGGCCGCACGACCCGATCTCCTCGCCCGGTGCCCCTCTGTCCCTATAAAAGGGAGCCCTGGGAGCCCTCTTCTTCGCTCATCTCATTCCCACCACCCACTCCTCCTCTCCCCTCTCGATTTGGTCGTATTTCGCGTTTGAAGTACCTTGGCCGTACGCCCTTTCTTCCTCAAATCCGGCGGCCACACGGACTCATCGACACCGGTGATCGCATATTCGGCACTGCCGCCTCCTCGCCGACCCGGTGCTTCCCTCGCCCTCACCAGAACGCCGCCGGAGCACCACCTCCCACCATGGCCGTCGCCACTGTCAGCTCGCCGCCGCCACCATCGACCACTTCTCGCCGCGCCGCCAACTCCTACGGCATCGTCGCAAGGTGAGCAACCCATTTATGCCATTCGCCGGCCACCCCTCCCTCTCTCTCACCGGTGCCATCCATTTTTTTTCTCCATGGCCGAAGCTCTAGCTTGTTGCTCTTCGGTTTTACAAAGAAGATGAACAGTGCACTTCTAACACATCTCTCCTCCGTTCTCTCTCCTCGGTCACTCATTTCCCAAGCCGACTATGTCGCCGCGTGCCCCTCGGCTTCCTCTTCATATCCCTGGAATTCGGCCCTCAATCTCGCCACAAGCAAAAATTTTCCTCAAATGGTCCAACTACCTTCTGTCGCTATTTTCGGTGCCGTTTTTGATTTCCCAATGACATCGTCTACACCATTGGCTTCGCCTCGCAATGTTCTATGCAGTGCTCCCTTCCTTTTCCCTGAAACACCCCCGGCTCATCGGCGCTACTATTCCTCCGACACTATTTTGTGCGCCGCCACAGCACCGAACCTTCGCCAATGATGCGACCACCACCATTAGGTCCGTCTCGCTCCCGGGATTCCATTTTTGTGCTTCGTTGGCCGCCTCTCCTTTCCCTTTCACCAGCGCCGCCATTTCTGGTTAAACAAACTAGTTACTGTTCACGTGCATGGCATGAACAGTGCCATGCAAGCTACACATACATCCCATTTTTGAGATTTAAACTTCTACAATTTCGTTCGTTGTCATACGAACTCCAAATCCATCGATTCTTTCACCTAAATTCATCTAAATTCATCTAATATTTTTAGTATTTATTTCATAATTTTTAGATTTTATTTGTATTTTATTTGAATGTTATTTGAATTCGGATCGTTTACGCGTATAGATTTCGACGACTTCGGACAACCGGATTTCGACGCCGTATAAGAACAATGATTAATAAAACAAGGCAAGTTACACCCTTGACCATATTTGCACCCATTATTTTACATTATTTAAATTCTATTTTAAATTATTATTGCATGCGTATTTATATTCAAGTAATTTAAATCCCTGTTTTAAGCTTTATAGTTATTCCCTATTCCATTGTATAGCCAAATATTGTCCGTATAGACCATATGGAGAACCATTCCGAATGTGATATATATATTGGAGGTAGAAAGTGAAAATATTGGATTATAAGATAACATGATCGTTGGATATTAGATTAAAGAATTTGATTTGTTGTTGAGATTAAATTATAGAAATATATTATTGGACATCAGAATATTGGAGATGGAAGTATAGGATTACACAATTGATGGACATGGGATTGTAGATATACATTATGGATGGATATTGAATTATAGAATCACGTGATTTTTGGATATTAGATTATATGAGTACATGATGCTTAGTTATTGATTATACAATTATACAATTGTTGATCGATGGACTATAGGGAAAAATAATGGTTAGAGATTGGATCATAGGAATGCAGTAATGTCGGATGTAGAAATAAGTGATCAATGGATATTGAATTGTAGAGATAGTTAATTATTGATATTGGATTATTGAGATTGAATTATAGAAATAGTCATTGTAGAATGTTGATTTGCTTGAATATTGGATTGTAGGATTAACTCTTGGTGGGATTTTAGAAATAAAACTTGATTAGATCTTAGAAGTAGATAATTGTGATAATGGATCATCGAAGTTTAGATTATAGAAATACGTAATCACTAGATATCGGATTATCGAAAATTGGATTATAGGATTACATAATCATCGGATTGATGGGTGTTGAATTATTAGAAATAATTCATTAAGGATTAATGGATTGATGGATATCATATTATAGAATTAGAGCATTACTGAATGTTGGATCGATGGAGGTCAGATCATAGAAATAGACTGATATGGTGGATATTGGACTAATTAATGTTGGAGTATAGGATCACATAATTACTGGAGTTTGGATTATCGGATTATGAACACAGTACGGATGGTTCACTTACCGGTCTCGTACCTGACAATACCTTGACATTGAATCCCTCACCCCTTGTCACCCTAGATAAAACCTAGTTGATACAATAGTATGAACTAGGATCATTTGAAAATGTTGCATAGACATGCTTAGACCAAAAATGTTGATTTGGGGAGTTTCAGCCAAAAATCAAATATTGTTTAAATTGTATCCATGGCATTGGTGTGTTATGGAAGTTTATAAATGACTTTGAAAAATGAAATAAAGTGATGATTTGTACTTGGGTGAAATGGTTGCTTGGATGGTGCATGTTTATGCACGAGCTCAATCTGGTTAGGGTCGAGGCCCATGGGTTTTGTGGAAAGTCGCCCAAGTCAGTTAAGGACCGGCCTCTGAGCGTTCCTTTGCTATGCCTATAATGGGCTATGCCATACCGTACTACCACATGTCCTGTATGGGCGGGACCTGGCCAACTAATTTGCAATATTTCACCGTGGTTTTTCCCTTTCGATGTGTGGGTGTCTCTCACGACCTACTTTTATACATTCCCACCTGGCGCAAGAGGGGGCTCTACGAACCCGGCGGATGGTCAGTCCAAAGGGGGATGCGAAACCTTAGCGAGGGGGAACTACGGTGGAATGGCGCATTGTAAAAGCCTTGTCATGCGCTCTAGACCGCTTACCTAAGGTAGTGAGCGGTGGTATCGACGAATGCCAAACAAACTAGAGAAATCGTGTCCTGTGGGTAAAGCTGTACAACCTCTGCAGAGTGTAAAACTATTCGAATAGCCGTGTCCACGGTCATGGACATGCTAGCAAAGCCTCTCAAAGTTAGACTTTGGTTTGTTTAAAAAAAGACTTCTTCAAACTGGTTTATCCAAATGGGAATTGGGCGGGAAGCCATGTGATAGGAGGGTATCCTTCACCATTCATGTGTGAATGTTATCTGACTATAAAACGAGAATTTATAAAATGAATTTTAGTTATGTAATAAGCGCTTTGGAACTTAGTACAAGTATTTAAAGAAAATCTTTGTTTTATGCAAATCAACCATATTAAGCCATCCTTTGTTACATCCATGTATGCATGTCATTACATTATTTGTGGGTGTAACTTGCGAGTACAGTAGTTGTGCTCATACTTGCTTTATGCAAACAAATTTCAGAGGAGAAGGACTTCACCATCGGTGTGGATCTCGACGACTAGGCCGCTACCCGATCGATTGCTGTGGCGATTAATCGGACTCTACTACGTCTTCTTCGTTTTCCGCTGTGTTATTTCTTGTTGGCTTGTAAGCCCCTGTTGTAATAAATTCTGTTAATTATTAATAAAGTTATGTGATTTATGGATGTTACCATATCTGTTTAACTGTGTGAACTAGCTACTGATCATGGGACTAGTTCAGAAATGCACAGAGGATTTGGGAGTGTTAATCCCGGGTCCGACAGTAGTACCGAAGCGTGGAAGTACCGCATCGCGGTATGTCCGCAAATCCTAAGCGGAACTACTGCAATTCGGTCTTTTCAAAATCTAGTAGGGGGTACGTTATTTTCAGATAGGGCCTGTTTTGGAGCCCAAAGGAAAGCGGTCGTACCGCCCTATATAAACGGAAGTACTGGAGATCAGAACTACCGCATTTTGAACGGCGATAGTACCTCACCGCATTTTCAACGGCTAGATCAGAGGCATTAATTGCACCTGCGCTAGCCGTTCTTTATCTTGATTGGAGGAAATCTTGTAATCTTGGCCATTGAGCAATGGTACTCTCGCTCGTCTTTGAAAAAGTTCAGGGTTTTGCCTCCAACGGTCGAATTTGGTTTGGGGGGGGGGTATAAATACCCCTCCACCAGCTCAAGGATATAGTGAGAGACCTCATTTAACATCTTTGAGCTAAGAGTATTCTCTCTACACCTCATAGACACTTGTTGCATTTATTGTGAGGTGGTTGAGCAAAATTCAAGTGCATTCATTCTAGATTGATCCGTAGCACTTGATTGTCGTCAAGCGACGATTATGGTTTTTTAGTCTTGGTGTTTGCCAACAGCTAGACAGCTTGGCGGGAGTTCGCGTGGTGATATCTTCAAGGAGATTGTGAAGAGGCCCGGAGCCAAATTGTGAGTGGTTCGGTATTCGCCATCTCCGAAGCAGAGAAAGAACAACCACTAGTGAAATCGAGGAGTAAGGCTTAATTACTTGAGTCGGTCTAAGTTGCTTGGGCTTTCCTCAACGTGGACTAGTGAAGACCAGTAAGTCTTCGATACCACGACAAACATAGCGAGTCATCATTTGGTTACTTCTTTGCCTCTAGTTTTCGCATTTATATTTCTAGCAAATTGAGATTGTCTTTTTAGTAGTGCTAGAGATATATTTATAGAGTGTTGTTTTGTGGTGCCTTAGCTTTACTAGAATTGAGTAGGTCTTGTATTGCAATATAAATCTTGCTTAGCTCTAAAATTGCAGAACATAGTTTTAGAAAGCAAAAATATTTTAGAACCTCCTATTCACCCCCTCTTGTCGGTTATCCATGATTCTACAAATAGTATCAGAGCTTGGTCTCTCATTGATTTAGACTTAACCGTCTAAGAGATAAAATGATGGCTAGTGAGGAAATTGTTATAGGAAATGCTCCTTTATTTGATGGCTCAAATTATGCTTATTGGAAAATTTAAATATTTATTTATTTAAAGGCCATGAGTCCGAGCATATGAAAAATCGTAAATAAGGGTTACGTTATGCCTCTTGATCCACTACATCCCACGGAACTTGAGGGGCGTAATGCTCATTTAGATGCTCAAGTAATGAATGCTCTCTTTGGTGCTTTGAACGCGGACGAGTTCAATAGAGTGAGCAATTTAGAAACTGCTCATGATATTTGGACTACCTTCTAGAAAATCCATGAGGGAACATCCACGGTCAAAGAGGACAAATTGCATAGGCTCCAGATTAAGTATGAGACTTTTATAATGTTGCATCATGAGGATATAAATGAAATTTACTCTCGCCTCAACAACATTGTAAATGAACTCAAAGGCCTAGGCACACCTCTAACCGATGTTGATATTGTGAGAAAAATACTTAGGACATTGCCGGAGAAGTACGAGACGTTGGTGACGCTTTTTCTCAACTCTCCCGATTTACCGAGAATGACACCAACCGGATTCTTGGGCAACCTCATAACAAATGAGTTGTACAAAAAAGACAAGGAGGAGCTTTTGGAGTCATCTTCCTCAAAGAAAAAGATTACCGCTTTCAAGGTAAAAGTGGAATAAAGTGATGAAAATGATGAAGAAGAAGACTCCGAAGAAGAATTTACTCTCCTTGTGAGGAGAATGAAGAAATTCATGAGAAGACGCCCATATTGAAACTTTAACTTTAACAAGAACAAGAAAGGACAATCCTCAAGTGACAACAAGCGCTATAGCAATATTCATTGCTATAAGTGCGATGAGAAGGGGCACATTGCCTCCAATTGCCCAAACAACAAGGATGACAAGGGCAAATCATCAAAGAAGAAGGAATACAACGACAACAAGAAGCTTTTCAAAAAGCTTCACAAAGATGGCAAAAATAAAGCATATATTGGAGAATGGGATTCCGATAAAGAGTATTCGGATTCGGATTCTGATTCCAATGATGAAGGATCCTCCAAGAAAAGAGGACTTTTTGGCATCGCCATCAAGGAAGCGCTGTTGCTATTCTCCGCTCCTACTTGCCTCATGGCAAAAGGAGATAAGTTAAAATCTATTAATGATAATGAACCTTCATATAATGAATTAATGGATATGCTTGAAGAATTAAATGAATATCTTGGAAAAGAGATGTCAAAATTTAAAGTTTTAAAGAAAGATTATATCTCTCTAAAAGACTCTTATGAGGAGTTAAATGAGGCTCATGACTCTCTTCTTCTAAAAGATATTAAAAAATCTCACTTGGATGTTGGAATTGCTTGTAATTTAATGAATGAGATGCCGAGAGTAGAAGTTGCTTCAAATGCTTTATCCATGTCTAGCACTTCTACATCATGTGATGATTTGCTATCTATGCCATGTTGTTCTAAAATTGATTCAATTGCTAATATGGCTAATACATGTGATCCATTGCTCATTATTGAAAATCATGAATTAAAAGAGCAAGTCACCAAACTAAGTAAGAGCTTGAAAATATGCTTCAAGGGTAAAGCAACTCTTGACAAGCTATTGAGTGAGAAAAGTTGCTCATTCAATAAGGAAGGACTTGGGTTCATTCCCATGAAAGGTAAGAAGCCAATTTACAAGCTCGCAAGGTTTGTAAAAGAGAATGGCAAATATTGCAATAAATGTCGTAATATAGGATATCTGCCAAATACATGCTCAAATGTTAATACTAAGTCCTATGACATTTATGATTCTTGCTATATGCTTAGAAAGTCTAAAGATGCTAAAGTAGTAGCAAAATTTATTGGCACTTCAATTTTAGACGCCAAAAAGAATATCAGTTGGGTGCCCAAAACCTTAGTCACTAACCTCCAAGGACCCAAACAAGTTTGGGTACCTAAAAGAACTTGATTCTTGTTTTGTAGGTAAACTACAAGACCGGTGGAAAACATTGGGTGCTTGATAGTGGATGCACTCAACATATGACTGGTGATAGAAAAATGTCCACCATATTCGATAATGGAAAATGAATTGATAAGATCACATTTGGTGATAATAGCAAAGGAAAGATAATAGGATTGGGGAAAATTGCTATCTCAAATGACCTTTCCATTTCTAATGTATCTTTAGTTGAATCACTAAATTTTAATTTGTTCTCCGTTATTCAAATATGTGATCTTGGCTTAATTTGCTCATTATCTAATGAAGGTGTTTCAATTTCAAATGAAAAGGATAATTCTTTAGATTTCAAAGGATTTAGATTTGAAAATCTTTACATAGTTGATTTTTCTTCAAATGATTCATGCTTGAAAATATGTTTGATTGCAAAAACTTTTTTGGGTTGGCTTTGGCATAGAAGGATAGCTCATATTGGTATGATTCAACTTAAAAAGCTTTTCAAACATGATTTAGTTGTTGGCTTGAAAGATGTGAAGTTTGAGAAGAATAAACTTTGCAGTGCTTATCAAGCCGGGAAACAAGTCGTAAATTCTCATCCTTCCAAAAGTATAATGTCAACTTCTAGACCATTAGAACTCTTACATATGGATTTATTTGGGCCAACAACCTATAAGAGTATCGGGGGTAATAGCTATTGTTTAGTCATTATGGATGATTACTCTAGATATACAAGGGTATTCTTCCTAGATGACAAAGCCAAAACCTCCGGCATTTTCAAAAGTTTTGCAAAAAGGGCTCAAAACGAATTTGATTTCAAAATTAAGAAAATCCGTAGTGATAATGGTTCCGAGTTCAAAAATACTAAAGTTGAAGATTTTTCTGATGAACTTGGAATAAAGCATAAACTTTCCACGACCTACACTCCGGAGCAAAATGGAGTTGTAGAAAGGAAAAATCAAACATTAATTGAAATGGCTAGGAAAATGCTTGATATAATACTTCCGACAGATTTTGGGCGAAAGCAATTAATACCACTTGTCATGCTATAAATCGTCTTTATTTGCATCGTTTTTTGAAAAAGACTTCTTATAAACTTCTTATTGGAAGAAAATCAAACATCTCCTATTTTCGTGTCTTTAGTTGTAAATGTTATATTTTGAAAAAGGTTGTTCGTCATTCAAAATTTACAAGTCGATGCGATGTTGGTTTCTTGCTTGGATCTTCTTCAAATAGTAAAGCTTATCGTGTCTTCAATCAAAACTCCGGTTTAGTTGAAGAAAAACATGATGTTCAATTTGATGAAACTAACGGCTCTCAAGAAGAGTAAGATAATTTGGATGATGTAGGAAATGAAACTTTAAAACAAGTTATGGAGGACATGCAAATTGGAGATATCAAGCCAAAAGATGATCCAAATGATCCATAATCTTTCATTCAAGTTGAACCTTACCTCTTCCACAACAAGTCTATCGGGACCCAAAAATACAATTCTGGACTCTCTGTGTATAATGCACTAGTCCAGAATCATGCTAGTGCATACAGTTTTAACATAGATGGATATCGATCAATACAAGGCGAATAATAGCATAAACGAGTAATTTGATTAACAAATAAGGGTTTTGACCTTATGGTCGAGTTTACATTTATTAAGCTACGCAGGGCTAACAGAGAATTAAATAGCAGCGGAAACAAAAACGGCAGTGGCATCCTATCAATTCACCACAGGCAACTGACTAGGATCAAGACCCTACGATCAAGCACCTTCAACGAACTCCTCCTCGAGAGCAGGCCATGACTCCCCCTCTTCTGTTGATTTGATTTAGCAATCAACACAGTCTAACCTACAACTTGAGTAGCAATGTCAAGATTCCATAAATTACTAAGTTAGGCCCATCCCATCAGGCATGTGGTTGTACGAGAGGCCCAGTTCAATGGCGCACAAAGTTAAGTCCTTAATTGACTGAGGCATGACTTCCAAATTACTACAAATCCCTATGTACACAGATTTTTAAGTCCATGCACACAGATCCACCAAAACAATACACAATCCACTTGCCTCTGTCTAAATCCTTTCTCACCCTGTTGGTTAAGTGCAACATATGCCATCAACGAGTAATAGCACATAGTACATACAGTTTTATCACATAGTTCCATAATCACTTAGTCAGGTTTATATTTGCAACTCACATGAGATGATGACTCGTAGCATGGCTAACCAATCTAATTGTATCTAACCAACCCATGTTGGTGCTATGCTCAAAAGTATTTAAATAAATACTTAAAGTAGATGCAATAATTTGAATCAATATAACTTTTGAAATCTGGGATTCAATATGATCAAAAGTATGACTTGCCTTGAAATAGGTCTAGGCACTGATCTTGCTTTTGAGGTGTTCCTTCTTCTTCAAATCTTCCCGAAGTACCAACGTCTACTCGCAAACGAAGCAAACAAATAAAACAAAACAAATAAATAACAAAGGCAAAACAAACTCCAAAAATTAAATAAAAATTTCAGATAACTAGATCTTGAATTTAGATGAATTTAGAAATTTGAATGGGCTCAAGCGGAGTTCGAATGCAAAAGATATGGGCTTTGGAAGTTTGAATCTAAAAGAAACCATAATGTTTGGATTATTCCGAATTATCTTTCAAAAGAAAAATATGAGATTATGACGTCATCAATGGATTTCGGCTAAAAATAAAAACAAGAAAATTGATTTTTCTTGTGGGGCCCACTGTCATAGGGACAGTGCACCATGGACCGTGTTCAAGGAGGTTGGCTTGGGTGGCTGTTGGTGGCGCCACATGGCTGCTGACCCGAAGTTGACTGGGTGCCACTTGGATGCCACGCAGGGGAAAAAGCCGACGTGGCTGCCGATTTGGCGAGGTGGACGCAAAGGTAGCAGGGCAGCCATGGCCGGCGGCAACGAAGCTCGGCGGCTAGGCAATCGGAGACGAGCAAGGAGCAGAACAGAGGCAAAACAAGTTCCCGAAGACAGGGTGAAGCATCAGACGGCAACAGCTCAGTACCAACGGCGACGAGGTGGCAGCGGCGACGAGTTTGGCGGCGGCGAGCTCACGTCCATGGAGGATTCATCGATTTGAGGGCTCCCGAAGGAATCGGAGAAGAGCACCACGAAGCTCTCGCTATTGCAGACCTGAAGGAGGTGGCGGCTCGGGCGAAGAGGCTCGGTCGACAAAGAATTCCGGCGAGGAACACCTTGACAGCGGCTCAGTTGCTCGGTGAAATCCGACAAAGCGCAACCGAAAATGGGCCGGGAATCTTAGGGTTTTGGTGGAGGGTGGCGGCGCGGAGGCGTTGACGCAGTTGCGGCTCCTTATAAAGGACTGGAGAGGTGGGGATTCAAGTAGGGCACGATGACGCAAAATGTGCAGCTTCGGGACTTTAGAGTCCCGGTCGGGGACGCGTTGAAGATGAAGGCCAGCGACGAAGCGGGGCCACAAGGCAGTGACACCGAAGAAAAGGAAAGCGCAACTTCCTTCGGCGCTAGCTGGGGTCACGCGAGAAAAAGGCCAAGAGCGACATGCAAGAAAAGGGGATCTGGTCACATGAGTTGGACCCACTGGTGGAGTTAGGCGGAAGAAATGGAAATAGGTCAGAGGATTTGGGCTGAGAAAGGATAGGAATGGGCCGGAGCAAGGAGATTCGGCCCAGGACACTCTGAGATTTATTAATAGTTTTTCTTTTTAATAAATTACCAGAAAATCCAAAAGGCAATTTGAAAATAGCAAATGAACTTCAAAAAATTCTAGAAAAATCTAGAAAATATATCCAAGCACATAGAATCCAAATAAAATAGTTTTGACCATTGTTGATGTTGACTTTAATCATATTAAATTGTTTTGATGCACAAGGTTCAATATTAGGCTTTTGAATTAAATTTAAATAAAACCAAATAGTGAATTCTCTCCCTGCTAACTATTTAAAGGATTTTTAAAGCTCATAAAATTGGGATGTTACAAAGTCAAATTCAAATTGACGAAGAGAACAACAAGGAAGATGATCAACCTTTCAACCTACCACCAAGAATCTATAATGCAATTGCAAAAGATCATCCAATAGATCAAATAGTGGGTGATGTAAGCAAGGGTGTTCAAACTCGATCTCGTGTCACTTCTTTTTGTGAACATTACTCTTTTGTCTCTTCTATTGAGCCAAAACATGTAGAAAAAGCACTCGATGATCCAGATTGGATGAATGCAATGCATGAAGAACTCAATAACTTTATCCGGAATGAAGTTTAGACAATGGTGGATAGGCCCTAGGAACACAACGTAATTGGTACGAAATGGGTCTTTAGGAACAAGCAAGATGAAAGCAGAATGGTTGTGAGAAACAAAGCGAGATTGGTCGCTCAAGGATTCTCTAAAGTCGAAGGTTTGGATTTCGGTAAAACTTTTGCTTTCGTAGCTAGACTTGAATCAATTCGGATATTACTTACTTTTGCATCATGCTTTGATATTAAATTATTTCAAATGGATGTTAAAAGTGCTTTTCTAAATGGAAAAATATCCGAACTTGTATTTATTGAGCAACCATCCGATTTTAAAGATACTAAGAATCCTGATCATGTCTATAAACTCTCCAAGGCGCTCTATGGTCTTAAACAAGCTCCTAAAGCATGGTATGGACGCTTTAGAGATTTTCTAGTTTCAAAATGATTCAAAATTGAGAAAACTGATTCAACCTTGTTTACAAAAGTTTTAGATGATGATTTCTTTGCATGCCAAATTTATGTTGATGATATCATTTTTGGGTCTATTAATCAAGACTTTTACAAAGAGTTTGGTGATATGATGTCTATAGAATTTGAAATGTCCATAATCGGAGAACTTAGCTATTTTCTTGGACTTCAAATCAAGCAACTCACAGATGGAACCTTTTGAGTCAAACAAGATACGCAAAAGAATTAATCAAGAGATTTGGCATGGAAGATGCAAAACCCATCAAGACTCCATTGGCAACCAACAGTCATTTCGACCTTAATGAGGGAGGTAATCTGGTATATTTAAAGCATTATAGATCTATGATTGGTAGTTTGCTTTATCTTAACGCATCTAGGCCTGATATCATGTTTAGTGTTTGCATGTGTGCACGTTTTCAAGCAACACCAAAAGAATGTCATTTGGTGGCCGTAAAAAGAATTCTAAGATATTTAAACCATTCCTCTAGCATTGGCTTATGGTATCCCAAAGGTGCAAAATTTAATTTAATTGGATATTCGGATTCCGATTATGCGGGTTGCAAAGTGGATAGCAAAAGCACCTCAGGTAGTTGTCAATTCTTAGGAATATCCTTAGTATTATGGTCATCTAAGAAACAGAATTCCGTAGCCCTATCCACCGTCGAAGCCAAATATGTTTCCGTGGGTAGTTGTTGTGCTCAATTGCTATGGATGAGGCAAATTTCGATAGATTATTGAATCAAATTCAACAAAATACCTCTATTGTGTGATAATGATAGTGCCGTGAAAATAGCCAATAATCTAGTCCAACACTCAAGAACCAAGCATATAGATATACACCACCATATCTTGAGAGATCATGTGAGCAAGGGAGATTTTAAAATTAGCCACATTAGGACTGAAGACCAATTAGCAGATATTTTCACCAAACCATTAGATGAAGGCCGCTTTTGTAAGTTGAGGAATGAATTAAATGCCATAGACTATTCAAATATGGTTTGAACTCATGCATCTTGCATTTTGTTCCAATTTGGTGTTATTTGAAGCTTTCAAGAAAGATATTTTCAAATATTTGTCTAAAAACCTATATGTTCATAAAAATTATCTCTTCAATGCATAATGATCCTGAATAATATTTATTTGGGTGCAAAACTAAGGATCATTTGCATATTTCTCAATTCCAAGATCTATCCTTGAAGTTCCAGAAAAATTGAAACTACTAGCGTGTGAGTTGCGGTACTACCGCGTCGGTGGTCAAAGGAATTAACTGTCCTCGCACAGGTCTTGACCCCTTCACCTCCCCGAGCAGTCATTCCGCACTCATTCTGCAGCCTCTCTCTTTCTCACTCTCTCCTTGAAGAACTCTCAAAACCTCTCAAGAAATCCTCAAATCTCTTCGAGTTTTCTTCAATTCTTGTTGATTTCTTACGACCTTAGGGTCCCTCTCCCTCAGATTTCAAGGTAAACATACCTTTAATCCCCTCTTTTTCCTTGTTTGAAAACCCTATGTCACAATTAGGTTTAATCGAGAATATGGATGTTTGAATGTGTTTTTCTTGGGCAAATTGCACAACTAGTGTCCTGAGATGTCTATGCATCTATTCCATGGATTCAATCCATTAGAGACACCAGGAAAATCCAAGTAATTTCATGCTCTAGAACGTGTTCAGAGAAAGCGGTAATACTGCTCGTCATACGCGGAACTACCATGGTGCGGTCGTACCGGCCAGTGAACGGTGGTACTTCCGCATCCCGGTACTACCGCTAGTTGCACGTCGATACTACCAATTTCTCTGACAAAACAGACAGTTCATTCCATTCAATCTTAAACTGACTTTGGTTGATCTGTAATCTCTCCTCTCTGTTTGAAGATGCCTACGACCAGGATCGCCACTCGCAAGTCCTATGGCCCTCCGAGAGCTCCAAGATCAAGTGGTCAAACCTCTTCTTCTTCTCAGCCACCTGTAGCTCCTTCTCCTGATCAAGAAAATCTAGAAGAATTTCATAAAGAAAGAGAAGATAGAGGCAAAGGTCTTGCTACTGATGATTCAAAAAATGAGGAGAGTTCAACCCAGGCAGAAACTGAGTCTGAAGTAGCAATTGAATTTGATGAGGAAATGGGAGAGCCTGAGGAGCAACAAATCAATCTGAGGACTATCACATCAGATGAATACGCTATCATGCGTCACAGAAATCAGTTTGTGCTCCCAAAGTCATCTACAAATCCTAAGTTCCACCCTAATTTTCAGGAGTTGGTTTATGAACAGATGTATGGCCCCCACAGGCAGTTTGCTGATCATAAATTTGTGGATTGGGTACATCTAAACTCTCTGGACAAGTATGATGGAACATATGGGCTTTTTTAAAGGGCCAGTATCGTTGACCTAGTAGCGCTAAAGTGCGACTACGATGAGGAGATCATTAAGCAATTCTTTGCTACTTTATATGTATCTCTTGATTTCAGTCAGATGGAGTGGATGACAGGGACCACTTATTTGGATTGCTAGAGGCACGAGTTTGAGTTAGCCTTAAGGACAGAGTGAAGCAGATTTGAGAAAGTTTATGACAGACCTACCCTTTTGGTTCTAGCCTGGACAGAGTACTATGATGCAAATATTAGATATACTCCAAGAAAGATAGATGGTCTCCTACCAATTCCCAGCTTGGTCAATAGGATAATTAACCGTACTATTCTCCCTAAGAGCGGGAACTTTGATGCCATAAGAGGACATGCTTGGAACTTGATAGATAATATCATGCATGGCAAGAAATTTGATGTGATTGATGTTATCCTTCGTGAGATTGCTTCTTCCAAGAATGATCGAGTCAAAAGAATAAATTATGCTCCTTACATCATGGCTTTGATCATCCGGAAGACTGGATATTGTGAAGGCTTGGGATCTATCCACAAGCCATACAAGCCATGTGAGGGTCCTCCTATTCCTGCAGCTCCTCATCCTTAGGCTCAACAAAGGCAAGATGCTCAAGAAGAACAAGTTTCCATTTCTCAGATCTATTCAGCTATTTTGGAGATTCGAAATTCTCAGCAAGAATTTCAATCTGAAACCAACAATGGGCTGGCTGCATTGATAGAAAGTATGAGTGCTCTTGAGCAAGCCCTCTCTACTCTAGCTCGGTTTGGACGCCGTCGCCTCAACACACCTCCTCGAGATCCACTTCAAGCTTCAACCTCTCAAGCTCCACCACCTCCTCAAGATCCAGCTGAATGACTTTTTGGTATTTTGATGCCAAAGGGGGAGAAGTTTGGAGGAGAAAAGTTAGGAGGAGAAAAGGATTGAAAGATTAAGGAGGAGCAAGCAAGGAAGCAAGAAGTTTGGGCTGCTACTATCTATATAATATAATCTATGTTGAACTTGTGTGCTTGTAATAGGCTAGTTTAAAATTGTTGCATCATGACTCTTATATTATGCTATGCAACATGTTGGCTATCATCTTTGTTATGGTATTATGTTCTTATGACTTCATGGTGTTTTGTTGAACTTAATATATTTAATATTATGGTTAAGTTATTCTCGGTGAATTGCAATCTCTATCTTATGTTTATTTATAGTATTGTCAATTCTCTCAAGTTTCAACAAGCAAAAGAAACTCCGCCAATATTTTCAAAAAATATCTACATATGCTTGCAAAAAGCATCTTCTCATTCATATGCACATGTTTAGGGGGCGCTTTGAAATCACTTTAAAAAGCAAATAATTCTCAAAACTCAGTTAAGCTCATTGCAAGAATTATTTTGTTAAGTCACAACAAGAATATATTACAACAAGCGGTATATTCAAAACTATATCTTTCTCACATATTGATTGGGTTGTCATCAATTACCAAAAAGGGGGAGATTGAAAGCATCTAGGTCCCTAAAAATTATTTTGGTAATTAATGACAATATGTGAATATGGGACTAACATGTTTATTGAGTGTTTAAAAGGTTTAGTCCTGGTGATGAATATAACAACCTGGAGATGCATGCTAAATGTCAACATGAAGATCAATATGGTTCAAAGACAAGGTACAAGTAGTCTAGGATCCTTTTTGTATTTACCGGTCTTAGGAGAAAAAGATGGAAGATCGGATTTAAGGTTAAATGCTGTACTATTAAGAGGGATCATGAATAGTAGATTGATAGCATGTTCTTGTGTCATTTCGATCAATCTAGGATCATGCATGCACTTAGAGTTTGTTTTGGAAGCCAACTAAGCGTTTCTCAGAAAAGTCGGTAGTACCGACGTTTACTTGGCGGTACTACCACACAGCGGAATGACCGGGAGTGTGGTGTGGTACTACCGCAACTCGATCGGACCTAAAATTAGTTGGCGGTTCGTATTTTACAAAGTGACACCTTTTGGAGCTGGTTTGCTCCCATGGAAAGCGGTAGTACCGGAGCTTACTTGGTGGAGCTGCCGCATCGCGGTATGACCGCAAATCCTGAGTGGAACTACAGCAACTCGGTCTTTCCAAAATCTAGTAGGCGGTACATTATTTTTAGATATGGCCTGTTTTGGACCTCAAAGGAAAGCGATCGTATTGCCCTATATAAACGGAAGTATCGGAGAGCGGAACTATCGCATTTTGAACGGCGGTAGTACCGCGCCGCATTTTCAATGGCTAGATCAGAGGCATTAATTGTGCCTACGCTAGCCGTTACTGTGCAGTTGGAGGAAGTGCGGTAGTACCGGCCATTGAGGCGATATTACCGTTCGTGCTGAAAAAGTTCAGGGTTTTGCCTCCAACGGTCGAATTTTTTTTTTGGGGGGAGGGGGGGGTATAAATACCCCTCCACTAGCTCAAGGACATAGTGAGAGACCTCATTTAACATCCTTGAGCTAAGAGCATTCTCTCTACACCTCATATACACTTGTTGCATTCATTGTGAGGTGGTTGAGCAAAATTCAAGTGCATTCATTCTAGATTGATCCTTAGCACTTGATTGCCATCAAGCGGAGATTGTGGTTCTTTACTCTTAGTGTTTGCCAAACCTAGACGGCTTGGCAGGAGTTCGTGCGGTGATCTCTTCAAGGAAATTGTGAAGAGGCCTGGCGCCAAATTGTGAGTGGTTCGGTGTTTGCCATTTCTGGAGCGGAGGAAGAACAATCACTAGTGAAATCGAGGAGTAAGGCTTAATTCATGGAGCCGGTCCAAGTTGCTTGGGCTTTCTTCAACATGGACTAGTGAAGATCGGCAAGTCTTCGATACCACGACAAAACATAGCGAGTCATGGTTTGGTTACTTCTTTGCCTCTACTTTCCGCATTTATATTTCTAGCAAATCGAATTGTCTTTTTAGTTGTGCTAGGGATATATTTGTATAGTCTTGTTTTGTGGTGACTTAGCTTTACTAGAATTGAGTAGGTCATGTATTGCAATATAAATCTTGCTTAGCTCTAAAATTGTAGAACTTAGTTTTAGAAAGCAAAAATATTTTAGAAATTCCGATTCACCCCCTCTAGTCGATTATCCTTGATCCTACAATCATCCTACATGATCAGCTTCAAGTAGACACACTATCAAATTTGAGGTGTATTTTCCCATGACGATCAAGGAGAGAGTGAAAGATTGAAATATCTAATGCTAGTGATGCAATCTTTTACGCGTGGTCATCCTACATGTACGAGGTGTTGTGAATTTGTGATTGCTCAGAGACGTGATGTAACACTACAAGATGAAAAAGGGTTGTGTGTATTTTAGCAGTGCTGGAAACAACAGAGTTTGTTCTTACAAAAATCGAAGGATCTCCCCAAGGTTATGCCATCCTTAGGATTTTATTGTTTAACCAATCCAATGCCTATACTTTCGAAGGATAGAGGCACAAATCTGTTTAATAATCATATGGTTGAAGAATAAACAACCTTTTCTTGGGAAGAATAGCATCTGGTATGCATTCTATAGCTCTTTTAAAGAATTTAGGTACCCATCATATCAAGTAGTATAATGCCACAGAAAATGCATTCTGCATTTTACACAGTGCGCTCCTAGAATCTGTGAGTAGGTTCATGCCAAATTTGCTGAACTGTCTAACAACCATGACCAGGTTCAGTGTTCTTCTCTGCTATTTGTCAAATTATTTGTACCATTTTCTGTAACTCTACTCGATTAATTGCAATGATTTGTACAATCAATTGCTACTATTTGCATTTCCATATATGGTAATGGCATGTTATTGCCTTAAGCCTTAGGCAATGCCGTGCTTCGATGCGTTTCCTTTCCTTCAGAAGTCAATGACAATAATACTAAACGGATAGACACTTCAGAAGCATGCTCATGTGTCCACGTCACTTTCTTAACACGCAGGTACTCCGACTGGGAAGTGGCATCACGTATTGGCAACTAAGTAATTGGATGTCCTGACGCTCTCCTAGCAGCCGTGCTTCTTAAACTTGCACGGGCTCGATGAAATTGCCCATGGCTATTGTCTCATCCTCCTCATCTTTGCGTGGGCGACCCTCGAAAGTGGTGAGGATTTAGAACAATATATATATATATATATATATATATATATATATATATATATATATATATATATATATATATATATATATATATATATATATATATATATATATATATATATATATATATATATATATATATATATATATATATATGGTATAGTATGGAGTACTCCCACCTCTCATATACCACTTAAATCGTATGATGATACCTCTTTATCTATTTGTGCATACTCCAATAATGATTATAAGATACCCCAAAGTGAGTTCCATGGAAAATTTCATTAAATTCCACTTTTTATAGCAAAATTTGTGTATATACTTCTTTTTATATATGAAAAAGGGTATATAGCAAAAAACAAAGGACTCCAATGAAAATTTTTCAATCAAATCACATTGGAGTATCTTATAATTGGTATTTAAGTATACTAAAAATGATAAAGAAGTATAATATGTGCATTTAAGTGGTATATTGGAAGTGGGAGTACATACTCCCAAGAGTACGAAATGGGCGTCCTATATATATATATATATATGATGCCGGTTTTAAAGGCACAAGCAGCCACTGCTTGGAGACTTTATAGATAAGAGATTAGGAATGGAATGGTAGGACGTAACGGATGATATCTTGACAAAATGACAAATCAACAATAAGTCATATCATACATATCAATAGCCCATGGTTCACCAAGCAAGTTTCCACTATCAATAGCAGACAACACTTGACACTTCTGAATAACTCATAACTCATAACAATATAACATATCAACAGCCCATACATATCAACAATCCAATAAGTCATAACATATCAACAACCCATACATATCAATAGAATACACAACACTTGACACTTCTGAATACTTCAATAGCAGACAACACTTACACTTCTGAATTCACTCATTCAGCAATCAGCAATCAGCACAAGTGCACAATCATTGCATTCATTTCTCTACTTCTTTCTACATGTATGTATTACACATATAGACTTCTCTGCAATGATGCATGCACTTCTCTTCATGTATGTATGTATTACACATTTAGCATCTGGGCTCTGGCCAATGGCCATCACCATCAGCATCAACCAACAACCAGACAACATCAAGAAGACAAGAAGGTGACTTACGTGTTAGTGGGAGAGCTGGAGAAGTTGGAGGCGTGAGGGAGGTCCGAGGTAGCGCAACGAGCCAGCGGCGAGAGGAAGGAGGAGCCGAGGCTGCGTGGGGAGGAGGAGCTGGCGGGCCAAGGCAGCCGAGGGAGGACTGGGAGCTTGATCTGGTGGCACAGGGAGGAGGGAGCTTGATCCGGAGGTGCGGGAGCTGGCGGCGAGAGGGAGGAGGAGCTCGGTTCACATGAATACCAACATCACAAACCAATAGGTGATAGATCTGTCTTACCTCGACATCGTCGGTAGAGAGGTAGCCGGGGTCGCACACGTTGGGGGGAGGAGGAAGAGGGGAAGGTGCGCAGCGTCACCGTAGTTGTGGCACAACGGTGACACTGCAAAAGACACTCTTGTCGTCGGCGATGGGAAGAATGGCGTCATTGGGGAGGGGAACGGACGGGAGTAAGGCCGCTGGGGAGTGACGAGTTAGCGCAAACCCTAGCGGGCTCCTACTAATAAAGAGACTTATCACAGTCGGTTTGATTATAGAACCGTCAGTGATACTTATCACAGACGGTTCCACAATAGAACCGTTCGTGATATGGTCTCATATCACAGACGGTTCATTATTAAAACCGTCTGTGCAGTATCAGAGACGATTATTTTTGAAAACCGTCTGTGATACTAAGTAATATCACAGACGGTTCTTATTCAGAACCGTCTATGATATTTCACAGACGGTTTCCAACATGAACCGTTTATGATATTACCTCTTCACAGACGGTTTTTAGCGCAGACCCGATATACCATTTCGGTCGCAAAACCAAAACCGTCTGTGAATGCATGTAATACAGACAGGTTTGGGCAACCGTCTGTGATGAGGCGTCCAGTATTAGGCTTTTTGTAGTAGTGAATCCTCTGATATTTCAAACATAGCTCTCAAGAAGGCCAGGAAACTATGCTAATCGACGATCGAGATGATCGAAGCCAAGGTTCCACACATTTCTTGATCAATGTCAAGTAGACACGAAAATTGGGGAAATCAAATGTGATCCAAAAGCTTTCTCGTGGGTGCAAGATGGTCAAGATGACCCTAGATATATTCCCACAAATTCTAGCAAGCTATATCATAGCAAAAGATCAAATCAAAACCCTAGGAACACAAAAATCCCAAAGGCGAGAAAGAGAAAGCAAGAACAATGTAGAACTCATCTTGGGGGCAAACTTGCTTAGATTGATTCAAGGGATTGTTGATTTACAACTACTTCACCATGAAGAACAAAAGCTTAACACTTGAGCACTCAATCCATCTATCTCTCTCAAACCCTAGCCTTCTCTATCTCTCTACTTTCTCCAAATCACAAATTAGAGTTTCCTAGGCTTGGGTTGATGGGTACAAATCCTGCACCCCTTCTTTTTATAGTGGAGGCGAGGTCTAGAAAGAAAACCGTTTCGGGCACCTGTTAAGCCTACACACAAACGGGTTTACACTCACACACGCTTCTCAAAGCGGATGACGAACCTGGTCTCTCGAATCCATCTCTTCATGATCTCCTCCTTCTTTTGACCAAAACCGCCTCTCCTTTGCGCCGTCTTGCGTCACGGTTTTACCAAGGTTACCAACCTGGTATGTTCGTGAAGATACCAAAATACCCCTTCTCGATCCTTCTCCAAAGGCCAAGTCGAATCATCGTGAAGCAATACCATGCTTCGCCACACGTATGTTCATCAATGGCTCTTTTCATGTCGGCAAGTCTCTTCTATCCAACTCCCATCGAAACCACCATGACAGTTGTACCGACCCCAAGCCACTTGATGTACCCCGTTGCACCAAACTTCATGTTCGGTCATTCTTGTCCATCTTGCACCATGTTTGAGTCCAACCACTCCACCCGGTATCCTCGATCACTATGGACTTCGATTTCATTCTTCGCGTAGAAAGGCATCCAGCAACATAAAAAAAGTGTTCTGGAAGTAAGCACAAAATGGTCTACGACCCCAAGTGACGATGAGAACCACCTATCATTGCAATAGGTTTTCATGATCTGATTAAATTCAATATCAAATCTGGTCTCTTTGCAAGCAAAACATGAGTTACAATCAAAGGAAATTAAATTGGATCAGAAGGATTAATCGAGAATCGAAATTCCATAATTTAAACTCCATAAATCAAGTACAAATTAAATTCAGCCATAAGCTCGATTCATAATTTGATTTAGCAATCCAAATGCAATGACACATGCGAAGGTGAATAAGTAAAAAATAAACAATTTCTATTTTATTGGTTTAATCGAAGCTTAATTGCAAAATTTCGAAAATAAAAAACATTATAAATGAATAAAATAAACTTCAATTAAATTCAAAAATATTTTATTAAATCTATTCATGTTCCAAGGATTTTTATATAATTTTCTTAAAATTTAGGATGTTTTTGAATTTTTTTCCAGATTTTTTTCTCTTTTCTTTTATTTTCCTCCCTCCTGCCGCTTCTCGCCACGCCCACCATATGGGGCAGTCACCGCCTCCCGGTGCAAGGGGTGGCTGCCGTGCCGCCCTTGGGGAAGGTGACTTGTCGTGGTGGGGCCAGATGTGTTTCTACCGCCGGGACCGAGGCGCAGTGCCTGTCTGAGGCTAAATCTGTACATTATAGTGGAAGAGGGCTAGTTTTGCAAAAAAAAAAAAGAACAGGAAGCTAGAAATGCCAAAATTTATTGGGAGGGCAGTGCCAGTCCAGCTCTAGCTGTCTGGCTGAGGGACGGAGCCAACGAGCTTCCTCTGACCATCTTGCAAATTTCTTCATGTGCTTTCTCCTATGTATTATGGTCTTTCTCCGAGCTATTAAAATTGTTGCTTCTAGGTTCATAAGATGTGTTCAGGGATGTTTTTCTCTACTGGAATTAAGGTACAAAGGCAGCAACTTTTGGAAGAATGCTCATGTGCGCTTTTATCTTTTGCGAACTAAAATTTCTGTATGTATGTGCAGCAAAACTCAGATTTGTTGTAACTGTGTGAGAACACATGAACTCCATTGCAAACTATGAAGCTTTTCAAAAACTGCTAATCATCGTGACACTGTAGCTGTTAGCAATACACAAACTGCTAATCATCGTGAAACTGTAGCTGTTAGCAATACACTTTTTCATCTTTTGTATCTCCAAAGAAGTAATCTTTTTTTTTACTGTGTGTAATCTCAGTTACAATCTGAAGACTAGCATTTAAAGATTTGACCAAGTGGCAAATGTTCTCACTTCTCACCAAGATTCTGAAGCATACCTGCCAGTTGATGCATGCGAGTGTAAACTGTATGTTTTTTACTGTACCTCTCTGGAAGTAGCAGGCTAGCAGCTGTTCCATATATAACTGCAGCAACAATCAGGAAAATTGATTTTACTTGCTGCCTGACATTACGAGTTTATGAACACATGGCCCCACTATCCAGACCCCAACAAATACAAAAGGGGAGCTAGTATAATAGCAAGATTCCGAACCTACTGTCTGCTACTTGATCAGTCACAAGTCACAACTTGGCCTCACTATGTGCACTTGTATTAGTTTTTTTTAATCCAATACTTACAGCTCATAAAAAATAACGTGCAGAAGGTGAAAGGTTCGAAGGAGTTCATGTGTGTGGAATCTTCAATTAAGAAGTCAGGTTTTTAGGAGCCCCAAAAACTGAAGTTTGCTTCAGTTGAGATCACAAGAGTTGACCTTAACTTTGTCCCATGCATGATTGTCTCTGGAGAAATTTAACAAAGCTAAGCTCTTACTGTTGCTTTGGTGTGGAGTTATGATGGTTTTTGGGTCATGAATCTGATGACAAGTTGCGGATCTTGCACCTACGTTTTTAGTGTGAGCTAACTAATTACTACTCATCAACTGACATTAGGGTTTATGTAAGTATGTTGGCCTTCGTGCTAAAAGTGGTTAGCACTTAAAATTTATCCAGGAATCAACATCAAAATAAAGATTGGAGTGCAAAAAGTCTAACTGCCTGCACTACAATCTAAATAAGTACCAAAGGTTAAATGGGTATATATATGTTTTGCAGCAAAGATAACTAGGTATACTCCTTTGCTTCATATATCCCTCCTAAGCATGGATGCACCCCTCAGCCTTACTAGCTTGCAAGATCGACACCTAAGCAAAATAAATAAACACCAGTTGAGTCCATGGTTTGCTAGTACTTTAACATCGTTTAGTTGGCTACACCTGCACACGTGCAATGGTGCTTTTGTCGGGTTTTCTTTATTGACAAAGCTAGGGAATCACATCGTTTAGTTGGCCTTTCTGTTAGGGAATAAGTTAGGAATCACACCAGCAAATTACCGTCAAATTTTAAATACCCCATCCGTTCAAAAATATATGACGTTTAGAAAACGTGTAGTCAAACATCTCTAGCTTTGACCACTAATATATAAAAAACTATTTAGATTGGTCATGCGAAAATGATTTTGTTAGATTTTTCATGGAAAATGTTTTCACAATATAACAACTTTTTATTGTTTACTAAAATTGACCACAATGAACTAGTGGTCAATGTTTCGTATCAGAGAATGTGCCAATGTCTAAAATGTCATATATTTTTGAACAGAGTGAGTATTTATTCAGGAAAAATGTAATTTAGCAACTGTACCGCTTCCTACATTTGCTTCATGCAAAGCTAGATATTTCCATGGTTATGTAATAAAGAGCTAATTTCCATGGTTATGCAGATACATATATGATGCTCAGAAATGGGCTATAACCAAGAGAGAGAACCGCTCCTGCTATATCACATCTGTACCATTTGTCAAAAGGAAACCACACTTTTAGGTTTGTATCTGACCTGAAAGTGGGATGCTTACCTGCTAGAAATACCAGGACCTAGATCAATAAACCATTCCATTCTTGTGTCACCTACTCTATTTGTTTGGCAAATGTTATATCAGTATGTGCTGGCATTCCATGTTGAATGAGTGCTTCTCATCAGAATGAAGTGCTAGATTCCATCAAACTTCTCTTATGCAAACCTAGTTTCATGATTCTATTTTGGCTTCCCTCATTAAGATCGACATGTGTTGCATTGTGTCATGAAAATGCACACTGTGCAGAGCTTTCACATGGGCAGAAAGCAGAAAGCAGAAAGCTTGCCAAAGTAAGTAAATGGGGCCAATCCTGCATGATTATGTGCATGTTGATTACAATATTAGACAACTTTTGAGGTTGTAAAGATCAGTTTATCTGATGATTACTGAACTATCTTGTAACACCCTCGTCTAAAATCCGCTAAATACGTAGCCCACCGTGGGATGGACCTGTACACACATAGCACCCCACTTACACTTTCGTCCTTACTTCATGTAAAAAGGTTAATCTAAAGGTGTTAAATTTGAACCCAATAGATATTATATACTACTATAACTTACTTTAGATAAGCAATACGAGTAGGCGAGTGTATTACATATCCATTGTCACATTATCATATTGAAAATTTGTCCTAGAAAATGAGGCGGTGACAGCGCAACATTCGGTACACATCGTTTCAATTTTCTAGTAGTTGCGAAGGCGTGAATAAAAAACTTATAAGATCCCAACTCATGATACCACAAACCAAAAGATTGTTAGTGTTTTTTGGCCCGTCTTTTCTCCCTTTCGGTCAGATAAAACATGGGCTGAGGTAATTGCTGAGCTTTTGGTGACCAGGAACATGGCGGCCTGAAAAAATATCTCTAATCAGGAGCACAAAGGAGAAGCTAAGCTGATGAACCGCACCGTACCGGTTCCGAAAGAAACAAAAATATATATTTTCTCTACAAGAAAGAAGATGGTGTTTAACTTGGATGGGACTTGTCTGAATGATCTGATCAGCGTTTAAGACCAATAAAGCAAGGCCCTTTACAAGCATGCCTTGGTTAATGGCATCGTCTGTCAAGCAACCACTGGAAGGCAGTATAAATTATCAGTTCTGGTTGCTTTCTTGGTGATGTAAAGTGATGTCAGTACAAATTAGATCTAGTGAATTGGATGTAAACTATGGACTTCTGCTTGGAAAGATATTCAAGTGAACCATCAAAATTTCACAAAGAGGATGAAACACTTAAGTACTTGGCAGTTGGTTATCGAATTTTTTATAGCCTCCAGCATGTATCCTACATTGTCGGATCTAGATTTCACAATCCTGAATCCTCTGTGAAAGACATTGTGTCATTCCCTGGATCAGTAGATATCACTCACAGATACATTCCTGAATCATTTCATACATGGCGTAAATGAAACCATACCATTCATTAATTTAGCACATCAGAGTTTACATAGACCGCACCGGGTCAATTTTTACAATAAGGGCCGAACAGGCCAAACTGATTACATTACAAAAGTAGCAGAAGCGACAACGGAAGCAAAAGGATCAGAGCACATCTCTCCACAGGCAAGCGACTAGGGAAACCCGTGTGCGTCCGATATTAACCAAAGCTTGGATAATATTGGATGCACGCAAGTACCAACGGAGTCAGCTGGACTGGGGCGAGATCTAGACTAAAAGAACTAATCTACTCTTCATTATCTCCTGGGCCTCCAACTTCTGGATCCTCGTAGTGGTCGTAATCTTCAGGATTTCCTACTTCTGAGGGTTTTGGGGGGGAGAAAGCGAGAATGAGCACAACTTTCGTGCTCGCGAGCCAATACACACAATGCAATATTATACATGCTAGGCTAAATAAGGATGACTCGGGTTCTTTTATTTACTAAAGCAATGTTTTCAATTATCATAATTACACGCAAGGCTAAACAAGGATGGCTCGGGTTCTTTTACTTAACATTTTAACCAAATTGCATTTTATTAAAGAGAGTAATTGTGCAATGTTAAATAACAGCAGATGCTACCTCCACCTTTTTGCTTATTTTTTATTGGAGCAACCTCCATTTATTAACACCACTGAGTTCAAAAACTCAGGAAAATCCAATATCAGGGCTAGGTGAGCCCACCACATTTTTCATCCCACCGCAATGGTTTTTGAAATAGAACTAACTCTAGTAAGGTTCTCATGTCCGCCTTTGACTGTAGGCACGGCTGTTCGAATAGTTTATTACTCTGCAGAGACTGTACACTTTACCTACAAGAGATAATCGTCTTGATATGTACACACACTTCCTTAGACATCTGAATCAAGGGGAGATCACCACAAGGCCTTTACAATGCCTCCCTCGGTATTAGTAACACTCGCTAAGGTTTCGCCCGATAAGGGTTACGTTCTTATAGACCTGTTAACCCTTACCCAGACCCCCTCTTGTGCCATCGTAATGAATTTCGTCGTGCACCCCGACCCCCTTCACCACAAAGGCTTACGGCGTCGCGGGTCATCTACCTGGTGCAACTCGTACTGGTGGGTACAAATTATTCAGCCAGGTTGTACTTTACAGACTTGTGGTTGCACTGTTTTACATTGGGAGGTCATCACAAGATTAAGTCCTTAGGGTTATCTGGATGGTTCATTCCACATACCATCCACCTTGGGCTGCATTAGCACCCATCAACATGCCATCCATCATACCATTCGCCCAGACAGTAACAACAAGTTATTAGAGTTTTTGAGGAGTAAAAACACATTAACTCAACCATCTCAGTCATTTACCCACAATGACTGCCCATAACCATTTTCATGGTTTAAAAGATGATGATTGAGACATTTAATGTCCGGGTACTTAAGCAAGACTAGCAGGTCGCTTAAGTACAACCTATAACTAGTAATTACCATATAGTTACTAGGGTGACAAGGATTCATGGATTCAATTGTCAAAGGATGGTATTATAATTAATTAATCATCAAAAGAGTATTTAACTACCTTAAGCTTTAACATACATTTGATTAAAGAATTAAAGCATGCAATTTTAGTAATTTAAATGAATATAATTTACATAAAATGTAGGCTCAAAATAATCAAAGTATTGACTCGCCTTGGTTAAAGGCAAGAGAATCTTGATAGTCTTGTGCTTTATCAAGTTGGAGGTCTCCCGCGTCTTCAAATCCTATTCGGACGAACGTACCGGAAAAAGGCACAAACAAGCAAGAGAGCAAATAAATATAAAAGGAATAAGAAATGAACTCCAAATTAAACAGTACCTATGCCATTAGTAAGATATTGAATTAACAAAATTTTAGAGACAAATTTCACTTGAATCGGAGTTACGACGAAAGAGAACGGGACTTCTGAAGTTGAGCTTTTGAATTAAATCGGAAAATTAAAAAGGGAGAGAGAATGACCCACTAACATGTGGGACCCATGAATAGTGCTCAGTACATGTGCACAGTGCAAGGACCGGAGGTCAACATGCACTGTGCATTGGTCCACGGTGCACCGGGTGCATACTGTTCATGGGGGCCCACCTGTCATTGAGTCATTGATGACAAGGGGGGGGGGTGTTATGTCGGCCATTACTGTTTAGAGAGCCCACTGGCCAGAGAGTCAGGGGGAGCTTAAGACAAACATTAAATGGCTAAAGAAGGGTTAGGGCCTCATTAAAGCGGCTAATTGCCAACTGGCCTTAATCCCGACCGGGATTTGGTGGTGCACGGCCCGGCCAAATGCGACAGAGCGAGGCGGGAAGGCTGTGGCTGGGGGCTTTACTGGCGCCGCGAGTGGCGGAGCCAGGGGAAAGGCAGGGGAGAGAGGCTCTCGATGTGGCGGAGTTGAGTCCGGTGGAGGCGACGTCGGAGAAGGCCTAGCACGGCAGCGGCACGATTGAAGGCGGCGGCGAAGTGGGCACGCGCCTGAGCTGCGCACGGGCGTGGGGAAGTCGAAGGCATGGTCAGGGTGGCCTAAGGCGGCCTGAGGTGGTCCGGCGGCGGCGGCCGGGATGGAGGAGGAAGGAGCCACGGTGGCGGCGCGTCTCGGTGGCGGGGAGGGAGAATGGTGGTGGGGGATGGCTTGGGGGGTCTCAGGAGGCGCATGATGACGCGGTCACCCGGGCCAGGTGAGCTCTTATAGCCATCGGAGGAGATGGCCATTTGGGGGGAGGAGCTCTCGCGGTGTCCCGAGGCGACCGACATGGGTGGCTCTGCGCGGATGCGATGGGGCGGACCGAACGGCGACTTGTGTGGGTGGGTGACGCAGGCGTGCATGACTTAAGCGACCGTAGTAGGTGGTGGAGGCGATGTGGCAAGGGAGCAGGCAGGTGCAGGGGCGCTCGGGGCTAGCATGGTGACCAGGTGGCAGAGGGAGCCAAGAGGTGGCATGGTGGTGGCAAAGAGCTCGTGGGTGCTGACAGGGGCGCACGAGGGCGGCAGGAGGAGCTCGTGGCTGGCGCTGACCTGGGAAGAAGAAGGTAGGGGTGCTCAGGGTGGCGTCACGGCGCAGGCGCGGCAGGCGGGAGCTGCAGTGGGCACATGGCTGCTTGCCTATGGGAGAAGAAGCATAGGGGGGAGGAAGGAAGGGAGCCAGGCCAAAAAGGGGAAGGCTGGGCCAAGAAGGCCGGGTGAAGGAAGTGGGCTGAAGGCCCAAGGAGGTGTCGGGCCAAGCCCAAGAAGAGAGGAAGGCAAAAGAGAAAAAGGGCCCAAATCCAAAAAAGGAGTGTTCAAATTTGAATTTGAATTTGAGAATTTCAAGGAGGTTTGAAACACAAACCCGAGCTTAAATAGGAGCTAGGAGATTTGAAAATATTTGATAATTTGACATACGAACTGAAAATCGAAGAATCAAATGTACCTACTATTCCCGTCTGAAAACGGGATGTCACATACATAGGGTATCCTAGTATGGGATCAAAATTTTGTTAGAAAATAATTGTTATTTTATGTCAATTGTGGAGATCATGTGGATATGATCCTAATCTTAGTGTGTTGAACAATTGGCAATAACGTCGAGGTATTTAGAGAAACCCTCGTTTTCGGCGAAGTCCTGCAGCTTGTTAGGCATAGGCGGTCTGACTGGCCTTGGTGGCGGTCTAACCGACCATGGGTGGCGATCAGATCGGTCGGAGGCTTAGTGGTCAGACCGACCAAATGTGGCGGTCTAACCAGCCAAAAAGGTGAAAATGTGAATTTTGGTGGCCGACCAAAAATTTAGTTGCAAGCGAGGACGGTTCGGTGGGATCTGGACGCGTGAGAGGCTTGGCTGGAAGTCATTGGGAGATGTTTCAAAGCGAAGGAATCGCTAAAGGTCTATCGAGGGGCATTTTGGGAGATTGCCCTATACCGGAAAAGTGGTAAGTGGTGGTGTGCAAAACCACCTTCTTGGTCTTGGAGAAACTGTGGCGCAAGACGGTGTAAGGAGGGGCGGTTTAGGTCAAGAGAAGATAAAGACGACGCTTTGAGAAGTGTGCGTGAGTGAAACCCGTTTATGTGTGGGCTTAACGGGTGCCCGTTTGAGATGTCTTTCTAGAGCTAGCCTCCACTAGAAAAGAGGAGGGTGCTGGTTGTGTACCAAAAACCTTTGTAGCCTGGAAACCCTAATTTATGATTTAGGGATCGGAGAGGAAAGTGAAGTGGCTAGAGTTCATGAGAGATGGATTGATTGACTGCTCAAGTGTTGAGCTTTTGTCCTCTATGGTGGAGTGTTTGTAAACATATAATCTCTCTAATCAATCCATGCAAGATTTGCCCCAAAATGTGTTCTATCTTATTCTTGCTCTCTCTTTAATGCCTTTGAGATTTTGGGTGTTTCTTAGGTTTTTATTTGGGATCTTGCTTGCTGGGACGTGTGGGATATAATCTAAGGCTATCTTGATCATCATCCACCCACGAGTAAGCTTTTGGATAAAAATTTGATTTTGCCCGGTTTTGGTGAAAGAAAGGGTGATTAAAGACGTTTTTACTCTTGAGGGCTTTTAGTTTGATTCTTTCAGTGATTGAGGGTGGTAGGATATATGGAAGACCATCATTAGCCATCTTGGATTGTTTCCTTCCAAGAAATCCTCTCAATCACCGTTTTCGTATTTAGCCCGGTTTTGGACCAATCTTCACTCAAATGTAAAAAGGTTGGAACTTTGGCAATGATCTTCACGATCTCTGATTGAAATAGGTTTCTGACATCCTAGAGAAGGTATGTTTCAAGTTTTATGAAGTTTGGAGTTGTGGATCAAAAATTGGATCAATTTGCGATTTTGGAAATCTTGTTGAAATTTAGTTTCTGTGCTAGTTTTGCTATTTATCGGTCTGACCGCCACTATTCACCGGTCTAACCGGTCAGTGAGGATTTTGGTGAGTTTTGATCTTTTTATTGCCTGGTTCTAATTTGAATGATTATCTTTGATATTCGTAGCTCCAGATAGCTACTAGAGTGAAAGAACTTTGAACGTCTTAAGGAAAAATATTTTGAAGATGTCGTTTTTATGTGGCGTCTATTCAACCCCCTTCTAGTCGCCTCTTCGGTCCAACAACAATAATCGAGCTAAGCTAGCTAGTGGCTTGTCTGTCAGCAACCACCAACTGGTGTTGCTTTGTAACATCCCAAATTTTCACTTTTGGCAAAATAAAATTTAAATTATTTTCGTTGGAATTTTTGGACTTTTTAAAAGCTTTTCTTTAATTATTTTAAGCCAAAACAAATTTATTTGCAAAAACTATTACCAAGATTAAGTTAGAAATATTTTATTTAAGTCCAAAATGTCTTTGAGAATTTATGTGAATTTTCTCATAATTTTTGGATTTTATTTGCTATTTTTAAAAGCCTATTTGAATTATCTAGATTAAATCAATTGCTAAATCAATTTAAAATCTCCGCGCAGTGTTTGGGCCAAATCATCGCCGACCCAATTCCATTTCCGCGCTCGCATGGTCCGCTCGCCTGCAAAACCCGTTCCAACCGTTGGATCAAAAATGAACGGTCAGATCTAAGTGAATCTTTCAAACGTCCGAACGTCCCGATCAATTCAGACCGTCGGATCTTGATCAAACAGCCATATCACCACCCAGTACTTCACTATTCCCTTTCTTTCAGTGACTGGTGGGGCCGCTATCTACAATGCCTTCATCCCTGCCCCTTTCTTCCTCCTCGCACCGCCGCCATTGTCGCCCTCGCCCGAGCTCTTAATCTCGCCCATTACTTGCCCTTTTCGTGCGCATTTGATGCCAATGAGACCCACATTCTCAGGACGCACTAATGGTGCATGTTTGCTCCCCCTTAAACCCTCATAAACTCCCTTTACCTCGCCGCCACGCTGGCAAGAAACGGACGCGCACGTCCCCGTTGTCTCAATGACCCCCAAGGCCTATAAAAGGCACCCTCAGCTTCGCAACCATCCCCTCACTCCATTCCCCGCAACCGTAGCCCTTCTACCCCTATCTCGTCGCCAGAATCGACCGTTGAAGCTCCTCCACTGCCAACCCTAACTCTGTCGAATTTGCCGCCGTCATTGACGCTCCGCCGCCCCTGACCACACCATTGTGTTCGCCATCGCGTGGGCTACCTTGTGCGTGCATTAGTTCCGCTGGAGCAGCTCCGGAACGTCGTCGCCGCCTTGGACCAAACTTCGCCACCACCTTCTACCTTGCCACCAGCAATTCCGCCACGCCTCGTCGTTGAAATCCTGCGCATCAGGTTCCTCGTCTCCTCGTCTTACCCTTGGTACCACCCATTTGCGTCGCCATGGCGTGGAGCACCGGCGACCATTGGGGTCCGAGCTCCGCCGTCGCCGGTCCGACGTGGCAAGGCCACATGGTGCCTAGTCGAGCTGTGGCCGCCACGCCACCGCTACCAACAAGACACACGTCAACAATTACATGGACGCACAGTCAGCTCACTCAGGCCCACATGTCATAGACTGAATAGGATTTTCAGTTAAAAATAATTCCCTTAATTTCGATTTTCCAGCCGCTGATGTAATAAATAGAATATCCTTTAGAAAAATAATTTAATAATTCTAGAAAAATGAGATTTTAGGGTTTTCTTTAGTTTTAAAACTTCCAGGAGCTCGTATTCCTTCATACGAACTCCGATTTAGGTGGTTCAAATTTATAAATTTATATTAAATCATAAACTAGCTATCTAAACCAAAATTATTTCATTTGGAGTTCATTTGAATTTGGCTTATTCTCACGTATAGATTTCGACGAGTCCGGAGAACCAGAATTAATCAACGACCAGACTTTTGAGCAAGGCAAGTTACATTCTTTGATCATATTTGAATCCCAGTATTTAAAATTATTTAAATTCTATTTTTAAATTATGTACTGCATGCTTATTTAAATTTAGTTACTTAAATACCTGTTTTAAATTCATAGATATACCTGAAATCCTTTGTATGACCAATTTTGGTATTGAACTAAATATCTTGTCACCCTAGATAAAACCTAGTTCATACATTAGTATGAACTGTGATCATTTGAAAAATGTTATGTAGAGACATGCTTAGACCAAAAATGTTTAATTTGGGGAATTTAGCCAAGGATTCAAATTTGTTTAAAATAAGCCATGGCATTGTTTTACCAAGGACTCTCTTGCAAATGATTTTGAAAACAAAAATAAAAATAAAGGTGGTTTAAACTTGGGCAAACTGGATGTCAGGATGGTGCAAGTTAATGCACAGGATTGAATCATATCATTGATCAAGTCCAGGGTTTTGGTATGTTGCCCAAGTTGATTAAGGACTGGCTTGAGAGCCGCTTTTGCTAAACTCCACCGTACTGCCACATGTCCTGAGTGGGCAGGACTAGGCTTAATAATTTGTAATACTCTGTTGTTATTTGTGCCATGTTGGTGTGTGGGTGTCGATTAGACAGTATTCCCACTTGGCGCAAGAGGGGGCTTCCGGAAGATGGTCAATCCAATGGAAGTAAAACCTTAGCGGGCATAAATACTTTAGGGTAGAGCATTGCAACGGCCTTGTGATAATTGCTTAGTTGCACGCCTTCGGAAGTGTGTATTAGCCGACATTAAAAGCAAATTATCTCTTGTGGGTAAAGTTGTGCCACCTCTACAGAGTGTAAAACCATTCGAATAGCCGTGTCCACGGTTATGGACATGTTTAGCATTGGCCACTCAAAGTTAGACTTTGGTTTTTGGTTTCAAAATGATTTGATAGAAATACTCCTGAATGGTTTATCAAATTGGAAAATTGGGTGGTTAGCCTTGAGATAGGAGGGTATCCTTCTCCACGTCCTTGTATGGAGGTTATCCAACTATAAAACTTGAGTTTTATAAAATGAATTTTAGTTACTAAATAACCACTTTGGAACTTAATATAAATATTTGAAAGAAACATGGCTTTATGCAAAATCAACCCTATAAGCCTTCTTTTGTAATGCTTGCATGCATTAAATTCTGTTATTGGGTGTAACTTGCGTGCACGGAAGTTGTGCTCATCCTTGCTTATTGCAAATAATCTCAGAGGAGGAGTACCTTGGGGACGAGGAAGACTTGGACGGCTAGGTTGCGCCCCCAGACGATTGCCTGTGGTGTATCGTTTGGCCTACTACTGTTGTTTTTCTTTCCACTGTAATTTAATTTCTTTAGGCCAAGTGCCCTTTTGAAATAAATATTCTGATATTATCAAATAAAGTGCATGATGTGGACTTGTTACCATATTTGTAAAACTGTGTACACTAGCTGTTCCTAGACTAGTGTTGTAAATACAGAGAATCTGGGATCCTTCAATCCCGGGTTCGACAAAGATGGTATTAGAGCCATATCGACTATAGGTCGCAACCCTAGCTAGAATAGACAAACACTAAGGATTTATTTTCAAAAACTAAAAATATTTTTACTTGTCCTTCTGGTGTCCGTACTCATCCTTTCTTTCTAAAATTGTTTACTAACACTTGTCTATTCAAAATTGTAGATGACCGAAGAACCCAGATCCCTTTCCCGTGGTGTTTTCGCTGGATACTTCGCAGCATCACTATGGAAGATGATGCAACAGCTAGAGTTTCAGGAGAGACCAGTTTACCATGGATATGTTTATACAGTGGGGACCCAGAAGAGGTGGAGAGTAGAGGTGTTACTTCTCGCCGATTCTTTCAATGAGACATCAAGCACATCTTCGACGCCCAAGACTCATGATACCTTCATCGCCGACATTCAAGATGCAGCACAGGAGGCTATCCGCAGGCTACGATGACTCTACAAAGTTGAGCTTAACTGCTCCAGTTTTCACTTCTACCCACTTCACTACCCCAACAGATAGCGCAACTCCTTTTGCCCTACCAAAAATGAGGATTTTCCGGACTTGACCAGGCAGGTAGAGCTATTAGTCGCGATGGACTATTCATACCAGTCCACCTTGGATGAGCTTCGCACCACTCAGCAGAGGAGGAGTTAGCCTTGCTTAGGGCTGACGATGCTTCTTCCTCTGCTCAGGGAGAGTCTTCGACACCAGCACCGAAGAGACAGAAGATTGATAGTAAAACCAACGGATATACCCCTTCGGCTTAGACCTTAGTCATAGATCCTAACCTTTTGGTTAGTTATTACTTTATGCTTAGACGAATTGTGAGTTGTTGTGCTTTTGTGGCAGCCACAACCAAACCCTAAAATATTAATAAAATAAAAGTTATTTGGAAAATTTGTTCTTGTGTGCTTTCTTGGTTCTTGGTGATTGTTATAAGTTTATCCCCCTTAGTTTCCTTCTCCCATCTTTTCTAAGTCTTCAAGCTCTAGCAGATTGTGAACACTCGTAGATCTGGCAGTGGAAATGCAAGTGGGCAGGGCAATACAAATGCGGATTATCAGAACAACCCAATTCCACCACAACCCCCAGTGGACGGACCCGATTGGAGACAAATGATGGCCAATCAGTCTCACTTGATTGATCTGCTAGCTCAGTCACTCAACAATACCCAAACAGCAGCCGCTCAAGCAGCACCACCACCTCCACCACCGCAGAGAGCCAATTTATCAGAGTTCATGAGAATACATCCTCCAACATTCTCCAGTAGCACTGAGCCGATGGATGCAGATGACTGGCTCGGGCAATTAGCAAAAAGTTGGACATTGCCCAGTGCAATGACCGTGAGAGGATTCTGTTTGCCTCTCACCAGCTGAATGGACCTACTTCAGAGTGGTGGGACAATTTTTATCAGTCTCACACCAATGCCCAGGCTATCACTTGAAATGAGTTTGTGCAGGTATTCCGCCGTGCACATATTCCTTCGGGTATGGTGACCCTAAAGAAAAAGGAGTTTTGTACACCGCATCAAGGCAACCGTACTGTCAACGAATATCTCCACAAGTTCAACCAGCTTGCTCGCTACGCTCCAGAGGATGTGGCTACAGATGAAGCAAAACAAGAACGTTTCCTGGAAGGCCTCAATGACGATCTTTCTGTTCATCTAATTGCTCAGGACTACACTGACTTTTAGCAGTTGGTGAATAAGGCCATTCGTCAGGAAGGTAAACATTTGGAAATGGAGAATTGCAAAAGAAGGATAGCGGCTCAGAAGTTTAACCCAGGAGGATTCCCCAAGCCTCACCCCACTTTTTTCAGCAGCCACAGGATAACAGATTCCAGTCATCTTCGTCTTCTAAGACACCCGCACCTGTGCCAGCTCAGCGCTTCAACAACCCCAACTTCCACAACGTTGCTGTAGGGGGCCAGATTCAGAAGAAGGCAAGTACCTTAGCTACAGGAGTCACATGCTTTCACTGCAATGAGACTGGACACTACGCCAACAAGTGCCCAAAGAAGCAACTACTGCAGAAGACTCAAGAAGGCCAAATCAGGAGTTCCACCTCAGCAAATACCGACAAAGAAAGACAACATCCTAGTTTGTGAAAGGGCGTGTGAATCATGTCACGGTCGAAGAAGCTCAAATTGCACCAGATGTGGTCCTCAAGACGCTTTTGTCAACTCAAGACAAAGATCACCTTATTTGATTCAGGAGCTTCACATTCTTTTGTATCAAGTCATTTTGTGGGCAAATGTGGGTTAGCTATATCTCCCCTTGTTAACCCTATGAGGATATTATCTCCGGGATCAGAAATGAGAACTAAATCTCATTGCCCAGACCTTACCTTAGACATAGAAGGGGTACCTTTCTTAGCTGATCTTATAGTTCTTACCTCTCAAGGGTTAGACGTAATTCTTGGAATGGATTGGCTAGCCAAGAATCAAGGCCAAATAGATTGTGCCCATCGGACTATCACCCTCGTCAATGACCAAGGGATCAAAGTGGAATTCAGACCAAGGAATACGGTTGAAGAAAACTCCGTCCTTAACAGCATTAAGGGGATAAAATTGGAAGAAATCCCAGTGGTACAAGAATACTCGGATGTGTTTCCTGAAGATTTGCCAGGTATGCCACCAAATAGGGACATTATATTCCTAATTGATCTAGTCCCAGGGACAACCCCAATCTCGAAGAGACCCTACCGAATGCCAGCTAATGAGTTAGCAGAATTGAAGAAACAGATTGAAGAATTGCAGAACAAAGGATATATCCAGCTAAGCTCATCACCTTGGGGAGCACCGGTACTATTTGTCAAGAAAAAGGACAATAGCATGAGGATGTGTGTGGATTACAGATCGCTCAATGAGATCACAATCAAGAACAAGTATCCGTTACCCAGGATCGATGATCTCTTCGATCAACTAAAAGGAGCAAGTGTATTCTCCAAGATTGACCTGAGATCCGGTTACCATCAGCTGAAGATCAGACCCGAGGACATTTCCAAGACTGCTTTCACAACCAGATATAGATTGTACGAGTTTACGGTGATGTCATTCGGACTCACAAATGCACCGGCTTATTTCATGATTACGATGAACAAAGTGTTTATAGAATTTTTGGATAATTTTGTGGTTGTATTTATCGATGACATTCTTATATACTCCAAGGATGCAGAAGAGCATGAAAAGCATCTTAGGGCTGTATTGGAAAGACTCAGAAGTCATAAACTTTACGCCAAGTTTAACAACAGTGAATTTTGGTTAAAACAAGTGGCTTTTCTCGGTCACATTGTTTCAGTAGGAGGAGTTGCTGTTGATCCAACCAAAGTTGAAGCCGTAATGGATTGGATGCAGCCCAAGTCTATTACAAAAGTAAGAAGTTTTCTTGGTTTAGCAAGATATTACCACAAATTGATCGAAGATTTCTCCAAGACAGCTAGACCTATGACTCAACTACTAAAGAAGGAAAAGAACTTTGAATGGATAGAAGCCTGTGAAAAGAGTTTCCTAGAATTGAAGCGAAAGCTAGTTTCAGCACCAGTGTTGGTTTTACCTGATATTCACAAAGACTTTGAAGTATTCTGTGATGCTTCATGTCAAGGACTCGGATGTGTGTTGATGCAAGAAGGCAAGGTGGTAGCTTACGCATCTCGCCAGTTACGGCCTCATGAAGGGAATTACCCGACACATGACTTGGAATTGGCAGCAATTGTGCATGCTTTAAAAATATGGCGGCATTATCTCATTGGTAGTCGCTGCGAGATCTTTACGGATGATAAGAGTTTAAAGTATATCTTCACCCAATCAGAGCTCAACCTGAGGCAAAGAAGATGGTTAGAACTGATTAAGGATTATGACATTGGCATTCATTACCATCCTGGTAAAGCCAATGTGCATTGAGCATAAAAGGATATTGTAACTCAATGTTGGTTCAAGAAAATCAGCCAAGATTGTTTGAAGAATTGAAATAGTTGAATTTGGAAATAGTAAGTCATGGTTGTGTGAACACTTTGGAGGTGCAACCCACAATCCAAGAACAAATACGAGAAAAATCAGAAAACGGATGAGGACATCAAGGAAATTCAGAAAAATATGAGGAGATGAAAAGCTCTAGGATTTTCTGAGGATGAACATGGTACAGTTTGATTTGGGAACTGTATCTGTGTGCCCGATCGCAAAGAGATAAAATAGATGATATTACAAGAAGCCCATGAATCTCCTATTTCTATTCATCCCGGAAGTACTAAGATGTACCAGGATCTAAAAGAAAAATATTGGTGGGTCAGCATGAAACGAGAGATTGCTGACCACGTTGCTCATTGTGATGTATGCCAAGCGGTTAAGGTAGAACATCAAAGACTTGCAGGATTGTTGCAACCATTACCAATTCTAGAATGGAAATGGGAAGAAATCGGTATGTACTTTATCACCGGACTTCCTAGAACCCAATCAGGATATGATTCCATCTGGGTGATAATTGATCGATTGACCAAAGTGGTGCATTTTATTCCAGTCAAAACTACATACAGAAGTAGTCAGTTAGCAGAGTTGTATATGGCAAAGATTGTTTGTCTGCATGGTGTCCCAAAGAAGATAGTGTCAGATAGAGGTTCGGAGTTCACATCAAGGTTTTGGAACAGTCTACACGAAGCATTGGGAACAAGACTTAATTTTAGTACTGCTTATCATCCCCAAACAGATGGACAGACATAGCGTGTAAATCAGATTCTTAAAGATATGCTACGAGCCTGTGCTATAGATTATGGAAAAAGTTGGGACAAAAATCTTCCTTATGCAGAATTCTCGTATAACAACAGCTATCAAGCCAACCGTCAGATGTCACCGTTTGAAGCACTTTACGGCAGGAAGTGTAGAACACCACTCCTTTGGGATGAAGTAGGAGAACATCAATTCTTTGGCCCTACATTGATTTCAGAAGCTGAAGGCAAAGTAAAGATGATAAGGGAACGATTGAGAGTAGCACAGTCCCAATAGAAAAGTTATGCCGATAATCGTCGAAGAGATCTTTCCTTTGAAACAGGAGATTTTGTCTATCTTAGAGTGACTCCACTTAGAGGTGTAAAAAGGTTCCAAACCAAAGAAAAACTTGCACCAAGATTTGTTGGACCATACAAGATTTTGGGAAAAAGAGGAGAAGTTGCTTACCAGCTCGAGTTACCAGAATCATTATCAGCAGTTCATGACGTCTTTCATGTCTATCAGTTGAAGAAATGTCTCCGAGTACCAACAGAGCAAACTCCTCTTGAGAATATCGATCTGCAAGAAGACCTCACCTATGTGGAACATCCGGTCAAGATCCTTGATGTGGCAGAACGTATCACCAGAAGCAAAGTTATTCGTTCTTGTAAAGTGCAGTGGAGCAATCACTCAGAAGAAGAGGCCACTTGGGAGCGAGAAGAGGATTTGAAAGCCGACTACCCCCACCTCTTTACTAGCTAGTCTGAATCTCGGGGTTGAGATTTCCTTTAAGGGTGGTAGGTTTGTAACATCCCAAATAGTCACTTTTGGCAAAATAAAATTTAAATTATTTTCCTTGGAATTTCTGGACTTTTTAAAAGCTTTTCTTTAATTATTTTAAGCCAAAACAAATTTATTTGCAAAAACTATTACCAAGATTAAGTTAGAAATATTTTATTTAAGTCCAAAATGTCTTTGAGATTTTTTTTGAATTTTCTCATAATTTTTGGATTTTATTTGCTATTTTCTAAAGCCTATTTGAATTATCTGGATTAAATCAATTGCTAAATCAATTTAAAATCTCCGCACAGTGTTTGGGCCGAATCATCGCCGACCGAATTCCATTTTCGTGCTCGCACGGCCCGCTTGCTCGCGCAACCCGTTCCAACCGTTGGATAAAAAATGAACGGTCAGATCTCAGTGAATCTTTCGGACGTCCGAACATCCCGATCAATTCAGATCGTCGGATCCTGATCAAACGGCCATATCACCACCAGGTACTTCACTGTTCCCTTTCTTTTGCTGACTGGTGGGGCCACTATCTACAGTGCCTTCGTCCCCGCCCCTTTCTTCCTCCTCGCGCCGCCGCCATTGTCGTCCTCACTCAAGCACTTAATATCGCCCATTACTTCCCCTTTTCGTGCGCATTTGATGCCAATGAGACCCATGTTCTCGGATGCACTCATGGCGCACATTTCCTGCCCCTTAAACCCTCTTAAACTCCCTTTACCTCGCTGCCGCGTCAGCAAGAAACGGCCGTGCACGTCCCCGCCGCCTCAGTGACCCCCAAGGCCTATAAAAGGCACCCTCAGCTTCGCAACCATCCCCTCACTTCATTCCCCACAACCATAGCCCTTCTACCCCTCTCTCGTTGCTGGAATCGACTGTTGAAGCTCCTCTACCGCCAACCCTAACTCGCCGAATCGCCGCCACATCGATGTTCACGCTCGACCACACCATCGTGTTTGCCATCGTGGGCTACCTTGCGCGCGATTAGTTTCACCGGCGTTTCTTAACGCCGTTGCCGCTTTGGACCGAACTTGCCGCCGCTTTCTACCTCACCGCGGCAATTTAAATCACGCCTCGCCGTCAAATCTCCTGCGATTAGGTTCCCCGTCTCCTCGTCTTGCCCTTGGTACCACCCATTTGCGTCGCCGTGGCACGGAGCGTCGGCGACCATTGGGGTCCGAGCTCCGCCGTCGCCGGTCTGATGTGGCAAGGCCACGTGGTGCATAGTCGGAGCTGTGGCCGCCACGCCACCAAGCGCCTAGTCAACAGACACGCCGATTACGTGGACGCACAAATACTCACTCGGCCCACATGTCATAGACCGAATAGGGTTTTCAGTTGAAAAATAATTCCCTTAATTCTAATTTTCCAGCCGCTGATGCAATGCTGACGCAATAAATAGAATATCCTTTAGAAAAATAATTTAATAATTCTAGAAAAATCAGATTTTAGGGTTTTCTTTAGTTTTAAAACTTCTAGGAGCTCGTATTCCTTCATACGAACTCCGATTTAGGTGATTCAAATTTATAAATTTATATAAAATCATAAACTAGCTATCTAAACTAAAATTATTTTATTTGGAGTTCAATTGAATTTTATTTGAATTTGGCTTATTTTCATGTATAGATTTCGACGAGTCTGGAGATAGATTTCGATGAGTCCGGAGAACCAGAATTAATTAACGACCAGACTTTTGAGCAAGGCAAGTTACATTCTTTGATCATATTTGAATCCCAGTATTTAAAATTGTTTAAATTCTGTTTTTAAATTATGTACTACATGCTTATTTAAATTTAGTTATTTAAATACCTATTTTAAATTCGTAGTGTCGGTGTTTTAGAACCGAACTTACATAAAGATTGTTTGATTCGGGGGTTCCTCTAAGCACAAAATCACACTGAGATAGAGACACGGGGATTTTTATACAGGTTCGGACCTTCTCCTGGGAGAATAACAACCCTACTCCTGTGTGCATGTATTGAGTATGCTAGATTACAAGATGGAGCCAAATACTAGAGTATTGTGCTTCTAATTGGCGTGTCTAATTGCCTTTGAATCTCCCCTAGATTGTCCTGATGATTCCGTCTTTTATACAGTCCTCGAAGCGCATCGTTGCATCTCCAGTCTAAAGACCGCCTTAATGTTCCAGATTGTGGAGCCGTTACTGGAGGTTATTGTGGGAGTAGTAACGTTCCCACGTTGCCAGACATTTATCACCATAACTAGGAGTTTAAATCGTGCTATTATTCTGGAGAATAACAGCGTAATTGATTGCTCATATCCTTGGATACGGTATAGAAGATTCCTTGATCGACTAGGCCCACATGTCTGTGAGCCCTATCGATTAGGGATTGATCGTAGAAGAACTTATGACCAGATGGTGGTCGAAGAAGATCTTACGACCACAGACTGATCGTAGCAGGACTTACGATCATGGGATAGTCGTAGAAGGACTTACGACTATGAGGTAGTCATAGGAGGACTTATGACTACTAGGTGGTCGTAGAAGAACTTACGACCTCCAGCTTCTCTCTTATGACTATTAAGGGGTATACTCAAGAGTTATATGACGTCATTATTATCTATAATATGAATTATAGATAAATGATTAAATGAGGATTATTATATCCTCGTCATCTAGTCTCCCAGCTTCAAGCGAAAATAACTTACTTGGGAAAGGAGCAGTAGATGATCTTACGACCAGTAAGTGGTCGTAGAGAGATGGTCAAAGGAAGAACTCTTCGACTGGCGTTTCTTTTGACCAGAAATTTACTTGGTCAAGAAAGTTGTGGAATAATCTTGCAACTTACAAGGTGGTCGTAGGAAATCTTGCGAACACCGAGTGGTCGTAGTACCGTGGTCGAAAGTAAAATATTTCTGATCGCTGTTGCATTTGACCAGAAAAAGACTTGGTCAAGAAGGTAATTTCGCTTGAGGTGTAAAGACCGACTCGGTTTTCTTGAGTAGACAAATTTAAGAATATGAATCGACTCTCACAGACCTGTCTATTGGAGTAGTTCCCGAAGCGGTGGCAACCGTTGGGAAGCCATGTCTTTTTAACTTCAGGCGTGCGGTTATAAATATTCACCGTGGGTGAGACTAAGGTCCTTTACCTTCCCCCAAATCACTCATACTGTTCAAACTTTTGAGTTCTCCGCCGCCGACCAAATAGAACTTCCTTCCAAAAATCTTCTCGAATCCAAATCTCTGATTCCTGAGAGAGATGGCTGGAGCCGCTTTCCAGTGGGCCGAATCAGAGATGGACGCGACCAAGATCAAGGCTTTGGTTGCAACCGAGAAGATCCCGAAGAGAAAGTTTGTGAAGTGGATTGAGGCTGCTGGGCAGCATTGGCCATCGGGTAAGATTGGGCAAATCCCCATCTTCCAAGCGTTCTGTGAGTGTGGCCTTCGATTGCCTGCTCATCCTTTCCTCACACTCGTACTCGAACACTTTGGTGTGGAGTTGGTGAACCTTGTTCCCAACTCCATTACAATGTTGGGAGTGTTCGTGTATTTGTGTGAGGCCTACTTGGGGATTTTAGTCGACTTGGAGTTGTTCCAGTACTTCTATGGAATGACCAGATTGTCCGGAGTCGCCAGTAACTGCAGTCTAAAGCTTCACGGTGGGAAGTCGAAGGAGTATATTCAGATGTTTACCCGGTCGTCGTGGCTGGGGTGGAAGAAGATGTGGTTCTATAGGGAGATAACCAATGTGGACAACCTCTCCTTCGCTGGGAAGCCGATCGAGAAGATCTCTTCCTGGGATTCGACTCCCAAGGATCTCGATCGGATCGCCCCCTTTATTCAAGCCATTGCAGACTTGAAGGAAGAGGGGCTTACCGAATGACACGTGGTGAAGGATTTCATCACGCGCCGCATAAGTCCTTTGAAGAAGAGGGCTCATCTGATGTGGAGGTACTCTGGGCCGAAAGACCCGACCAGGGACTACGAGGAGGGTAAGTAAACTTCAAGCTTAGCCTTCTTTCTGTTAATTTCGAAATTGGCTTATTGAAAGTTTTCTTATCCTGGCAAATCTCTCACAAGAGGAGATTGACACTCAAGTCAAGCTCATCTGTGAGAAAGCACCAGCCCATGTGGTGGCACCTCCAATCCTGGCTGACAAGTCTCCTGAGGTTAAGGTGGAGCGCCTAAAGGTAATTGAGAATTGATTTCATCTTTAGGACTTGGTAGTCATAGAAGAACTTATGACTAGGTACTGGTCGTAGGAAGGCTTACGATCAGTTTTTGGTTGTAGAAAAGCTTACGACCAGGGGATTACCGTAGAAAAGCTTACGACATGGGAATGGTCATAGAAGAACTTACGACCGCTTTATAATATCTCTCTTTCTGATTTTTGCAGAAAGTAGGCATGGAGAACTGTCAGGATGACGAAGAAGTTGAACTGATGGTCGTCGGTGCAGCCGTAGAGCAGCTTGTTTCTCCCCTGGCCAAGAGACGCCAGCTCGTGCAAGTCGCTGACAAGGAGGACGCGAGTTCGAGTTCTGCTACTTCATCTGCACCTTTTGCTAAATATGCGGTGGAAATAGCTGCTGTAGAGGAAGCAATTGCGGCAGGAGTAGCTGAAGTATTCAAACATAAAGCCCCCAAGACCAAGGTACCCTTCTACTATGACAATAAAACCTTCACGGTTTCTGCCTCTCGCGGCTTTATCAAGTGACTAGAAAAGGAGAACTAGAAGAGTTTTATGTCTTTTGTGAAGGAAACTGCTGCACCAGTAGTACCTGTGGTCGAGGGTAGTGCTGCCCTCGAGGTAGTCGAGACTGGTCTCGACCATCCAGAGAGCGAAGAGGCTCAAGGAGCGATGATGCTCATTCAAGACCTACGATCAGACGTGGTCGTGGCCGTTTCCCAACTCGAGTCTCGACCAGATGTGGTTGAGAAAAAGTCAAAGAAATCTTCCATAGGGAAGGCTTCTTCTAAGTTCAAGATTAAGTCCGGCACTCGAAGGTATGTAAAGAGACAAAAATGTAAGAACATCATTTACCTTTTGCTTTTTATCACCTTATGTGCTTTCCTTTTTATGATCTTAGTCCGGCTCCTCTCACCATCAAGGATGTTCCCGTCAAGGAACCCATTGCTGTTTCTCCGGCAATCAGAGAAATAACAGTGGTGGTGGTCGTCCACTGTCCGAGTGGTGGAGGATGTCGTTGGTGTTGCAGCGTCTACGACCACAGGAATGGTCGTAGAGGTCGAAGCGAAGACGGCGTCTAGTGCTGCAGAAGCATCAGGCCAGGGCTATGGATTGTCGGGCCATCGCGCGGGGAAGGAAGCCATTGCAGATGTTCCTCCTGGTCCTAAAGGGGGAACTGGCGTTGCCGAATCAGAGGATGAATAATATGCCAACTTTGCCTCTGAGTTCTTCGGACCATCTTCCGCTGTGGGATCTTCTGATCTTAGACCTCGTGATCGTGTCCCTCACCCTAAAAATATTGTCGATGGAGGGGATGTTTTTGATGACGCACGTCTCAAAGAGGTGTGGTGGGACCGAGTCCGAGAGATTGATGAACTGAAGAACCCCACGAGGGTAGTGTCTTCGTTTGCACGAACGACAATGAATGTAAGTACCTATTGATCGGTATTTGCACTCATATCTTTTCTCGCTTCTAACTGTCTTTCTTTGTGCAGAAAGTGTTGGAGCAAATTGTTATTGTTATTGAATACAACAGGCAACTTGTCCAACTGTGACAAGAAAAAGCAGAACTCTGCGAACAGGCAGAGAGGTGGTAAGTAACTGTTTTTCGAAGTCTTTTATGTTTCGACCACTTACATAGTACTTGTAGGGGTTGTTGTAGAAGATTTTACGACTAGGTGCTAGTCTTAGGAAGACTTACGACCAGAGTTGTCGGTGTTTTCGGGCCGAACTTACGTAAAGATTGTTTGATTCGGGGGTTCCTCTAGGCTCAAAATCACACAGAGATGGAGACACGGGAATTTTATACAGGTTCGGGCCTTCTCCTGGGAGAATAACAACCCTACTCTTGTGCGTATGTATTGAGTATACTGGATTACAAGATCAAGCCAGAAAACTAGAGTATTGTGCTTCTCAGAATTCGGGCTCTCCCCCTTGCTCTGATGATCCTTGCCTTTTATACCGTCCCCAGAATGTACGCCATTGGACCTCTAATAAAAGGTCACTTAATCATCCAGATCGTGGCGCGCCAAGCATCGAGGTTACCGCAGAGTTAAAACGTTCCCACGTCGCCAGGCAATTATCATCATAAAAGGGAGTTAAAATCGTGCCATTATCTTGGCGTAGTTTACTGCCCGTATTTTGAATACGGTGCGAAAGATTCCTTTATCGACTAGGCCCATATGTCTGCGAGCCTTGTCGACTAGGGCCTGGTCGTAGAAGGTCTTACGACTAGGGGATGGTCGTAGGAAAGCTTACGATCGCATACCGATCGTAGTAGAGCTTACGATCATGGGATAGTCATATAAGGACTTACGATTATGGGGTAGTCGAGGAAGACCCACGACTACTGGGTGGTCGAGAAGAACTTACGACCTCCAAATTTCTCCTTATTAATATTTAAGGGGTATACTCAAGAGTTATGTGATGTCATTATTATCTCATAATATGAATTATGGATAAATGATTAAATGAGGATTGTTATATCCTCATCAAGAGTAATGTCGTAGAAATACTTACGACTAGGCTTTGGTAATAGAAGAACTTATGACCAGTGTATTGTCGTAGAAAGACTTACGACTAGGTTTTGGTCATAGAAGAATTTACGACCACTTGTTTTGTACAGATATCTACTCTTTCCCTTTGTAGGTTCAAGAGCGACGAGAAGACTTTAGCTGATTCTCTCGACTATAAGAAAGCTGAGATGAAAAAGCTAAGTAAGAAGAATGAAGGCCTCCTGAAGAAGCTTCAGGAGGCAAACTCTGCAATCCAAAGGTTGCAGGAATGAATAAACAGTAAGTGCTGAACTTACGACCGCTTACGACCTTCTTTTCTTTCTTTGACTCTCATTCCTTTTCAGAAAAAGACCAAGAGGTCCAAACGTGGGAGCAACGCTACATAAAGGAAGCTGCCTCTCATGCTGAGGAAGTCAAGAAGTTAGATTCTCGACTAGTTGGAAAGAAAATCTTTACCTGCGATTGATTGTGTTTTTCTCTCGAGGTCATTTTATCTGATTGGTTTTTATTCTTTTCAGAACAAGCAGTACAAATAAAATGACTCCACGAGGCTTCGGCTCGCAATCAAGATGAAATGAAGTCTGTGAAGGGAAACCTCCAAGACAACGTTTCACTTCTGAACAATGTAATCAGTGGGCTTTATGCGGAGGGGATCACTTGTGAGACCCTGGGGTATTTAACTTGTAATACTTAGCCATCCACTTGACCCTAGTATCACAAACCAAATATCCCGTGCCTCGGGAAAATGTATACATCCCGTCTGTCAGATACACACCTTTTACAAAATCATGCATCAATTCCATACAATCATAGAAACGAAGCACAAACTTGATTAAACAAAAGACATACATAATAGAGGTTATTACAAAAGAGGCCGACCGGCCAAATAACAACTAAACAACTGAAGAGACAAAAAACAGCAGAAGCAAAAGCCATAAGATGGCGATAAATAAAATAGCCAATTAGTGTGCCTTAACCCACAAGGAAAACTGATCGGGCCGCCAGCTAGTCGTCAAAGCGAAGATCACTCACAAAAGTTAATCCCTTGGGGATCAACCTCTTCCTCTGCAACAATGTTATTAAGCAAAGCAAATGAGTACAAATAATGTACTCGCAAGACTGATGTGTAGTATAACAGAACTATAAATAGCTACATGCAAGCTTTATTTAAGTGGATGAGGCTTTGGACTCATTTTAGCATAAAGCAAGTTTTCATTTGCAATAATGTAATAGATTTAAAGCAATTTGACAATCCATTTTTAAGTGTTGAAATGACAACGATACAATAATAATAACAATAGTAAAGACAACCTGGAAGTGACTAACCCAATAGTCACCACAACAATAGTATGAACATCCATTCATACCAACCCATCAAGTTTTAATTAAATGTTGGGGTCTAGTTCTTGCACGACCTTACCAAGCATGTCCATAACCTAGGACGAGGCTATTCGAATAGTTTTAACCCTGCAGGGGTGTACCAATGTACCCATACGCCAGACCACCTTTTCGCCACATGATTAGCACACTTCCTTTGGTATGCCGGCACGGCTAAGTCCTACGAGGCATTTCCAATGAGCGATGCTAATTAAGAGTCGCGACAACCCGAAGGATCGGAGACACCGGCCCAGCCTAAGCAGCTGCGGGTGCGGGTGCTCTTACCTTACAAAACAGTTTTTAACCACCTGCGACCCCCAATTAACACCTCCCAAAGTACTTAGCCAAGAGGGGTTCCCAATACCCTCGTGTGGTTAGCACGCAAAAGCGTTTGGCTTAGTGACACAAGTAACTCGGTCCTTGGGGACTTAGGCACCATTCCATTCACACCCAACATATCACACCAACATCCATTGTGCCCAAGTCAATAACAATTTTGTTTTCATTTTTGTTTATTTACAAAGTAACAAGCACAAGATGGACATAATGGAATAATAGTTTTTGTGTGATCAAGGTCATCGACATAATGTCGACAACCGCCCATTTATACCGTTATCTAAGCATTGCTAAGCATGACACCGTAAAGACAAATAAAAGAGCATAATTAAATCACCGGGCTCTAATTCACCAGCGATATTAGTAACTTATGGTTTGTGGCAGGGGGTAACAATTTAGAGGCAACAATGCAATAGGAATAGCTACCTCTAATCGATAAAATTACTTTGACACAAAAGCATGCATACATACAAGTTAAACAAAGTATTAGACTTTAAAAGTAATGGGATTAACGGGATATGATCAAACTGCTTGCCTTGCTGGAGATAACTTTCTTGCTGCAGAGGATCACTTTCGTAATCAATATAACGGTCGGAACCTACCGAAAGAAACGAGAAGAACAAATAAGAACGAATAACACCGAGAATACTCAAAAATTCAAAGTCAACCAAAATCCATGAAATTAACACAGCAGGAAGAGGGGGATTTTAAATGAATTTAGAAACAAGAATCATTCAATTTGGATAAAGTATGCAAAAGTTATGGTTAAAACAATTTCATTCGGCTGGAAATATTCAAATTAAATTGTTTTTGGGTACTGTTCATCGCACAATTTTCCAGAATGTTTTTGAACACAAAATTTTTATGGTAGGTAGAGCATGGCATTCTAAGAACAGCAAAATTGGGTTTACTTCATTTGGAGTTAAAAAGAATTGGTTAAGAAACTTTTTGAAGAAGGGACGAAGGCATAAGGTCTAAAGTTGATTAATTAACCAATAACTCAATTCTTGACTTATGATAAATTTTACTCTTTTGGATTGAATTACCAAGAGCTAGTTACTAAGAAATTGTACTTACTAGTTAAGTGATTTAATCATGCTTCTCCTAACCAGCTTAAAGGAATGAGGCCTACTATCCTGTAACCGGCTACATGCTACTAACATGATCTAGTGGCCTACTGCCAAAACTTACCTTTCCAGTTAAAGGCGTAGGTATTAACTACTTTAATTAGGAAGCGAGGTAGTGGTCCAAATTTGGAATATCATTTAACTTACTTATAGTTGACACATTTCAATGATTCGGTGATATGTTTTATTTAATCATCAATGGTAACGAGTTTCTAGTTGGACGAAGGGTCATTTACTCACCTATCACTAAATTTAGGCCCAACCTTGCGAGATGAACAACTGCTAGCCGAGTAGCATACTACCACATTTTATAAGCTAACTACTCTATGTAGCCTACTCCGTTATAAGCTCATTCGGACCTACAAAATGCTATTGGAACACCGATTAGCTAGCCAACTACTCGGAAAACCGCTAACTTGCTATTACTGACTAACCTTTAAATTTCTAACCCACTCACTAATTGACGTAAAAGAGGCATAAGTGCATACTAGCAGTAAATCCTACAAATCCAATTCATCCACTACCATGGAGCATTTTGGGAATGAGAGCTTGCTAACCAATTCAACTACCAATTTAACCAATTCTTCTGAGCGATCAAGTTTGTCAACATAGTATTCTTAGCTAAAAGTACAAATCCTCCCTAAAGCTAACACAAGGTAAATGGCAGGCTTAACAACACCATACACACAGAGGAGAGCATATCGTTGCTTAAAGACTAGATGAATTCAAGATATTTCTATCTACAACATTAACCATGACATTAACCTATCGACAAACTGAGCATCTACCGAAACCTCATTCAATCATTACTTCAACAAGGGATTTCACATGCAGATAAACGAGGCATTCATACATACACACACATAGAGCTCAAGGGGAAACCGAAGGCGGAGAATGGCGCTGCCATGCGCAGAGAAGACCGGGAGGCGATGGCGACGACGAGCGACTGCTGAGCACGGGGAAGACCGGGCTCAGCGCAGATCCGGGACGAGGAAGACGAGACCGCGCTGAGGGGCGGCCGAGGTGGGTCCAGAACGGACTGGAGCCGAGGTAGACAGCGGCGGAGCAGCCAAGCCGGGCCGGGCGAAGCGGCACGACGGATCTGGCGGGGCGGCACCGGAGGAGGAGCTGGAGCGAGCGGGCCAGTCGGCGCCAGGACAGAGAGAGCCGCTGGCTGGATCGGATCTGGGAGTGGGAGAGGCGGGTCCGGGCCGAAGCGGTGACAGATCTGGCGGGAGGTGGCGGACCAAGGGAGCGAGGGGAGCAGAGGGGGCGCGCCATGGGGAGGCGCCGACGGTGGAGGCCGGCGGAGGAGGTCTTGGTGGGAAATGGCGGCCGGGAGCGGAGGAGGTGGCCGTGAAGGGAGAGGCGGTGGACGAGCCGGGCGGGTGAGGCGGTGGAGGGCGGCTGCGGTCGGCGCCGGGGACGGCGGCAAGAAGTCCGGGCAAGGCCATGGAGGAGACAGGCGGCAGCGGCGAACTGGGAGGAGAGGGAGGTGGCGGTGGCCGGATCTGAGGAGGAACGAGGCGAGCTGGGGCGGTGGCAGGCTGGAGCCGGCCGGGGAAGAGAGGGAGCCGGGGGAGAGCCATGGGGCGGCGGCGGCTGTGGAAGCCAGGGGAGGGAGAAGCTCGGTGGGGGAAGAAAGCCAGGAGCTTGGCTCCCTACTGGTGGAGAAAAGAAAGAAAAGGGGAATGGAGAAAGGGTTTGGGCATGGGCGACAGTGGAGGCAAGGAAAGATGGAAGAAAGCCAGGAGGTTGGCTCCATTTCAGTGGAGCAAGGAAGAAAAGGGAGAGCCGGCCTGGGGAAAAAGCTACTGAGGTGATGGCGAATGGACAGGGCAGGTGGGCAACATGGCAAGAGCAGGGCATGGGTTTTATTGTTTGACTTTCGATTTTCTTAGATTGACTGGTTACTTAAAGTAGTATTTAACATCGAAAAATTGTGAAAATTTGAAGGTGAGTTGATAACGGGTTCCTGCACCTAGAAAATTATTTCCAGGCACTGTTTAAGTTTTGTTTGTATTTTAAATTCCAACTCAAATTCGAACATGCAAACCAAATGAGAACCAAATATCCTTCAAGAATTCCAGAAAAATTTAAACAAGTAAAACAGAGCACATAAAATCCAAATACATTATTCCCAGCTATGGGTATACCATATCTCCAAAAATAGAAATCAGTTCGTATTTCTAAGCTATAGAAAATATATTTTCAAGTTGGAAATAGAGAAGGAGTATTGGATTACTAGGTTTCAATCTAGTCTTCAAAATCAAGGGATTTTCTACATAGGGTTTTATACCCTACTCTGAATTAAGTTTTCAAATTCTTGCCCAACTTTTATTTTGTTTTAGAAATTTCATTTCTAGGTTTTGGAAAACCAGGTTGTAACCTATTTGTTTTGCAACAAAAAGTTTTAAAAAGGTCCAAAATTTCATAATTGCACATTAGATGCTTAACTAATCCAACTTAAGGATTTTGGGCTGTTACATCACTCCTCGTGAAGACACGATATCTGCTCACTCGAGTGCCATTGGCGAACAAGTTGGAACTTTGCAAGAATTGGTGACTACTCTGAAGGCGAACCAATTCGAGTCGATAAAGAATGCGGTCAAAGAGGGAATAAGATTTATTTTAGCAAAACTTAGAGCCCACGACCCGAAATAATCTATGACTGTCATAGATTTACTTCGATCGCTCAAGCGAAGCGAGCAATTAATGACGGAAATGCAGTCGATCATCGATGCGGTCACGGAGGATATACAAATAAGATCTCCTTCACCATAGTAGTCTGTACTAGAATCCTAAGTCCTGTAAAGACAATTTTTTGTTGCTGTTGATATATATAATCCTTCCTTCTTCCTGAAAATCATCTTATCGAGTAGTTAGTAACTCAAAAGATAATGAATAGAAAAAAGAGCAAGACTAAGAATTGAGGTCAAGTTAATAAGTTTATCCTAGCCCTCGACTATTTGCTTGGTTTATTTAGATAAACCAAGTAAATAGTGTGAAATGGGTTTTCTTAAAAAGAGAGGTTTAGCTAACTTGTAGTTTTTCGATCACGATTATCATGCACTGGTAGAAAGAGTAGGAACGAATCGACACTAGAAAGTTCCTTCTAGTGGGTAGGACCACGTGTAGAGAGGAAAGGCTTCGACTAGGTGATGTTGCCATCTCTAACCAGATTAATCAAATCAAGAACGGTCAACTTGAATTAGATAAACGTCTGGAGTTCCTTTAAAAATTTGTTCAACTTATTCCAGTGCACTCAGTAGGTTTGCTCTAGTAGCAAGAGTTAGAAGCAGGACGACGCTAGGAAGTTCATTTTAGTGGGCAGGACCATGTGCAGAGAGGAAAGTCTTCGACTAGGTGTTGCAACTCCCTCCAGCCAGTTAAAACGTAGCAAGTTTACCAAAAGTAGTCAAGCAAATTTGAAAAGTGTACTCTGCTTAATTTATTTTCCAAAAGATGAATGAAGAAATAAACTAAGTACTAAGAGTCAGCTTGACATTATTTCGACCATGTTTTAAACCCAAGCTCTTTGTGTTGGCAGCAAAAAGGGAGGAACGAGTTGATACTAGGAAGTTCCTTCTAGTGGGTGGGACCACATGCAGAGAGGAAAGGGTTCGACTAGGTGATGTTACCATCCTTTCGACCAGTATAAAGATGAACTGGGTACTGGTCGTAGAATGTCTTACGACTAGTGTATTGTCGTGGAAAAGCTCACGGCTAGGAACTGGTCGTAGGCGGACCTTCGACCAGGGTATGGTTGAGAAAATGTCAAAGCACTACTCAAAGTAAGATAATAAAGAAAGAAAGAACCTGATGCTTTATTGTACGGTTGGTCAATTACACATAGAATTTGCGTAGCTGGTCCATGTTCCAAGAATTAGAGAGAATCCAGCCATCCTCCATTGCCAATCGTACCGAACCTGGTCGCATAACTTGGACCACTGTGTAAGGACCTTCCCACTTGGGGGGAAAGTTTGTTCCAATTAGACTGAGTTTGAATTTTCCTCAATACCAAGTCACCTACAGCAAGGCTACGAGGTTGGACCTTACGATCATAGTATTTGCGCAGGCTTCTTTGGTAGGCTATTTGAGCGGATTAAGGCTTGATTCCTCTTCTCTTCGAGCAGGTTAATGTCATCCGCTCGAAGTTGTTCTTGGGCTGAGTCATTGAAACTCTTGACCCTTGTAGACTTGATCTTTAGTTCAGGTGGAAGCATTGCTTCGGCACCAAAAACTAGGAAAAAAAGGTGTTTCGCCTATGGCCTGACTAGTAGTCGTGCGAACTGCCCATAATACTGAGGGTAATTCTTGTATCCAAGCCCCCTAGTGCTTAATAAGCTGGTCGAAGACTCGAGTTTTAATTCCCTGTATTATTTGGTCGTTCGCTCATTTGACTACCCCATTGCTTTGGGGATGGGCAACGGAAGCGTAACATAGCTTGGTACCCAACTTGTCACAAAATTCCTGAAATTTTGCGCTCGAAAATTGTTTACCATTATCTGTGATTATTCGACTTGGGACTCCAAACTGAGTAATCACACTTCTCATCATGAACCATTTTGTGGCTTCCGTTGTTACCCTAGTCACAGGTTTGGCTTCGATCCATTTTTTGAACGTATCAATAGCCACAAAAAGGAACTCGAAGCCTCCTGGAGCCTGTGGGAACAATCCTAGGATATCGAGACCCTAGGTCGCAAAAGGCCAAGATAGAGGAATTGTTTGCAATGCCTGAGCTGGTTGGTGTATTTGCTTTCTATGAAACTGGCATTGTACACATTTCTTAACCAGCTCTTTGGCATCGTAGAGAGCTGTTGGCCAGTAAAATTATTGTCGAAAGGCTTTTCTGACCAGCATTCTGTAGGAAGCGTGAGTTCCACAGATGCCCCCGTGTATGTCGTGAAGGAGGTTTAGTCCTTCTCTCTGCGGTATGCATCGCATGAGTACCCCTTGAGTGCCTCATTTATAGAGGACTCATTCGACCAAAGTATACATTTGGCCTTTCGGGATAGGCGATCTGCCTCTAGATCATCGTCGGGTGTAGAAACCGTCTAAAGATACTCATAGATGGGATTCATCCAAGTATCATCGTATGCTAGGGAGGCTGTCTCAATAGGAGATGTCTCTAGTGCTTCCACTAGAGATGGCTTCTGGAGTTGCTCCAAGAAGACTCCTTTTGGTACTTGTGATCGGGAAGAATCTATTCGAGCAAGCTGGTCTGCGAGGAAATTATCCTATCGAGGGATGAATTGTACCTCGAAACCGAAAAAATGCTTTTCCAGCTTACGAACCTCCGATAGGTACCGAGACATGGTTGGATTAGAGCACTAGTACTCTTTTCCAACTTGATTCACGACTAGTTGAGAGTCTCCTCTCATGAGTAGTCATCGAATCGCAAGTGCTTTCGCAGCTCGTATGCCAGCTAGCAAATCTTCGTATTCTTCCACGTTGTTAGTAGCCTAAAAGTTTAATTGTATGGCATACTTTAAGGTCTCTCCGTTAGGAGATTCTAGGACCACCCTAGCCCCCGAGCCACTTAAAGTAAGTGACCCTTCAAAGTACATCGTCCACTGGGCGTGGGTATCGTACTAGGGATCCTGAACAGGTTCAAGATTTGTCCATTCAGCGACAAAGTCTGCCAAGATCTGGGATTTAATGGCCGTTCGGGACACGAAATGGAGGTCGAACTCCTCAAGTTCTACTTCGACCATTTAGACATCGTCCCGCCGCTTCCTATTACGGAGGATCACTCCCAAGGAAACTCGAGCAACACAATTATCTTGTGCGCCGGAAAATAATATCGCAGTTTCCTCGAAGACATGAGGAGGGCATAGAGAAGTTTTTGGACCTGAGGGTAATGCTCCTTAGACCCGTGCAAAACTTCACTTACGTAGTACACTGGTCGTTGGACGTTTCACGTTCTACGACTAGTACTGCGCTCACTGCCAGTGGCGTGGCAGCAAGATAAATTAAGAGCGTCTCTTCTGGTTTCGGAGAAACCAAAACAGGAGCACTCGTAAGATATCTCTTGACATCCTCAAAGGCAGCATTTGCCTCTTTTGACCACTCGAAACCCTCATGATTCCTTAGAAGTTTGAAGAATGGTAGTCCTTTTTCTCCCAGTCGTGCGATGAAACGACTTAAAACCGCCATACACCCTGTGAGTTTTTGGACTTCTTTCTTTGTGGTTGGAGGGCGTATTTGCACGATGGCCTTTATCTTTTCGGGATTTGCTTCAATCCCTCGTACAGAGACCAGGAATCCAAGCAATTTTCCCGAAGAGACTCCAAACACACACTTCTCAGGATTGAGTTTTAGGCGGTGTTTTCTGAGGTTGTCGAATGTCTCCTGCAAGTCCAAAACATGATCAAGCCGTTTGATGCTTTTTACGGCTAGATCGTCAACATAGGCTTCCAAATTTTGGCCTAGCTAAGGTGAAAAAGTCGATTGCATCAAGTGTTGAAAAGAAGCGCCAGCATTTTTTTTAGACCAAATGGCATTTTGACATAACAAAATATACCAAATGGTGTAATAAATGTAGTCTTTTCTTCATCTTCTAAACACATATTAATCTGATGGTAGCTAGAATATGCATCTAGAAAACTTAATGTTTCACAACCAGCAGTAGAGTCAACCAACTGATCGATACGAGGTAATGGGAAATCATATTTTGGACAAGCTTTATTAAGATCAGTGAAGTCTACACATATTCGCCACTTGCCGTTAGACTTCCTAAACATTACAGGGTTGGCCAACCACTTTGGGTGGTTGACTTCTCTTATAAAGCCTACTTTAAGTAGCTTGTCCAATTCTGACCTTATAACATCTCATCGATTAGGGGCAAATCTCCATAATTTTTGTTTTACGGGTACTTTGTCAGGACGTACAGCTAGCCTATGCTCGATCACTTCCTTGGGGACTCCGGGCTTATCGGATGCTTGCCACGCGAAGACATTTGCGTTTGCCCGGAGGAAAGTGATGAGGTCGTCTTCCTATTTGGGGTCGAAAGTATCCCCGATGCGAACAGTCTTTGAGGGCTCCGCTGGATCCAGGGGAACCTCATTGGCTTGGTCGTTCGGCTTAGGTATAGCTTTAGGCTTCGACTACTTGGTCGAAGGCTGCCCTTTTTCTTCCCGAGTTGGTATTTGACCAACCATCTCGAGGGATCGACAGTCACAGGTATGCGCCATCTTCTTATCATAATGAATTGTGATTACTCCTTTGAGACCTAGCATCTTAAGACATTGATACCCATAATGAGTTGCCATTTAGAATTTTGTCGAAGCTGGTCGTTCGAGTATGACATTATATGTCGTATCGAAATCGACCACATCAAAGGAGATCTTCTCTGTCCTGAAATTACTTGGTGAACCAAATGTTAAAGGAAGAGAAACTTGACCAATGGGTTTGGTCGAAGACCCTGGTACAATACCATGAAAAGAGTATCTTACCGGTCTTACCTTAGTCCTGGGTACTTGTATCTCGTCCAAGGTATTCATGAACAGAATGTTCAACGAACTACCACCATCAATCAACACTTTATTTACTCGACAGTTGTTGATGGTGGGTTTGACCACGGCCAGAAAGCGACCTGGTCGAGTCGAAGGGATCGGGCAATCAACCTTCTTGAAAGAGATGGTGACTTCTAATCACTTTGGCAATTTATTGACAAGAGGAGGGTCAATGGAGTTTACCTCGCGTTCGACCATCTTAAACTGTCGCTTTGACTCGTATGCCGATGATCCCCCAAAGATGTGCTCGATGGTGTGCCTAGGATCTTGAAATGGCATCTCCTCGTTGTCGTCCGACTGTGTACGACCACTAGCTTGCCCTACCTCTTCGAGGGTAGGAAGTGGCCCTTTGCCGTTGTAGTAGTCCTCGAGATTTTGTTGGAAAACTTGGCAGTTGCGAAGGTCATGTCCTTCCTTTTTATGGAAAGGGCACCACCTAGACTTATCGTTCTTCCGTTCAGGGCGCTTATCTTTGCCTCGATCGGAATATTATTTAGAACTTCGAAGCTCCTTATCGCTCACGGCCAGGACCTCCTTAGAACCATTGGCTTGAGGCTTTTGGCTCTTTGCCATGTTCTTGGATTTCTTGGCCTTTTTATCCTTCTTTTTGCTACCTTTGCGAGCCTCTTCAGGATGCTTGTCATCTCGATTGATGATTTTGTTTCATTCAACTGCTTCGTCAGCAGTCGCGTACCGATCAACCATCTCGAAGAGTTCAGCGACAGTAGCCGGAGGATGCAAAGCGAAGTCCTCTGTGATTCTTCTGCTGTGGACTTCCTGCTTGAAGGCTCTGATAACAGATGAGTCAGAAACCTCAGGAATTGAATTGCGAACCTGACTGAAACGCCTGATGAATTGGAATAATGTCTCGTGGTCGTTCTGTCTTATCCTGTGCAGGTCGTCCTCCTTCCTGGAGCGATGGTAGGTGCCCTGAAAATTGGCCAGTAGAGGGTCGCAGAGGTGTTGCCACGAGTAGATCGACTCGAATGGTTGGTTTAACAACCACGATCGAGTGGATCCTTCGAGCACAGTCGGAAGGTAATTCGCCATTACGTGCTCTCCTCCTCCTGCCGCTCGGACAGCGGTCATGTAGATTTGAAGAAACTCGATGGGATTTTGAGACCCATCAAATTTCTCCATGTTCCCTGGTCAAAACCGTGGCGGCCAGTGAACTGCTTGGAGGTCAGGCGAGGATGCTCAACATCCGGTAATCACATCGTAACGCCTTCTTTGCAAGAAAGAAGGGTTGACATCGCCAGGCGATCGTACTCGACGATACCTGGCAATGGGTGAATCTGACTTATGATAAGTCTCGATCCTATGAGGGTAATACTCCTCGTATTTTGCCTGCTGTTGCAGACTCCTGGGTCAGAATGGTAAATGATCACCTCTCCTGGGAGCCCTTTGATCATCAGGCGTTCGAGGAACCCTTTTCCGGTTTGGGGAACGATGCAGCTAGCGTCGATCTCCATGCGGTGAGTTATTCTAATGACTGGAAGCTGATAGAATCGTACTGTTATGACTTCTAGAGTGATGTCGGCGAGGACATTTGAGCTTGTTCATCGTGCTTTGTAACCTTCGTGCAATTTCTTCAGCAAAGTGGTCGTAGCCAGGTGCTCGGGCAAGTTCTCGAGATGGGTTCTCGAGTAGGTCGTTGATATGTTGAAGTTCTTGAGTTTCTTCCGACTGGTATTGAGTGTGCCCAGGCAAATTTCTCTAGGCTGCAACTCATTTTCGTCGGATTGTTTCAGAATCATCCATACCTGATCCTTGAGCTTGCCTAAGTGAAGTGCGATGATCTCGAGAATTTCTCGCACGCTCATCAGAGTATTGACTCTGGTCATCGCGGGAGTTGTCCTTGTCATTGCCACGAGCGGTCGTAGGATGTGATCGTCGGGAAGCGTCCTCAGTCCTACCTCTAGGAGAGTTATTGCTATCTGAGGGAAGGACGAAAACCTCCCATTGATGATCTCCACTTACGCTTGAGGCCTCCTCACTTGAGGAGTAGTCGAATGACACCATCTGGCGACTTGGAGCAAACCCCTCCAGGAAGGGGAATTCCGGGTTATAGCCATCTCTGTCCGCAGGTGAGCGCTGCGTTGGGATGGTCGAACTCGCAGGAAGAGCATGTTCGATTGCACCTTGGCTGGGCTAGCCGGAGAGAGAGAGAGCTACTAGGTGCTGATGAAGATTCGGAATTACAATTTCCAAGAGTTGTCGTGCCAGGTCGGACTGTCTTAGGTGGATTTGAACATTCGGAGGGAGAACCCTCGTCATGCTCTGAGCCTGCCTTGGGACAGTCCTTGATGTGATCGGATTGACCCTTGCCCTCTGAGAAAGCTGGTTCCTCATCTAGACGTATCGTTGTAGGGGATAAGGATCCCTCCTCAACTCCATCGATGGGATGGTCTCCTGGAGCATGATCCTCGGAGGCGACATCACCATCGGATGATGCATCTCTCGGCTCGAAGTCGAAACTGGCATCCATGTCGATATCCATGTAATCGGCCAAGTCGAACCAGTTCTCCTCGTTCCACTCTCCTGCCATGAGAGCATGAGAGTTTGGAAAAGTCAAAGGAAAGCTGATGACTCGAGATCCCCACGGTCGGCGCCAACTGTCGGTGTTTTAGAACCGAACTTACGTAAAGATTGTTTGATTCGGGTGCTCCTCTAGGCTCAAAATCACATAGAAATAGAGACACGGGGATTTTTATACAGGTTCGGGCCTTCTCCTGGGAGAGTAACAACCCTACTCCTGTGTGTATGTATTGAGTATGCTGGATTACAAGATAGAGCCAAATACTAGAGTATTGTGCTTCTAATTGGTGTCTCTGATTGCCTCTAAATCTCCCCCTGATTGTCCTGATGATTCCACCTTTTATAAAGTCCTCGAAGCGCACCGTTGCATCTCCAGTCTAAAGGCCGCTTTAATGTTCCAAATTGTGGAGCCATTACTGGAGGTTATTGTGGGAGTAGTAACGTTTCCATGTTGCCAGGCAGTTATCACCATAACAGAGAGTTTAAATCATGCTATTATTCCAAAAAATAACAGCGTAATTGATTGCTCATATCCTTGGATACGGTACAGAAGATTCCCTGATCGACTAGGCCCACATGTCTGTGAGCCCTATCGATTAGGGACTGATCGTAGAAGAACTTACAGCTAGGTGGTGGTCAAAGAAGATCTTACGACTACAGACTGATCGTAGCAGGACTTATGATCATAGGATAGTCGTAGAAGGACTTACGACTATGAGGTAGTCGTAGGAGGACTTACAACTAATAGGTCGTCGTAGAAGAACTTACGACCTCCAACGTCTCCCTTATGATTATTGAGGGGTATACTCAAGAGTTATATGACGTCATTATTATCTATAATATGAATTATAGATAAATAATTAAATAAGGATTATTATATCCTCGTCACATAGATATACCTGAAATCCTTTGTATGACCAATTTTGGTATTGAACTAAATATCTTGTCACCCTAGATAAAACCTGGTTGATACATAAGTATGAACTAGGATCATTTGAAAATCTTATGCAGAGACATGCTTAGACCAAAAATATTTAATTTGGAGAATTTAGCCAAGGATTCAAATTTGTTTAAAATAAGCCATGGCATTGTTTTACCAAGGACTCTCTTGCAAATGATTTTGAAAACAAAAATAAAAACAAAGGTGGTTTAAACTTGGGCAAAATGGATGTAAGGATGGTGCAGGTTAATGCACAGGATTGAATCATATCATTGATCAAGTCCAGGGTTTTGGTATGTTGCCCAAGTTGATTAAGGACTGGCTTGAGAGTCGCTTTTGCTAAACTCCACCGTACCACCACATGTCCTGAGTGGGCAGGACTAGGCTCAATAATTTGTAATACTCTACTGTTATTTGTGCCATGTTGATGTGTGGGTGTCAATTAGACAGTATTCCCAATTGCCGCAAGAGGGGGGCTTTCGGAGGATGGTCAATCCAATGGAAGTGAAACCTTAGCGGGCATAAATACTTTAGGGTAGAGCATTGTAACGGCCTTGTGATAATTGCTTAGTCGTACGCCTTCGGAAGCGTGTATTGGCTGACATTAAAAGCAAATTATCTATTGTGGGTAAAGTTGTACCACCTCTATAGAGTGTGAAACTATTCAAATAGCTGTGTCCGCGGTTATGGACATGTTTAGCATTGGCCACTCAAAGTTAGACTTTGGTTTTTGGTTTCAAAATGATTTGACACAAATACTCCTGAATGGTTTATCAATTTGGAAAATTAGGTGGTTAGCCTTGAGATAGGAGGGTATCCTTCTCCACATCCTTGTATGGAGGTTATCCAACTATAAAACTTGAGTTTTATAAAATGAATTTTAGTTACTACATAACCGCTTTGGAACTTAATATAAATATTTGAAAGAAACATGGCTTTATTCAAAATCAACCCTATAAGCCTTCCTTTGTAATCCTTGCATGCATTTAATTCTATTATTGGGTGTAACTTGTGAGCACGGAAGTTGTGCTCATCCTTGCTTATTACAAATAATCTCAAAGGAGGAGTACCTCGGGGACGAGGAAGACTTGGACGGCTAGGCTGTGCCCCCAGACGATTGCCTGTGGCGTATCGTTTGGCCTACTACTATCTTTTGCTTTCTGCTGTAATTTTCTTTAGGCTAAGTGCCCTTTTGTAATAAATACTATGGTATTATCAAATAAAGTGTGTGATGTGGACTTGCTACCATATTTGTAAAACTGTGTACACTAGTTGTTCTTGGACTAGTGTTGTAAACACAGAGAATCTGGGATCCTTCAATCCTGGTTCGAAATGCTTTCATTCAGCCTCATCACCTACCAAAACAAAAACAAACAACTATCCATCTAAAAGATAAATTTAGCGTAATATGCAAGCTTAATTAACAAATTAATTCTGGGTTGTATCCTTATCTCACATTGGAAAGATGCCACAAAACATTTTTTGAGTCTCTTTCCCCCTTTACTATCTATAGAACGGCTAGGTGGCTACTCAACTTTATATCTAAGATGCAATGCGTCCTGAAAAGGTGTTGCAGCCAAGGATGGATCGCAAATTGGTTTGGCGCAAAGCATGCATAAATTTATTTATGTCACTATAGAAGTTGGATTCCAGCACATTTTGTAATATAATTTAAGCAAAGTTCATTAAGCAGCTCCATGCTAGACCAATGTATACATCATTGTTCATTGGATTGACAACGTATCAGGTTGTACTATCAATCTAAGATATGTTTGTAAACTAAAGAACCTCATGAGATCACCTAAGCCTCCCCTCCAATCCCATGAGCAAGATAACATATTCAAGTTGGAGGAAGACTTGCAGTGTCCTTTTATTGGTTTCATTATTGGTTGAGGTCCAACCAAATGAAGCTTGAGCTAAGCATTGACTGTGTCACACATCACTGTTCGTCTAAAAAATGCTGTTCATGGTGAGATTCAGTTAGCCAACCAGTTAAGAGTGTTGTATCATTGAAAGCATCTAGGCCCCTAAAAATTGTTTTGGTAATTAATGACAATATGTGAATATGTGACTAACATGTTTATTGAGTTTTTAAAAGGTTTAGTACCGGTGATGAATATAACAACCTGGAGATGCATGCTAAAGGTCAACATGAAGATCAATATGGTTTAATGACAAGGTACAAGTAGTCTAGGATCCTTTTTGTATTTACCGGTTTTAGGAGAAAAAGATGGAAGACCCAATTTTAGTTTAAATGTCGTACTATTAAGAGGGATCATGACTAGTAGCATGATAGCATGTTCTTGTGTTATTTGGATCAATCTAGGATCATGCATGCACTTAGAGTTTGTTTTGTAAGCCAACTAAGCTTTTCTCAGAAAAGTCGGTAGTATCGATGTTTACTTGGCAGTACTACTGCACAGCGGAATGACCGGGAATATGGTGCGGTACTACCGCAACCCGATCGGACCTAAAATTAGTTGGCGGTATGTATTTTACAAAGTGACACCTTTTGGAGCTGGTTTGCTCCCCTGGAAAACGGTAGTACCAAAGCTTACTTGGTGGAACTACCGCATCGCGGTATGTTCGCAAATCCTAAGCGGAACTACCGCAATCCAGTCTTTTCGAAATCTAGTAGGGGGTACGTTATTTTTAGATAGGGCCTGTTTTGGACCTCAAAGGAAAGCTGTCGTACCGCCCTATATAAACGGAAGTACCAGAGAGCGGAACTTTCGCATTTTGAACGGCGATAGTACCCCGCCGTATTTTCAACAGCTAGATCAGAGGCATTAATTGCGCCTACGCTAGCCGTTGCTGTGCAGTTGGAGGAAGTGCGGTAGTACCGGCCATTGAACGGTGGTACTACCGCTCGTGCTGAAAAAGTTCAAGGTTTGCCTCCAATGGTTAAATTTGTTTGTGGGGGGTATAAATACCCCTCCACCAGCTCAAGGATGTAGTGAGAGACCTCATTTAATATCCTTGAGCTAAGAGCATTCTCTCTACACCTGATATACACTTGTTGCATTCATTGTGAGGTGGTTGAGCAAACTTCAAGTGCATTCATTCTAGATTGATCCTTAGCACTTGATTGCCGTCAAGCAAAGATTATGGTTCTTTACTCTTAGTGTTTGCCAACACCTAGATGGCTTGACGGGAGTTTGTGCGGTGATCTCTTCAAGGAGATTGTGAAGAGGCCTGGAGCCAAATTCTGAGTGGTTCGGTATTCGCTATCTCCGGAGCGGAGGAAGAACAACCACTAGTGACATCGAGGAGTAAGGCTTAATTCATGGAGCCAGTCTAAGTTTTTTGGGCTTTCCTCAACGTGGACTAGTGAAGACCAGTAAGTCTTCGATACCATGACAAACATAGCGAGTCATCATTTGGTTACTTCTTTGTCTCTAGTTTCCGCATTTATATTTCTAGCAAATTGAGATTGTCTTTTTAGTTGTGCTAGAGATATATTTGTATACTCTTGTTTTGTGGTAACTTAGCTTTGCTAGAATTGAGTAGGTCTTGTATTGCAATACAAGTCTTGCTTAGCTCTAAAATTGTAGAACTTAGTTTTAGAAAGTATTTTAGAACCTCCTATTCACCCCCCCCCTCTTGTCGGTTATCGTTGATCCCACAAATGGTATTAGAGCTTGGTCTCTCATTGATTTAGACTTAACCGTCTAAGAGAGAAAATGATGGCTAGTGAGGGAATTGCTATAGGAAATGCTCATTTGTTTGATGGCTCAAATTATGATTATTGGAAAATTAAAATGTTTATTTATTTAAAGGCCATGAGTCCGAGCATATGGAAAATCGTAAATGAGGGTTACATTATGCCTCTTGATCCACTACATCCCACGGAACTTAAGGGGCGTAATGTTTATTTAGATGCTCAAGCAATGAATGCTCTATTTGGTGCTTTGAACATGGATGAGTTCAATAGAGTGAGCAATTTAGAAACCGCTCATAATATTTGGACTACCCTCTCGGAAATCCATGAGGGAACATCCACGATCAAAGAGGCCAAATTGCATAGGCTCCAAATTAAGTATGAGACTTTTATAATGTTGCCTCATGAGGATATAAATAAAATGTACTCTCGCCTCAACAACATTGTAAATGAACTCAAAGGCCTAGGCACGTCTCTAATCGATGTTGATATTGTGAGAAAAATGCTTAGGGCCTTGCCAGAGAAGTACGAGACGTTGGTGACGCTTTTTCTCAACTCTCCCGATTTGCCGAGAATGACGCCAACCGGACTCTTGGACAACCTCATAATAAATGAGTTGTACAAAAAAAAGAGAAGGAGGAGCTTTTGGAGTCATCTTCCTTGAAGAAAAAGATTACCGCTTTCAAGGCAAAAGCGGAATAAAGTGATGAAGAGGATGAAGAAGAAGACTCCGAAGAAGAGTTTGCTCTCCTTGTGAGGAGAATGAAGAAATTCATGAGAAGACGTCCATATCGAAGCTTTAACTTCGACAAGAACAAGAAAGGGCAATCCTCAAGTGACAACAAGCGCCATAGCAATATTCGTTGCTATAAGTGCGATGAGACGAGGCACATTGCCTCCAATTGCCCAAACAACATGGATGACAAGGGCAAATCATCAAAGAAGAAGGAATACAACGGCAAGAAGAAACTTTTTAAAAAGCTTCACAAAGATGGCAAAAATGAAGCACATATTGGATAATGGGATTCCGATAAAGAGTATTCGGATTCACATTCCAATTCCAATGATGAACGATCCTCCAAGAAAACAGGACTTGTCGGCATCGCCATCAAGGAAGCGCTGTCGCTATTCTCCACTCCTACTTGCCTCTTGGCAAAAAGAGATAAGTTAAAATCCATTAATGATAATGAACCTTCATATGATGAATTAATGTATATGCTTAAAGAATTAAATGAATATATTGGAAAAGAGATGTTAAAATTTAAAGTCTTAAAGAAAGAGTATATCTCTCTAAAAGACTCTTATGATGAGCTAAAGGAGGCTCATGTCTCTCTTCTTCTAAAAGATATTGAGAAATCTCATTCAGATGTTGGAATTGCATGTAATTTAATGAATGAAATGCCTAGAGTAGAAGTTGCTTCAAATGTGTAACATCCCAATTTTCAGGTCTTTTTGAAAATTTTCAGAAAATTAAAAATAACCTTTTGATTTTATTAAGTTGCTAAAGCTTAACTTGAAATTTAGAAATCAAGAACAATTTAATTTGAATTAATCAAACTTCAATTAATTAAAAGTTGGTTTATTTAAGTTTTCTAGCTTTTATTTGAATTTAAAGTCAAAAGCAATAAATTAAGTATTTTATTGGATTTTAAAAGGGTTTTCCTTTTGTTCCGGTTAAAAATAATTTATTTGCAAAATAAAATGCTAAAGTTAAGCTGAAAATATTTATATTAAGTTCTAAATAATTCCAAAGATTTCTATGCATTTTCCTAGAATTTTTGGGCTATATTAACTATATTCTAAACATCCTTTTTGATTTCTGGCTTTTCTCTAATTCAAAAAGGTATTTAAATCCTCCTTTTGGCTTTGGGCCGAATTCTTCCTTCGGCCCACTCCCTTTTTCTCCTCATGCAGCCCACGCTGGCCCATTTTCCATGCGCAGGCCCGTTCAGCCCGCTCCTCCTCCTCTCGGCCGCTGACGGGTGGGCCCCTCCCGTCAGCCTCTCCGCGCCCATCTTCCTCGGTCCGTTCTTCCCCAGGCGCAGCATCCTTTGGACCGCCATGGCCATCGGTGCGAGCTCCATCACATCCCGAGTTTTCCTCCCCTTCTCTGCTCGATTTTGCGCGCATTCTCTCCCTCGAATCCCGCTGACCCTGCTCGTGCCGTCCCATCCCTTCTTCTCCGCGCAAATTCGCCGGAGCACGTAATGGCCGACTTGACCTCCCCGTTTGACCTCCTCCCTTCGGACCTCCCCGTGTCCTATAAGAGGGAGCACCGGATGCGCAGCGAGGCCCTCTTCCGTTTCCCCCCTTTCACCCTCTCTCTCTCTCTTGCTCTCCTCCGGCCGTGATTGAAGTTCTTCCACCGCCGGCCGTCAAGTGCGCCGCCGCCGCTAGCGCCCTCGTCGGAGCTCCTCCATCGCCCTCCTCCACACTACCGAGTTCGTAAAGTCGCCACCCACCCCGTGCGCACCTCCTCCTCGCCGGAAGTCCCTCGGAGCCGCCACATCGTTTTCAATCGCCGCCGCCGCCCTTTCTTCCTCTCGCCGCCGGCCACCGCCTTGCGCGTCGCCGACAAGACCGCGCGCACCAGCTTCACCGTGAGGCCCCCTCCCTTTGGATGCCCTCGCCGGCCACCAGAGCTCAGCCGAACGCCGACGAGCCCTTTGGGCCGTGTGCGCTGTCGGCCGGGTGCCCACGTGGCTGCTTAGGTGGCGCCATATCAGCACCACGTAGCGCCACGCCACCCTTTTTGCCTGCATGGCAGTCCAGTGGCGCCCATGTGGCATTTCCAATCTTTCTTCGTTGAAAAACAATTCGGCCAAAACTATTATCTCCAGGGCTGACGCCAGTAGTCACAATAAAATGAATTTCCTTTACAAAAATAAATTAGAAAATCTGGAAAAACCCTAATTTCATCATTTCATGTGTTTTTCCAACTTCTGAAGGCCATATCTTCTTCATGTGTTAATTACCTAATTGCCATTATGCCTCCTTGATAAATTGAGAATGACATGTACCCTTGAATGACATAAATCCTTGGACACCTTAGGATGGTTAATTATTAGTTAGACATTACTACCAACTTGGGTCGTATTATGCTTAGCCATGCTTAGTCGTGATGGATTCTTGATCACTTGCTCAAAGAATGAATGGACATGACTTAATGAATTATGTAATTGTGGCAGAGCCACTGTTGATGAAAATTGTTGTGCCATGGCAAGAGTTGCCATTTGGCTGGGTTGAACCCAAAATGATTTATACTCAGGTGAATGATCGTGCAGTAAAGGGGGTGCAGGAAGCACATTTGGGATGGGGATGTTTCACCTGAGTAGTCTTTAAGGACTTAACTTTGTGCACCATTGATCTGGGCCATACCGTACAACCACAAGTCTATTTATGGGGTGGACCTAGCCAACTAATTAGCAATGTTTTGAGTCGGTTGTGTTTGGGTTGATACGTAGTGCAAGAGGGGGCCAGATCGAGGTGAATATTTAGTGAGTAGAACCGAGTCAAAATAGAGCTTGGTAAAAGCCTTGTGATAATCATTTAGTCGCACACCTTCGGAAGTGTGTCAGACGGACAGTATAAACTAATTATCTCTTGTGGGTCAAGCTGTATAACCTCTGCAGAGCGTAAAACTATTCGAATTGTCGTGTCCCGGGTTATGGACAATGCCTAGTGATTTCACATGAGGGGTAGACTTTATCAAAAATGTTGGAATAGTTTGGTTAGAATGGTTGGGAAGTGAATGGGGTGTTCACTAGTTGTTTCAAAGAAACTTGATTACTTATATTAATCTTTTAAATTGTGCTTTACAATCTACTTACTGTATTTACTGTCAATGTTGCTTTCTGCAAAATAGTCATAAAGCTATCCTTGTCAAGCCTTACATGAATATTATTTGCATACATTTCCCTATGAATTGCTGAGTACTTTAAAAGTACTCACGGCTTTGCACCATTTGTTGATCAGTCGCCGAAGAAGAACCAGGGAACACCGAGTTCTACGAGGAAGACTACTTTGAAGACTATGTGAATTAGGTCGCGTCCTCCACTCGATTGCATGTGGGAATGTCGGATGGCTTCCACAAGTTTGTTTATTCTCTGCTACAAGTTTACTCTGTTATCATTAAGCCCTGCATGGCAAACTCTGCAAAACTTGACCATAAGGTCCTTTGCTACTAAGTAGTATTAATTTGTCTTCTTCATTAGCTATCTTGTTGTATGGATATGATTTCATCGATGTTGTAACTGTGTGAGCTAGCTACTGATCTTGGGACTAGTTCAGAATACACAGAGGGTCCCGGAGTTGCATATCTGGGGTCCCGACAAAATGCTTTATCCATGTCTAGCACTTCTACACCATGTGATGATTTGCTATCTATGCCATGTTGTTCTAAAATTGATTCAATTGTTAATATGGCTAATACATGTGATCCATTGCTCATTATTGAAAATCATGAATTAAAAGAGCAAGTCACCAAGCTAAGTAAGAGCTTGAAAAGATGCTTCATGGGTGTGACAACCTTCTCGGAATCAACTGGGAACCGGGTTTTTTTTTGAGCTGCGGTACTATCAGTCTGAGGAGCGGCAAGATCTGCTTCGATTCATACCGAGAGGAGGTCCACTAGGATCTCCCAGGAGGTCTTCAAGACCTCCTGGAGGTCTTGGCCGCCGCACGAGCCAGTCCCAGGACAACAGAGCTAGCTCGCGTAGAATCACTTGGGTGTGACCACAACCACAAGGTCAAGACAAGAGATGAAGCAGACAAATTATACCTAGTATTAAACAAAACCTTATGGTCTAAGCTTGTTTACAGAAGGTTTGCCACTTGGGCTTACAAACCGACAACAAAAGGACCTTGACAGCCGAAACACCAGAACACTTAGAGACCAAACGGCAAGCCCACAGTCGTCGAGTGGAGGACGTCCTAGGCAGCGAAGTCATCAAAGAAGTCCTCTTCAAAGAGGTCCGAGCTTCCATGCACTTGGTCATCTTCATACACCGCTTTGACACAGGGCTTAGAGCCATGAGTACTTTGAATGTACTCAAGAAATCACAGGGAACAATTATGCAAATAGTAATCATGCAAAGGCTTACCGTAAGAAGGTCAGATGGTTAGTTGCATAAAGCAATATTTGACAAGAATTAACATAATAGATTGCAAAGCGTGAGTTAAAACAATAATACATAATTACATTGTTTGAAAAGAAGGGAGTGAGCACCCACTCACATCCAAACCACTCGGAGGAGGTCTGGTTGCACCCACAGCCAGGACCTCTCCCAAGATCTCTCTAGAGCACCAACTCTAGAGCTCAATCCCAGCACCTGGACCACATCTCGAGCCAGCCATGACCCCTCTAAAGCCGGCCAAGGTCTCTTCGAGGCAAGGCCATGGCCTCTCGCAGGAGAGTCCAAGCACACCAGTTCTCAAAAGCTATCCCTTGCACCATTTTCACTGGGTATTGTCCATGACCAAGGACTTGGCTATTCGAATAGATTTTACACTCTGCAGAGGTGTACAACATTACCCACAATCCACGATCTCTCTAGCGAGACGGGTTCCGGAAAGACCCTTGCTCACTTCCGAAGGTGAGCAGTCTAGAGAGCGCGGCAAGGCCTTTACAAAGCTTTGAACAGGCTCGGAGCTGCCCGCTAAGGTTTCACATTTCCCCCCCTTTGGTCTAGAAGTCCGCAGGGTTATGGGGTGCCCCCTCTTGCGCCAACGAATCAACACGCTCATCCAAAACAGCCCCAAGCCATCTCATTGCTAATTATTCAACCCCGACCACCCCCATAAAGTGATCTTGTGGTTGCACTGATTGGCCCAGATCAACGGAACACAAAGTTAAGTCCTTAATTGTGCTCAGGCAAGAATTCCACAAACCTGTGTGCAAAGCACCCACTACTCGCTCCCTGCCTTCTTGCCCAAGCAAAACCAATTGGGTTCAACCCGGCCACTGGACCACCCAGTCCTGGCTCAAATAGTTATTAGGGTGATCTCGCACCACAACCAACACAACTTAGGCATCCTGCCATAGCTGCTTAATAGTGGCACCGACCATAGATTCCATAGATCATTAGTCAAGATTATTAATTGATGAAGCATGATTCACCAGACCCACGGTTCTATAGCAAGGCTAAGCATAAACTAGCGGTCCCATATTGGCAATAACAAAAGATACCAACTAAAATACCCAACCTAAAGTTTCCAAAGGGAGTATGTCAACATGTCCAGCAGCAAGTCCAAAGGAGGCATAATATCAAGTAAGGAAGAGTAGCTACTGCCCAAACATTTTCATATAAAAGTAGCCATGCATGATAAAGTAAAACAAAATATATTTGAAAGACTAGGTTCAACATGATCAAGGGCTGTGACTTGCCTTGCTCAAAGCCTTGAGCTTCTTCCTCCCCTTCACAGAACTCTGGCTCCTCACGGTCTTGGTGAAAACCAAATGACTCAAATAGAGCACCAACAAGAACCAAAAAGAAACTCCAAATAAGCTCAAATACAAAACCAACAGAATGGTTGGGAGGTCAAGAGGAGGTCCCAAGAGCTTGCTGGAGAGGTCCAGGTACTGCTCTGTTGAACCAGGGAGGAGAAATGAGGAAGAAAGTGAGAAAAGATGGGCTGCCCAAGCTATATATAGCTGGAGCCAAAGAGGTTGCCCTAAGGTGCAGTCACTCAGGAGTTGGTAAAGAGGACAAGGAAGTAGGCAAGGAATGTGACAAAAGAATGATATGAGTACTGCAAAAGTGACAGCACTTAATGCGATACAACATGCATTAAATGTGGGGGAGACTTCCTTGCACAAAGGACACAGTCAAAGGATACAGAAAACTAGGTGTGACTGCCATGTGGGTCCAGCCAAGACCCGCAGAGGAGGTCCTGCGAAGACATTGAGGAGGTCTTGCAGTGAACAAGGGGAGATCCTCACCCATAGGGGAGGTCCTGACGGTTGGATCTCTGGGAGGGAGGTCCAACGGTCAAGATCAAGGACACCAGAGGAGGTCCGCAAGAGCTAAGAGGAGGTCCTCACCCGCAAGGGAGGTCTAGACGGTTGGATCTCCAGAAGGGAGGTCTAACGGTCAAGATCAAACACGAACGGGGAGGTCTGCAAAGGCAAAAGGGAGAGCCTCGCCCGCAAGGGAGGTCTAGACGGTTGGATCTCCAGAAGGGAGGTCTAACGGTCAAGATCAAACACGAACGGGGAGGTCTGCAAAGGCAAAAGGGAGAGCCTCGCCCGCAAGGGAGGTCTAGATGGTTGGATCTCCAGAAGGGAGGTCTAACGGTCAAGATCAAACACGAACGGGGAGGTCTGCAAAGGCAAAAAGGAGAGCCTCGCCCGCAAGGGAGGTCTGCGATAGCGAGATAAGAAGCGGGAGGAGCAGGAGCTGTTGGATCCGGATCGAACGGACCAAAACGATTGGGCCGTTCGGACCATCTGAAGCTACCACTAGATCTCAGCCATTGAACTAGATCGGGTGGCCCAAAACGATTGGGACGTTCGGACCAGCCGAACGCCTCATCAAATCGGACCATCCGACACGGATCCGACGGCTCAGGAAGAATGGGATGTTTGGACCATCCGAACGCTTCTTCTCAATCGGACCGTCCAAACTTAATCAGACGCTCCGCGTTGATAGGGAACGTTCGGACCAGCGAGGGATAAGGAAGACCAATGAAAAAGGGGTCCAAACGGTCCAGATGAACTCAAAGGAGGTCTTCAACGGCTAAGATGAGATCAAGGAGGTTTTATGTGACTGAGACCATGCTCGAGCGGTAGGTCCGGCCAAACGAACGGTAGGTCCGACCTGGGGAAGTCCTATGAACACGGAGAGGTCCAAAGGAGTACAGAGAGGTCCCAAGGTCACAAAGAGGTCCTAGGGGTTAGATATCTCAAATGAGATCTCAACGGCCAGGATCAAAGTAAGGGAGTGGTCCGCGGAAACAAAGATACGCGGAAACAAACTAGGGCCGTTGGATCCAGATCGAACGGGGCCAAGCAAAGGGGTCGTTCGGACCGAGCGAACGCACCTTCAAGTTCGGGCCGTCCAAAACAACAACGGTCCTAAGGCGAGGAAGGTTAAACCCTAGCGGCATGACCGCAAAACAACAGCGGTAGGTCCGCAAGGGTACAAGGAGGTCTTCAAGGAGTCAAAAAGGGGGGGGTCCTTTGGACTCTAAGGAGGTCCAATGGCAAGGGAAGCCAAAAAGACTCAAAGGGGGTCTTATCAAAGGCGGTAGTTCCGAAGGAACAAACGGTAGTACCACCAAGGCAAGCGGTAGCACCGCACCGGTGTGAGGGAGGTTAAAGGAGCTCCACATGGTCATAGGGAGATCCATATGGGCACAGGGAGGTCTGAGAAGGCTCAAGGGAGGACTTTGACCAAGGCAGTAGTTCCGACACTACCACAACGGTATGACCGAGGGTCGGAAATACCGAAACGGAGAAGGTAAAACCAAAGCTAAGTGCCGCACTTGAGCAGACGGTACGACCGCTAAAGGGATGACGGTAATACCACAAATCCGGCCTGAACCACCCCTAAGGGAGGTCCAGAGGAAGGGAAACAAGGCCAAACCTGGCTTTGAGAACCCAAAAGGGGTTTTGAAACACAAACTCGAGCTTGTCCCCCAGCAGGAGGTCCAAGACAAGGGGAGGTCTAAACGGAGGAGGGGGTTTTAATCTCAAAGAGATTCAAACCAACAAAGGGGGTTGGAGGAAGGTTAAACCAAGAAGCACACACAGAGAACTCAGGAAGAAAACAAACCAAGGAACAACAAGGAGCTCTAACCAACAGAGAACCCAACAAGGGACTTAGTTCAAGTTTTGATTAGGTCAAGTTAAACTCTCCAACTTCCAAAATACCAAGTTAAGCTTGAACAGGCAAACAAACCAAATGGTTCCTTTTGATTTTTAAAGCTAGCAAGGGCTCTAGAGAAAACGGGACGTTACAAAGGGTAAAGCAACTCTTGACACGCTATTGAGTGAGCAAAGGTGTTCATTCAATAAGGAAGGACTTGGGTTCATTCCCAAGAAAGGTAAGAAGCCAATTTACAAGTCCACAAGGTTTGTAAAAGAGAATGACAAATATTGCAATAAATACCGTAATATAGGACATCTGTCAAATACATTCTCAAATGTTAATACTAAGTCCTATGACATTTATGATACTTGCTATATGCTTAGAAAGTCTAAAGATGGCAAAGTAGTAGCAAAATTTATTGACACTTCAATTTTAGGTGCCAAAAAGAATGTCATTTGGGTACCCGAAACCTTGGTCACTAACCTCCAAGGACCCAAACAAATTTGGGTACCTAAAAGAACCTGATTCTTGTTTTGTAGGTAAACTACAAGACCGGTGGAAAATATTGGGTGCTTGATAGTGGATGCACTCAACATATGACTGGCAATAGAAAAATGTTGAACACATTCGAGAATGGAAAAGGAATTGATAAGATCACATTTGGTGATAATAGCAAATGAAAGGTAATAGGATTGGGTAAAATTGCTATCTCAAATGACCTTTCCATTTCTAATGTATCTTTAGTTGAATCGCTAAATTTTAATTTGTTATTCGTTGCTCAAATATGTGATCTTGGCTTAATTTGCTCATTCTGTAATGCAGGTGTTTCAATTTCAAATGAAAAGGATAATTCTTTAGTTTTCAAAGGATTTAGATTTGGAAATCTTTACTTGGTTGATTTTTCTTCAAATGATTCATGCTTGAAAACATGTTTGATTGCAAAAACTTCTTTGGGTTGGCTTTGGCATAGAAGGATAGCTCATGTTGGTATGATTCAACTTAAAAAGCTTTTCAAACATGATTTAGTTGCTAGCTTGAAAGATGTGAAGTTTGAGAAGAATAGACTTTGTAGTGCTTGTCAAGCCGGGAAACAAGTCGCAAATTCTCATCCTTCCAAAAGTGTCATGTCAACTTTTAGACCATTAGAACTCTTACATATGGATTTATTTGGGCCAACAACCTATAAGAGTATCGGGCGTAATAGCTATTGTTTAGTCATTGTGGATGATTACTCTAGATATACATGGGTATTCTTCCTAGATGACAAAGCTGAAACCTCCGGTATTTTCAAAAGTTTTGCAAAAAAAGGCTCAAAACGAATTTGATTTCAAAATTAAGAAAATCCGTAGTGATAATGGTTCCGAGTTCAAAAATACTAAAGTTGAAGATTTTTGTGATGAACTTGGAATAAAGCATGAACTTTCCACAACCTATACTCTGGAGCAAAATGGAGTTGTAGAAAGGAAAAATAGAACATTAATTGAAATGGCTAGGAAAATACTTGATGAATATAATACTTCTGATAGATTTCGGGCGAAAGCAATTAATATCGCTTGTCATGCCATAAATCGTCTTTATTTGCATCGTCTTTTGAAAAAGACTTCTTATGAACTTCTTGTTGGAAGAAAACCGAACATCTCCTATTTTCGTATCTTTGGTTGCAAATGTTATATTTTGAAAAAGGTTGTTCGTCTTTCAAAATTTGCAAGTCGATGCGATGTTGGTTTCTTGCTTGGATATTCTTCAAATAGTAAAGTTTATCGTGTCTTCAATCAAAACTCCGGTTTAGTTGAAGAAAAACATGATGTTCAATTTGATGAAACTAATGGCTCTCAAGAAAAGCAAGAGAATTTGGATGATGTAGGAAATAAAGCTTTAAGACAAGTTATGGAGAACATGCAAATTGGAGATATCAAGCCAAAAGATGATCCAAATGATCCATAATCTTCCATTCAAGTTGAACCTCCTACCTCTTCCACAACAAGTCAAATTCAAATTGACGAAGAGAACAACAAGAAAGATGATCAACCTTTCAACCTACCACCAAGAATTTTTAATGCAATTACAAAAGATCATCCAATAGATCAAATATTGTATGATGTAAGTAAGGGTGTTCAAACTCGATCTTGAGTCACTTCTTTTTGTGAACATTACTCTTTTGTCTCTTCTATTGAGCCAAAACATGTAGAAGAAGCACTCGATGATCCGGATTGGGTGAATGCAATGCATGAAGAACTCAATAACTTCATCCGGAATGAAGTTTGGACAATGGTCTCCTGCCAATTCCCAGCTTGGTTAATAGGATAATTAACCGTACCATTCTCCCTAAGAGCAGGAACTTTGAGGCCATAAGAGGACATACCTGGAACTTGATAGATAATATCATGCATGGTAGGAAATTTGATGTGATCGATGTTATCCTTCGCGAGATTTCTTCTTCCAAGAATGATCGAGTCAAAAGAACAAATTATGCTCCTTACAACATGGCTTTGATCATCCGGAAGACTAGATATCGTGGAGGTTTGGGATCTGTCCACAAACCATACAAGCCACGTGAGGGTCCTCCTATTCCTGCATCTCCTCATCCTCAGGCTCAACAAAAGGAAGATGCTCAAGAAGAAGAACAAGTTTCCCTTTCTCAGATCTATTCAACTATTTTGGAGATTCAAAATTCTCAACAAAAATTTCAATATGAAACCAACAATAGGCTGGCTGCATTGACATAAAGTATGAGTGCTCTTGAGCAAGCCCTCTCTACTCCAGCTCGGTTTGGATGCCGTCACCTCAACATACCTCCTCGAGATCCACTTCAAGCTTCAACCTCTCAAGTTCCACCACCTCCTCAATATCCAACTGAATGACTTTTTGGTATTTTGATGCCAAAGGGGGAGAAGTTAGGAGGAGAAAAGGATTGAAAGATTAAGGAGGAGCAAGCAAGGAAGCAAGAAGTTTGGGCTACTACTATCTATATTATATAATCTATGTTGAACTTGTGTGCTTGTAATAGCCTAGTTTAAAATTGTTGCATCATGACTCTTATATTGTGCTATGAACAAGTTGGCTATCATCTTTGTTATGGTATTATGTTCTTTTGACTTTATGGTATTTTGTTGAACTTGATATTTAATATTATGGTTAAGTTATTCTCGTTGAATTGCAATCTCTATCTTATGTTTATTTATAGTATTGTCAACTCTCTCAAGTTTCAACAAGCAAAAGAAACTCTGCCAATATTTTCAAAAAATCTCTACATGTGCTTGCAAAAAGCATCTTCTCATTCATATGCACATGTTTAGGGGGGGGGCTTTCTTTGAAATGACTTTAAAAAGCAAATAATTCTCAAAACTCAATTAAGCTCATTGCAAGAATTATTTTGTTAAGTCACAACAAGAATATACAACTTGTTTTATAACAAGTGATATATTCAAAACTATATCTTTCTCACATATTAATTGGGTTGCCATCATTACCAAAAAGAGGGAGATTGGAAGCATCTAGGTCCCTAAAAATTATTTTGGTAATTAATGACAATATGTGAATATGGGACTAACATGTTTATGGAGTGTTTAAAAGGTTTAGTCCCGGTGATGAATATAACAACCTAGAGATGCATGCTAAAGGTCAACATGAAGATCAATATGATTCAAAGACAAGGTACAAGTAGTCTAGGATCCTTTTTGTATTTACCGGTCTTAGGAGAAAAAGATGGAAGACCGGATTTAAGGTTAAATGCCGTACTATTAAGAAGGATCATGACTAGTAGCTTGATAGCATGTTCTTGTGTCATTTGGATCAATCTAGGATCATGCATGCACTTAGAGTTTGTTTTGGAAGCCAACTAAGCTTTTATCAGAAAAGTCGGTTGTACCAACGTTTACTTGGCAGTAGTATCGCACAGCGGAATGACCGGCAATGTGGTACGGTACTACCGCAACTCGGTCGGACCTAAAATTAGTTGGTAGATCGTATTTTACAGAGTGACACCTTTTGGAGCTGGTTTGCTCCCCTAGAAAGCGGTAGTACCAGAGCTTACTTGGCGGAGCTACCGCTTCGCGATATGACCGCAAATCCTGAGCGGAACTACCGCAACCCAATCTTTCCAAAATCTAGTAGGCGGTACGTTATTTTCAGACAGGGCCAGTTTTGGACCTCAAAGGAAAGCGGTCGTACCGCCCTATATAAACGGAAGTATCGAAGAGCGGAACTACCGCATTTTGAACAACGGTAGTACCTCACTGCATTTTCAACGGCTAGATCAGAGGCATTAATTGTGCATGTGCTAGCCGTTACTGTGCAATCGGAGGAAGTGCGGTAGTACTGGCCTTTGAACGGCGGTACTACCGCTCGTGCTGAAAAAGTTGAGGGTTTTGCCTCCAACGGTCGAATTTGTTTGGGAGAAGGGGTATAAATACCCCTCCACTAGCTCAAGGACATAGTGAGAGACCTTATTTAACATCCTTGAGCTAAGAGCATTCTCTCTACACCTTATATACACTCGTTGCATTCATTGTGAGGTGGTTGAGCAAAATTCAAGTGCATTAATTCTAGATTGATCCTTAGCACTTGATTGCCGTCAGGCGAATATTGTGGTTCTTTACTCTTAGTGTTTGTCAACACCTAGATGGCTTAGCGGGAGTTCACGTAGTTCTCTCTTCAAGGAAATTGTGAAGAGGCTCGGCGCCAAATTATGAGTGGTTCGGTGTTCGTCATTTCTGGAGTGGAGGAAGAACAATCACTAGTGAAATCGAGGAGTACGGCTTAATTCGTGGAGCCGGTCCAAGTTGCTTGGGCTTTCCTCAACATGGACTAGTGAAGATCGGCAAGTCTTCGATACCACGGCAAAACATAGCGAGTCATGATTTGGTTACTTCTTTGCCTCTACTTTGCACATTTATATTTCTAGCAAATTGATATTGTCTTTATAGTTGTGCTAGGGATATATTTGTAGAGTCTTGTTTTTTGGTGACTTAGCTTTACTAGAATTGAGTAGGCCTTGTATTGCAATATAAATCTTGCTTAGCTCTAAAATTGTGGAACTTAGTTTTAGAAAGTAAAAATATTTTAGAACTTCTAATTCACCCCTTCTAGTTGGTTATTTTTGATCCTACAATCATCCTACACGATCCGCTTCAAGTAGACACACTATCAAATTTGAGGTGTATTTTCCCATGTCAATCAAGGAGAGAGTAAAAGATTGAAATATCTAATGCTAGTGATGCAATCTTTTACGCGTGGTCATCCTACGTGTGGGAGGTGTTGTGAATTTGTGATTGCTCAGAGACGTAATGTAACACTACAAGATGAAAAAGGGTTATGTGTATTTTAGCAGTGCTGGAAACAACAAAGTTTGTTCTTACAAAAATCGAAGGATCTCCCCAAGGTTATGCCATCCTTAGGATTTTATTGTTTAACCAATCCAATGCCTATACTGTTAAAGGATAGAGGCACAAATCTGTTTAATAATCATATGGTTGAAGAGTAAACAATCTTTTCTTTAACTTTAGGCCTTCTTTGCTGATTGACATATCCAAAGATCCATCTGAAGTTATTGTTGGACCCAAAAGGGCGACTAGAGGAGGCCAAGGTGAATAGGAGCATCTATCTTTTTCACCATCAACGGAATTCAACTTCTTCTTCACTCCAGTAGCTATGAAAGCTATGAAGATCTAAACACAAGAACACAGCGAAAGTCTTGTGTTGAATCCGGAAAACCCCGAGGACAAATCCTCTCGGCCGGTTTGACCTCCAAAGCCTGATCAGTCTGGCTGCATGGACAGTAGCCCAAGATGATCTCAAAATAACCTAACTTTTGATTTCAAAATCCAAATCTCCTGAGATTTCAAACATAGCTCTCAAGAAGGACAGGAAACTATGCCAATCGACGATCGGGATGATCAAAGCCAAGGTTCCACATATTTCTTGATCAATGTCAAGTAGGCACAAAAACTGAGAAATCAAATTTGATCCAAAAGCTTGCTCGTGTGTGCTAGATGGTCAAGATGACCCTAAATATATTCCCACAAATTCTAGCAAGCTATATCATAGCAAAAGATCCAATCAAAACCCTAGGAACACAAAAATCCCAAAGGCGAGAAAGAGAAAGCAAGAACAACGTAGAACTCATCTTGTGGCAAACTTGCTTGGATTGATTCAAGGGATTGTTGATTTTCAACTAATTCACCATGGAGAATAAAAGCTCAACACTTGAGCACTCAATCCATCTATCTTTCTCAAACCCTAGCCTCCTCTATCTCTCCACTTTCTCCAAATCACAAATTAGAGTTTCCTAGGCTTGAGTTGATGGGTGCAAATCCTGCACCCCTCCTTTTTATAGTGGAGGTGATGTCTAGAGAAAAAAAAACCTTGTCGGGCACTTGTTAAGCCCACACACAAACGAGTTTACACTCACACACGCTTCTCAAAGCGGATGATGAACCCGGTCTCCCGAATCCATCTCTTCATGATCTCCTCCTTTTCTTGACCTAAACCACCTCTCCTTTGCGCCATCTTGCGTCGCGATTTTACCAAGGTTACCAACCTGGTATTTTCGTGAAGATACCAAAATACCCCTTCTCGATCCTTCTCCAAAGGCCAAGTTGAATCATCGTGAAGCAATACCATACTTCGCCATACGTATGTTCATCAATGGCTCTTTTCATGTCGGCAAGTTTCTCCTATCCAACTACCATCGAAACCACCATGACACTTGTACCGACCCCTAAACCACTTGATGTACCCCGTTAAACCGAACTTCATGTTTAGTCATTTTTGTCCATCTTGCGCCATGTTTGAGTCCAACCACTCCACCCGGTATCCTCGATCACTATTTTAGGATCATATAGCACAATCAGAGGGAGGGGGTGAATGATTGTACCGATTTCTCGCTCACAAGTTCAACATTTTTCTTGAGCGCTAGCCTTCTCACGACCTCCTTGAGAATCTCTTCGAGGACCTCTTCAGGACCTCCTTGAGGACCTCTTCGAGAACCCTGACAAAGCTCAGAGAACCATGTAGACAAAAGGAACAAGAACTTCTTGAATAGATCTCTTATTTCTCAATCTCGTTCTGTCTACAAAGTGCTCTTCAAGCACCCCTCAAAAGCTCTCAACCGAAAGCCCTCTCAAGCTCTACTACAAAAACTCCGTGTCAAAGCCCCCGTAAAAGCCCTGGGAAAACACTTCCCCTCTGCCTCCTTTTATAGGCAGAGACTAACTTGTATCCTTACCGACACGGACACGACAACCTATCTCTTCTGAAAATAAAGGGACTCGAAACCCTTACAAACACGGGTTTTCCAATATCTCTAAACCTTCCAGATATTGAACACTTTCTATAACTCCTCACACGTCGTAAGCCTTCAGGACTGCCCCTCCCGAAGCTTCTCTGTGCATTATCCAACCACCTTTGATCTCCACGTGCTCCAGCGCAAGCCCGACCACCTCGTGACATCCTCGACCTCCTAGACCTCAGATTTCCCCATCCTAGTCCTGGTCCTCCTCGTCATCGACCATGATCGTCTTCACGCTCAACCTGCACATGCAAAGACCAAAGAACATATTTCCAGCACAAGTTCTCCAACTTGACCAATATCAGTGCACACACACGCATACCACACTTTCAACCATCAATAAACACTTACCAGATCAACCTTGAAGTCTACGACCACCTCAACAAAATTCGCGATCACTTCTAGTAGGTCTACGACCACCTCCAAGATGTCCAAGACGTCTACGATCAGTTCCAGTAGTTTACGACCATCTCCAAGATGTCCATGACGTCTACGACCACTTCCACCAAGTCTACGACCACTCACAGCATCGTAGCACTTAGCATACAGTATTTGGAATGAATAGCGTGGTCTTGTGGAGACCTCCGAGTGGTCCTGTGAAGACCTCCGGGTGGTCCTACAAGACCTCGTAAAAGACTTCTTGAGAGGTCCTGAAAGACCTCGTGAGTGGTCTTGGAAAACATCCTGAAAGACCTCCTGGGAGGTCCTACGAAGATGTCCTGGGAGGTCCTAAAAGACCTCCTGAAAAACCTCTTGGGAGGTCCTGGAAGACCTCCTCAAAGACCTCTTGGGTCGTCTTTGTAAATCTCCAGGGTCGTCTTTGTAAATCTCCAAGGACATCCTTTTGCAAAGACCACCTCCGAAGACCTTCGTGCTACAGTATCTCGGAAGACCTCCTTGCTACAAGATTAGATGAACAAGACTGAAGGCCTCCTCAAACAAGAACTCAAGACCTCTTCGCTCTGAAGAACTCTAAAGACTCGATACAGTACTTGATGAACAATACGCGCGAAGACCTCCTCACTACAGTAACGGAAGACCTCTTCGTTACAGCACTCGTGATGAATAGTACTCGAAAGACCTCTTCACAGAGAGAGATCCTAGACGGTCCAGATAGCTTTAGGGGGAGGTCTTGGGTGGTCCGGATTGAGCCACGTTGATGCTCATGGGGAGGTCCTGAGCGGTCCAGATAGATCCATGTCGATGCTCATGGAGAGGTCCTGAGCGGTCCAAATAGATCCATGTCGATGCTCCTGGGGAGGTCCTGAATGGTCCAGATTGATCTTGGGAAGGTCCTAGATGGTTACGATTGACGCTCGTTGATTCTCCTGAAGAAGTCCTGGACGGACACGGTTGATGTGCGTTAGTTCTCCTGGATGGTTGCGATTGATGCGCGTTAGTTCTCCCGGAGAGATCCTGGACAGACACGATTGATGTGCGTTAGTTCTTCTGGACGGTTGTGATTGATGCGCGTTGGTTCTCCTGGGGGAGGTCTTGGATGGACTAGATTGATGATGGGGGAGGTCCTGAATGGCCCGGATGAGTCCACACGAGTCCTCCCGAGGAGGACCTCAAAGATCTCCTGTGATGATCGTGGAAAAGCTCTGGGGTGGTTGTGAAGACCTCTGGGGAGGTCTTGGAAGACATTAAACCAACCACCCAAAAAGGAACAACCGAAACTTCCACAACCGCAAATTCCAAGCAACCCAAAAGACAAATATTCAAATCAATTATTCATCAGCAAAAACCGTGATAAGGCCGCAAGGTCTCACAACTATGGACTTCGATTTTATTCTTCGTGTAGAAAGGCATCCAACAACATTAAAAAAAAAAGTGCTCTGGATGTAGGCACGAAATGGTCTACAACCCCAAAGTGACGATGAGCACCACCTATCATTGCAATAGGTTTTCATGATCCGATTAAATTCAATTTCAAATCTGGTCTCTTTGCAAGCAAAACATGAGTTACAATCAAAGGAAATTAATTTGGATCGGAAGGATTAATTGAGAATCTAAATTCCATAATTTAAACTCCATAAATCAAGTACAAATTAAATTCAACCATGAGCTCGATTCATAATTTGATTTAGCAATCCAAATGTAATGACACATGCGAAAGTGAATAAGTAAAAAAAAATAAACAATTTATGTTTTATTGGATTAATCGAAGCTTAATTGCAAAATTTCATAAAATGAAAAACATTATAAATGAATAAAATAAACTTCAATTAAATTCAAAAATATTTTATTAAATCTATTCATGTTCTAAGGATTTTTATGTAATTTTCTTGAAATTTCGGATTTTTTTGAATTTTTTCCCTTTTCTTTTCCTCTCTCCTGCCGCTTCTTGCCGCGCCCACTATATGGGGCAAGTCACCTGCCCCCCCTCCCCCTGACGCAGGGGGCAGATGGCTCTCACGCGCCCTTGGGGGGTGACTGTCGCGTCCGGGACCAAGGCGTGTCTTGTCTGAGGGCCAAATCATAAATTATGGTAGAAAAGGGTTAGTTTTGTAAAAAAAAAAAGAAGAAGAACAGGAAGCTAGAAATGCCAAAATTTCTTGGGAGGGCAGTGCCAGTCCAGCTCTAGCTGTCTGGCTGAGGGACGGTCGGACGGAGCCAACGAGCTTCCTCTGACCATCTTGCAAATTTCTTCATGTGCTTTCTCCTATGTATTATGGTCTTTCTCCGAGCTATTAAAAATTGTTGCTTCTAGGTTCATAAGATGTGTTCAGGGATGTTTTTCTCTACTGGAATTAAGGTACAAAAGCAGCAACTTTTGGAAGAATGCTCATGTGCGTTTTTATCTTTTGCGAACTAAAATTTCTGTATGTATGTGCAGCAAAACTCAGATTTGGTGTAACTGTGTGAGAACACATGAACTCCATTGCAAACTATGAAGCTTTTCAAAAACTGCTAATCATCGTGAAACTGTAGCTGTTAGCAATACACTCTTTCATCTTTTGTATCTCCAAAGAAGTAATCGTTTTTTTACTGCGTGTGATCTCAGTTACAATCTGAAGACTAGCTAGCATTTAAAGATTTGACCAAGTGGCAAATATTCTCACTTCTCACCAAGATTCTGAAGCATACCTGCCAGTAGATGCATGCGAGTGTAAACTGTATGTTTTTTTACGGTACCTCTCTGGAAGTAGCAGGCTAGCAGCTGTTCCATATATAACTGCAGCAACAACCAGGAAAATTGATTTTACTTGTTACCTGACATTATGAGTTTATGACCACATGGCCCCACTATCCAGACCCCAACAAATACAAAGGGGAGCTAGTATAATAGCAAGATTCCGAACCTACTGTCTGCTACTTGATCAGTCACAAGTCACAACTTGGCCTCACTATGTGCACATGTATTAGTTTTTTTAATCCAGTACTTACAGCTCATAAAAAATAACGTGCATAAGGTGAAAGGTTCAAAGGAGCTCCTTGAAACCAGCATCCTGTTAATGTGTGTGGAATCTTCAATTAAGAAATCAGGTTTTTAGGAGCCCCCAAAACTGAAGGTTGCTTCAGTTGAGATCTACAAGAGTTGACCTTAACTTTGTCCCAACATGCTCTTAATGTTGCTTGGGTGTGGAGTTATCTGAGGAATATTCGTGCAATCCTCACTGTTTTCTTGTGGAGGAATTTATTATCTTAAGATAATATGGAGGAATGAGTGGTGAGTACCTTCTCTTTATTGAAATACAAGATTGTGGCAAAGTGGTTTTGATGGGGCTAATCTGGTGATTATGTCACTTGGCTTTGGACCAAACATGGATGTGCTTAACAGGTCAAAAAACTTGTTTCTACTTGGTAGGAATGCTTTACTTTCTGTTTGGTGCTGAATCTGGTGACAAGTTGCGGATCTTGCACCTACGTTTTTAGTGTGAGCTAACTAATTACTACTCATCAACTGACATTAGGGTTTATGTAAGTATGTTGGCCTTCGTGCTAAAAATGGTTAGCACTTAAAATTCATCCAGGAATCAACATCAAAGTAAAGATTGGAGTGCAAAAAGTCTAACTGCCTGCACTACAATCTAAATAAGTACCAAAGGTTAAATGGGTATATATATGTTTTGCAGCAAAGATAACTAGGTATACTCCTTTGATTCATATACCCCTCCTAAGCATGGATGCACACCTCAGCCTTGCTAGCTTGCAAGATCGACACCTAAGCAAAATAAATAAACACCAGTTGAGTCCATGGTTTGCTAGTCCCATGGAGAGAGAGAGAGAGAGAGAGAGAGAGAGAGAGAGAGTACTTTAACATCGTTTAGTTGGCTACATCCTGCACACGTGCAATGGTGCTTTTTATCGGGTTTTCTTTTTTGACAAAGTTAGGGAATAAGTTAGGAATCATATCGTTTAGTTGGCCTTTCTGTTAGGGCATAAGTTAGCAATCACACCATTTTAAATACCTGTCTGTTCAAAAATATATGATGTTTAGAAAGCGTGTAGTCAAATCTCTCTAGCTTTGACCACTAATATATATATAACTATTTAGATTGGTCATGCGAAAATGATTTCGTTAGATTTTTTATGGAAAATGTTTTTCACAATATTACAATTTTTAATTGTTTACTAAAATTAACCACAATGAAGTAGTGGTCAATGTTTCGTATCAGAGAACGTGCCAATGTCTAAAATATCATACATTGAACATAGTGAGTATTTATTTAGGAAAAATGTAATTTAGCAACTGTACCGCTTCCTACATTTGCTTCATGCAAAGCTAGATATTTCCATGGTTATGTAATAAAGAGCTAATTTTTCTTACATCAAAGAGGGCAGATACATATATGATGCTTAGAATTGGGCCACAACCAAGAGAGAGAAATGCTCCTGCTATCTCATTTGTCAAAAGGAAACCACACTTTTAGGTTCGTATCTGACCTGAAAGTGGGATACTTACCTGCTAGAAATACCAGGACCTAGATCAATAAACCATTCCATTCTTGTGTCGCCTACTCTATTTGTTTGGCAAATGTTCTATCAGTATGTGCTGGCATTCCATTTTGAATGAGTGCTTCTCATCAAAATGAAGTGCTAGATTCCATCAAACTCCTCTTATGCAAACCTAGTTTCATGATTCATAAACAAAATTAAAGGCATGCTAACATTTTCTTTCCACCGTCTCTTGCATTTACGCTTGCGGTCAACATCCTTATGTACCTAACCAAATAACATCTCAGCACAGTCTGGCTCAACAGAAACAGTCAACCAAACAACCCAAATTGCATCCACACAGCCTGTCTCGCTTCAGCCTGAATGATCCGTACGGATCAAGCTAAGGATATGCAGGGAACCAAACACACCCATAGAGTCCACTGTGCTTCTATTTTGGCTTCCCTCGTGTAACAACCCAAATTTCCTGAGTTTTTAAAATTTTTGAAAACTTTAAAAACTAACCATTTGGTTTTATTAATTCGCTAAAGCTTAATTTATAATTTAAAATTTTAAAAGCATTTTAATTTGAATTAATTAAACTTGAACTAATTCAAGTTGGTTTAGTTGAGTTTTGTTGGATTTTAAAGTTGGTTTTTCCTCTTGCCTTATGTTAAAAATAATTAATTGCAAAAACTAAAAGCAATAGTTAAGCTAAAAATATTTTTATTAAGTTCTAATAAATTCAAGGGACTTCTGTAAATTTTTCTAGAATTTTTGGACATCTTAAGCTATTTTCTAAAAATGCTTTTGCTTTTCTAGTATTTTCTAAAATAAAAAACCTTAGAAAATCCCCCCCCTGGCCTTGGGCCGATTTTCTCTCGGCCCGTTCCTATTTCTCCTCTCATGCCCCGCTCCTCCAAATTTCCACTCATGCACAAGAAGACCCCTCCATCGCACCGTCCGATTAAAATCGGACGACTCGCAATCGCCCGCGTCTCCCCCGTCCTCTCCTCGCTCTCTCGCTGCCGTGTGGGGCCACCTTGTCAGCTGCACGCCACCAGGTCATCTTCAACCTCCTGCCAGCGCCGCGTCCGGGTCCGCCTCGCCGCGAATCCTGTCGAGCCGCGCCGCTCCCTCGCTGCCCCTAGCCCACTTGGTCCCCTTGTCGGTCGCGCCACCCGTCCCCGCCTCCGCCGCGCCCGTGCGCCCCCCTTTTTGCCCCCTTCTCCGCGGATCTCGCCGCTTCTCGCCGCCCGCCATTAAAGCCGGCACGGCAAGCCTCCCCCTCCTCCTCCTCCGGGGCCCCCCGTCGCCTATAAAGAGAGCCCTGGATGCGCCTCCTCCTCCTCTCCCTTTCCCCTCTTCTCCCCCTCTCTTCCTCGCCCTAGCTCGGCATGATCGGAGCTTATCGCCGCCGCCGCCGAAGCTTCGCTCGCCGCCGTCGAGCCTCCTCGCGCCGCCACCACCCCCGCATCGCCAAGCCAAGGCGCACCCGGTGCGCACCTCCCCGACCTCTGGAGCCAGCCGCGCCGCCGCCTCGTTCAACCACACCACCGCCGCTTCTTCCTCCCGGCGACCTTCCCGTGCCGCCAGCGTCATCGAGACCCAGCGACCAGCATCACCGCGGCTTCCTCTTCAGCGTAGGTGCCCTCGCCGGTTCTTTGGAGCGTCGCCGTCACGGCGACCCTCGGCCGAGCCGCACGCTTCGGTCCGACGTGGTCGCGCCACGTGGCGCCATGTCACGCCCAGTCAGCGGACACGTCAGCCTCTTGCTGAGGTGGCCGCCCAGTCAGCGCCGAGTGGGATTTCTCTGATTTTTCTTTAGAAAATTAATTCGAGAAAATCAAGAAATCCATAAATTCATCATTTTATGTGTTTTTCCAACTTCCTCTGGCCATAACTTCTTCATTCGAACTCCGATTCAAGTGATTCAAATTTCTAAATTCATTATATTCCTATTAGTATTTATTTGGTATTTATTTGAATTTTAGTTAGAGTTGTTTTATTTATTTAGCTTTGTTCATACAGATAGATTAGGTGTTTGGATGACTTCATGAATTCGACGGCATCGGGTTAAGCACCTCTACTCTTCAACGAAGGCAAGTCGTAGACCTTTGATCATATTGAACCCATCTTTATAAAAGTATATTGTTTGATATAATCATGCATCGCTAATTTTATATTAAATGGTTTCGGGATTAGTTAATTACCTAATTGCCATTATGCCTCCTTGACAAATTGTGAACGACATGTATCCTTGAATGACATAAATCCTTGGACACACTAGGATGGATTATTTTAGTTGGACATTATTGAAATACCAACATGGGTACCGTTTTATACTTAGCCATGCTTTAGTTATACGATAGATTCACGATCACTTACTCAAGAATGATTGAACTTGACTTAATGAGATATGGAACTATGGTGCGATACCACTATTGTGCAACTATGATGCGAGATCACAGTTGTGTCAATTGTGGTGCGATGCCGTTGTGATTAAAAATTTTTGTGCCATGGCCAGGGTGGTCACTTGGCTAGGTTAAACGAAAATGATTTAAGCTCGGGCGAGTGGTTGGATGGAAAAGGAGGAATACGCGAGGCAATGTGGGAGGCACATTATTAGGGTACGGGAGGTACTTAGGTGCGCGAGGCACATGGAATGCGGAAAGCCTCGCCTGATCAACCACTAAGGACTTAACCTTGAACCATTGATCTGGGCCTTAACCGTACAACCACATGTCTAGACTGTGATAGACTTGGCTGACTAATTGGCAATGTTTTGATTCGGTTCTAGAGGCACATTATTAGGGTACGGGAGGTACTTAGGTGCACGAGGCACATGGAATGCGGAAAGCCTCGCTTGAACAACCACTAAGGACTTAACCTTGAACCATTGATCTGGGCCTTAACCGTACAACCATATGTCTAGACTGGGATAGACTTGGCTGACTAATTGGCAATGTTTTGATTCGGTTCTGCGTGGGTGGATTATGGGTCAGAACCGGGTCAGGACAGAACCTTGTAAAGGCCTTGTCACGTGCTCTAGACTGCTTACCTACGGTAGTGAGCAGTGGTATCGACGGATATCAAACCAACTAAAGACGTCGTGTCTTGTGGGTAAAGCTGTACAACCTCTGCAGAGTGTAAAACTATTCGAATAGCCGTGTCCCCGGTTATGGACATGCCTGGTGATTTCACGCAAGGGGTAGATCTTTTATTAAAAATGTTGGAATGGGTTGTTCGAATCTTGTAATGGTTGTGGTTATTGGTTGAGAAGTGAACAGGGTGTTCACTAGTTGTTTCAAAGAAAATTGTTTATTTATGTATTAATCTTTTAAATTGTGCCTTGCAATCTACTTACTGTATTTAAATGTCAAATATTGCTTTATGCAAAATAGCCATAAAGCTATCCTTGTCAAGCCTTGCATGAATACTATTTGCATACATTTCTCTATGACTTGCTGAGTACATTCAAAGTACTCACGGCTTTGCGCCCTCTGTTTAAATCAGCAGAGGAGGGTGAACCAATGAACTCAGAGCTCTATGGAGAAGAATACTTTGAAGACTTTGCGAATTAGGTCGCGTCCTTCACTCGATTGCCTGTGGGCATATTGGGTGACCTCCACCGGATGTTTGGTTTCCGCTGCAAGCTCTCTCTTTTGTTGCTTAGCCCTGCGTGGCAAACTTTGTAAGACTTGACCATAAGGTCTCTTTTGCTATTAAATATTAATTTGTCTGCTTCATCTTTAGCTTGGTGTTCGGTTTTGATTACACCAATGTTGTAACTGTGTGCACTAACTACTGATCTAGAGAATAGTGCAGTTATACACAGAGAGTCCTGAATCCGGAGATCCGAGGTCCCTACACCTCGTTAAGATCCACATGTGTTGCATTGTGTCATGAAAATGCATAGTGTGCAGAGCTTTCACATGGGCAGAAAGCAGAAAGCTTGCCAAAGTAAGTAAATGGGGCCAATCCTGCATGATTATGACATGATTATGTGCCTGTTGATTACAATATTAGACAACTCTTGAGGTTGTAAAGATCAGTTTATCTGATGATTATTGAACTATCCTATAACACCCTCGTCTAAAATTCCGCTAAATGCGCAGCCCATCATGGGGTGGACTACTCGTGCACACATAGCATCTCACTTACACTTTCGTCCTTGCTTCGTGTAAAAAGGTTAATTTGAAGGTGCTAAATTTGAACCCAATAGACATTATATACTACTATAACTTACTTTAGACAAGCAATACGAGTAGACGAGTGTATTACATATCCACTGTCACATTATCATATTGAAAATTTGTCCTAAAAAATGAGGCGGTGACAGCGCAACATTCGGTACACATTGTTTCAATTTTCTAGTAGTTGCGAAGGCGTGAATGAAAAAACATCTAAGATCCCAACTCATGATTCCACGAACCAAAAGATTGTTAGTGTTTTTTGTCCCGTCTTTTCGCCCTTTCGGTCAGATAAGACCATAGGCTGAGGTAATTGCTGAGCTTTTGGTGACCAGGAACATGGCGGCCTGAAAAAATCTCTCTGATCAGGAGCACAAAGGAGAAGCTAAGCTGATGAACCGCACCGTACCGGTTCCAAAAGAAACAAAAATATATATTTTCTCTACAGGAAAGAAGATGGTGTTTAACTTGGATGGGACTTGTCTGAATGATCTGATCAGCGTTTAAGACCAATAAAGCAAGGTCCTTTACAAGCATGCCTTGGTTAATGGCATCGTCTGTCAAGCAACCACTGGAAGTCGGTATAAATGATAAGTTCTGGTTGCTTTCTTGGTGATGTAAAATGACGTCAGTATAATTAGATCTAGTGAATTGGATGTAAACTATGGACTTCTGCTAGGAAAGATATTCAAGTGAACCATCAAAATTTCACAAAGAGGATGAAATACTTAAGTACTCGGCAGTTGGTTATCGAATTTTTTTATAGCCTCCAGCATGTAACCTACAGAGGGTATCCTAGTATGGGATCAAAATTTGTCAGAAAATAATTGTTATTTTTATGCCAATTGTGGCGATCATGTGGGTATGATCATAATCTTAGTGTGTTGAATAATTGACAATAGCGTCGAGGTGTTTGGAGAAACCCTCGTTTTCGGCGAAGTTTTGCTGCTTGTCAGGCATAGGCGGTCTGACCGACCTTGGTGGTGGTCTGACCGACCATAGGCGGCGGTCAGACCGGTTAGAGGCTTGGTAGTCAGACCGGCCAAATGTGGCGGTTTGACCGGCCAAAAAGGTGAAAATGCGAATTTTGGCAACCGGCCAAAAATCACATGTGAAGGGATGCTTGAGGATGTGTTTGCACTTTGTCTCATTGGAATTGGGGTTTCGAGCCGAAACTAGATAAAGTTTGAAAATTCTAGAGAGGTTGTAGCTTTTCGGAGCTGGAAATTTGACTAAGTGTTGGGACGGTCTGGCCGGTCATTTGCCGGCGATCAGACCGATGAGCGGTCTGATTGGCCAAGGGGCAGTCAGACCGATTGGCTGGCAGTCAGACCGGCCGAGGGTGGTAGTCTAACTGGCCAATGGTTGGTTCACACGTCGGGACAGCGGTGAACTTCGTGGGTTAGGTCAAAGGCATTAGTTTCATTGCATAGATGTTGCATGATGCATATTTTGAACTAATGTGGGTCAAGTTGTGAAGAACTTGTGCCGAAAATGGTTGCTTGGTCTATTGTTGTGCAGGTAGCTTAGAGTCAACTATAGTCAACGGTGAGGAGGACCAGGACTTGGTTAGGAGAACCAAGGTCCAGAACGGTTATGGATACCAGGTGGGATGGTTGGACTCAAGCAAGGCGCAAGATTGACAAGAACTATAAAAGGCGAAGTTTGAGCAAAGGTCTTTGTGAAGGTCAGTGCTCATGCCTCATCAATTATGTGAATTGATGATTGTGCGTATCGTGCAACCCAATCAAGACAATTTGCTTATTTGTGATGGTTGTAGGACACCGGAGCTAGGTCATGGTGAGGCAGACTAGATCGGGGCTAGGTTAGGAGAACCAAGGTCCAGAACGATCGAGGTGGTGCTAGACCGGAAGATGACTGAGGCTAGTAGGGTGGTTACAAGTCGAGAAGATAAGGGACCAGAGCGGAAGCTACTGGTGATGAACATGACGGGCAGCAGCAAGGTGGACCAGGACCAGACTCAGGGAGAAGTTGAGGTCTAGACTAGGCTCAGGGAGGAGTTGAAGTCCTGAATGGTTAAGGAAGCCGGGTGTAGTTATGGTGAGACATGTGGTACGCCAAGTGACTTGGTCCCAGTTGCAAGCAAGGACAGTTCGGTGGGATCTGGACGCGTGAGAGGCTTGGCGGGAAGTCATTGGGGCCACATGGATGATGACGGAGTATGGGAGATGCATCAAGGCAAAGAAATCGCCAAATATTGGTAGAGGGGCATTTTGGGAAATTGCCCTATACCGAAAAAGTGGTAAGTGGTGGTGTGCGAAACCACCTTCTTGGCCTAGGAGAAACAACGGCGCAAGGAAAGGCGGTTTAGGTCAAGAGAAGATGAAGATTGCGCTTTGAGCAGCGTGCATGAGTGAAACCTGTTTATGCGTGGGCTTAACGAGTGCCCATTTGAGATGTCTCTTTAGAGCTAGCCTCCACTATAAAAGAGGAGGGTGCTGGTTGTGCACCAAAAATCTTTGTAGCCTACAAACTCTAATTTGTGATTTAGGGATAGGAGAGGAAAATGGAGAGGCTAGCAGGGGCGGAACTAGAACAAAAATGACTGGGGTTCACCACTTCACCATACATATAACAGCATATATATTTTTCAAGCAACACTGTACTAAATAGTAATTTATGTGGCAAAAGACTGCAAGAGATCAGAGGTTGGGCTGAACCGGGGTGCACAGCTTTTGGGCTAGGGGGTGCACGTATAGTATTTACATGATAATATCTGCTATTTTTTGGGGGGGACCCGATGTCCTGTGACACCGGGTGGGCCCAACTGGCTTTGCCCCGGGAGGCTAGGGTTCATGATAGATGGATTGATTGAGTGCTCAAGTGTTGAACTTTTGTCCTCTATAATGGAGTGTCTGTAAACATACAATCTTTCTAATCAATCCATGTAAGATTTGCCGCAAGATGAATTCTATATTATTCTTGCTCTCTCTTTGATGCCTTTGGGATTTTTTGGTGTTTCTTAGGTTTTTATTTGGAATCTTGTTGTGATCTTGCTTACTAGGATGTGTGGGATATGGTCTAAGGCCATCTTACTCATCATCCACCCACGAGCAAGCTTTTGGATCAAAGTTTGATTTTGCCCGGTTTTGGCAAAAGAAATGGTGATTTTAGGGATTTTGCTCTTGAGGGCTTTTGGCTTAATTCTTCATGTGATTGAGGGTGCTAGTACATACCATCTTGGATTGATTCCTCCTACAAAATCCTCTCAATCACTGTTTTTATATTTCACCCAGTTTTGGAGCAACCTTAACTCAAACGGAAAATTATCAGAACTTTGTCAATGATCTTCATGATCTTTGATTGGAATAGGTTCTTGAAATCCTAGATAAGGTATGTTTCAAGTTTTACGAAGTTTGGAGTTGTGGATCAAAAGTTGGATCAATTTGCAATTTTGAAATCCTACTAAAATTCAAGTTTTGTGCTGATTTTACTGTTCACCGGTCTGACCGGTCAGTGGGGATTTTGGTGAGTTTTGATCCTTTTATTGCTCGGTTCTTATTTGAATGATTATCTCTGATCTTCATAGCTCCACATAGCTATTGGAGTGAAAGAATGTTGAACGTCTCGAGGTAAAAGATTTTGAAGATGTCGTTTTTATGTGACGCCTATTCAACCCCCCGTTCTAGTTGCCTCTTCGGTCCAACAAGTGGTATCAGAGCAAGATTTGCTCTTTTATGATCTTCACTGTTCTTTGAGCATGACGGCTAGTATGTGGAGTTGTGAGCGCTTCTTTGCATCTTGTCGTGGTTCTTTTACCGATGATGTCCGTCATGACAAGAGGCTTGAACGTACGATGTCTATGTTGTCGGTTGAGAAGGAATTCTCCTGCGATATTTGTGGTGATCTCTTTGGTTTTGATTGTCCTAGTTTCAGGGATAAGATACGTGTAAGATCGAGGAGGTCGACTAGAGGGGGGTGAATATGCAGTTTTAAAAACTTCTTTGGCTAAAATCGAGTTTTATGCAGAATTGTAAATCAATTCGGTTTTGCACAATTAAATCATAAATCAACTAGTCTTTACTAAGTGCACCAACAATATGAGACTATATAAATGATAGCAATCATACACATACAATTAAGCAATTAAATACAAGGAATGCAAATAATTAGTAAAGCACAAGAAATCGAATCACAATGACACAACGGATGTTTTACCGTGGTGATCGGAGACTTGCCGGTCTCTCCTAATCCACGTTGAGGTAAGCCCAAAATCAATTGAACCGGCTCCACGAAATGAGCCAAACACCTCCAAGGTAAGTCCAACCACTTAGACTGGTTCCAAACCAAACCAACACCCCGATCCACTAGGGTTGCTCTTTCTCCACTCCGGAGATGGCGAGCACCAAGCCACTCACAAACGCTCGGGTCTTCTCACAATCTTCTTTGAGAAGATCACCGAACCACAACGCCTCCACGCCGTCTAGGTGTTGGCAAACACCAAGAGTAAAAAGTCAAAGACGCTCACTTGAACTAATCAAGTGTCTAAGCTCAAGTGGATACACAATCCACTACCTAATGCAACACATGCAATTAGGGTTTGCCTCTCAAACCCGCTAAGTGCAACACATGCACAAGAGAGTGTGGAGGGCTTACTCTTAGCTCAAGGGAATAGAATATGGCGCCAGCAACTCACCTACAACCAGCCAAGGTGGGTATTTATAGCCCACACACAAAAACTAGTCATTGGGGGAAAGATTCTAGAGAATCAGGGGGAAATTGGTCTGACCGCCAACTAATGGCCAGTCAGACCGCTCCAGCTCCAACAGCTATAAAACTAGCCGTTGAGCTCACTACCGGTCTGACCGCCAACTAATGGCCGGTCAGGCCTCCCATTTGCCTACGGTCATACCGCTCGAAAAAACCAAGGGTGATCAGCAAAAACACCCTCTCTGGAATTTACGTACCGCCAAATAAATATTGGAACTACCGCACAACGGTAGTTCCGCTGAACACACGCAGTACTACCGCACAAAGTTTTGCGGTAACAGACGGCCGGTCAGACCGCTTCAACCAAGGCGGTCAGACCGATATACCACTGGTCAGACCGCTGATACTGGCGGTCAGACCGCCAGTCACACAGAGAGGTTTGCCCTTCACTTCAATTCTCAATGCAAAACTCATTTGCCAATTGAAGCGCGATGCAAACACAGGTTAAAGGAAAGATTCTCAACAAGTTGCAAAACACATTTGCCAACTTTTAGAATCAATGCCATAAGGAATAAGGTACATGGACTAAACCCGTTTGCAAAACACATTCGCAAACTAAAGTCACATGTTACAAGGATTAAGCATGTGGCTCAACTATTTGCAAAACACATTCGCAAATATTGGCACCATGCTAACGAGAGCTAGAACAAACATAATGAGCTATCAACACATGACTAGCTCAAGCTACTAATCAAGACCCCTCTTAATAGTACGGCAACCTATACTAGCAATCTAGTCTTCCATCCAAACACCAAGACCGGTAAAAGACTAGGAAGAAATCTTTAGCCCTAGCTAGTCATACCTTTGCCTTGCACAAACACTTGAAGCTTGATGACGCACATCTTCACTTCAAGTCCGGGTTCTTGACTTGATAATCATCAACACATGATGATTTTCTTTACTTCGGGATCTTGACTTGATGCTTATCAACACATGATGACATCCTTCATCCCGAGTCTTGATATGTATCAACACATGATAACATCCTTCATCCCGAGTCTTGATATGTACAACACATGATGCATTCATCACTTGCCCTCCATCAACACATGATGGATCTTCTCTTGACTTGATGATTAACTCATAATCATCTCCTTTTCTTGAACATCATCGACACACGATGATTTTCTTTTCTTCAAGTTCTTGATGTACATCAACACATGATGAATCCTTTACTCTTGAATCTTGACTTGATGACGATCAACTCATGATGTCATCCAAGTCTCTTTCACCATGGGACATATCCTATTCATCCAACTCATGGAAAAACATTAGTTCCACAACATGATTATCATTAATTACCACAACATACCATTATCTCATAATGGTGGGACAAGATATTCTAATCTTTCCCTTTTTGGTAATTGATGACAACCATCACAATTGCAAGTAATTGAATGTAGATAAATATGAGTAAGTATAAACTACACAAGTTTTGTATACTCATATGATATGTTTCAAAGTAAAGATTCTTAATATATATGGATAAAGGAATATGGATCAATACTAATGAAACCACAAGACATAGAGTGAACTCCCCCTAGATGTGTGCATACATGAATGTGTAATGAGAACATATGCACATATTCAGGTTAGACTTTTTGTGGAGTTCAACCTATATTTTGGATTTGAGGAATGCAACAAATTATAAGATTATGATGTCGAATGCATACCTCTTTGATTTTCACATTTTTATCTAACCGAAACTAAGCAATAAGTATATAAATGAAAGTGTTAGTATCACAAATAGATTTGTCATTAATCACCAAAATACTCCATTAACACATAATGGCGGGTCTAGATTCTTCAATACGCTTGGAGCTCAAGGAGGTGAAGACGCTCATTGGCATGTGTGGAGTGGCGACCGAGGATGATCATGATGAGTCATCCAAGGACGATCCCCTACTCAAGCTAAGCAAGGTGAGCAAAGAAAAACTCATTGATGGCTTGTTGTCATATGATGTTAAATTGCATGCTTTTAAGAAGGAAATGAAATTGCTAGAAAGAGAAAATAGTGATTTGTCTCACGAGCTTGCTAAATAGAAAACCTCCATGTATGCTTTTGATTCTTTACTTGTAGACATGGATAACTTGAATAATTCTCTTGCATGCCTAACATCTGAAAATGAATTATTGAAATCAAATGATTCTATGCCATGCGATTCTTGTGTTGCCTTACATCATGAACTTGATAATGCTAAGTTAGAAATAAGCAATTTTAAATCCATGGCTAGAAATGATTTTGATTCTTGTGTTGGCATGCTTGCTGAATTTGAGAAGTTAAAATCGACAAATTCCATTCACCTTGAGCAATTAGAGAATGATTGGGCTAAAATTATTGAAATTGAAGCTAGCCCCTGTAGCATGTGCTTAGAGTATGAAAAATTGCTTAAGGATGGTTTAGTTTATTGCAAGAATTGTGCTAGCTTAGAAAATAAAATTGATGCTTTGAATTGTGTGCTTAATACGAAAACATCACTAATTTCTTGCACATCTTGCATTGCCTTGAAAAGCGAGGTTGAGTCTTTAAAGAAATTGCGCGATGATATGAGCACCAAGTCCTGTGACTCTTGTATTTGCCTCCACTCCAAGATTGATGTTTTCAATATATCTCTTACTTCTTTGTATTCGGAGTTGGAGTCTTCTCGTACTAAACGTGAATCATTTGATGTTGCCATTTGTGCTATTGCTTTGAGTATCTCTTCCTTGGTAAGTGCGACTCTCTGTGACTCTTCTTGTGCTGTTTAAGGGGTTTCTAAAGACAAGGGTGTGTCTTCCTTAAATGGTACTACATCTCTTAAAGAAAGTATCATTGCACCTTTTGTAAGAAAGATGAACACATTGTTGAGTTTTGCTTCCATCGTGTCAAACACCAGCATCGAATGTGCCGTTGAGCTTTTAGGGACACACATTGCCCATCTCATGGCATGTGTGGGCCTAGTGCCTACACGAGGGCGAGTTATGATGTTGGTTCTTCTAGCTTGTTCCAAGGGACTTCTTCTTTGAGCGATAATGGTGCTTCATCCTCTCGGATTGTGTATCCTAGTAGACCTTTACACCATTGTGCATTTTTTGAGAATGATGGACATCTTGTGGATTTCTTTTTCTAGCGTGCAAAACACATGCGTCGAGCTCATGCTTCTAAGTCTCCTAGTGGGCATTGTCTTTCTCATGACATGCATACTAAAGAGCCTAGCACGAGGACTCACTCTATTGATGGCTTCTTTGACACTTTTTCTAGTGGTGTTGGACAACATTGTGAACTCGGTTTATGTGGTTTTGGTTTTGGCCCACGAGTTGCCTCGAGGCAGGATTTCCATCGTTTCCCAAGAGGTGGACCTCATTTTATTCATCGAGGTACACCCACGGCGAGGATATGTGAGTTCTTTTGGTGCTTTTGTTGGTTCTCATCATGGTGCTTTCAAACAAGGTCATCACCACTTTTCTAGAGATGGACCTCGTTGTCCTCATCGAGTTGTCCACTCGCGGTGTGCCTCCAATGATGGTGTTGGATGTTCTTTCATGAACCATCATTTGCATCATGCTAACTCACATAATGGTTCAATTGCTTCTAGTGGCTGTGTGTCCAAGGTGTGGGTTCCCAAGTATTTACTCTCTAACCCTTCGAGATCCAAGACTTGGACATGTTGCTTTTCTCATGTGTAGGTACCGGGGACGCGGGATTGAGAATATGGACTTGAAGGGTTCTAGATTTCTACCTCATCATGTGATCAGAACACTAGATGGTTCTCCATTCCATTTGATGGCCTCCAAGAGGCATGCACTTTCATGATCGGCGTCTTCACCTACCTTGTGAGATATCCTTCACTTTCATGCCTTTACCTTTATGTTTTGTTCTCTCTTGGCACGTTGTGTCTTCTATGTGCTCACTTGTATCATCGACATGTATTCTCTTTTCATATCTTTTATCATGTCTTTGCTAGAACCTTGCATATGTATCCATGTATTAGATTGTTGTTCATTATTTCCATGGATGTATGAGCTTGGTTTTGTCATCATGAACTTGTACTGTTTTTATATACTTATTATATTGCTCTTGTTGATGTTTTGCTCTTTGTATCCATATGCTTACTTGATATCCTTGTTAGCATATATTATCTATGATTTGTTCTATGACATGATTTATGCTTACATAGTTATGTGCCTTATTGTTAATCGTGGATACATGAGCTTTGTCGTAGCCTCACTAGCATGCTTTACTCTTGATTTGATGTTTAAGGTATGACATGCTATGTGCTTACCTGCTCTCGTGCCTTATTGTGGATCATGGATACCTTGAGCTTTATCATTTCTTAGGTAGCATGTTTTAGCCTTTATTCAGCTTGTGACATGTTTTAGGCTTACATGCTTTTATACTCTATTATGGGTACATGAGTTTTTATCTTAGCATGCTTTGTATTCATGATACATCTCTTGTCATGCTTTAAGCTCTTTTGTTCATATGCTTTATATTTGTCATGCATTTGTGAGCTTTACTTGTGCTTTTGGTTCTCTTCTAGTATGTGCCCTTTCTAGACACTCTTCTTATCCCATGGTTTGCTAGAATGCACTCTTCTCTCAGCCTAGGTAGAGCTTGTCTTCTAGTTACTGATCCTTAGCAGGTTTTGAGCTGCCTTTAGGTTTTTTTAGTGATGGTGTTTTCGTCCCTGGCTAGTTGAGTCTTTTCCCCTAGATATCATATGAAGTAGGAGGCCTCTGTGCTAGAGTTTGTGGAGTCTAAGGCATAATTGGTAGACATCCTCACCAGACCCTTAGATCCTACTAGGTTTGCCACCTTGAGGAGTGAGTTAGGGTAGTTTACCCTTATGGATTGGTTTGACGGGGAGTGGATCTTTTCTGATACCTTCTTCGAGTGGTATCTTCTTTGATCTCTTTGATTTTCTTTTGATCTTCTTGATCCTTTTGACTCTTGTTGATCTTCTCTTCAAGTGGATTCTCCAACTTTCACCTAGTGGTATCAATAAGTGTCTTCTTTGGCTTTTGATGCTTTTCCTTGCATCTCTTTATATCATGTTGCATTCTTATAAAAAGTATAAAAAAATAATGCATTGTAATGTAAGCTTTATCGCTTTTGTCTTGTAAATTGATGAAGCTTTGATTATTACCCTCTCGTGTTGCATCATTTTTATTCATGCTCTTTGTCATGTCTTGTTCATTGACTAGCTAGAATTGTCATGTATTCTCATGTGTGGCTTAGTCTTTGCTAGATGAGCTTTAATCCTAAGACAACTTGAACTAAAAACTACAATTTATGGATCATTTGGTTAGTTGCACCTTTAGTGATCCTTTTATGACACTTGCCATGTCAAAATTGCTTTGTTAGCTCTTGAATATATGATTGAACTTTAGTTGAGCATCTTGTTATTTTGTGAATCTTAAAATTGCTTTTAATCTCATGCAAAATGAAAAATCAAGTAAAACAAACTTTGTGATTCTCATGTGCTTAAAATCGTGCCAAACTACTCTCACTAGACTGCTTGTCATGTGACATCAACTTGAAGATAGTTTGATGACCCAGATGATCTCATGGGGACTGCTTGTCATTCTTTGACATGAACCTCAAAAAAATTTGTCACCTTGGTCGAAGCTTAGAGAGTGGTCGTGGATGGCTCATAGTCCAGGATCCACTATACTAAGATAGACTTTTTATACAACTTCAACATGTTGCTATCCAATTGCAAAATGATCAAATGTTGTAGAAGTATAGGTGATTGAGGTATTTTGAGCAAAATGATTCACTTTGGAACTTATAGCCTCTATAATGATCAATTATAGCTTTTTGATCTTACATTGATATTTTGACATGGCTATTATATTTCTAGGATATCTTTTGATGAACTAGCTATTTGTGAAGCTTAGCACAACTTCTAATCACATTTATTACTTCATCCTATGCTATCTTGCTTAGCTTGGCTCTATATGTCTAGATATGACTTTGATAGTTTCTTCATGCTTATATGTCTTGTGCACTTTAGAAATGTTAGTTTGTTCATTTGGGTAATCTCTCAAGCTTCTTGTACTAAAAAAAATCAGAAATGAAGTCACTCCATTGCATCTTTATGCGTACTCCTTATGCCTCTTCCATGCATCTTGATACGTTATACTTGGATGAGAGAAAGACGTGTTTCCTTGATGACTCCATTGTCAAAGGGGGAGAAGAAATTGCCAAAATGATGGTAGGATGAGTTATTGTCAAAGGGTGTGAAAAATAGGAGAAAATTAAAAATTAAAAATTTTGGGTGATTTGAGTGAGGGGGAGCATCTCATATGTATTCTTATGATCTTAATGTTCAATTCTCGGTTTGAATTGTATTTTTTGAAACCTCACAATGATCAAATGTCAAAATGAATAATTGTTATTTCATATGAACCTTGAGTGAATTTTTGTGTTCTCTCTGGATTTGAGGCTTTCATGAACTCTATTGCCTTATTTGTTGTGCTTATGCATTCCGCAAGCTATGTTGGTCATTTTAATAGCTTTTTCTTGCTTGTGGACCAAGATGTGCCTTTGTGCAAAAATGAGATGTAGTTTTTCAAAAAAAACCTCCAATTTGCATTTTTGAGAGATTGCTAATGTATTCATCAAGGGGGAGATTGTGGAGATCATGTAGATATGATCCTAATCTTAGTGTGTTGAACAATTAGCAATAGCGTCGAGGTGTTTGGAGAAACCCTCATTTTCGGCGAAGACCTGCTGCTAGTTAGGCATAGGCGGTCTAACTGGTCGGGGGCTTGGCGGTCAGACCGGCCAAATGCAGCGGTCTGACCGTCCAAAGAGGTGAAAATGTGAATTTTGGCGATCAGCCAAAAATCAAGTGTGAAGGGATTCTTGAGGATGTATTTGCACTTGGTCTCATTGGACTTGGGGTTTGAGCCAAAAGTAGATAGAGTTTGAAAATTCCAGAGAGGGTGTAGATTTTCAGGGCTGAAAATTTGGCTAAGTGTTGGGGTGGTCTGATCGGTCATTTGCCGACGGTCAGACCGACTGGCTGGCGGTCAGACCAATCGAGGGTGGCAGTCTGACCGGCCAGTGGTAGGTTCAAGTGCCGGGACGGCGGTGAACTTCATGGGTTAGGTCAAAGTCATGATTTTCATTGCATAAATGTTGCATGATGCATGTTTTGGACTAATGTGGGTCAAGTTACGAAGAACTTGTGTCGAAAATGGTTGCTTGGTCTATTATTGTGCAGGTGGCTTGGAGTCAACTATAGTCAATGGGGAGGAGGACCGGGACTTGGTTAGCAAAACCAAGGTCTAGAACGGTCGTGGATGCTGGGTGAGATGGTTGGACTCAAGCAAGGCGTAAGATGGACAAGAACCATAGAAGACAATGTTTGAGCAAAGCTCATCAATTATGTGAATTGATGATTGTGTGTATCGTGCGGTGCTACGTAATGGTTTGCTTGTTTCTGATGGCTGTAGGACACCAGGGCTATATCATGGTGAGCCGAACTAGATCAGGACTAGGTTAGGAGAACCGAGGTCCAGAACGATTGAGGTGGTGCCGGAAGATGACTGAAGCTAGCAGGGTGGTTACAACCCGAGAACGCAAGGAACCGGAGCGAAAGCTACCGGTGATGAACCTGACGGGCAGCGGCAAGGTGGACCCGGACTGGACTCAGGGAGAAGTTGAGGTCTGGACTAGGCTCAGGGAGGAGCTGAGGTCCTGAATGGTCAAGGAAGCCGGGTGCAGTTATGATGAGACATGTGGTGCACCAAGTGACTTGGTCCTAGCTGCAACCGAGGACGGTTCGGTGGGATCCTGACGCGTGAGAGGCTTGGCGGGAAGTCATTGGGGCCACTTGGATGATGACAGAGCATGGGAGATGCTTCGAGGCGAAGGAATCGCCAAAGGTCGGTAGAGGGGCATTTTGGGAAATTGCCATATATTGGAAAAGTGGTAAGTGGTGGTGTGCGAAACCACCTTCTTGGCTTTGGAGAAACCGCGGTACAATACGACGCAATGAGAGGCAGTTTAGGTCAAGAGAAGATGAAGACTGCGCTTTGATAAGCATGCGTGAGTGAAACCTGTTTATGTGTAGGCTTAACGGGTGCCCATTTGAGATGTCTCTCTAGAGCTAGCCTCCACTATAAAAGACGAGGGTGCTAGTTGTGCACTAAAAACCTTTGTAGCCTAGAAACCTTAATTTATGATTTAGGGATAGGAGAAAAAAGTAGAGATGTTAGAGTTCATGAGAGATGGATTGATTGAGTGCTCAAGTGTTGAGCTTTTGTTCTCTATAGTGGAGTGTATGTAAACATACAATCTCTCTAATCAATCCATGTAAGATTTGCCCTAAGATGAGTTATATCTTATTCTTGCTCTCTCTTTGATGCTTTTAGGATTTTTGGTGTTTCTTATGTTTTTATTTGAGATCTTGCTGTGATCTTGCTTGCTGAGATGTGTGGGATGTGATCTAAGGCTATCTTGATTATCATCCACTCACGAGCAAGTTTTTGGATCAAAGTTTGATTTTGCCCGGTTTTAGTGAAAGAAAGGGTGATTTTAGGGGTTTTGCTCTTGAGGGCTTTTGGCTTTGATTCTTTCTGTGATTAAGGGTGCTAGACCTAGGATGCACGGACATGGATACACGTGTCGACACGGCACGTATTGGACACGACATTCGCCATTTTCTAAAAAATGGTGACACGGGGACACAAGCTGTGTGTGTGTGTGTGTGTGTGTATATATATATATATATATGAAAATGGTATGGTACTCTTGAGAGTACGTACTCTCACTTCTCATAAACCACTTAAATTGTATGATGATACCTCTTTATCAATTTGAGTATACTCCAATAATGATTACAAGATACCCCAAAGTGAGTTCCACGAAAATTTTTATTGAAGTCCATTTTTTATAGCAAAATTTGTGTATATACTTCTTTTATATATGAAAAAGGGTATATGGCAAAAATAAAGGGCTATGATGAATTTTTTTCAATCAAGTTACATTGAAGTATCTTATAATTGGTATTTAAGTATACTAGAAATGATAAAGAAATATAATATATTTGTTTAAGTGGTATATTCAAGTGAGTGTGTACTCCTAAGTACAAAAGCAGGCGTCACATATATATATATATATATATATATATATATATATATATATATATATATATATATATATATCCATGTGTATTATGTAATTTTTTCTACATGTTTGTTAAGCGGAAAGTGTAAAATAGCAATATGTACCTCAAAGATGATCCTCAGCTCCTGACGTCTTTAGTTCTTCATAAATCATAATGTGTTCTTCTTTACTTCAGCTACCTGTTTTCTTACATACAGTCTGCTTCTGTATGTACAGCTCCATGTGCATAGTATGTTGGACTATGTTATGTGTGTGATTTTAGTTACAATACATATCTAAGTTCTCTGTTTTAGACATCCAAAGGAGTGATTTTCTATAGAAATGATACTTGTATTTCAGTTGGCTTTACGTACGGATAGTCTGATACTATGCACAAGCAGTGGCTTTACACTTCAACAATAGCAGCGTGTCCTCAACTAGTTACAATAGCAGCGGTATGACATACTGATGAAGGCGAAATACTGATGCATGACGTACTCATACCATGCAGTATGCACAAGCAGCGGCATGACATCAACAATAGCAGCATATCTTCAAGAGGAGAACAAACAACTCACCAAAGCAAGTCCAAATCGGCGACGGGGAAAAGGGGAATTAGGGCTGGCGACGTAGCAGGGGCGGCCGGAGTTGGCGATGAAGCAGGCGACGGGGAGAAAGGGAATCGGACGTTGTCGGGCACTTGTGGCTGGAAGCAGGGGCGGCGTCGAAGGGGAGTGGCTCCCAGGGAGAAGCAGGGGTGTTGGCGACAGGGAGAAGGGGAATCGGAGCTGGCGATGAAGAAGGGGGCGACCGGAGCTGGCGACGAAGCAGGAAGAAGCAGAGATGCATTGGGGCTGCAGGCGGCTTCGAAGGGGAGAAGCGGAGCGGCGTCGGGAGGGTCGCTGTCGGCCGTTGGTCGCCATCGATCACCGGTGGATCTGGCGACGTAGCAGGGAACGGGCGGGTGTTGTCGGGGGCTCGGGCTGCAAGCGGCGTCGAAGGGGAGCTCTACAGGCAGCTCAGCTCGAGTTAGGTTAAATGGTTATGGGGAATGGGCTAGCTACTATTTTGGGCCGAATTAAACGGGCCCAAGTGTCCGATACGTGTCCGAATTTATTTTTTTTTTCGCTGTTGTAATTTCCGACACGCCTACAATATGTGTCCGAGCCATATCGGAGCCGTGTCCGTGTCCATCACAGTGTCCAACACGGACTCGGCACATTTTAGACGTGTCCGTGCTTCTGAGGCTAGGACGTATGGGAGACCATCCTTAGCCATCTTGGATTGATTCCTTCCACGAAATCCTCTCAATCACTGTTTTCGTATTTGGCCCAATTTTAGAGCAACCTTCACTCAAATGGAAAAGGTAGGAACTTTGGCAATGATCTTCATGATCTTTGATTTTAATAGGTTCCTGACAATCTAGAGAAGATATGCTTCAAGTTTCATGAAGTTTGGAGTTGTGGATCAAAAGTTGGATCAATTTGCGATTTTGAAATCCTGCTGAAATTCAATTTCTGTGCTAGTTTTACTGATCACCGGTCTGACCGCCACTATTCACCAGTCTGACTGGTCAGTGAGGACTTCGACGAGTTTTGATCCTTTTGTTGCCTGATTCTTATTTGAATGATCATCTCTGATCTTCATAGCTCCAGATAGCTATTAAAGTGAAAGAATGTTGAACGTCTTCATGCAAAAGATTTTGAAGAGGCTGTTTTTGTATGGAGTCTATTCAAAACCCTTCTAGTTGCCTCTTTGGTCCAACACCAATAATTGAGCTAAGTTAGCTAGTGGCCTGTCTATCAGCAACCACCAACTGGTGTTGCTTTCATTCAGCCTCATCGCCTACCAAAACAAAAACAAACAACTCTCCATCTAAAAGATAAATTTAGCATAATATGCAAGTTTAATTAACAAATTAATTCTGGTGTGTACCCTTATGTCACATTGGAAAGATGCCACAAAACATTTTTTGAGTCTATTTCCCCCTTTACTATCTATAGAACAGCTAGGTGGCTACTCAACTTTATATCTAAGATGCAATGCGTCTTGAAAAGGTGTTGCAGCCAAGGATGGATTGCAGATTGGTTCGATGCAAAGCATGCATAAATTTATTTACGTAACTATAGAAGTTGGATTGCATCACATTTTGTAATATGATTTAAGCAAAGTTCATTAAGCAGCTCCATGCTAGACCCATGTATACATCATTGTTCATTGGATCGACAACGTAGCAGGTTGTACTGTCAATCTAAGATATGTTTGTAAACTAAAGAACCTCATGAGATCACCTAAGCCTCCCCTCCAATCCCATGAACAAGGTAACATATTCAAGTTGGAGGAAGACTTGTAGTGTCCTTCCACTACTTTCGTTATTGGTTGAGATCCAACCAAATGAAGCTTGAGCTAAGCATTGGCTGTGTCACACATCACCTTTTGTCTGAAAAATGATGTTCATGATGAGATTCAGTTAGCCAACCAGTTAGGAGTGTTGCATCATCCTACACGATCAGCTTCAAGTAGACACACTATCAAATTTGAGGTGTATTTTCCCATGACGATCAAGGAGAGAGTGAAAGATTGAAATATCTACTGCCAGTGATGCAATCTTTTATGCGTGGTCATCTTACGTGTACGAGGTGTCATGAAGGATCTCCCCAAGGTTATGCCATCGTTAGGATTTTATTGTTTAACCAATCCAATGCCCATACTATCAAAGGATAGAGGCACAAATCTATTTAATAATCATATGGTTGAAGAGTACAATCTTGTCTTGGGAAGAATAGCATATGACATGCATTCTATAGCTCTTTTAAAGAATTTAGGTACCCATCATATCAAGTAGTATAATGCCATAGAAAATGCATTCTGCATTTTGCATGGTGCGCTCCTAGAATCTGTGAGTAGTTCATGCCAAATTTGCTGAACTGTCTGATAACCATGACCAGGTTCAGTGTTCTTCTCTGCTATTTGTCAAATTATTTGTACCATTTTTGTAACTCTACTCGACTAATTGCAATGATTTGTACAATCAATTGCTACTATTTGCATTCCATATATGGTAATGGCATGTTATTGCCTTAAGCCTTAGGCAATGCTGTGCTTCGATGTGTTTCCTTTTCCTTCAGAAGTCAATGACAATAATATTGAACGGATAGACACTTCAGAAGCAAGCTCATATGTTTTCTACTTGCATTATTGAAGCTACTCATACTGGTACATCACTCATCACTGTGATGTCTCTGACATCTAGTTTGTTGAGAAATCAAGGCAATAGACAGGAGCAAACGTCTTCGCTATATGGTTGGTTAGCGTTGATGTGATACTTGCGCGCAAGCAACGGTTCGATGTTTTTTTTTCCATTTCAACACCTAAAGCCTAATTTCTTGCAAGCTTTTGGCAGTGGCTGTGAATGATGGAAATTCAGAAACCTGAACAATATCAGCGCTTGCCGCTTGACATGAAAGAAAGTGTAGAGCAATTCTTTTCTAAAGGCGAGTAAAGCAATATCTTCCTAGGATACTTATCTTTAACTTTAGGCCTTCTTTGCTAATTGACATATCCAAAGATCCATGTGAAGTTATTGTTGGACCCAAAAGAGCGACTAGAGGAGGGCGAGGTGAATAGGAGCACCTATCTTTTTCACCATCAACGGAATTCAACTTCTTCTTCACTCTAGTAGCTATGAAAGTTATGAAGATCAAAACACAAGAACACAACGAAAGTCTTGTGTTGAATCCGAAAAACCCTGAGGACAAATCCTCTCTGCTGGTTTGGCCGCCAAAACCTGACCGGTCTGATTGCAGGGACAGTAGCTCAAGATGATCTCAAAACAACCTAACTTTTGATTCCGAAATCTAAATCCCTTGAGATTTCGAGCATAGCTCTGAAGAAGGCCAGGAAACTATGCCAATCGACGATCAGGATGATCGAAGCCAAGGTTCCACGTATTTCTTGATTAATGTCAAGTAGACATGAAAACCGAGGAAATCAAATTTGATCCAAAAGCTTGCACTTGGGTGTAAGATGGTCAAGATGACCCTAGATCAATTCCCACAAATTCTAGCAAGTTATGTCATAGCAAAAGACCTAATCAAAACCCTAGGAACACAAAAATCCCAAAAACGACAAAAAGAAAGCAAGAACAACATAGAACTCATCTTGGGGCAAACTTGCTTGGATTGATTTAAGGGATTGTTGATTTACAACCACTTCACCATGAAGAACAAAAGCTCTACACTTGAGCACTCAATCCATCCATCTCTCTCAAACCCTGGCCTTCTCTATCTTTCCACTTTCTCCAAATCATAAATTAGGGTTTTCTAGGCTTAAGTTGATGTGTGCAAATCCTGCACCCCTCCTTTTTATAGTGGAGGCTAGGTCTAGAGAGAAAATCTTAGCAAGCATCTGTTAAGATCACACACAAACGGGTTTACACTCACACACGCTTCTCAAAATGGATGACGAACTCGGTCCCCCGAATCCGTCTCTTCGTGATCTCCGTCTTCTCTTAACCTAAACCGTCTCTCCTTTGCGTCGTATTGTGCCACAGTTTCACCAAGGTTACCAACCTGATATTTTGGTGAAGATACCAAAATACCCATTCTTGATCCTTCTCTAAAGGCCGAGTCAAATTATCGTGAAGCAATACCATGCTTCGCCACGCGTACGTTCATCAATGACTCTCTTCATATCGGCAAGTCTCTCCCATCCAACTCCCACCGAAACCATCTTGGCACTTGCACCGACCCCCCCAAGCCACTTGATGTAACCCGTTGCGCCGAACTTCCTGTTCGGTCATTCTTGTCCATCTTGCGCCATGTTTGAGTCCAACTACTTCACCCGGCATACTCGATCATTATGGACTTCAGCTCTCCTAGCCTAGTCCCTATCATCGTCGCCGTTGACCGTAGTTGACTCTAAGCCACCTGTGCAACAATAGACTAAGAAATCGATTTTGGGTACAAGTTCTTGGCAATTTGACCTATGTTAGCTAAAACATGCATCATGCAACACCTATGCACTAAATCACATGACTTTGGCCATTTCCACAAAGTTCACCGCCTTCCCGACGCTTGAACCTCCTTTGGCCGGTCTGACCGCCATGGTTAGATCGCTCCATAATTTTTCCCAAGTCTGGACTGCATCTTCTCTGAAAATTTCAAACTATATCTAGTTTTCCCTCAAAACTCTATTTTTCATGAGACCTGATGCAAACTCACCTCTTAACACTCCAACATAAGTGTTTTTAAAGGGTTTCCCAAATTCCACCTTTTCAAATCGGCCGGTCAGACCACCACTTTTGGTTGGTCTGACCGCCAGGCCCTGGCCGATCTGATCGTCACTCCTGGGCCAGTCAGACCGCCTCTTGCTTGACAGTCCGTAGAACTTCGCTAAACCAAGGGTTTCCCAAATAGCTCGACATCATTGCCAATTGTTCAACACAATAGAATTAGGATCATCTACCTATGATCTCCACAGTTATCATCGTCTAGTATGATTTCTCCTCTCTTACTGTGGAGATAACCAGGATTCTGAACTGTGATGCAATCTTTTGCAAGATGAAACACTAAGGATGCAGTCTAATCTGGAGTGCCAAGAAACAAAACCTGGTCGTTTAAATCACTCACATACACGACATTTCAAGTATCAAGGGTGACAGAATTTGAGATGAATCCCATCGTTACCTAGCAGTGTTTGTGTGGATTATTCTGATAAGACTAACGTGAAGGCAAAATTGATACGGAATTGGCCGGCTGGTGACCAGTCAGACCCACAGGGTCATCCATCCATGATCACTGTATGTCGTGAAGCCAAAATTGATACGGAATTGGCCGGCTGGTGGCCAGTCAGACACACAGGGTCATCCATCCATGATCACTATATGTCATCTAATCCAATCTTGTCTGGTTCTTCACTTTTGTAAGGTGCAGAGATAGGCTTTTGTGTCTTTCATGTACCTGACTTGTGCTGCTATGCATACATCTGTCGCGTTGTAAAATGTAAACGTTCAAATTACGGCATACTAATATGGAAATGAACTTTGGCCTTCAATCAAGTGCTGGTTATGTATATGAATAAGAACTCCAGCCTTCAGAATGGCCGTAATAATTTGCTAAATTTTAGGGTCCATGGAAAACTTGTGAACAACTAAGAGTATATTATCTGAGTTATCTTAGAGTAAGAGTAGCCTCAATCTGCATTTCAATCATATGCTAATGTAAATCCATACAAAAAAAGATTTTGGGCCTTAAGGATATAATCAAAGAAAAAAAAACCAAGAATCCAAGAAGCGCCGCACCAATCTGTTTGAAAGCTTTGTGGTACAGCTTCACTTAAACCAGCCTCACCTGCATGTTGTTGCCAACACTGCTCAGCTGGAGAGCAAAATGGGGTTGAATATCAACGATTGAATGATCAGTTGTTGAACCAGAATCTACACCGACTATCCTGACACTATCCTTTCTACTTCACCTCGGGTATTGCCTGTGAAGCATAGCTGCGTTAATCTCAGGGATGTTAATCCTTTGTTCACCAATAACTGGGAAGAATCAATTCCATTCTTAAACATTTGGAGATAACGGTGCACTACTCTCTTAAGGATCAGAAAAGCACTCATTTATGTTTGGCTGCCTCCAATGTCCCACTTGGACTAATGCAGTTCTTCAGTTGCAATAATGTCAACATCACATGGCTAAACAGAAAGGTCTCTCTGCGAGCAAAATTTAACAGCAAGTAAAGAAACATACAAATGTAGACGGGTGCTAAAGATCGAGCCTATAAATATCCAAGGGGTTCATGCATAACAAGGAACCAATGTGTTTACCATGATGCCAACAGTGTCTTGTTTGGGACCAAATGAATGAAGCATGCGAAATCAATGAATCGTGGAAGAGCAGTCCTTGGTTTTGTTTTCTCTATGGGTTGAAGAATGCCACTGAAGAAAAGGAATATGCCTACTTTTCCTTTTAAAAACTGGAATTGGCAAAATTAGTGTGAATAAGTCACAAAGACTGAGTTTGTCGTGCAATTTTTTTTTTGGTTGGGGGAGGTAGTGCTTACAATTTCACCAAGATATTGTGAGACCAAAAGGAAAAGAAATGAAAGGAACAAGATTGTGGTTTATCTAGGGAAAGCCTACTTGCATAAGAACCTTCTTCTGTAGGACAAATTATTTACATGCAGCTAATCCACACCCTGCATATATACCTTGTCATACCCAATCCTAACCTTGATCTGTGCCCACCATTCATATTTTGTAATAAAACTTTGTAAGAAAATTTTAGTACATCTCGATCACACCAATGCCCACTAATCTAACGTGGCATATTAACTCATATTTCACACACAAGCATGTCAAATCACAATACAATTTTATCTCACGTTAATTTTCAGTCCTTTACATTTTGGATGATTTTTTTTGTCTTCAAACGTTTTTCTTTATATGAATTTAATCAGTTAGACTTAAGTTTTTTTTCTGGGATAGAACAACAGTATCCCCAATCTAGAATTTAAAAAACTATGATCTCCATTAAAAAAATGTGCATTTAATGTTACTAATCATAAAATGAGAAAGTAAGCATTGCTCAAAATACAAAATGGGAAATGGTTGGTGTTGTGAGGGTGCCTAACCCTTTGGACTCTTGAGGATGGCCTAGGAGGCCTTAGCACAAGCTCATGGAATAGAGTATTATATCCTTCGGGATACCAAGCACACATGATGAGCCCTAAAGTTAGACTATGAACATAATATTATACACATGTGAGAATGTACCAATTTAGCCTCACTATTCTGTAATTACTAGAGGATAAGATGGGGAGTAGCCATCCCCAACTCTATACAAAGAGCCCAAGAAGGCATATGATAGACAGATCTCTCATTTTTACCCGCTAGCTCTCTCCCTCAAGTGGTTTGGTGTTCTCTAGATCGTCCGAAGGAGAAATGATACTTTATACCCACGGTTTAATTTCATAGCTACAAACGTTGGCGTCGTCCATGGAACCGTGCAAAAAGCTGCACAAGGAAGAGGAGTCAAGGCATTGGAGCTTAGCAACGAAGGCCTGTTCGCACAGAGCACATGCACCTTGTGGTGAGTGGCAGCCTGCCCCGTTCGAGGCCAATTCTCCATCTCTAAGAGTATATACAATATGCTTATGTCAGTCGTCTATAGTCACTGTCACGTAAGATTTTTGCTGACGTAGATGAAAGAGAATGAAGAGAGAGAAATATGTTATCTATAATCCTGTAACCGACTATAGCACCAGAAACAAGAAAAGCATTAAATAATTGTGTGTTCTCTAAAGACAACTAAAAAAACAGCAGTTTTGTGTACCATTATATGAGCTGTCTTTAGTGCTGTCTACAGGTGATATAAAGAGTTACTATAGACAGCAGTTGTTTATATCATTATATATATCCTAAGCTCGCCTCGCGTCTCCCCTGGCAGGGCATGCACCCGAAACCTCCGCCTCACCTTCGCGCGGATAGGCCTCAGTGTGCGGAGGCCCACTTCGGCGGACCGAAGCTCCCACCGCGCGTTGGACCTCGGCGGATCGAAGCTGCCCTCCCAGCATGCATGTAAATACGGGATCGCCAACAGGCACAAATTAATTAATTTAGCTAAATCATGCCGCTGGTTAATAGCTAATCTTGCAGACTTTGCAATAGCCTGTAGCTTTTGTTTACATGCTTGGAAACTAATTTTGCGCCTTGAGCTAGCATGTCTGCCCAAACTTACTTTCTGCTTGACAAGAGCCACCACACGCACCGCACATCACCTTGGGCTACATTCTGCTTGACAAGAGCCACACGCACCGCACATCACCTTGGGCTACACGGAGGTAAAAAAAGATGGCAACAACAATAACATAAAGCCCAAATCTATGGCATATATAAGTCCACCGTGACACAAAAAGACGCCTAGGATTCCGGCCTCGGCGCACTCACCTAGATGGATGCGGACTCGGTGCAAGATGGCAACGACAATCCCCATAAAAGCCCAAGCCGGTGGCATACAAGCCCACCACCGTGGCACGAAAAGTATATGACAGCATGAATGCGTAGAAGGCAATGCCTTTGCACAGCGCTTCGGCGCGCATCCCACCAGGGAGTCCAACTCGTCGGCGGCGTCCCAGCGAGGACTTACCCCGCCTTGATGGCTCCGGACTCGGCGGGTGCAGACATGCGTTGACGGCAATGCCTCCGCATGGCTAAGCTCCTCGCCTCGAGGCCATGCCTTCGTGAGTTAGCGCTTCGCCTCGTGTCCCACTAGGGAGTCTGACGCGGCCCAGACGAGCGCGAACTTGCGTAGATGGCTATGCCTCCGCTAAGCTCCTCACCTCGAGGCCATGCATCGGCAAGTTAGCACTTCGACACATGTCCCACCAGACAGTCCGACGCTTCGGCAATGTCCCGGTGAGGACTCACCCCGCCTTGATGGCTCTGACCTTGGCGGGCGCAAACATGCGTAGACGGCAATGCCTCCGCACGGCTAAGCCCCTCACCTCGAGGCTATGCCTCGACGTGTCAGCGCTCCGGCGACGTCCTGGTCAGGACTCACCCTGCCTCGATGCCTCCGGCCTCGGCGAGCGCAAACATGCGATGACGGCAATGCTTCTGCATGGCTAAGCAACTCACCTCTAATCCATTCCTCGGCGAGTTAGCTCTTCGGCTCGTGTCCCACTATGGAGTCTGATGCTTCGGTGACGTCCTAGTAAGGATTCACCCCGCCTCGATGGCATCGGCCTCAACGCCCACGAACATGCGTAGACGGCAATGCCTACGCATGGCTAAGATCCACGCCTCGAGGCCATGCCTTAGCGAGTTAGTGCTTAGGCACATATCCCACCAGGCACCAGGGAGTCAATGCTTCGGCGTCGTCCCAGTGAGGACTTACCCTGCCTCGATGGCTCTGGCCACGATGGGCGAAAACACAGGGGCGGATCTAGTATAGGGACATGGGTGTATAGATGTATACCCAAATTGTCTGGCAAAAACTCCAGTATTTGTTAGGTATATTCGGTATATATACTGGTAAGTGTACTCAAAATACAAGTATTTCAACCTCTACCTCTCGATTTCAGTCTGCAACACCCGGCCACCCGCTCTCTCTTGCTCTATCTGTGTGGCCCACGTAATCAAAGGCCCAAGGCCCCAAGCCACCTTGGCCCAAGCAGCAACCAGCGTCCGGCAGGCCAACCCCGTCCCCATGCCAAGAGGCAAGCTAACCCTATACCGCTATCCTCCTCTACTCTCCCGTCTCCCCTTCTCACTCTATGGCAGCGGTGGTGGCGGCGCAAGGATGTGCGGCGAGCAGCGGGGCAGGGGCGAACACCGAGCCCACTCTCCCGTCTCCCCTTCTCGCTCTGTGGCTATGACGGTGGCGCAAGGACGTGCTGCGAGCGGCGGGGCAGGGGGTGAGCACCGAGCCGGAGCTAGGGATGGAGGATGTGGCACGCAGCGAGCGGCAACGCCAGCTGTAGGGCAGCCCTGAGACGCACGGCGAGTGGCAACACCAGGGCAGCCCTGCGGCGAGCGATAGGGGCAGGGGCGCGAGCGTCAAGCAGGAGCAGCCACCGGCACCGGCGAAGGAGCGATGGCGGCATGCGACATGGTCCTAGTGAGCTCCTCTGCTGTCTCAGTGCCTCTGTAGACTGCAGTTGTGCTGCTACTTCATGCTTTATGGATTGCTGATTGCTGAATTTTGAATGGATTATGTTGAGTGAGATTTACAAATATTTCCAAATTGAGTGAGGAACTGGGGATGAATGAACTATATGGATGTGGATCATTTAGTATAGAGATTGCTCATTGCTGAATTTTGGATGGATTATATTGAGGATGAATGGATTATATTGAGTGAGATTTGCAAACATTTCCAAATTGAGTGAGGAACTAAGGATGAATGGACTATATGGACGTGGATCATTTAGTACAGATACTTCCTGTAGGATGAATGGATCATTTAGCACAAATAGTTCCAAATTACAAAAAAAACAAACAAACAAACAAACAAACAAACAAATTGAGTGAGATTTACTGAATTTGTGAGATCAATTTGTCAGTAAAATGGAGTCTAATTCACCTGGACCAAGGGAAGTACAACATGAGCCACTCAATTTGTGCAAGTTAAGGATGATGATATCATATCTTGCTTACAAATCATGAAGGAACGTCAAGTTAGATTGTAATTTTCTTAATTATTTTGTAATTTCTCTAAAATTTTTGAGATGTCTCTAGTAAGAACAATTTGTACTTTATTTTTTATATATTACGAACATTTATGTTTTAGATTGAACAATATGTTTGTAACTCCGAACACACATCCTGAAAATTCTAGATCGACAATGCCTCCGCATGCTGAGCCCATCTGCTCAAGGCCATGCCTCGGCGAGTCAACGCTTTGGTGTATGTCCCACAAGAGAGTCTGACGCTCCGGCGACATCTCGGTGAGGACTCACCCGGCCTCGATGGCTCCGGCCTAGGCAAACACGAATATGTGTCCACATCAATACCTTCACATGGCTAAGCTCCTCGCCTCGAGGCCATGCCTCGGCGAGTTAGCGATCCGACGCATGTCCCCATGGAGTCTGACGTTTCGGCGACGTCCCGGTGAGGACTCACCCCACCTTGATGTCTTTGGCCTAGGCGAGCATGAACATGCGTAGACGGCAATGCTTCCGCATGTCTAAGCTTCTCAGTGAGTTCGTTCTTCAGCGCATGTCCCACCAGGGAGTCTGATGCTTCGACGACGTCCTAGTAAGGACTCACCCCACCTCGATGGCTCCGGCCTGGATGGGCGAGAACATGCGTAGATAACAATGCCTCTGCATGGCGGGCATGCGGCCCAGCCTCCCTCCACCTTGCAGCACGCATGGCCTCATCGACCCTCCGCGCCACTCCAGGGTGTCCATAACCCATGCAAACACACTAGCGTGGATGAAGGGGGAGCGGTACTAGGCCATTGGAAGAAACAATAAGAATAACAATAGCAAGGCAGTGTGCACGACGATGGCTTCGCCGCAAGAGGTGCCGCCTGCCTCGAGGGCATCTCCAGCAGGGTGACCAATCTTGACGGTTCCGCCTCGACCCGCCGCCTGCCTCAGAGGCACTGCCTCGACTCGACGACGACAGCTTCATTGCGAAAGGTGTCGCCTACCTTGAGGGCATCTCCTAGATAGGGCGGCCTACATCAATGGCTTCACCTCCATATGCCGCCTGCCTTGAAGGTACTGCCTCAGCAGGGTTGTCGATGACAACGATTTCAGAGGCGCAGCCTACCTTGAGGGCACGCTCCTCAGTAGAGTGGCCTACCTCAACGGTTCCGCCTCCACTCGCCGCCTGGAAGGCACTACCTCGGCAGGGTCGCTAAACCATGACGGTTTCAGAGGCGCCGTCTGCCTCGAAGGCACCCTCCTTGGTAGAGTGGCCTACCTGGACGGCTCTGCCTAGAAGGCATTGCCTCGGCAGGGCGGTTCGTCTACCACTGCTTCGCCGCGAGAGGCGCAGCCTGCTAATGGATCGCAGGAACAAAGGGGAAAGAACACATACGCGTGCCGGCGAGAGGCAGAGGCGTACCAAGGAAGGCAAGAGCCCAATACCAATCGGAGTAGGGGCGCACCGAGGAGGCGGCGGAATACATCGCCTCCTCCGTCCGCCGTACAAGGCAACGGCCTTGCCCCGAGGAGACCCTCCAGGCCAGGCCGTAGAACACGGCTGTGTAACAGCCCCCAGGATAGCCGCCGCATAAACTAATTCTGGCCAAATAATAATGATAAGATCAGAAAAGAAACTAGTCTGATTGGAATTGTTGCTTCGAGATATCTAATCGGTAGACCTGTCAGGGACCTCTCCATCCAAAAGTAAATCCATGGGAGTTTCTTATCAGCACCAAAAGCGTAGCAATCCCACACGTACGTATGGCGCACACAGAGAAGATCAATGTTTGTTTTCCAGGTCACTGTTCACCAGCAGACTAGGAAAAAAAACATGTACCACACACACTTATAAATCACTAGCCAAACAAATTTGGAAACCTAAACAAAAAAAGTACGATAGGAAATCAAGAACAAGAAGTTGTCTAAAAGTTTGGCATGCCCATGAAAACAATTGCTGCTGAGACCTGAGTGATAGGATGACCATCAGCAGGGGCGGAGCCAAGGACCCTCCAGACCGAGCACTTGCCCAGCCTTCGCCCGCGTGGTGGTGTCAACGCTCTAAGGAAATCAGCACATCACCGAATAGAATGAATCATACATGGTGAGTTAGTGTCAATGTGTTTCCATCTTCAGGGACAAGGAGGCAACGAAGGGACCGTGTTGCGCTTGTGGATCAGGCCTGTTGTAGCACATGGCCGAGCGCAGTGCCACCCGACAAAACAGATCGATGGAGGAGGAGAGAAGGCCGGGCAGGTGCGATCCATCCCAAGCAGCGGCGTTGCCCGGGCTTTGACCAGCCGTTGGCTCCGCCGCTGACCATCAGGGTACACACTTGTCAAACTTCATTTTAACTGATACTATGTTCGACTGCCATCAAGCTCGAGCATTGGGATAGCTTATAATCAAACATTGGGCAAACGATTGTAAGCTGGTCAATTCCATTACAAATACAAGGAGGGCAGGAAAAAAAACAGCTAGTGTCCTTCTCATGGAAAATCTTTGGTATGACCTAGTAAGTACCAACTATCGCCGCCGTCCGCAGCGCCTCGAGATGGTAGCAGGGGAGAGAAAGTGGAAGCATGGTCGATTTTCAGCTTTTTTGTTGAAATTACAAGAAAATGGTGACAAAGGTACAGTTAATGTGCCTTTTTTTTGCAGGTCTAGGTGTCTTGACTTTGGAGCCATTGCGCCTCACACACCACACCGGCCATTAAAAAGGAGAGGATTCTCCTCTCTCCCACACACGCTACTCTATCCATCCGTCGCCGCTGCGCCGGAGAAAAATGCATTAAGTTGGTTGCATGTAGCCATGTGGGAGAATCAGTTGTGTGCACGTTGAGAGTTGGTGCACACGCCCTGCTCCTCTCTCTTCGGCGCCCTATTTCTCTCTGCCGCTGCCGTCGTCACCCCTTCTCCTCTCCCTCGCCGCCGTCGCCCCTCTCTCCGCCGCCCCAACTCCTCTCTGTCGTTGTCGCCGCCACCCCTCCTCCCCTCTCTTGCCGCCGTTGTTCCTATCTTTGCCGCCCCAACTCCTCTCTCTCGCCACCATTGTTCCTCTCGCCATCACCCCTCCTCTTCTCTACCACTGCTGTTGCTAGGAGCTCCTCCCGATGCCCGACACCCGAAGTCTTCACCGGTCCTCCCTCTCAAATCCAAGTATGTCAGCAAGGCCCCCAACACATAAGTGTGTTGAGGACACATATTTGTATCTTTGACAGTAAAAAAAGTAGCAAAATCTTTGGCTGTTATTTCATTTCTTAGTGGTAATGTTGCGTTGAAGGTTATTCATTCAAGGATATGAGGTCAAGTCACATTTTGACATTTTTTTTGGGTAAGTCATCCTTTCTTTATTCCGAATTTCTCATATAGCCTACAACTGCAAATCTGCAATTTAATGATTAATAATGCTATTGTCTACATGATTTATTTGCATGGACTGAGGAGGAATTGAGGAGCTCGACCGGCCCACAAAATGGCTATTGGCAAAGAATACATTGTTTTCATCAAGGTAATATCATTGTCTCAATCTCTCGCAGCCTATATATATTTTTCTAATTTTTAAATATATACATACTTCCCGTATCGACGTGTCCTTGTTTATTTTAGGAAATTGTGTATCACCGTATCGTCATATTCATATTGCGTATAGGTGCAACATAGGTGGTTAGAGTTTGACCATGTGTTATAGCTTTTTGTACTTGAGTTTGTTTCGTTATTCCCTAAGTGGATGCAAGAGAATAAATGAGAAAAATCCCAGACGCAAGGCAGTCGTTGTGTCGCCAAAAACAGCTCTTGAGTTCTTCATCTTCTACGTGAAAACTTGACGAGGATATAATAATTCTCAATTAATCATATATCTATAATTGCCATTATAGATAGGAGTATCTTCATATTGCTCATAAGTATACCTCTTATTGTTCATAAGGGAGAAGCTCAATCAAGTGGTCATAAGTCTTTCTACGACCAGTACATAGTCGTAAGCCTTTCTACAACCACCTTGTGGTCGTAAAGCTTTCTACGACCAGGTCGGCTACGACCACCTTGTAATCAATAAAGCCTATAGACTGTGGGCCCAATCGATGAGGGACTCTTATACGCTGTGTTTAATAGATAGAGCAGTTAGTATACGCAGTTATTTTTTTGGAATAACTATACGTATTATGCCCCTGTCCTTGATGTAACCGCCAGACAACGTGTGGTGCAGTTTCCTCTGACAATAACTACTATCAACATGTGCATTTTATCAGGCGTTAAGACGCCTCTTGGCATGGAGTAAATGCCACCCCTTCACACGCTATATAAGGGTTGAAGTCAATGGACAGAGGGGTGAGGCGATCGGGATTAGTCGCAAGGGATCATTGAGTCTTAGTCTGAGTGATTTCTTCCTGATTGTAACAAACATACTAAATATAAGAACACAGGAGTAAGGTTATTATTATCACAGGAGAAGGCATGAAACTGTATAAATCTCCTTGTCTCTTTCTGTGTGATTCTTTTTCATAGGAACCCACCCCCCTCCCCCCAACAATCATTCGTAAGATCAACACTAGATCGTCGACAAAACCAATTCACGTGTGTTTGTGATCACAGGTCTCTTTGCCAACATTTGGTGTTAAGGCTCGTGTTGTTGATAAGTGCATGCCCAAGATCATGCTATGGTCGTAGGCTAGTGGTGTCACCAGCGATGGGGACGAAGCCTCGTCAAAGGTGACAGCGAGGGAAGGCAGTGTGAGAATTCGGTATCCAATGCTCACGAGGTGTAACTATGCATCATGGGTAGTAAAGATGAAGGTCTATATGCGAGCTCAGGCGTATGGGATGTTGTACAGTCAAAAGAGGTGACTGATGAGCGCATGGATCAAATGGCACTTGCGACCATTTATCAAGGGATCGGCGCAGATATACTTTTGTTGGTCACCGAGAAAGAAACGACAAAGGAAGCGTGGGATATGATCAATACCATGCATGTTGGCGCAGATCGCGTTAAGGAGGAGAAGTTCAAACACTCAAGATCGAGTTCGAGCTGCTCCATATTAAGCAGACACAAACAGTGGATGATTTCACCATGAAACTAAGGATGGGTTTCTGTACATCTTTGATCGGCAAAGAAAACTTATAGCCAAAGTGAAGCGGTCCAGAAACAGGTTGTATGTGCTCAACCTCAAGTTAACTCAGCCAGTATGTCTTGTAGGGGTGAAAACGGATCGAACAATGGTGAGACCATATTCGTATTCATATTTTTCAAACAAATACGAATTCAAATATGCTCGAATACAAATATGAATCGAATATCATAACGAATCCGAATAGAATATGTACTCAATTAGGTCGGATCCAGGTATCCTCGTAACTTATGTAATATGAAGATATTAGTGACGCTATATCGTTGTATAGTCACACTTAATTATTCTAATCTATTTATTCCACCTAAAGGAACATGAATTCACATTGAATCTAAAAAACTTGTCCAACTATTTAGGTATACTGCAATAAAATACTTACATTGCTTCATTGAATCCGAATCCGAATACGAATAGTTCGGATAAAATAACAATTCGGATCGGAAAATTCCATTCCATACCATATTCATATCCATATTTTTTGCGCGAATTCGAAAACAAATATGAATAGGAGAGAAATTGGAGCTCATGCATGGTGATTTATGTGGGCCGATAACACCAGCTACACTAAGAGGAAAAATGTATTTTTTTTGTTGTTGGTTGATGATCATTCTCACTATATGTGGATAGTGCTGTTAAAGAGCAAGGGTGAAGCCTTAAACGCTTTCAAGAAAGTTAAGGCATGTGCGGAGATGGAAGCTGAACTGAAGTTAAAGGTGCTTTGCACTAATAGAGGAGGTGAATTCACGTCCAAGGAATTTGAGGAGTACTGTGGAGATCACGGTATTAGGAGATTTCTCACAACATTGTACTCCCTGCGACAAAACAGCGTAGTCGAGCGAAGAAACAAAACAGTAGTTGCATTGGCACGTAGCTTACTGAAAAGCAAAGGTATGCCCCTCACTGCTGATCACTCAGACATCGGACGCTGGGAAGACATCATCAATCCCAAATCCCGTGTACACGACTTGGTTTCAACAAGACCAGTTTCTTCTCAGCGGCATCCTCTCTTCTTTGTTAGAAGAGCATCTTGCGCACTTCATGACCGCTACGACGGCGCGCGAGGCATGATCGACACTTGACCGCATGTTCGCATCCTGGTCGAGAGCTCGTGTTGTTCAAATACACATGCAGCTCACTAATCTGAAGAAGAATGATCTCTTAGCGTTTGTCTACTTCCACAAGATGAAGGCTCTTGCGGATACTCTTTCCGCGATCGGCCACCCTCTACGTGAGGATGAGGTGATCTCGTATATTCTTTCAGGGCTTGGACCAGACTACAACCCCTTGGTCACGTCCCTCACCACATCATCAGTTGGCTTGACTTTGGATGAAGTCTATGTGCATCTGAAGAACTATGAGCTTCGGCAAGAACAAAACAACTTTGTTCTGCAACTTGGTGCATCTGGTTCCTCTCTGAACTTCATCATCTGAATATGGATCGTCATTCTAGGCTCCACGTGCTACACTGCTACATCATCTGAACTAATAAAAAGGAAAATTAGTTATATATGTGCATGCAGAATGCTTTTGTCTTGAATATGGATTTTCTCGATGTTCATGTGAAAAAAGGTTGCTCAAGTTTCATGACTCAATCCCGCAACAAGAAGATCTGATCCATCATAATATAGAGCAACCTTCACTACTACAGAACAGACCTTTGGTCCCGGGCCTAAAGGGCCTCTAGTCCCGGTTATAGAGCCGGGACTAGGAAATCGGGACTAAATGTCTCACCTTTAGTCCCGGGTCCCGTGCCGGGACTAAAACCGATTTTAGTCCCGTTAGTAATACCAACCGGGACTAAAATCCTCTGGTCAGCCACAGGCTGGCCCTTTTAATCCTTGCTGGTATTACCAACCCGACTAAAGGTGTTTTTTTTCTTTTTGTTTCCATTTCAATTCATTATTGATTTTGGTTTTACAATTACATTAGGTTTTCAAATCGTATTCTTATTTGCTAATATATGTATACGCCCACATATAATTTAGTTTGGAACATTATTACACACAAATAAAGTATGAAACTATATATATTATGGAGCTATATATATGTATAATATATATATATATATGCACATAAAATTTACAACATTATTCATGCATCCTTGGTATTTACAACACAAATGTTGTCCTCCACTTAAATGTCATACAAATGTTAAATCTGGTTTGGCTTCAATTGTTCATCCGGGTTAAAGTAGAACTTCGGTGTCGGGCTTGAGGACATGCTCATTAAGAAATCTGTGATTGTCTCTTGAATTCCTTTGAGGCGGTCCATATCCAACACTTGTTCCTTCAACCATATCTCCTTCAATTTGCATTAAACGAAAGAAGTATTAATATACATAAGATTTATTTAATAGCAACAAATAAATAAAATGGATTTATTATATATACTTATTACGTGCTTTCAAGATCTGTAGATGGGTTCTTTTGCATACACCATGAGGAACTCACAAACGTAGTATCCACACAAATTGTTGCACGGTGGTCGCCAGTAGAACCCACTGTACAATATAAAAGATTACTCTCGTCATCCCGCGTGAGTCAAGCATGATAAGGTAAAGATGCGGGAGCTAGTACAACTTACATCCAGTCGGTGTGGATCAGGAAGTGGCGCTTTCAGATCCGGACGGTGTAGCTGAACGAACCAAGCCCAAACCCTGCCCAATAATTGGATCGTTAATTAACTATTGCAGAGTTAAAGAGCAGGAATAAATATTTAAAGATCGAAGTTACCCCTGGATAATGTCTATCATATCTTGGTAATCTTCCTGCGGTTTTCTCAACGAGTCATAGATTAGCAAATGACCGTCGGAGAGATCAAGACAATCAAGATCCATGAAAGTCGCATTTGTTTATAGAGTCAACATATATATCTTTATGTTGGATTGAGTAAGTAAAGTAAAATGTGCACACGATAACAACACTCACCCAAAGTTGTAGGGGAAGAGTATAAATCTTTTGTTCTTTTGGTTGATCAAGAACCTTCGGAAATTCCTCTCCGTTTGAGGTCTCCATTGATCGTAGGGAGTGTTTGGGTCCTTGAATACGATATATGGATCAACGAAACCAATGTTCTTGTCCTTTCTACGTGTGAGGTCTCTCATCATGTCTCTGCATATGTATAGACATGCTAGCTAGTGTGAGGATAATTACTTATACATATACATATGCTAGAGTGAGATTATTAAAAGAAAGAATCACGCATGCACAAAAGCGGTGATGAGAGATTTGTCTAGAGCGTTCATGTGGCATAGCTGGTGTAACTCATTAAACCGAACCATTATAATGTCATCGCCACTAAGTAATGATGGTTTCTAATTTTGACGCAAATATAGTCATCTGCTTTTCTGCGACACGCCATGTACCACTTGTTTAACAAGTACATTTATGCATCTAAGTTCCATGAGCTTCTCGGGGTTGTATAGACTCTTGCCATATACATATTCCTTCTTCCAATGATCAACTTCCTGAGCACTTTTGATGTGTGCTCACGAGCATTTGGGAAATGCTTAGACCAGCTTCGAAAAATTCATCAAGTTGATCCAAATGCACATTTCGGATATCTGTTCTAGCGTTAGTGTTTGAACCATATTCATTCCCAATAACTAGCGGGGCACCGATTGTTGTGATTGTTCCCGAGTGTGCAACACCCTTCCGTGCTCTCTTCTCTTTCTTCTTCGCCTCCTCAATTGACTTGGTGAGAGTGCGGTCATAGTCCGATAGTGGCGAATCCTTACGAGCATGGCGTAACTTTTTCTCGTGAGCGTCCACCCTTTGCCTTAGAACTTCGGACGTCGAAGAAGCACGGCTTCTCGGTTTCGCCGCTTCACTTTTAGCCTTGACTTTCGCGAAGAAACCGCCCACATCTGTTTTCAAGCATCTATTTCTCGGCGATCTTCTCATAGGAAAGTTTAAATGCGCCTTAGAAATAGCCGGTGTTCTCCTGAGGCTTTCTTCTTCGGCGGTGGGGCCGACGCCGCTTGTGGGTGCGCCTCTTCTTTGGCGATGGGGCGGTGGCGGCGTTGGAGCCCGCCGTGGAAGCGATGGAGCGGCCGGGCGGCGTTGGAGCCCGCCGTGGAGGCGATGGGGCGATGGCGGTGTTGGAGCCCGCCGTGGAGGCGATGGGGCGGTGGGGATGCGGCCGTGTCTTCCACTTCATTGTCATCGCCCGCAACACTGTGACTGTGGTGAATGGATAATTGGACTTAGGTTGGGGAGGTTCTGCTTTGTGAAAACAACGTGGTATGAGTAAACCGTTATTTAAGCCAATACATAATTAGTGAAAAATGTTTCGTTCACTTTCATCCGCACCTAGGGTTAGGTTGTTGAGGAGGAGGAGGTGGCGCCCTAGGAATAATGATATAGCGCTTGCGCCAACATATGAATGTCTTCTCCGCTTCTCCTAAAGTCTTCTCCCCATCACCTCCTTCAATGTCAAGAGGCACATTGCTATTACCTTTCACAACTCTATCCACCGAGACGCTAGCATATCCAGAGGTATTAATGCCCCATGGCATCTTGGTGTCTTCGTAGGGTCGATATGAGATACAACACCGATAGCCACCATGACCGTGGCATTCCCTCTGAATGTGCACTCACATGTCGTGAGAGGATCGGTGATGTCATCCACGGGAAGCGCAGCCTGCGTCATCTTGAATCACCGGCACCTCCGTGGAAGCGCAATCGCTTTTCACCGATTAGGGGCTGATGTTGACTCCGGCTCGATGCGCTTTGCCTTTGGATGGAACTTCTCGCTATCTGCACTTGCCTTTTGATTTCCTCATTCATTTTGGCTTCAAGTGCTTTTTTCGCTCTCGCTTCACGAGCCACTTCCGTGACTCAAGAACCATTTCTCCATCCTGCGCATCCGCTCTGCCTCCTCGTACTTCTTTCTCTGGCGGCTTCTATAGGTGGCTTTGTCTTTAGGGAAGGCATGCTCCCACGACACCTCCCCATAGCCTCTTGTTCGCCCACCGTGTTCAAGATCTCCGTGTATGATGTCACCATCCTTATCTCTGTTCGGTGCCACCGCCACTCTCACCAAGCCTCGAGCATAAGCAAATCTTTTTGTCGCTCTTTGGAGTTTTATGCCATACACTATCTTTCCGGTCTCTAGGTCCGTGCTTCCCCATGACCGAAAAACCAATACTTGGCGCTTCGGGCGCTTGATTGATTCTCGTTCGATCCCTTGGCAAGAATCTCCGCTCCATTCTTTCTCACTTAGGAATGGCACTCAGAGCCACCGATCCCAAGTGATGGTGGTATTGCTTTTGTCGGCATTCTGCTGGTTCCTTCTCACCCGTGCCTCACCCTCTTCCGATGTCTTGAACTGCATAAACTCATCCCAAAACGGCCTCAACTTGACGTAGGCCTTAGTGTTGAAATCAAGCGCCGTGTTCTTCTCGATAAATGTGTTGTACAATTTCTTCTTCCAACACCGGAATTGTGTGGCCATCTTCTTCATAGCCCAGCTTCCTAACTCTCTCCTTCAAAGCTTCATCTTCAGACGAGCGAAATGTTGAAGGACATCTTGCCAAACTAGTGCCTTGTCACGATCGGAGACAAAACTAATATGAGGAGCAACTTTCTTTTGCTTCCATTCACGAGCATTGATCGGGATCCTGTCCCTTACAAGGTACCCACAAGGGTGACAAATTTACGTGCATGTGGTCCAAGTACTTTGCTAGATCCTCCTCGAATTCCGAGAGAATGAACCGACCCTCCAATGGCTTCTTCGGGCCTCGTACATTTCTACTCTTCCCCGTTGTTGTCGTCGATCCAGAGGGCTACGAATGTAGAAACACAAATATTTAAATAAATATATTTATACGACAAATGAAATTATTCTGAATTTCATGTATACATAAGAGATTGTAGATAGACCTCGCCAGCATTGTCTTGCTCATCTTCATAATCGGCAAAGTACTGACTCCCGTCATCTACTTCTTGATTGTTGTCATCACCTTCGAATTGGGCACCTTGTAAGGCGTCATTGTTGATAATATCCATCATGGCATCGCCCATGTTGTCATTCGGTCGACCATTTACGCAAATATATGTGTAAGACGTTAGAACGGTTCGTGATCGGTAGGGGTGGATAACGAGTGACTCGGCTCGGCTCGGCTCGACTTCGTTAAGGCTCGTTAAGAAAACGAGCTCGGCTCGCTTCGGCTCGTTAAGATAACGAGCAAAAACCTGTGCTCGGCTCGGCTCGTTAAAAACTCGAACTCGACTCGTTAGGCTCGTTAGGCTCGTTAGCGATAAACATGGTGAACATCTTAAAATTTCACGAAATTTTCGTAGCGTATGTAAAGAACAATCATTGACCACCCAAACATGCCTTATTCAACCAAACACATGCATGGCAATTCATGAGAGCAAGTGTTCTTTGAACTAAACCCAAAAATAAATGATTATAGATGCCATGAACATCCATGCAAAGGTCCATATCACAAATCATCATCACAAGTTCACAAATCACAATCATCGATAAACATTTATAGCATTCATAAATCATATCCATGCACCATCCATATCACAAATCATGCAACATGCATGCAGATCCATACATAACCATTGCCATTTTGAGTACTATTTTTATCAATGATCTCAACCCTTTCTCTCGAGATATCGATATGGTTGATAACCATCGGCTTCCAAGACAATCTAGAATGTCAAGAGAATACCGCTCATAAAAGGTGGCAAACCGCCCACTAGAGCTTAATCTTAGAAGTGAATCGGCGAGCTTAACGAGTTAACCGAGTTACTCGCGAGCCACTTCGGCTCGGCTCGTTAACAAAACGAGTTTTTTTCTGGCTCGGCTCGGCTCGTTAAGGGACCGAGTTCGAGCCGAGTCGAGCCGAGCCCTTAACGAGCCGAAATGGCTCGCGAAGTTTCGAACTTTTTTTCCACCCCTAGTGATCGGGTTATGATTTCGCATCAAGTGGCGTGCGGTTCGTGACATGCATCGACAAAAGAAAAACAACATATACATTCAATTCGCCTCCCGCAAAAATGATTTCTCGGCTCGATGGCGGTCACAAAAGAGGGCTCGCCACGGGTTAGTGCTGTGTAAATCGTTTATACCACATTGCCACCGAGGCACCGACAACGATGGCGGCTAGCTAATCTCGTTTGCCTCCTCTGTGAACTCAGATATTTTCTCTCTCGATCTCCTTTTCGCTCCTGCAAATGCGACAAGAGATGAGGAGCTCACCGCGTGGAGGAGGCGGCTCGGCACTGGTGGCGAAGTCTTCGGGCGGAGCCGGCGGCCGGATCCGGCCGAAGGAGGGAGGAGCCGGGCGAGCTGAGCGGCGGAGGGAGGAGCCGGGCGAGCTGAGCGGCGGAGGGAGGAGCCGAGGAGGTGGTGGCGGGAGTGGGGCGCCACGGAGGAAGGAGGAGGCCGGGCGCGACGGCCGGAGCCGACGAATTAAGCCTGCGAGGAGACGGCGAGGGAGGAAGGGGTGGAAGAAGGAAGAAGCCACTTTGTTGCTTAAGTCTTGAGGGACCTTTAGTCCCGCGGTATTACTAACCGGGACTAAAGACCTTTAGTCCCGGGTGGTAATCTGGACCGGACTAAAAGTGGACCTTTAGTCCCGGTGGTGCCACGCCCGAGACTAAAGGTTTTATGTGGGACATATTTTCCAGAGAACCTTTAGTCCCGGTGTGTGACCTTTAGTCCCAAGCAGACACTGGACCGGGACTAAAGGTCCCCACTATTCGATTCCCGCCAGTTTTCCACAGCTTTGGGTTTTGTATTAAGTTTATTTGTATAAATATGCTAATTCTTGTTAAATGCATAGTAAATTAAATACTAGGCATAAATTTTTTAAAAATAATAGTTGCATTTCCTTTTATCTTATTGACATTTCAAACGACTTTTATAGTGACCACAAGCTAGGAAGTGAAGAGCCAACTATAAACAAAATGAAGGGCTCAAACCACAAGTTTGGGAATTTCATTTGAAGGCATAAATACTTGCTAAAAAATTTCAAGTCATTTTTACACCGGTGGAGAAGACATGCTTCACAGAGGTACATGTGTCCTTTTATCGAATAGGAATTTCATTTGAAACGATAAAAACAAGAAAAATATGATAGAAACATCTGAAGTTACAATTATTACATAAAATCTCTAATACACACTATTTATTAAACATCACTATATATCAAGCGGGCACAAGTGGTGAACTTCTTCTTGACGATGACCCTTGGTTATGATCATGCCGTAACCATGGAGTGTCCTCGGCATTTAGCGAGATGCTTGGGTCTTTGGTCACACCGAAGGCGGGATTCGGTCATCCCTTTCATAATCTTGACTTGTCGACTTGTCCTCAATTCCCACGATGTTTCTTTTCCCTGAAAGAACTATGTGGCGTTTTGGCTCATTGGTTGATTTGTCGTCGTTTTTCCCTCTCTTGGGTTTTGTAGACATGTCTTTCACATAGAACACCGATTGACATCGCCAGCAAGGACGAATGGTTCGTCTTTGTACCCAATATTGTTGAGGTCCACCGTTGTCATTCCATACTCCTTGTCATTGTTACCCGCCTCCCGTCATCTTCACCCATTAGCCTTTGGAACAAAGGGACTTTAAAATTAGGTCGTAGTCTAGTTCCCAAATCTCCTCTATGCGGCCATAATATGTTTGCCTCTTTCCATTTGGGTGCATGGCATCTACGCGACACCACTGCTTTTGGTTCGTGCTCCTTTTATCTTGGGCTACGGTGTAAAATGTATTTCCATTTATCTCGCACTTTGTACATGAAGATGTGCCACGATGGTTGCCTAGCCAACAAATCAGCTTGCTCATCAATATTGTCATCACCACGACATTCTTTTCGCAACCAACCGCTGAAAGTTTCCATGTGATGACGCCTAATCCAAGCTTCATTCTTCCTCGAAACTGGATCGTAGGAACTCCTTGTGTACCTCGACATACGGCTCCACCACGGAGGAGTTTTGAAGAACTGTAGTGCGCTTTATTGAAATAATCGTCCCCGTGCATCGATATATGTTTTCTTCCCTAGTGTTCCTTTCCACTAAGTCTCCCCTCGTGTCGCGATTCAGAACACCAATCGGGTCAAGGTCGGGAATGAAGTCAACACAGAACTCAATGACCTCCTCTCGTCCCGTAGCCCTTGGCGATGCTTCCTTCGCCGAGCACGCCAGTGAACATATTTCTTGAGACTCCATGAACCTCTCAAAGGGAACATGTTGTGTAGGAACACAGACCGAGAATATTAATCTCCTTGACCAGTGAACTAGGAGGTGTGTCATGATATTAAAGAAGGATGGAGGAACACCAACTCAAAGTCGACAAGACATTGAACCACATCATTCTCAGAGAGTAGCTAGTTCCATTGGATTGATTGCCTTCGAGAAATTGCATTGAGGAATGCACATAGCTTCACAAAGGTGGCAGACGTACATGTGGAGGTAGAATTCCTCTTAAAGCAACGGAAGCAATTGCGTCATAAGCACGTGGCGATCATGGGACTTTAAGTGTAGGAATTTCTTCTCTAGCACATTTATTATACGCTTTATATTGGAGGAGAATCCAGATGGGACCTTGATCTTTGTTTAGGCATTCAAACATGCTTTCCTTCTCTTCTTTGCTAAGAGTGAAGCTAGCAGGTCTTAAGTAATGGCGTCCATCGTCTGTCTTCTCTGGATGCAGGTTGTCTCGTTCTTTCATGCGCCGCAAGTCTGTCGTGCTTCGAGTGAATCCTTAGACTTTCCATACACATCCATGAATCCTAGCGAGTTTCACACAAAGATTCTTTGTCAGGTGCATCACGTCGATCGCGTTGCGGACCTCTAGGACTTGCTAATAGGGTAGCTCCCAAAATATGGACTTCTTCTTCCACATGGGTGCGTGTCCCTTAGCATCTTCCGGAACAGGTTCGCTACCTTGTCCCTTTCCAAAGACTACTTGCACATCCTTGACCATATCAAGTACATCCTCCCCAGTTCGGTTGCGAGGCTTGGTTCGTGTTACGCCTTACCGTTAAAATGCTTGCCTTTCTTTCTTAGTTGGTGATTCATAGGAAGAAAACGACGATGGCCAAGGTACACGACCTTTCGACATTTTTTCAAATATATACTGTCAATGTCATCAAAACATTGTGTGCATGCATTGTATCCCTTGTTTGTCTCATCTCGAAAGATTACTTAGAGCGGGCCAATCATTGATTATTACGAACAACAATGCTCGCAGGTCGAAGTGTTCTGTTTGTACTCATCCCACACACGCACACCGGTTTGCTCCATAAAAGGGAGTTCCTCAACTAATGGCCTCGGTAGACATCGATGTCGTTGCCGGGTTGCCTCGGGCCTTGGATGAGCACCGGCATCATAATGAACTTCCGCTTCATGCATAACCATGGAGGAAGGTTGTAGATACATAGAGTAACAGCCAAGTGCTATGACTAGTGCTCGTCCCCAAAAGGATTCATACCATCCGTGCTTAAAGCGAACCTTAGGTTTCTTGCGTCATCTGCAAACTCAGGAATTCTCTGCCTATTGCTCTCCATCGGGACCCATCGCCAGGTGTCTCAACATGTTGTCTACCTTACGGTCTTCTTTGTGCCATCGCGACAACTTTGCATGGTCCTTGTTTATGAGCAGACGTTTGAGCGTGGTATTATAGGAGCATACCACATAACCTTGGCGAGGATTTTCTTCTGGGGCGTTCTTCGCCCTCAACATCGCCAGGTCATCTCGCCGATCTTATACCGCGACGCTTTGCATACGGGCATTCATCCAAATTCTCGTAGTCCTTGCCACGATCTGAGGATGCGATCATTAGGACATGCATGTATCTTCCGGATTTCTAATCCCAAAGGCGAGCGACTGTTTTGCTTCAGTGCGTAGTGGCGGGCAATTCGTTAGGCTTCGGAAGCATCTTTTTGGATCTTGATAATTGCCCAAATGCCTTGTCGGATACACCATTCTCATGCCTTCCATTGTAGCAACTCGGTGTTGTACCCAACTTTTTTTGCCCATCTTCGGCGGACGGGTATAGTAATTTCTTGTGATCCTCTAGCATGCGGTCAAACTTAGCCTTCTCCTTTTCACTTTCGCAATCTCTTTGTGCATCACGAATGACATCACCAAGAGCATCATCTTCAGCGAGTGTGTCTTACCTTTGCCTCTTCTTGACTTACCCATTGCGGTATCATCGAAGTCACCGTATTGAGCAATAATGTCGTTAGGGTCCAATTGTTCTTCTTCACCTTCTTCCATTATAACCCTGGTTTCTCCGTGCTTGGTCCAACAAATATAGTTTGGCATGAAACCCGACTTCAACAAGTGTGAGTGAAGACTCCTTGAGCCAGAATATTCCTTCAAATTCTTACACAGGGCACATGGACAGCACATGAAACCATCCCGCTTGTTTGCCTCGGCCACTCTTAAGAAATAATGCACGCCATCAATGAACTCTTTGGAGCGGCGATCGGCATTGTACATCCAATGGCGTGTCATCGTCTGCATTATATGACATATCACATAATTAAATTTCAAGTTTCAAATTTTTCCCAGATAGTACACATGATAGAGAGGCTACCCAAAATTTTTTAGAATTTTGAAATTAAGATGAATTTATTTTGAATTTTCAAAGAATCAGCACTATTTGACAAATTTGCACTAGAGCTTAGCCTTGCGGCGTATGGAGTGTCCCATGGCGACGACGGCGTTCCTACTCTGATTTAACGCAAAAACAGTAAAGCTTAAGGAGAAGGGACATCAAGTTAAATGATAATTAATAATTAACTAAATTGCCCAAAGTCATTAAGGGTGAATGACCCTAGGTCAACAATCAATCCAAAAGGCAAACAATAACTAAGTGATTAAGCTAATTAAGAGATTAACTAATTACTTAATAATTAAATATTAAACTTATTTATTAAAACAAAATTAATATTTATTATTTTTACCCAAGAGGTTGGATCTGATAAGATAAGACTTATCTCATCAAACACCCTCAAAGCTTAACCTAACTAACACATGTAAAAGTCATTTTTCATTTATTTAAATAATTATTAAATAAGGTGAAAAATAAAAGTCTTCAGATTGATCCCAAAATTTTTGTACAGATAGTTCATAGCCTAATTAGATGGCAAAACAATTTTCAGAATTTTTGGATCATTAATTTAGCCTACAAAATTCATGGAATAATAATTAAATAAATAAGCATAAAATAGGTATAAATTCAACTTTGTCCAAATAGTCTTAAAATTTTTATATGGACTGTTCACAGTGTAACTTAGTGGAAAAACAAATTTCATGATTTTTGGAAATTTATTGTGGCCTACAAAAATCATGAAAGTTCCATTTATGAATTAATTGGCAATTTTATAACATATAAAAATTATTCAAATTTCACATTTCATATTTTTCATAATGGACGGCAGGGTTAGCATCAGGAGCTTACATGCTGAACACGCCGGTGAATACGGTTGAGTGAATGAGCAGCTCGGCGGTGGTGGCAATGCAATGGCCAGCGTGTCCTGGCGGCGACGGCGTTCGGCTCTGTGATTTAACGCCAAACAGAGTTTAAATAGAAGGACATTTAGTCGGTTGGTGTTACCAACCGGGACTAAATCCAACCTTAGTCCAGGTTGGTACTACAATCCGGGACTAAAGATTTAGTCCCGGATTGTAGTACCAACCGACTAAAGGTTAACATTTAGTCGGTTGGTAACACCAACCGACTAAATGTCCCTCCTACAAAACTCGTCACCAGAGCCGTTGGGCGACTTTTAGTCGGTTGGTGTTACCAACCGGATTAAAGATCTTTTTAGTCCTGGACGCAATTTTCTCCGAGACTATTGCCCATTTGGCAGTTCGACCAAAGGTCTGTTCTGTAGTAGTGCTTTTTTCACATGAGAAGGCACACAAAAAGCCCCACCGCGAGTCTAAAGTTCCACAACCAACTAACCTCAATTCCATGCTTGCATCCACATGCAACACTACATGCTTACATCAAAGTAACACTAACCTCAAATCCAAAACTAATCAATTGGAGAACGAGTAGATATCATCGCATAAGTACAAAATTCACAACCTAAAACCAATAAATTACTTAATTACAAACCTTATAACACATGAGAACACCAAATTGAGTCCTAAAAGGAAGACCTCAAGAACAAAGCAGAAGAACCTCAAACTGAAGTGGAAGAGCCTTAACCCCACCACGAATCTGAGCGCCGCCGCTCGCCAGCTAAACATGGACGCCGATAGGTACCAAATAGAGCATGAAGAGTCGTAGTCGTCGCCGGACGCCAATCGCCAGCGAGAACCACCAGGTCGCCCTTGGTTTCCCCTCTCCTTCTCGCACTTGGTTTCTCCTCTCTCTCTCTCAAAACAGTGGAGCCCGACCAACGCGCTTACCGAGGAAAACAAAAAAACAATTTGAAACGGATACAAATAATTCTATCCAAAACGGGTAGAAAAAGATGCGGAGCGGATTTGGAAACGGAGACCATAACCATACGAACACAACGAGCCCGGCAGCCCCAATTCAGATCGCAAAGATATTGGCATAAATCGAACAGCTGAAAAATTGACTGCGGTTTAAAAAAAAGCATGCGCCTGTTGACTAGCAAAACTGATCTTAAAATGACCGATATAGGCAACCACCAAAGCTCGCCTATAAAACCAGTCGTTCCTACTCCTCTGATCTCTCATCTCACAAGTCACACACACACACACACACCCCTCACACATCCTAGCTAACTAGCTTCCTCGTCGGCCATGGCCGGATTCCTCGCCTTCGTTGTCCTCCTCCTCGCCGCGCTTGCGGCCGCATCGTCGGCGACCACGCTGACCATCCAGAACCTCTGTCCGCACCCCGTCTGGCCGCTCGTCACCCCGAACTCCGGTCTCCCATCCATCTCCGACAACACCGCGCGCCTCGACCCCAACGCACTCCTCTCCCTCACCTTCCCTCCCTCGAGGTGGGCCGGCCGCGTCGTCGCGCGCACCGGCTGCGACGCCTCGGCGTCAGGCTGCTGGACCGGGGCCGCGCCGCCGGCCACCGTCGCTCAGCTTACCGTCCACGACGGCGGCGACCTCGCCGCCTACAGCGTCAGCCTCATCGACGGCTTCAACGTGCCCATGGTCGTCAGTCCGCAGGCCGTCGGCGGCGGGCAGTGCCCGGCGCTCGGCTGCGCCGTGGACCTCAACTGCGACTGCCCGCCCGCCCAGCGCGCCGCCGACGGCCTCGCGTGCCGCGGCCCCGCGAGCTACTTCAAGAGCCGGTGCCAGCTCACCAGGACGACGCCGACCGACGTCGAGCCGGTGCCGCAGAGCTGCCGCGCGCCCGGGGAGCTCAAGGTCGTCTTCTGCCAACCGTCTATGGTCGGCAGCGGCGCAGCGGCGGCGGAGACCGAGATGATCATCCGCACCGTCGTCGCCGACAGCCAGCGCTAGAGCTCTCTCGCTCCCTCGGCCGTACAACACCATGTATCCATGCATGCGTGTGCATGGGTTTAGTTAGAGTTTGCTAAGTGTTAAGTGGTTTCATGCATGTGTTGCAGTTTAATCGATCTTCGTATGCTTTTGTGCGTGTCGTCTGTAATTCCTGGTGTACTACGCATCTGCGTATGTGCAAGCAAAATAAATCCATTATTGTAGTGCCTTCAATTGTAACTTTGAGACCCATCTCTCATATACATACTAATACATATTATGTCATATCTGTATCACATCTACCATTAAAATATAATATTAGTAGGTACAAGCGAGATCTAGACCATGGCCCGAGAGCAGGGAGATTCTCCGTAGGGCGGGGAGATTATTTAATCTATATCATCAGTCCTAGAATGAGATTGTGTACTCACTCCTACTTTAATAAATTGGCAGATTAATTGAATGCATGAGGACACAAAGTACACATGCATGTTTGTGAGCTGATTGAATTACTCAATAAGATAAGAATATGGCTTTATTAGCTTTTGACATGTATATATACCTTGCTTCATTGCGTAGAAAAGTGCCTTGGCTAGCTAAAGCCAAAGTTGCACGCATGTAGGGAACAGGGATTAAGTTGTTGTCATATCATTAGCTTGTGCGCTTTCGGGTACAACCTGAATCATATACATATATACTCACATGCCAAAAGTGTCTAGGAGATCGCATCAAGTCGATAGATCGAGTGTCAAGTAGATCGTACTAGTCAAATCTGAGTGGGCTCGAATATGGTTTCTGATATTTTTAAGAATGCATTTTTTTACTTTAGTTTTTCCATGAGTTTATGTAATTAATGTAAATGTTTCAAACATAAATATTTCTAGCAAAACAGCTATGTACATATTCTGCTGAAAATAACGAGATTTAGGGGAACTAGCCGGCCCTTTATTCGCCAGGAACAGAGCCCTCTGTTTTATAGGTTTGGTGCTAATTTGACATGATCATTACTGTAGTCGGTCGAGTGGTTAAAGCTAAGGAATCTATCCGGTAAAGATGAGAGCTGTAAAACAGCAAAAGCAAAAGAGAATGACCACATCATCTCTCTCTCTCTACTTGTTTGCAAAAGGATAAAGAGGGTTACCAAAATTTAGTTGCCCAGGAAACGGTCAAGTTTTGTAAAAAAAAATGCGCTACAATAAAAACAGGAACAAAAAATTGGCCGCGAGCTAAATGAATGCCTAGGCTGGTCAAACTATAACCAAATTTTGGCTAGCTACCATAAGCTTTGCAATCTAAACACACCCAAAAAGAATGGACCGATAATAATATTCCTATGACTAACTAGATCATAGGTAGACGGACACATACGCATAGACGGGAGTGCGCTCTCCAGCGCACACCTAAAAATGCGGAGGCCAGGGATATAAATCCACAACGTCACACGAAGGTGAACACAAGCTTTCTCACCAAGGCGCACTTGCGTGACCGTGAATTAAAGGCATGCGTGGGCATCAGTATTTAAACCCTGACAAGTAGAATACTTTTCCTTGATTAAGTTTTCCCACTTAATATTCACTGTTGTATTGTAGCATGATGATCTTACATCGACCCTCTCACAACAGCATGCATATCTCACTACTATACGGACATGACGACAATGTGCCGCCAACCGCGATGAATGGAATATATATTGATTATTTCCATACGCCCAATTAAGTAGCATTATATATAGTGAGTATTGTGTGTAGTGCATATACGATACAATAACTGTTTGCAAATATAAATCGTCTTTGGCACCGATCGACACAGCATCCAAGCTATCACCTTGAGGTCATTGACCAGTAATTTGTATCACAACATGCCTTTTATAAATCACAAGAATCTCATATCATGAAATCATGTCCACGACGAATCTAGTAATACAAATTTCAGTAGTAAATCTAGATGGTTTTAATATATCTATAAACAACGCTAAATGATTGATTGACGCGTATTCTAGAACGGCTTATATTTGCCATCATTACAGGAATTATAGCGAGTCCCGAACACACATGTTGCTGCCTACCATGTATATGTATGTGGATGTAATTAATCGGGTAAAATCGATCACAAACAGACATTCCCCAAGCACGAAATGCAGGGTAGCTCAGTCAGTGCTCAGATGTCCATGCACATCTACAGTATAGAGTGCTAGCCTAAGCACCTTTTAAACATCTTTGCTTTCTGCGAGATGAAACGGGTTGATTCATTTCTATTTTGGAGATAAATTGTGAGGACCCCTGTATTGGATATATTCCAGGTTAAATAATTACATTCGAAAGTATAATTTTCAACAAGGAATAAACCTAATGTCAGGATTCCGCATATATGTCTTACAATAGTTCCCAAGATCAAAGACTATTACACATATATCCTAAACAACATTGTACCATGTCATACAAGGCATATAGATAACACTTATACATACAAAACTTTACAAGTTGGTTCGGTTCACAGAAACAACCGAACAGCAACAAACATCAGAAGTTTTAGTGCTGTGGAAACAAACTATAAATAGCAAAAAGCCACCAAGTGTGCCCTCATAACCCTTAGGCAACTGAGTGGATGATAGAAATAGCTTCACTCGTTAGCGTCGCCCTGATCGGTGCTAACGGGCATTTCGTACAAATAACCGTCCTCACCTGCAACAAGTGGTTAAAGCACCTGAGTACAAAAGGTACTCGCAAGATTTACACAAAACTACTAAAAGAATGTGTTTAGCAGCACCTAAACAAAGGATTAGAACTTTACATGCATAAGGCTGACAATAGGAAGGTTGTAATGGCAATAGTTTTGCATGAACCCAGGTTTCACTCCTACACTTGCTAAGTTTTGCTAAAGCAGTTTTATAAACAAGTTTGGACTAAAACAGTAAGTAATTGAGAAATTAATCACAAACAAAAACAAAAACAAAGTGGCTGTCCACTTTGACCAAAAGGCAAACATGAATACCCTCCATGTCGAACCAGTAAACCCATGATACAAATAAATTCAAAGTCTATACTGAGTTGTTCATCAAATAAGTGTTGTTCATAACCGCGGACACGACTATTCGAATAGTTTTAACCCTGCAGGGATGTACATCTTTACCCACACTACTTAGTTAGCCCGTAAGCCTTCGGATGCCTCCGAACGATGACACACTTTCTTTTGTATGCCGGCCGAGTAAACTAAGTTCGGTATTTTTCAGCAAGTTGACATTATTGAGTTGAATCGCCCATATGCGACTAATCCCGCTTAGCAAACTTCTGATAGAGCTTGCTAACCGGGGCACACACTTTGTGTCAAGAATGCCGATCCAATAAACTACATCCAAACCTGTGCTCAATTGCACATATTAAATTGCAACCAGAGCCCTACAGAACATATATATGTTGGAACATATATATGTCCTCACACCACCAGTTCCTCAACTCAATAATATTAGCCCCTTACTTAACCAAGCAGCGTCCATACACCACGTATGGAAGTACGTAAGGTACTCAAATTGATAGGTCAAAGTTCAGTCTTTAATCGATCCGAACAAGACTACCACATTTCCCAAATCTCGTGCACAAAGGCACCATCACTAGCATCCACTTGTCCAGATCTAAACAAATTTTTATCAACACAAAAACTTAACCAAACTTTCAGTTTTAACAAACTGAACAAAGGAACCAAAAATAAAATTTTATTTGGTGTTTCCCCATGACCGACAAGAGAAGCTTGTCAACCAACTAACATCCTACAGACTTGCATTGCTAAGCAAAAATCTAAAGAGCACGATACCAGTACAAGGATTCTATCTTAAGTATATGTATATGAATTTGATTCAGGATAAGCCACCAATATTGGAATGTAACTAACGAACTCACAGATTAAAGATACTTCAAAAATAGCATGCACATAGTTATCACTGTATTTCAAAAATTCTAAAGTACCAAAACTGGAATCAACATGGTGCAAGAGGATGCTTGCCTTGGTAATAAAACACTTGTGCAGTTTCTGAAGCCTCGGAAATAGTTTCACTCATGTCGGTACAGTTAGATCCTAGCAGAAAAATAGCAATGAACATCCAGAAAACTGACAAGTACCAAAATACTGAAAAGATGCATGATCAAAGTATTAATGTGCAAACTAGCAAAATGCTTAAGCTACAACTATTTTAAGTAAAGATAATAACCTAGATAATCACTTGCTAGCAACCAACCAACAAGGATTAACAGCTAAGGCTTGCTACAGATTTTGTCGGTCTGTCCGACAACAAAATAGCAGAGGCAAAGATTGAGATCTTTTGCTGATTGAAAGCACACTAAGCAAAAAAAAAGACTTTTGCTTATGCTACAAGGGTGCCTAAGGAACTACCTGAGCTTCAAAAGTTGATCAAAGAGACTCTAAAGCTTGCTGTCAATATGAAAGACCAAAAATGACAAAAGAAGTCCTTCGATGATAAGATGATCTGAGCAAAGAATCAAAGAGTGAGTGATTGAGATGGGTTACATAGCTCCATCAGAAGCTCAAAACGAAAGGAATTAAGAAATGGCTCACCCACCGGAGTTGGAGACGAAAGGGGGTGAAAACCGGCCGAAATAGAAGATCTTCAAAATTCAATCCACCTATTTGACCAAAGATGAAATTAATGGAGGGTTTTTTCTCCTTAGATCACATGACACAATGTGACACGAAAGAGCTAACGAAAAGCTCACCGGAGTGAAGAAAACCACCACGACGGCGCTCTGGCGTGCTCTGGACAGCCCGCGGACAAGCTCACGCTTTAAATCTACAAACAATGCCAAAGGCTCCCAATAACAGGGTGAATAAAGCATTGAAAGAGATAAATAAACGGTGAGAATGAGAAGGCTATGCCGGAGACTGATACGGGGTGGCCCGATTTTCCCGAGTAGAACTGTAGATAAATAGCGCTTGATGACGAACACCGCTCAGCTGTACACCACGCGCTAGTGCACGGACTTGCAGCTCTATGGATATTCGCCAACACGCACCAGGATGATCGCCGCTAGACCACGAGCGAAGATCGCCAAGCCCTCAATTCCCAACGGAAAAGCAAACTTGACCTTAAAAATGCAAAACGAACAATTGATCGCCTAATTCTCTCTCAGAAGTCCTCGTATGAACTCTGGTTTAGAAAGAATAAGCAATAGCTATGTTTCAATTCTTATGCATAAACTGGTCTACTTTACAATGGGGGTCTACCCCTCAATATATAGTCTTGGCCTAAGAACTATTCGGTACTAATTTTCCATGTAGTACTATTCATACGCGCGTTCTGTTCATTCGACTTTTACTGTTCACATGATCGATTACTGTTCACGGGCCGATTACTGTAACGCATGGTACTGTTCATGGCCGGTTACTGTTCACACGCGGGCCTCGGCTTCCTTCCTGGTTCCTCCACATGGGCTTTGTGCTTGACCGTTTGGGTCTTGATCTCTTGCTTGGCCGCATGGACCTAGGCTCTCTCCTCCTTGGCCGAATGGGCCATAGGCCAGCGCCTTGATCTCCTCATTTGATGGCCTTCCTTGGATGATGGCCGCATATCCTTGATCTCCGTCCATCGTTGAATCTTCAAACCTGAGTATAAACAAAACACTATTTTTAGGTAGTATAAAATTCTCATTTAAATCAACGACATATTCATTAAGGAGTAAGTTCACCTGAGTTTGTAGTTCCTCGTCACATGCTCTTGTTATTGGTCATGTCAGCAACTCGAGGCGTATATCATAAGCAGTAGGTGGAGGAGAAGAAGGTGTCGTAGGGATGCTCTCATCGTCCTCCCCCTCTTGAAAAGGCGTCGTCCTCGATGCTAGATCATCAGCACCGAAGAACGGCGATAAATCAACAACGTTGAATGTCGAGCTCACACCATAGTCATCTCCCGGAAGCTCGATTTTGTATGCATTATCATTAATCTGCTCAAGCACTTTGAAAGGTCCATCTCCTTGTGGCAGCAATTTCAATTTGCATCGATCCGAAAAGTGTGGTCGAGTTGGCAGCATCGCTCCCAGAATCAAATCAATGTGATGCTTTAGCCCGCGGATTGGTGGCAAACCAGCGGCCAATTCCTCCGGAACGACGTCGCTAATTTCCTGCAAAATATGAGAGACACAACTAGGAAGAGACGTCAAGTCGTCAGTCGAAAGTAATGCATCTTCGTACAAAAGTACAAAGTGCACCAAATTGGGATTCTCACAAAAAGCTCTCTTCTCTGATTTGGTGGCTAACATTACTAAACTTTTCTCTCCCTCACTTTTCTTTTGACCGCTCAATTTTGGCTTGTGGCTCTCACTCACCGAAGGTGGAATCACTCTGTTTGGTGTAATCTCAACTTTCTTCTTATAAGCATCGACTATCTCTGTCGGTGTAAGTGGATACAAAATCACATCTTTGCCGCTCCACTTAAACTTGTAGCAGTTTGCATGCCCATCATGATAAACACGCCGATCAAACTACCATGGGCACCCCAACAGCAAGTAACAAACTGACATGGGCACCACATCGCAAACAATGGTATCCTCATACTTGCCAATCTTAAAGTGCACCTTCACCATATGACTAACTTTCACCTCTCCCACATCGCTCAACCACTGCACATGATAAGGATGAGGATGCGGTAAATATTTTAAGCCCAATTTTGTGCACATCTCCTTGCTGGCCAGATTATGACAACTTCCTCCATCAATTATAACTTTGCACACTTTACCACCAATTGTCGCCCATGACTGAAATAAATTACACCGTTGTGCGGTAGACTGACTCTGTAACACGCTAAGTACACGAGGTGTGCACACTAGCATATGCTCTCCATATGGCGACCCCGGCATACAGTCCAATCTCTCATCCTCTTTGGGATCCTCTGTAAAATTAGCAAACGGAGTAGTATCGTCCTCATCACTAGCTGAAATATACCCATCATCAGTAAGTATCATAACTTTAGTATTTGGGCAATCTTTCTGAAAATGACCAACTCCCTTGCACTTGTAGCATGTCAGATCACGTGACCGACCTGTAGAACCCATCGAGGATGTCGCGCTAGCAGCGAGCGCCGGTGGTCAGCGTGCCGATGGTGGTGTACTATCTGTCTTCTTTTGTGTTGAACTGTGCGTCGCAGAATTGCCCCCGGATGGAGCGGGCTTGACTGGCTGTCCCATGCTGTACGGAGGTGTCGTGCTCACTGAATAATGTTGTCGTGCAGCATATTTAGCATCTTCAATTACCTGCTTCTCAGCCTCACTTGCCTGATGCATCAACTCAACCATGTTGTTGTATTGATGATGATTAACAATCCGTTGAATAGCATAATTCATCCCAGCAAGAAAGCGAGCCATCGCTTGTTCCTCATTCTCACGCACATCAGCATATATGATAATCTGTTCCATCTCTTTATAATACTCATCAACTGATTTCAACCCCTGTCGCAACCCAATCAACTTCTCATGCAGTGAGCGCTTGTAATGTGTAGGTACAAAGCGCGCACGCATCTGTCTCTTCAGCTCGTCCCATGTAACAACACATGGCTCGTGTCGTTCCATACGCTGTTGCACACATCGCTCCCACCATGTAGCAGCATATCTGTCCAAAGCAGCCACGGCAAGATCCAACTTGCGCTGATCAGAATAGCGGTTCATGCGAAACACCTTATCAACTTTTAGCTCCCATGCAAGATAAACCTCTACCTCTGTAGTACCCTCAAAGGACGGCATCGTAAACTTGGGCTTTGCAACCAGATCATCGGCGTCCTCATCGCGCCGACGATTGCGATCATACTGATTATGTTGATGGCGCGGCAAATAGTCGTCGAACACGGACTCGTCGCCGTCATCGTCATTGTGGCGGTTGCCACGGCCTCCACCATGGGCACCATAGTAGGCACCCTCAAAGGTGCCGTCATGCGCGTCTCCATAGGCACCATCGTGGATGCCATCGTTGGCGTCCAGGTGTGCACCGCCTCTTCCTGCGGCAATGCCACGGCGCGCCCTTGTGCGAGGGCGCACCACAACCGGCAACAACACGGCACACGCGCCGCTTTCGCGCACGCTTTGTTAGATTAAATTGTCGTTGGCGTGGTTCATCCTCGCCGTCATCTAGCGGCGGCTTCCACATCTGTCTCATCGCGGCTCGTGCGGAGGTGAACACTCCCGCATCGCCACGCGTGTACCCAAACGCATCGAAGCGGTGAGATTGGCAATAGCATCGAGCAGACCTTGTGGTTGTCGTCAACGGTCACAGATAGCTTTTAGAAATCTGACCCCAGACCGTCCAAGTTGTTTTGGACACACCCAAGGTCGCCACGCACCTAGTCGACCTCAGCCCAGAACTCGTCTCGAAGCGTGGCACGAAGTGTATGGTAGTGCATCTTTGTGATCGGATCAGTAAGGTTACCGTCCAGATCCTTGTCCTACTCACTTCCTGACATGGTTACAGTAGCAAAAATACCAAGTGACAATATATGTGGAAAATAAGTGGAAATCTCTCAACTACTGTTCTGAAACAAAGCAAGTTGCACCGTTCCGAAGTAAATTAAGAGTAGCAAAAACTTACGCTCGTTGCAACGAATGACCAACCCAGATTGTGCAAGCGAATACCAAGAACGACAACCAATACTTGACACGGATGTTTTAGGTGGAGCTAGGTGAGGAATCCTAACAATTCAGAATTTAAAGATTGTCTAGTTAGGTAGTAATCCAAACGAGACTCACAATGCCTAATTGTTGATCGGTATATATAAGTGAGTAGTAGATAGCAACACACGCACAAAGATATTGGGACTATTGCAAACAAAGGAATGAGCGATAACACGAACAATTTCGGATGGATGCGAACGCTCGTATTGCAACAGTTCAAGGAGAGACGCTAGCTAGTGCTCAAAGTTGTATATGAGGGCACAAGATTGCTCAAAACTCTAACAAGAGAATTTAACACGATGGTCGAAACTTGTGCTGTGTTTTTTTTTGGCACTCTCTCTATTTTTTTTCTATCTGTTCTTTTTTTCTCTCTGTTTTTTTTTTGCTCTCTTTTTTTTCACACGGCCAACTACCTTGCTGACGTGAACAGTGTTAGGGTCGTGAATAGAGCGCAGCACGTGAACAGTGTCCTAACGTGAACAGTAACTTCACGTGAATTTTTTTCCCTTTGTGTACTCACGGCCAAACAAAACTACTCACGGCCAATATAGTATGAAGATGAATCAACTGGACAAAACAAACTTGTGGCGCACCACCTACAACGAGCAGTCCCTCGAGCAAATCTACAGCTAGTCTCAAAAGGTATTAAAGAGAACGCAAGGATGTGGAGCTTGCTAACATTTTTTTTTTGTGTTTGTTGGGGGCATTGGCTAGTTTGTGAACACACCACTAGATGGAAAACATGAATTGGATGGGGAAAACAAAAAGTGACGCAAATGGAACACGACCAGCAACTAAACACGATGAACGAGTGGATTAAGACCTAACAAAATGCACTAAAAATAATGAATTAAACTACAGCAAAAGACGATATTTTTTTATGGCTTTTTCAGTGTATAGGACAGAAAACAATCTACTAAAATACGGGTAAAGAGATTCTACCGAGTGGCCTGGAATCTGATACCACGATGATACGGGGTGGCCCGATCGTCTCAAGTAGAACCGTAGATAAATAGCGCTTGATGACGAACACCGCTCAACTGTACACCACGCGCCAGTGCACGGACTTACAGCTCTATGGATATTCGCCAACACGCACCAGGATGATCACTACTAGACCACGAGTGGAGATCGCCAAGCCCTCAATTCCCAGCGGAAAAGCAAACTTGACCTTAAAAATGCAGAACGAACAATTGATCGCCTAATTCTCTCTCAGAAGTCCTCGCATGAACTCTGGTTTAGAAAGAATAAGCAATAGCTATGTTTCAATTCTTATGCATAAACTGGTCTACTTTACAATGGGGGTCTACCCCTCTCAATATATAGTCTTGGCCTAAGAACTATTCGGTACTAATTTCCCATATGGAATATTCATACGCGCGTTACTGTTCATCCGACTTTTACTGTTTACAGGCCCGATTACTGTTCATGGGCCGATTACTATAACGCGTGGTACTGTTCATGGCCGGTTACTGTTCACACGCGGGCCTCGGCTTCCTTCCTGGTTCCTCCACATGGGCTTTGTGCTTGACCGTTTGGGCCTTGATCTCTCGCTTGGCCGCATGGACCTGTGCTCTCTCCTCCTTGGCCGAATGGGCCATAGGCCAGCGCCTTGATCTCCTCATTTGATGGCCTTCCTTGGATGATGGCCGCATATCCTTGATCTCCGTCCATCGTTGAATCTTCAAACCTGAGTATAAACAAAACACTATTTTTAAGTAGTATAAAATTCTCATTTAAATCAACGACATATTCATTAAGGAGTAAGTTCACCTGAGTTTGTAGTTCCTCGTCACATGCTCTTGTTATTGGTCATGTTGGCAACTTGAGGCGTATATCATAAGCAGTAGGTGGAGGAGAAGAAGGTGTCATAGGGATGCCCTCATCAGAGACGAAGAAGAATCAATGCGGCAACAAAAATGGCCGAAAGTGAGCTCTAGGGTTTATATAGCCAACTCGCTGGAGAAGAAGAGGTGAGCTCGTGCGTGTCCTCACAGCAGCAAAATAGTGCTAAGTGTCACTTGCATGCTACGAAAAATGCGGCGCAATGCCACCTCAACGGCGATGAGCTCGGTGCTGGCAAATTTGCGAGGAGAAGACAAAGATGGGTCACTGACATGCGGGCCCCACTGTCAATCTCAGCAAAGACACAAAACAGCGAGCTCAAACAATTGTGGATCGTCCGATCAAAAATAAACGGCTCAGATTGAGTGGGGCGTTCGAACGGTCCGAACGGCCTAACTCATCTCGACCCTACGTTTAAAATCTAATGGCTGCGGAAAAGTGCGCGCTTTGAGTTTCAAATGAAATAAAAAGCGGCACCGATGGATTTGATTTCAACGGTTGAGATCAACGGGCTGTTCGGACGGTCCGAACGGCCCAATTGATCCAAGCGCTTGATTTTGAATCCAACGGCTCACAATCGAGGCGCGTTCGGACGGTCCGAACGGCCCAATTGATCCTGGCCATTCAATTTAAATCCAAGGGCTTGTGCGTGCGCTGGTTTTTCCATTTGAAATTGGTTTAGCCCGATAAAATACGCATCGCCCGATTTAGATCTAACGGCCCAGATTGCATGGCGCGTTCGGATGGTCCGAACGGCCCACAAGATATGGTCCGTTGAGTTTGAATCCAAGGGTCCAGAGATTAAGCGTGTTTTGGCTTTCAAACCAAAGTAGGGCACGCTTGGATTGACAATGGACGGTGTGGATCGCATGGGACGTTCAGATGGTCCGAACGGCCCAATGCATCACGACAGTCCAATTGGAAATCGACGGCTCACGTGCAACCACGAGATTGAGCCTGAACCATAACGTGACCGTGCCGGTTTCAAAGGCACGTGGCTGGACTTAAACCAAAGTGGCTCAAGTCGCTACAGTGCCAAAGGCTAGGGTTGGGTTTACAGTTGACTAAACCCAAAACCAATTTCAAAACTTTGACCGGGGTTTTAAAAATATCAAATAAATTTATAAAAATATGAAATTTTTCAGAGAGGCTACTTGGATGATATATGTCCCAGGTAAATTTTGAAAACCACTATTCTTGGTTTACAAATACTTAAATAAATACTTTTCCCGAATAGGTTTGTTTAGAGAACAAAGATTTTTCTTAAGATCAAAATAATCTCTAAAAATTTGACAAAAATCATTTTTATTCAAGATAATTTTTCTAGTATTTGACAAAAAATACTTTCCGGTCTCAATACAATCTTAGACTTGCATTTTCTTTTGAAGTTTAAAAAACAAGGCTAAGATGTGAATTGAAAATGGAGGTTTTAAATTGTAACAAATTGTCCAAGTTTCAAAATGACTAGAAATGCTATGAAAATCATTTTATTACTGTTCATTAAAACTGGGACTGTTACATAAATGAAGTAATCTAGCTGCCAATCAATCTGCCATGTTTCGATGTCTGTAGCCTGCCCAAGAAAATCCCCATGCATACATGTTGCGTTGCACTTATTTACAGGGGTACAAACGGAGCGGATAATACCCGACCGACCGAACTAAAGCTTGCAGAGCGAATATGAAAGAGATAAATGGTTGTTCGGTACTATCCGTGCCTGACTCCGACTCTGAGAAAAAGATGAAATAGGATACAATATAAATGATATTCGACCGTACCCGTTCCGATTGCACCCCTACTTATTCACAGCTAGCTTCGGATGCAACAGACAGTACTTGATTTTCCATGGGAAAATCAATTCATTTCCCGTAGCAGAACCAATTAAAACTAACAAATCTAGTAGAAAATCTTCAAGCTCCTTTCTGCAGTTAGAAATGTGCGAATTGGGCTTACTTGATCATTTATACCTGCTGGAACGTACTGCTCTCCGATTGGTAGCCCTCCATCACCACTTTAGCTAATTGTTGGCGTAGGCGATGACACACTTTCTGTGCCAGGTGGCCTTGTATCACGGATTGGCATCCTCTGTGAGCATAGTAACATAACATTCGGCAGATCTGAGCCGTTGAATCCGAAAAGAACGACTCAGATCAAGCGTCGCAGCAATACTACAATGTTTGTAAATAGTCTCGGTACTACATTATTTTCTATAGAGCAAAACACGATCTCAGTCTTTCCTTTCGATTCGACGACTGCTACGCAATGTTACGGTACTATAGAACCGTAACATTGCTACACAATATCAGGATGTATTGTTTCCTTGTATCACTCCCTCTGCCATCCTTGTCGTCCGATCGTTTCTCAAGCTTTTGCCCATCAATCGACAACCTTCCTTAAGATACTGTCCGCCTTCTCTAAGAAATGCTTTGACTACCAAGTTACTCCAAGTGTGCGTCAAAGCTCTACAGTGAGGTGGTGTGAGGTGGTATATATATCCTTGATTCCTCGCATAGGACATCAATTCATTGCCGCCGGTGTTAGTTTGGTGAATATGATAAGCATCACCACATTTAACGCTAAGGATCACCACACGCAAGGAGCCCACTCGCATTCCAAACACTGGTGGTTAGAACTTAGGGCACCTCTAATAGTTAGAAATAACATTGTCTCTAATATATGTTATATCATTTTTAGAGATAACATCTTCAATAGACAGTCTCTAGCACACTCTTCAACATTTATATTTTATAATTTTCCTTTCAAACGGGCCTATATATCAACTAGAGTAGATTAATGTATCATGTCTTGTTTCACGTGCACGACAGTCTCTTCAGGAAGAGACGACATGTGCTCTCTCCCATCTCTTCTCTACGTAGAATTTTGTTAACGTGATATAACTAAGAGACAACAATAAATATACTACTGGAGATACCTTGCCCTTGCAATGGTGGTTTGCTTGGTTGTTCGACTTATCTCGTAGTCATCGTTCCTGGTCAAGTCATTAATTAAAAAACAAAGTAATCTCATGTCTCTCTCTCTCTGTCGCGCGCTAGCTGGAAGGCAAGTAACAAGTACTCGTACCAATTTGCCCCTCCAAACCGTGACACGTCCCCGAAGCGCCCACCACCTCACAAGGCACGGTCCGGGTGCCGCGTAGCCAAAACCCCTCCGCACTCGATCCCATCCGTCCGTTCCAGAACGTGTCGAGCGAACAGCCACATCGCACGCTCCTGTATCGTTCTCTCCCACGTTCCCGCCCCCACCCCATTCCGAAAAGGGAAAGCAGGTCAAACTGCGAGCATCCTGCTCACTCCAATTTCAAACTAAAAACCTCGATCCCAACCAAAGCAAACCAAACTGTTAAGAAATCATGAGCTTGGCCTAGCAGCTGGTCTATGGGTGGATGTCCTATCCAAAACCCTAGTAGGGTCTGTAGACTATAAATAGAGGGTGCTGGTCATTGTAAAAGGTTGATCGCTTGATGAAGGAACAAAGGAGAAGAATACCCCATACACCTTTGTTTCTTTGTGTGTTCAATCTACTATTTGTTTTTCCATTGTTTGATGTGATTCCACATTTGTCCACGAGGTGATCGTTCGGACTGAACTCGCCAGCGACAGTTCCTTAACACGTTATCAGCACGACCGACTCCGGCCTACCTCTAGGCATACTCTACTTGGATCGAAAGGTAACCGTCGCAGAACAATGCTCGTAGATCGAATCGTATTTTCTATATCGCTTTCAATTCTGCAAATTTGGCTTTCTAGATTATTTCCTACGGTGCAAATCCGCTCTAATCTACTGCGAGCTGACTTGAAGTCGCCAGCCAAGCTGATTAGTCGTGCTCCGCCTCCGTGGACTTCATCATCAGCATCCCCGTCGCAAGAGTTTCCTCAGGAACCCCTTCATTATCCCGGAGCACCTTTGGTTGTCGTTCCCGACAATACCCGATTGTCACCACCACCAAAAGCTCGCCACCAGTCAATTCCGACGACCGCTCATGCCCAAACCGGTACCAATACGTGCGCAATATCCCTCTCTACCCAATGTGACCACTCACTCTCGCCGGTGAGCCGCCGTTCGCCGTTGTCGGTCGAATCCAAGGGCTCGTCGTCGATGTTGATGTGGTAGTCTGGGTCAACGTCCACGTCTCTAGCCACGTCGGCACATGCATCTGCATGTCTTCCAGGTCATCACCACGTGTGCGCTGATGTGGCAGTCCAGATCCAAAGTTTTGCACCCAGTTCGGTGGACTCGGTCTACCGTGAGCCGTTCCACTGACTCGTGGGTTCCACATGTCAGTTTCCTTTTTATTTCTTTTAATTTCGTAATTCTCACGACTGACGTCAGTATTGCGCAATAATCCAATTTTTCTGTTGAAGAATAATTCGGAATCCTAAATAAATCATTTTTAGGTTTTTCCTTTAGATTCAAACTTCCAAAGCCTATATCTTTTGCATCCGAACTCCGATTGAGCCCATTCAAATTTCTAAATTCATATAAATTTGAGATCTATTTATCTGAGATTTTTATTTGATTTTTGGAGTTTGTTTTGCCTCTTTTATTTATTTGCTTCGTTTGCGAGTAGAAGTTGATACTTCGGGGAACTTTGAAGAAGAAGGGGTGCTTCAAGAGCAAGATCAGTACCTAGACCTATTCTAGTGCACACCACTATTTTACTTCCCATTACGTTGTAACCACGTCTCTGTTCCCACCGCAGTCTCCGTCGCGCCTATGCGACTTCAGCTAGTGGATCGACGACAAGATCCACTCTTACGACATGTGGATGTTGCTGACACAGAAGAGCTGGTTCAGGGAGGACATCGAGGATCGTGAAAGGCACCTCGAAGAACTGCAGACTAAGAAGGACAAGAAGGAGAGGCGGGACAAGATGCATGAGGAGCAGGAGCACGAGCATGCCAAGTGATGTGAGGCCGAGAGGGAGCAGAAGAAAGCCATCGCGGTGAGAGCTAAGGCGCCGAGGAGTACAACGCTGAGCTGGGCTGCAAGTGCAAATGGCCACGTTCCATGCAGTAGTTCGACCCTCTTCGTCCACATGTCCCTTGTATTTCTAATTCCCTAAAGGCATGTGTGTATAGTTCTTGGTTCATTTGCCTGTGTGCCATGTAACCCCCTTGTCAGATCAACTATCATGTTGTTATTGTTCCCCCTTTTATCCAAAGTTCTCCATCGAGCATAAATTCTCTTGCACATCGCAATATCACTTACATTCCTACTTACAAATAATTGTTACCTCAAACGTCCTCACAAAATTCTTGAGAAATTTACCGCACTACAACAACATACGACGATCAAAAAATATTATTGTGAGTCTAACAAATTTTGTACATTTCAAAATCTACGAAAATCACAAACGGACCAACCAACCTTGTCTACCATTTTATTTCCAAAACAAATAATAAGCTACAAACAATATTTGCTAAATGTATTACCTACAAAAATTGTCATTCATTCCCCTACAATTATTTCCATCGGATTAATATAATAAAAATAATATTATTTAAAATCGCTCTATGGTTGGGTGATTTGGGCTAGTCGCCCAACGGTTGCGCGCCAAGTGTACACGTCGCTCAACCATTGTGCGACTAAACCCAAGTCATCCAACCATGGAGCGACAAATGATTATTACTATAAAAAAACATAGTATTATTTACGTAATTCTGAATAAAAAATTGATTATTTTTTTAAAAAAATTGTGTACTATGCATTTCTTTATGGTTTGTGCGCATTCCAGGTTTGGTTCCTTAATGAATCGCGTGAACAAATGGAGTGGGTGGAGTTTTCGGCTAATACAACACTTTTTTATGCATGCAATAGTAAATCTAGCTCCATCTCCATGTTAAATGCAAAAATGGCACCGTGTCTGTGCGCTCGGGACATGGTGGCACTGAGTCCATGCGCCTGGGGCACAGACACGCCAAGTTCGTGTGCACGTGTTGCAGCTAAGCACGTCAGGGAAACGCGTTGTTGCTACAGTAAAACATCTGCGCATGAACAGTGAACGAGCGAAAAACGTCGTGCGCACCTATTTCCCGAGCGAACAGTGGTCCACTGTTTTGCTACTGTAGCTACAGTGTCAGCCCATGGCCTATGTTTCTCGTGGCTGGACGGACGAGGCGTCACGTGTCGGCCTGTGGCTTGTTCGTCCTGTAGGTGTACGGATGAGAACACTATTTTTGTAATTATGACTGCGAGGACACCATTTTTACTAATACCACTTCAAATAATGCTATTTAGGTTAAAAACTCGTGACAATGTCCTTGGCACTAAAGATTGGGTTGAAAAGCACTACCGTGGATATGTACAAGAAATCGTCTTCTTGTATGGGTCAAACACAAGAGTAATGGCCTACCATTTGAACAGCTCGAAGGTTCAAGACTTGGGTGAGATACGCGAATTTTTTTTATTAATTAATTTTTTTTTTGAATTTTATTTTAAAGTTAACCATCGACACACTTTATTTCTAATTCTGATTTCTTTGGTCACACCACCACCTGTGACGTGACAAAAAGTGTTGTTTTGGAGACTTATCTTGACGTGTGACAGTGTTGTTTTGTCACGCCATCACCTGTGGCGTGATCAAAGGGGTTAGAATTGAAAATAAAATGCGTCGGAGATTAACTTAAAATAAAATTCAAAAAAGGTTAATTAATAAAAAAAAGTTCTAGATACGCCTGGGTTACACCGAGATAGACATGGCTTTTCCGTACACCCCATGTTGGATGGAGAGTTATCTGGAAACAATTAGTTTAGAAGCCAATATCGCCGGTTAGATTATATTGTTTGCAACAAATGGCCTACTCATGTTGAGTCCCATACTCTTATGTCCTTTTAATTTACAATAATACTCTTTGTTTTCTAATGGGAAATAATCTGTGTGATTGTCTCCCATTTTGTTTTTCTTTTTCTTATGATGATAAGAACATGGCGTATTCCGATGTGATGATGTATCCATGATAATGCACCAGGAATGATCGAGCTGCATCCAAATTGGGATTTTTCTTACATATATGTAAGAATTGAACCTCCTCTCAAAATTGTATCCATCGTTCGCCACGATGTTGAAGCTGGCATAGCAAGTTCTTACATAGATTCTTCTCCGATCAAGTAAACAGTTTGGTTGTCTTGAACCAACCAACCGTCAATACCCATACCCGGACCAATTCCGGAGGCAGTGCAATCCGTGAGATTATTGGGGGTCGCCCAAGAAAGACACAGATGGTGTTCCTTGTATCACCATGCACTGATTTTGATCAGAAATCTCTGATCAATTCATTCATTCCTCACCGAGGCCTCCCTAGCATGGAAGTAATCTTACTAAACAGCGTACTTTTGAACAGAGTTTGAAGGGATAAATTCTTTGGCAAATATATAAGAGTGGTAACAAGTGCAGGAGAAAGCTATATCCAATCCAAATCCAAGGGGTTCAGTTCACGTCAACGCGGCGTGGCGTTTCTGATGACAGCACAATATATCTTGTTTTGGCACCAAACGTAGGAGAGTTCGCAAAGATAAAATGAATTGATGATCGGTTGAGGTGGGATTTTTTACATTTGTCATTTGTTTTTCCTTTCTTCCTTTCTTCTGTATCCATAGATAGAGGATTGTTTGTGAAGTTTACATTCTCTATTCACAAATTAACAGGTGAAACCAGGCATAGCAAAAACTGAAAGAAAAGAAAAAAAAACATGAAGTTCGTCATCAGGAACTCGAAATATTTCTTGATGAAACAACATCACAATTTGTTTTTTGAACTTTTTTCTTAAACTCATACTAAGTCATGATGAGAAGGGCTGCCCTCTTGCTTGCTGGAGAGAAGAAAAATCATAAATCAATCGGACAGACTAGCACGAGGTTCGCTCATAGGGCAAGTTTCTCAGTGACTGAGGGCCCAAGCCCACTAATAGATCCTTTTGAACGGCCCATATCAGCCCATCATCTAACGTGGGCCACGGCGGCTATCTTCCGCGTCTGACATGCGGGCCCCATCCCTCGGATTTAATGAGCCGTTGCTCGACGCGTGACATGTCAGCCAGCTATCCACTGTCAGGTCATCAGTTGCAGCGATTCCTAACAGTACTCCCGTGTTCTGCGGTCAGTCATCAGTGGTGGCGAGGAATGTACTATAAGTCTCACCAAAATAATTAGAATAAAGTATATACGTGTATTTATTGAGTGAGAAAATATATGTTCATGTTTTGTGAGGTCTCAGTGTCTCTGTAAAATTCTCAACGTGTGTAAGGGGATGCGTACGTACGTGTGTACGTTTGTGTTGTACCCTCTCGAGAAAAAAAATCGGTGGTTGCAGCATCAGCGATAGTAGTATTAGGGTGCGAAAGTCGAGGTAAATATTACAGAGCTGGTACGCATGTTAAAGCAAAACAGTTTGCAGCATCAAGCCGTTGATGGTTGGTTTAAACGCTTAAGAGCATCTACAATAATTTATTTCTTAGCTTGTTATTAAAAGGAGAAAGAGTACTCAATCTAATAAAAAGAAACAAGTCTTCCAATAGATTGTTTCTTGAGCTTGTATCTAAAACTTTAATTACTACAAGTGTGCATGATTCTTGATGATCAATAATGAAGTACAACTTTGCGGTCTACATGTTTTAGCTCATTTATCATATCACTAATGAAGTTGGGCTGCACAAATGATCTGATAGATATTTTATTTTAAGACAGTGGGACCCACAAAACGCGTTTTTAGGTAACAAGTAAGTTTCAAATAGAGTATTTGGTTGTTTCTTGTGTCTTGGTATTAACAATTTGCTAGTATCTTCATCTAGAAACAATATCATCTTCTCTCCTCATATTCTCTCCTCCACATCACCTAAATGCTGATACGGTAACTTCTTGTAACAGCTAACGTAGACTGTTATAGATGCTCTAATCACATCTTCCATATGCGCCAAGCCTCGTCATTGCTTCTTCCCGTACACGATCTTCAACACACATACTTTGCCATTAATATTCTAAAAGTTGTAAAAGGGATACGGTACTAATATCATTTATGGTATCCCTATCTCGTTGCATTTTTTAATATCAATTTTATACGACAAATCAAAGTACTTTTTTATATGGTGGTCACAATAGAGGAGGGAGTACAATGCGGATAATCAAATGTGACATGTGTACATGGTATGAAGAATGACCCATCCTTCCTACTGGTCGAATAGTTGAGGGGGAATTGACAATCTAGGTGATTTTGACAAATTGTTATTATGTTCGTTGCAATTAATTATTTACCACACTTTTCCTAGCATCTTAATTGTTTTGCCACTTTAGACATTTCTACCCATGTCTTCTTCCACCTCTTCTCTTCCCCTTCTTTCTTGCTCCTGTCACCGCACACGATCATAGCAACCGCCACCTCCGCATCTCTCTCCTTCCTTGTCACCCACCCCAATCTCGCCACTCCTCCTCCACCCCCAGGCGCTTCTCCAGGCCCCACCTCCGCCTCCCGCTCAATATCGCGTCCCATCCTGCATGCTACGATCTCGACGCTTTGTCGTCGCCCCATGATTACCATGGCAACCCGCTACCATGGAGGAGAACATCGAGGGAGGCACCAGCTCGTGGCCGGGTTTGCCAGCGACCTCGGCCCTCCAGCTCAAATAAGTGGCGTCATGCGCCATGAAGCACTCCTCAGTTGCGGTGTGCGTTGACACAAGGAGCGCCTAGCCACATCGACAGGAGCGGCGCCTCGCACGATTGGCCCCCCGTCATGCTGCGCTGCGACGAGCGCGGCCAGCCATGGAAACCAGATCTGGCGTGGGAGGCAACCATGGCTAGTAGAGGGAGAAGGCAAACGACAGCAAGCTCCCAGTGGCACATGGTCATGAAGCGCCAGAGCGTGGCGGCTTCCATGCGGCGACATATCCACCAGAGCACGCCCCAAACATGGGCGAGGGGCGGCACGGTAGACTCGGCCTAGCGCGACGGCCGCGGAGTGCGCGTTGGAGGCCTCCGCAAGGTGTATGGGGATGCTGGGAGTGGAAGGAAGTGAAGAAGAGGCCCGACGGTGTGGTGGTGGCATAGTACGGCCACGAGCTTGCCTGGGTCGACCATGGCTGAAGTAGGGAAGAAAAGAAGAGAGGAGGATGAAGATGAAGGCAGGGGTAAAATTGTCCAAAAGGGCGAATCGTCAATTGCCTTTGAAACTATGGGGGTATATAAGCTATTACCTGAAACTTAGTATCAAATGATCAAAACCACATGTAACGTGAGGCAAATGATCAATTCTCCCAATAGTTGAAGCTTAAAGTGGCAGATGTGGTTTGCATGAAAGCGGACCCTCTGTATTACGGAGAGCACAGTGTTGGAAATAATCTTGACCATGTATCTAGTTGTAACATGCATCTTTGTCATGGCATAGTGGGCGGATCGGTGTGGCGTTTGCATGTAGTGGAGATGTGGCCTACGTGCATGTGCTAGTGGCTGGCTACATGCCATAGGATGGGCTGTTGCTCAACGTGTGCATGGTCATGAGTTTAGTTGGGTTGTTAGCTTGCATGTGGAGTTGGAAGGAGCACAGTGGCCGTTTTGTTGGTGGCGCATGAAGGGGTCATGATCCAAGGTTTTAGGATCATGCGTTAGTCCACTGTGTGCGTGCATGGGCTATGGCTTTAGCGGCCGGTGGTGTATAAAAGCTCATGTATGTAGTTAGCTTGGGGTGTAGAAAAACAGAGCAAGTACAGAAAAACGGACGTGAGAGGGCTATTCGTTCTCTCCTGCGAGTGCTCCCGTATGTTCTTCCACCAATAAAAGTGTGTGTACGTGTGTTCAAGAAGCTATGTGCGAATTCTCTTCGGTAGCTAGACCATCACACAGTAATATGCATTAAGTCTTTCTTTCCACCGTTAGAATCCAGTGCTACAGTACCAAAGGAAATAATAAATCTTAGCCTTCGATATTTCACTGTTTCTACAGTATTACTACAGTGCTATTACCGGGTAGTGTTCACGAGGGACGGAATCACTGTTCATACAAGCTGGGATCGTTGTTTGAAACGTGAATCTCTACGGTATGACAGAGGGTCCGGGTCCGGCTTGCACTAGATACTTTGTCGATTCTTTAAAAAAAATCAAAGTAGCAACAGATACGCTCGTTGAACCGAAATCATGGAAGTTTACCAAATTTAGAGCGGTTGAAACACAGGAATTTTACAAAATACCTTCATTTCCTACGTGAATCAAGAAAAAAAAATCCCCTGTTCCACACCTGCTCCTTAAGAAAACATCAAGCAAATTCGTAAAAAGAAACATCAAGCAAGTATACTGATTTATGAGCACAATTTACACGTTTGCTTTTCAAAAGGAGAAAAAAAAATACATGGGACCCACTAGCCTGTCTCCCGGTAATATTAATCCAAGCAAGTCTGACCTTTACGAAACACGGGACACAGTTTTCGAAAAGAGGGGGGATACATGGGACCCACTAGCCTGTCTCCCGGCGTCCAATAAAGCGTGAGGACCGTTTTGCAGGTGGGGGCCACCTCCCAGAAAGCTCCAGCTCAATTGCACTTCCAATTTGTTGGTTATTTACCTCCGAGAGAAGGAAGAAATGCTTGGATGACACACAAACCTACCTAGCATCATCACAAATAAAATGCTCAAAGTTTGTATGAATTTAGTTAGGGGAGATCGGTTAGGACCTATAATACTCGATTATTAGTTTGAGTTGTACTTTAATTCAAACTAACTAACCTTACGGGGAACTCCCAGTTGCTTTGAGGTTTTGTACGTCAAAGTATTATGAATGTGGCGTTTAAAAATGTGTGTAGCAACGTATTATTTTCAAACTAATATAATGCCTAACCTATGGTTTGAAATTTTAACTAACATAGCCTAACATCAACAGCTTTTTCTCTCTCGAAATCTAGCACTTTTGTCAAATGGATTATGTAAATTTCGTTAACATCATACTGTGATAATCTTGATATTCTTGAGAAGAGAAGGAGTCCTCACCTTCAACCTCAAGTGCCAATTAAAGCTGGAACGATTGCTAATGGAAAGCGCATCCTTAAAACATGAAAATATGCTTCAAGTGAGTAGCGATCTATCATATGTATATCAAAATTAGCTAAATTAGCGGTACAATAGTAAATTGTAAATTATCATGAATATTCAAAATAAATGAAACATACCACTTAAGCGCTAGATCGAATCACGAAATCAAGAGCATATGGCTATACGCTAAATGCTAAAGAGCAAAGAATGGAAGAAATCAACTAATCAAGAATTTATTTATTTATACATACCAAATACAACTAGATAGTCCACATCACCGTAAAAATTATCACTACACAAAATACAGCTAGATAGTCTAGATTATTGTCTAATTGTCCATGCAATACATTGCCACATTATCAAGTTATCAACAAGAGTAAACAATAAAGAATTAAAGAAAAAGACAATTAGAAAAAAAAATATTAAATACATTTCCCCAATCCGGTTGTCGGCAAAAGTTAATTTTTGTCTCCTCGGTTGAGTCGGCTTCAAAGAATGGGCGAATCGGGCGGCCAATCGCCTCCCACCTCGCCGACCACTCTCGTCTTCTCCGTCCCTCGCTTTATAAGAATCCGCCATACCGACGGCCGACGGTGACACCTAACTAGTCAGAGCCCATTCTTGGCCACACGACCGCCAGGTCACGTCTCCTCGCGCCGCTTGCCTCCCTGGGCTAGAGCAGCGGAGCCTAGAGCTTGGCACCTTGGCTACCACACCTTCGCTCGCTCACCCCAGCTCCCGAATTCCGCCGGTCCGCCGCTAGGGTTTCACCGTTCTCGAGCTCAGCCGTTGCAAGGTGCGTACTCGTCTCCTATTTCTCCTTGTTCGGTTGCATCTGGTGACTGGTGGGGCATGGATGTGAGGATTAGTCCCCCATTGGGTGCGGATAGTGGACTGGCTATTGTGGACTTGTGGGCTGACGGCTCAAGTGCTGATAAAAAGGCCTATTTCTCTTCTAGTCGTCTTTTGCTTCCACCAGGGGTTAAGGCTCCAAGCTTCTGTCCATGGCGGTGCCATGGACGACAGCCACGCCTGGGGCGGGGGTTAAGGCGCTAGTCGAGAATAGGCTCCTAAAAAAATATCTTTATTTAGACAAACCAGTTATACATAGGTCTTAAAGATGTAGCAAAATTGTCCCAAGTTATATCGCTAATTAAATGACCCTTGAGCAACTCAACTGAGAGGATACTCAATCTTTTCAGTTTATCAAATCCATATTTAAAAAATCTAAAAACATTCTGTGTAGTGCTAGTAGCAAAGTTTTTACAAACCAAAAAAAATGTTTTCTTACAAGTAAGTACAACGGCGTGCCGGCCGAGCTCGGAGAGAGAGAGAGAGAGAATCTAATAATAGTAATAATAAATGGTGAGCTCCCAAGACTAGATAGGCCAAGCAGCCCAAAGGCATGGATCTCGCATTGTCGCCTCCTCCCTCTCCTAGCCAACAACGCCTCCCCCCTCTCCTAGCCAACAACGCCTCCCCCCGCATTGTCATAGGATGCTCGCCGGAGCGATCGCGCGAGCGGCGGCGGTGAGGCAACAGTAATGGCGGCGGCGGCGGATTCGGACAACGGGAGCGAGGTGGGCCCCACGGCCGCCACCGGGGACTCGGCGGTGTTTGCTTCGCCGGCGAAGGCAAAGGCGAAGGCGCCGGAGTCAGAGGCGAGCGCCTCGGCGGCGGAGGGGTCTGAGTCGTGGGAGGCCAAGGTCGACGACAGCAACATCCAGGAGGCCGAGTCGTCGCTCCGCGAGGGCCTCTCCCTCAACTACGAGGTCTCGAATCTCTGGGCTCTGGCGCTCGTTCTTGGCTTCTTGGCGTGATTTGGGATGTGACTCGAGTTCTTTGCGGCGTGTTTGGGCGGAATGGGATGAAAAGATCGAATCTTTTGGTCAATGCGAGTTCGTTTTTGGCGTTTGGGGGAGATCGGGATGCGGCGAAGAATCTCTGCGCCGAGAGCGAAGGGCCCGGTAGTGTCAAATTGTGTTCTTTCTGTAAAAATCCCCCCTGTTTAGTGTTCATTTCGTGTGGGGGATGAGATTCTTTTGATGAATGTGAGGGTACTGGTGGCCATTTCGATGCGAATTTTGGTGAGAACACCTCATTGATTTGGTCGAATTGAGCAGAATTTCGAGCTAAACATAAGAATTTCTCTAGACCTCTTTTGGGAGATGTAGGACGTGATCCTGTGGAAATGATTCTGCATGTTCCAACCTAGTGTTTCCAAGGCAAGTTTTCCCAACTTTTTAATATTGATGAGGATATGTTGTTGTGCTAGTCAAATCCAGAAGCATTTAGAACTCAAAAGAGTGAAATAAAGGGATATGTGTGAAAAACTGAAAATGATCTTGCTTTTGGAGATAACGTGGGTGGCTGATGGTGTAACCGTGTGATCATGGTTCGGTCAGTGGGTGGTGGCGTTATTGGGTGAAGTTGGGAGCTGGCGAACCATTCTGGCATCAACAACGGATTTGCACAATTTGTATTGGGTTTCTTAGGATAGAATGGTGCAAGGTTGGTTGAATCTAGAAGCACTTTGCATCATCAACAATATGAGAATTGATTGTGAAAAAGATCATACTTTATTGTTTAGTTCAATTGGGCAGTGACTTGTTCTTGTTTTCGTCTTTGTTGCAGCAAAAAAATGTCCTTTCCCTTCCTTTTGTTTATTTTGTTCAAAATGATAATATGATGTTCATGTCAGATTGTAATGTTGAGGCAACTTCTTTTCGTGGTGGAATTTGAAAGTGTGAAGAATCTTGGATTTTTGTACTTAACCGCCTGGAAGAGATTCAGTCGGAGATCACTTGTTCCGTTGTTCGTATATTTTGTAGGACATTGGTGACGTAGAGTTCAGAACCTTTAATTAAACTTAAAGTCTGGTTTCAATCGTAGACACACATAGGTGCTCTTCTGTGTCAAAAAAGGGTTACTTTATGTGCCGGTATTTCATTTCATATCAAATCAAATGGTGTGTTTTAATAACAATGGAAGACATGAACATGAATTGTAGGTTTAGATTTTTTTCTTAAACTTTCCCGGTTACTTTGATCATTGTATACAATATTAGCTAAAATCATTTGACTGTGAGTACAGATTCATTCTAAAATGTTATTTATGCTTGACTAGCTGAAATCCGTCTAAATTGCACGTTCTAGTCATAATTTTTTGACTAGCTGCCCCCCCCCCCTCTTTTGGTGTAATCCCTCTATATCAACTAAAATTATGATTAGTAACCTCTTACTATAAATTGTACGCCTATTTGGTAGAAACTTGTATTCTAGATATACTACAATATTTTTGTACATAATGACAGCAGGCTAGTAGCAAAAAGAACTGAACTTTTCTCAGCTGCTCTTGTAAGTTTCATGTTTTTATTGTTGCTAACTGTGGGTTTATATCTATATGCTTTCAATATTAGGAAGCAAGAGCTCTCCTTGGGAGACTGGAATATCAGAGAGGCAATGTAGAAGCTGCTCTTCGAGTATTTGATGGAATAGACCTTCAAGCTGCTATTCAGCGCTTCCAACCATCGCTTTCAGAAAAACCACCCTCAAAGCGAAGTAATAAATTACGGTCAGATTCATCAAATTCGGGATCACAGCATGCTGCTAGCCTTGTTCTTGAAGCCATTTACTTGAAGTCAATGTCTCTTCAAAAGTTAGGGAAAGCAATGGGTATGAATTGCTAAATTTCACTATATGACCATTTTGCTATGCTTGTCTTGACTTTTTGAAGCCATTTGCTTGCAGAGGCTGCTCAACAGTGTAAATCTGTCCTTGATGCTGTTGAAAGTATCTTCCAACGTGGCATACCTGATGTCATGGTCAAACAAAAGCTGCAGGAAACTGTCAGTAAATCTGTTGAGCTTCTCCCAGAACTTTGGAAGCAAGCTGGGGCCTATGAAGAAGCACTAGCTTCTTACCGGCGTGCTCTTCTCAGTCAATGGAATCTCGATGACGGCTGCTGCACAAGGATTCAGAAGAGATTTGCTGTTTTCCTGTTGTATGGTGGCGTGGAGGCAAGCCCCCCAAGCTTGGCTTCACAAACTGAAGGTTCATTTATTCCTAAGAATAATGTGGAAGAGGCAATCCTTCTGCTCATGATACTATTGAAGAAGTCATACCTTGGGAAGATTCACTGGGATCCCTCAGTAATGGAGCATTTAACCTTTGCATTGTCACTCTGTTGCCAGACATCTGTTCTTGCCAAGCATCTGGAAGAGGTTTTACCTGGAATATACCCTCGAACTGAGAGATGGTATAGTCTAGCTCTTTGCTATTTTGCAGCTTCTCATTACGAAGCTGCATTAAATTTGTTGAGGAAGTCTTTAAATAAGAGCGAGAGTCCCAATGACATAATGACCCTGCTGTTAGCTGCTAAGATATGCAGTTCAGATTATTGTCTTGCTTCTGAGGGTGTAGAGTATGCAAGGAGAGCAGTTACAGATGCCGAATCATCAGATGGGCATTTAAATAGTGTTGCCCTCCATTTCTTGGGGAGTTGCCTGGCCAAGAAGTCTAAAATTGCTTCATCTGATCACCAAAGATCTCTCTTGCAGGCTGAGGCTTTGAAGTCATTTAATGAGGCAGTTTCTCTTAACCGTTACAACCCAGATTTAATATTTGACATGGGGATTGAATATGCTGAGCAACGAAACATGCATGCTGCCTTGAAATGTGCAAAGCAGTTCATTGATGCAACTAGTGGATCTGGTTCAAAAGGTTGGAGATTGCTATCTTTGGTTCTGTCTGCACAGCAAAGGTATTCTGAAGCAGAAGTGGTGACTGATGCTGCGTTGGATGAGACCACAAAGTGGGAGCAAGGACCATTGCTTAGAATAAGGGCTAAATTGAAGGTTGCTCAATCATTGCCCATGGAAGCAGTCGAAGCATACCGTACCCTTCTTGCTCTTGTTCAGGCACAGCGAAAGGCTTATGGATCTGTCATAAATGGCACAGAGGTTTGTCTTCTCAAATATGAAAAAAGTACCATCCTTGAATTCACACAGTGTTCTTATATTTTACTTAGACCTGTTCATGGGTGGCCCGGTCTGGACTCGGGACTTGATTTCTAGCCCGAAATCCCGCTGAAATTATAAAAATAATAAAAACTATTTCTTTTATTCTCGAAATGAATTAAATATTACTTTTTTTATCCCAAAAAAGAATTAAAATAATAGTTTTTAATTTGGAAAATGAATTTTCGGGCCGGGCCGGGCCGGGCTTGGGTCTGCCCCCATTCGAGGCCAGGCTTTTCAGGCCCAGCTCGGCGTTTGAACAGGTCTAAAATTTTTCTCCCTCCAGTCACAAAAGACTATGTTTTTTACTTTTCAAAGTCACCTAGATGCTCCTTTGACCGCCAAATTCTCTTATCATTTATTCGAAAAAAGTTGTGCAAGTGCAATATTATGAAAGTATTTTGTATGATAAATTCGCTTGTATCATTTTCATGTGTCCAAACCATATATTTTAAACAATATCTTTGATCAAAATTCATAGGGTTTGACTGCACACATTCGAGGGCATCCCACTTTTGTGACCGAAGGGAGTAGTGTAAAATGATTTATACTGAAATTCTCTAGATATAAAAACCTTACCTTTTATCCTTAGTTTGAAGTGGGATTGGAATAATTGGATCCCAAGTTCTCCACACGGAACAAAGTTGCTCCACATAATGTTCTTCAAACTGCTTTAGTATTTATATTTACTGCTGAAGCGGACTGCCACTATGTTTTTCATCAACACGCTGTGTTGATAATTCTCATTTCATCCTTGGATCATTCCATTCAACTTTCCATTTCTTCCTCCCTTCCATCTTATTCTTTTTGGAAATTCTTTCAGGAAGATGATGATAAAGTGAGTGAGTTTGAAGTTTGGCAAGGTCTTGCCAACTTGTATGCTAGTCTTTCCTATTGGAGAGATGCTGAAATTTGTTTACAGAAGGCTAAATCCCTGAAAACATACTCTGCCACAACACTTCATGCAGAAGGTAAGGAAAACTTGGTAACAAATTCATTTCTCACGAGTCATACCTGTACCTCTGGCTATTGGGAAGTATGAAATCCATCATGTGATTCATGTCTACGGGATTAATTTTTTGTTGTCATACATGACTGTCAAGTGAAATAATAAACATGTGAAGATGAGTAAAGTGGGGGAATTTTTGTTCACTTTTGAATTTTCATGTTCACGTAGGTCAGACATTCATAAAACTGAGAAGCTGAAAATATCCCGAGTTTTGTGCTTTGATATATCCTGGTGCCATCATGATTACTTCATTTTGTTTCCAGGTCACATGCGTGAGGTGCGTGAGCAGACACAAGATGCACTGTCTGCATACTTCGATGCACTCTCGATAGAGCTAGATCATGTGCCATCTAAGGTATCCATTGGTGCTCTCCTCTCTAAGCAAGTTCCCAAGTATCTTCCTGTGGCAAGGAGCTTCCTCTCAGACGCCCTAAGGCTTGAACCTACAAACGGAATGGCTTGGTTCTACCTAGGAAAAGTCCACAAGCATGAGGGCAGGCTAGCTGACGCTGCCGATTGCTTTCAGGCAGCCTCGATGGTCCAGGAATCGGACCCAGTAGAAAGTTTCAGATCACTCTGATGAGCCATCTGCAACAACATGAGGTTTTTTTTTCATTGGTTAATTTTCCTGTTCTTCTTCTCTTCCCTTCCCGGTACGTAGCTGCGCAGAAATTGGATGCCAGCTGCCTGTAACTTGTATTCGTAGATGCCATGTTCATCACGTTGTTGTCAGATATTGACAAATGCTGTAATTGGTTGCTAAGTGGTATATAAGCTGATTTGCCTGGTGTGTAGTTACATCAGTCATGGCGCTAGAAACAAGTCAACTATGTATTGATATCACCCATTGCTACATAAAGATTATGATGAGTCATCAGCTAACCTAAAAACAGTATTATTGATGTTACACAGTTTCTTTTTTGGTAACTGGTCTTTTGTGACGTGTGCTTTTCTAGAGGGCATCTGACTTGACGGTGGCCTATCCTTGTCGAATAATGTTTCATCGTGGTTTTGATGTCAAGATGAACATGAGAACTATAGTAGTTTCTGAGAATAATCTCATTCACATTCAGGTCTGGATTTTAATCAAGAAAGGTTAAGGCGTTTGCTTCCTTCTCCTTATGCGTTCTTGGTGAAGATGTTAAGAGACAATGCAGTGGTAGCCAGTCAATGCAGGCGATCAGCTCGGATGTCGATTATCATAGTTTTTGATATATGGACACGATGAATAATCTAGTAAGGGAACATACATGCTTCTTTACGATTGAGACTGTAGCTTTTATTCCCTGAATTCCACTGGTTGACAAAGCACAATTCGGATAATGCTTCTCATACCCCACTTCCTCTTTAACAGCATTCTTGTGTCCAATTCTTCTCTGTGTTTCTTGATGTTCTTCTAATTCCATGCTAATGTCAGTTAATAGTTATCACATGTACATGAAAATAATGCCAAATATGTGATTTTATTGCACTTCATTTCCATGGTTATCCTCTGCAGCCACCAAAACATCCCATGTGCAGGAGAATATTTTCAAATTCATGGTTTCTCCTCATGACTTGAGCAAATAAGATTTGACATTAACTATGAGAGGAAAACTTGTAGCTATTATTCCCCGCCTCAAGAAAAAATATAAAAAGCCATGCATCCTATGAGAAGAAGACAATTTTGACATTTGACAAAATTAAATGTGGGTTGTGTTATGAATATTGTGTGTATATTCATGAGGCCCAATAAGCAATATATATAGGGAGTACAAGAGGATATTACAAAGGAATATGCCATACATATATAAGGAAATACAAAAAATAAATAAATCCTACTCTAACACCCACCTTAAACTCATGGTGGATCACACACATTGAGTTTGGAGAGAAAATACAAATGTTGTACCCTAGTATGTGGTTTCATGAAGAAGTCAGCAATCTGTAGCTCTGAGAACACAAACTGTAAAGTAAGTACTCACTCCTGCACTTATGAGCGAGTGTATGAAGCATCCACACCAATGTTCTTGGTAAGCTCATGCTTCACTAGGTCATGGGCAATACTGATAGCACTTGTACTGTCAGACAAAAGAGTTGTAGGTCCCATCACAGGCACTCCAAGATCTGCAAGTAGCCACCTCAACCAAGTAACCTCTGCTGTCACTGCTGCCATAGCTCTCAACTTAGCCTCTGCACCCGAACGGAAAACTGCAGTTTGCTTATTTGTCTTCCAAGCAATCAGGGAGGAGCCAAGAAAAATATAGTAAGCAGAAAGATAATGACAATCAAAAGGATCACTAGCTCAGATCGCATCGGAGTACACCTAAAGCTGTAGTGAGTTGAAGCTAGGGAAAAATGAACGACGAGAGATAATTCCACGCAGGTAGCGAAGAACACGAAGAAGATGACTGTAGTGAAGATGGGTAGGACAAGCCATGAACTGACTCAAGATATGAACAACATGAGCAATATTAGGACGAGTGCTCACAAGATACACCAAACTCCCAACAAGATGACGATATCGAGTAGGATCCTTAAGAAGATCACCATCAGTGGCACGAAGTTGAAGGGATAGCTCCATGGGAGTCTCGACAGTGTGAGTGTCAGTCAGATCAGATCGATCAAGAAGATCCTGAACATACTTCTGCTAAGAAAGGTAGTAGCCCTCAGGCGTGGAAGAGATCTCAATCCCAAGGAAGTACATAAGAGAACCAAGATCAGTCATCAAAAATTGCTCACTGAGATACTTCTTCACATGCGTGATGAACGAGGAATCATCACTAGTGATGAGCATATCATCAACATATAGAAGAAGCAGTGTTCTACCCTGAAATGAGACATGGATAAAAAGAGCAGGATCGTGGGAACTAACAGTGAAACCAACAGCAGTAATCACTGAGGTAAAACGTGCAAACCAAACACGAGGAGCCTATTTGAGGCTATAAAGAGCACGACGAAGATGACAGACGTGTCCATCGGGAACAGAATACCCAGGTGGTGGTGGCAGTGGCGGTGGAGGTAGACATAGAGGTGATAGGAGCAACTGAAGTGGACGAAAGGTGGAGGCGGTCAAGGATGTAGAGACCCTGACAATCCCTACGGTGCCGGTCAGTCTCAAGTACCGTGCCTGTCTATCGGTCCTAGACAAAACAGGTGTGAGAGTCAAAACCAACCCTACAATCGAGATTAGTGAGTTGACCCACCAGAGAAGCTGTATGGTAAGCTGGGGAATATGGGAAACAACTGGAATAGAAAAAGTCAGTGGATAAAAGAGTGCCTTAACAACTGACAGATAGAGGAGTACCATTAGCTGTCTGAACCGAGATAGGAAAAACAAGAGGTCCCACTGAAGTGAGAGATGTGGAGTCCGATGTCATGTGAAAAGATGCACCAGAATCCAGAACCCAAGAAGTACTTGGAGGAGACGTTGGAGCTAGACTGGCAGAACCTGCTGAGCTGTGAGAGAGTTGCTAATGGTGCTCTTCTTGAGGATCCTACTCAATATCGCCATCTTGTTGGGAGTTTGGTGTATCTTGTGAGCACTCGTCATGATATTGCTCATGAACTGACTCAGTATACAGACAATTCACTTATACTTCAACACTCTCCCTCACGTGCAGGCTCCCTCGGGCCTAATATGTGGAATAGGAGTGGACTACAATTATTTTTCTTTAATTGCATCAACCGGGTCTTGAACTCAAGACCTCTTGATTCTGGTATCATGTTATGAATATTGTGTGTATATTCATGAGACCCAATAGGCCATATATATAGTGAGTACAAGAAGATATTACAAAGGAATATGCTATACATATAAAAGGAAATACAAAAGACATATAAGTAAAATACAAATGAATTCCTATTCTAACAGGCTACACTGCAATCTGAATTTCAGTCGCTTGTGTGGATCTCCTCTTTAGCCATGCCTTGCTCCTCCTCCATCACCATCTTTTCTTCACCCCACATTCGAAATTTGAGAGTGGGGCAGTTCGGAAGGAGATCAGCCGTGTTCCTCAGGGACCAGGGCCTCCTCCAAGAAATTTGGACACTATTGGCCCTGTTACACCATCGAAATTCCAAAAATAGCCCTCGTAGCCCGAAATTTCCAAATTTGGCCCCTTCCTCCCACTGCAAGCAGACACGATCGTAGCAGAACCCTCATCGTCAGACGATCAGCAGACCAACGTGCTACCATCGCGTTTGGCGGCAGTAAGCTGCTTGTCATCCAAAGACGGCAGACAGCACTGCCGCCTCGAGCACGACAAAGAAGTTGCCTCGCCCGCCTCGCCTCAAGCAGCCCACGCCTGCCCCCGATCTTGCCCTTCTGCGCTGACGCGACAAGACCGCCAAGTGTACACGCCGAGGGCCGCCTCACTGGCCTCTTGCATACCACGCGTTGCCACGGCCGCCCCAAGCCCCGTCTGGCCTTTGGCTTTGTTTACCCCTACGCATTTTAGTGAGGAAATGCCTAAAGCGAGTGGAACGCAAACACAATGCTATTTTCAGTTACGAAGCAAAGAGGAAGAGAGCCAAAGAGGAAGAGAGTTCTTGGAAGGGAGGAAGAGAAGGGAGAAGCCAACTAGAGAGAAGTTGAAGTTCGCTCAGTTACGGAAGTTGTGCATCGTCTTGTGAGCACCTAGAAAAGGTAAGTGTCATTTGCATCCAGCTGTAGTTTTAGCAATATGATTAGGATGTAATTAGATGAATTGTAGTTTCTTATTGTAGCAACTGAGTAGTTATAGTTGTGTAGTCGGTATATTTTGACTTAGTGTTCGGACATAAAATTGGATGACTTAGTGTGATTAGAACATAATTAGAAGACTTAGTAGTTAGCAATGTGATTAGCCTGTAATTAGTTGACTTAGCAGACTTATTGTTGTTAGTGTTGTAAATTTTAACTCGGTGATTTGCCTAGTGTCTCGAACTTGACCGTAAAATATCAAAATATTTGGAGGTCGTTTAACGAAATAGAAATAGAGTCACTGACGGTGGGTCCCACTGAGCGCGTGGTCCATGGACTCTTGACCGGGCATGTCAACCTTCGGTTTATGCACTATGCCATGGACTGAGTCAATGACAAACAGGCCCCACCTGTAAGTAGGCTTTTAATTTTAAAAATAAATGAAAAAGAATACTATGCAATAGACCCCGCATGTCAGTGGTAGAGACTAGGTAGCTCGGGTATAAATTTTTTTAATGCATTAGGAAATTCTGAAGTGATTTATTTTTGCATTGTAAATTCGAACAAGTTTAAAAATTCATAACAATTTGAAATTAACTCCAAATTTAGTAAAACCAATTTTCTTGGTTTCCCTTTTTATTGTACTTTAACTTAGAATAGGTTTGAAACTTGTTACTGCCACAGGAAATTTTGGAATTGGAATAAATTCGGTTAGGAATTATTTTTACACTAGAAATTAAATTAACTTGAACATAATTCATATGAACTCCAATTGAGATGAATCAATTTTTGTTGGTCATAAAATTGTATTCTCTAGCTAACCATGTAATTTTTATCTCCACTAGTATTCTACAAATTTTCATGAAATGTTTAAATAGAAATAGAATTGAACCTACAACCAAGTAATTTTTCTGTCCACTAGTACATTAGATTATGAACAAATTACATAATGCTCTGTATAGTGTCAGGAACTTGAACCTAAAATTTGTAATTCAAATGTGCATGAGACGCAACAGAAATAGAATTGAAAACATAGAGTATGAAAAGGTGGTGTAAAGTAGGCATGACCAAATTTGTAGAAGAATTCATTTGGAAACCCACAAATAAGTGGATGGTACGAGCATTGCATATAATTGGTTTCATATGCACCTGTGTTAGGTACTTCATAGCAGAGATCCAAGATCTCTTCATGGCAGAGATTCAAGATCTATTCGTGTTCCACGGGAACGCTCTCGTATGCGACAAACCGTATGGGGTGGACCTGCCAAATTGTGACCGGACCGTGATCCAGGCTCCGGGTCTGAAGGACATGAGCCTCTCAAAGCTAAGGCGGTGCGTGCGTTCCGCGTTCAATTATGCCACTGCAAGGAAGAAGCTGCGCATCGAGGCGTTGTATGCCTCGATGGTGGGTGGTGCAGGCGAGACCGTTGTTTGGCAACTTATGAAGGTGACAAGTGACGCTTTGTGGGCCAATTACATGGAGGTTGTTTGCAACCCTGCTACAGCGATATATGCGCGGCCGATGGTCTATGTTCAGTTCGTGGAGAGCACGGGGACATTCGGTGTGGGTGGTTCCGGTGAAGCTGCTGGTGAGGAGGAGCCTACGTTGGCCTCCGGTGTTGGAGGAGACACGGGCGAGGAAGTGGGCAATGGAGACATGAGGAGGCGTGCCGACAATTTTGAGTCGAACGAAGGAGTGGAGAGATGGTGGGCAGCCCGTATTGATTGCCGCGAGTACTTGGCCGACCAGGTGGAAGAGGTGGAAAGCGATGAGGAGGATGTGGAAACAACCAGTTCTGAAGACGGAGAAGCTGCTATGGGAGGTGCAATTGGTGGTGTTGTGACCACTGACATTGCTTACGTCCCCTTAAGATTGGACGACGTCGCAACGACATCGCTGGTTCTGCCACAGCCGGAGGGGGCCGAGAGGGGGTTCAACGAGGACACCCTGCTCCTAGGGCAGCGCTTCCCTAACAAGAGCGTCGCCTAACATGCTATTGCTAGATACGCCCTTAACATTGGCTGGACGTAGGGTGCAGAGGTCCAACCTCGACATCTACATCGTTAGGTGTGTTTATGAATCCTATGATGGCAAGGGCTGTGCGTAGTGGTTCATGGCTGCAGCCACGGGCTTCTGGATAACGGTGCTGAAGGACCACACATGCAAGCTGGATGAGCCGCTTCATAGGCATCACAACATGACGTCCTTGTATGTTGCCAGCCTAATAAGCCACCTCGTCGCTGGAGATATTTCTATTTCGCCCAAGCTTCTACTGGCGGATGTTGCCAATATGGTGGGGTTCCAGGTCAGCTACAAGACGGCATAGCGGGTGAAACAGAAGGTCGTGGAGTGAATGTTTGGCACATTCGAAGAGGCTTACAACCTAGTCCCAAGAATGCTGCACCAGATTGTATAATCAAATCTCAGGACATACATAAACAAGCTTAAGCGGGTGCATCCGACAGAGGGGCCCAATTGTTTTGTTCTTAAAAGGGTCTTCTAGGCCTTCCGTCAGGCGATTGAAGGGTTCAAGCATTGTCGTCCTGTGTTGACGATGGACGATGCCTTCCTATGTGAGAAGTACAAGGGTACCATCCTCACCGCCATTGCAGCCGATAGGAATGACCAGTTACTCCTCGTGGCCTTCGTAATTGTTGAGAGTGAGAACACTGATAGCTGGTTGTGGTTCCTGTCCAATGTGAAGCAGACGGTGGTCTAAGACCGCCCAGATGTGTGTGTCATCTCAGGCCAGAATGCTGGGCTGCTGTCCGCGTTGAGCACAATGCAAAATGGGATGCAGTCGTTGTTCCAGTGGAATGATGTCCAGAGCCATTGGTGCATGAGGCATCTCACAGCGAACTTCCAGACAAGGTTTCAGAGTAAGGACCTGATGAAGATGTTTAAAAAGCTCTGCATGCAAAACCAAAGGCGAAAGTTTGATGCGGTGTGGAGACAGCTCGACGAGGAGACCGAGAATCATCTAAGGAACTCGGAGGACACCGAGGCAGGGGCAGCTGCAGGAGGGTCCATGAGAGTTGGGGAGTTCACACAGTGGGTTAACTCGCACGCACCTGACTTGGAGAAATGGTCCCTGCTGCACGATACCGGTGGTGCAAGGTACGGGATCATGACGACCAACATGTCCGAGGTGTACAACGGTGTCCTCAAGGGTGTCCGATCCCTGCCAATCACTGCAATCGTGGAGGAGAGCTGGAACAGTACCGTTGGGTACTTCGTTAACAGAGCCATGATGGCCAAGAACTATTTGGAGGATGGCAAGCAATTCTCAGAAGTAATGCACGCGTACATGGAGAAGAAGATCAGCAAGGCTCGTTCGCACATTGCTCGTACCATGGACGGCGTCAGGCAGAAGTTTGAGATCCGGCTCAGGGAGAAGTACGTGATGGGCCATGCTAGAGGGGATCAGAAGCAAGTCTGCACGATTGGTGATGAAGCGTCGTGCACCTGCAACAAGCCATGGCTTCTCCGCAAACCATGCTCCCATGTGTACGCGGCGTGCGCGGCGTGGTGCCAGGCCTCGGAGCGTTACATCTTCGAGTACTATGACATCCACCACCTATATGGAACTTGGAGTGACGAGTTCCATTCGTACGGCCTGGACATGCACTATAGGGATCTCTGGTCGGGGCGGGTGAAGTGGGTGTCGAACGACGCACTGAAGCACCCCGACCGTGGAAGACGCCAGTCACGACACATTAGGAACGACATGGATGACAGCCAGCACATGCAATGGGTTCGCCGCCCTAGATGCAAACTGTGTAATACGGTTGGCCACTCCATCAGCAGCTGCCCAAACAGACCTAGCACAAGCAGCGCACCGTAGCGACCAAGATATAATTACTAAGTCGTGATGTTGCATGCTTATTTTAATGCCTTGTATGAGTTGTATCGTTGTCAATCCATGCCTTTCTGTACGGACGTAATGTTATGTTGGTTGGGTCATATGTTAACTCATTATGTTCATATCTACTGTTATGTTGTACGGGTGTGCATATGGTGTTATTCACTTTGTCTTACATTCTGTTGTCATATGTTTCGCTTTATTTTTCTGTGCCATACATTCTAATTTATATGCGGACTAACATGTTGTTTCTCTCTCAACTGGAGATGGCGCAACCTCTAGTTGACAGCCCGTATGAGCTGCTCGACACACGCTGGGATGGGCGACAGCGATGCCTGGCGTGGTCGTCCGGCGATGGCCCTCCGAGCCTGGTCCTGAGCGCCCCCAGAGAGAGGTGGCCTCTTGACGAGCGGTATGTCCCAAGACTGCGGGACACCGGCCTCCTTCCCATTGCCCGCATGTTGGACCTACCTCACGCGTTTCAGTTTGACACGGCACTCCTATCTGCGCTCGTGGATCGTTAGAGACCAGAGACTCACACCTTCCACTTCCGGTGGGGGGAGATGACCGTAACTCTAGAGGACGTAGCTATGCTTATAGTTCTGCCAGTGCCACCTCCAAGGCGAGTAGACTGGAAGGTGCGTATGGCTAACAGATTCGGTCACCCGATTCCTAACAACATATCAGGTGTGCCACATTCTTGGCCGCAGGAGTACATGACCTACCCCATGCACGCGACTATGGAGGCAGTGAGGACACACTTCCTCGCATACCTTTTGTTCCTGTTCGGATGGATCTTGTTTCCTACGACTCACGAAGACTACGTGTACCCAAGCTACATCCATCTCGTAGAGTCTTTGGTGGACGCCCGGCCCGACGAGGTGCTACAATACAGATGGGGCTCCGCAGCGCTTTGTTCTACTTACCGAGGATTGTGTGATGCCTCTCAGCGCAGTACGGGCGGGGAGCCAGTCCTCGTAGTATGCTACACACTGCTGCAGCTATGGTCATGGGAACACCTTCCAGTTGGCCGGTCGTATTTTCAGAGCACCGTGCACCCTTTCCAGTTGAGCGCCGAGCTTTACGGTAATGCTGAAGGCAACAACCCCGTCGATGGGCCTACAATGGGAACACGTTGGACACGTGGTACCCTAGGTTGGGCCAGAGAGACCGATGCGTGTGTACCTTGAGTTCCATAACTTATTTGAGACTCTGCACGAGGACGAGGTCATCTGGTGGCCATGGACTGCACAGTTCCTTGCGGACACGACCCCCTACGGATTATCCTCGCAGTGCACTCAGGACAAGACGCTCTGGTTGACGACCTGCCACCTGGTCTTCTCCCACATGGTCAAGCTGTACAATCCACAGCGGGTCATGAGACAGTTTGGCCTTTACCAGGAGGTGCCACTGCCGGTGGGATGACTTCTCACCGCGAAGGCTCATCGGTAGGTCTTTTTCGGTATCATATTAGCCGCATGTTTGACTTTGATTTTCTGACAACCGGATTCAATTGCAAGCAAACGAGGAAAGGCTAGAGGAGTGATGACTAGAGGTAGACATAGCAGCCGTGGACAATGTTGTGGGGGGCGAGAGGGCGGCGACAAACGTGGTGCACGAGTTACGAGGCTACGCCATCTAGACATATGCTACGTACTTGCAGTGGTACGTTCCGCACACCTGGTGCAGGCTTACTGGGCCAACGCCACATCGTCCAGTGGAGGTCATGCACGATGCCATTGTACTAGCAGGTCCCGACCGTCATCGGGCAGCATGCCACGATGAGACAGTAAAACATTCTTCATAGAAATTTTATTCGGCAACACGTTTCTAACTTACCATCGGTTTCCTTGAAGTAGTACCGCCTTGATCGTATCCAGCGTGAGGACATGTCTTCTCTCTGCAAAGCAGGACGTGACTTCGCTCTACAAAGCAGGACGTGACCACCCTCTCCAAAGTAAGACGTGACAGCACTCTGCTTCGCCAGCTTTTCAGACCGAAAAGACAACACTCTGCAAAGTAGGACATGATTTCTCTCTACAAAGCGGGACGTGACCCGACGATGCAGCTTTATGCACCGACGTGACCTAGCAAGTTTGTAAAAAGACAAGACAACACTCTGCCTCGCATGCTACTCACATGAATTTAACCACACCATGCTAACCCTGTGGCTTATAAAAGAAGGTGAAAGAGATCTGGGAGAGAACACTACACAACCAAACCCTATGCTACACCAGAGCTTGCTTCACCACGTCGGGATAGACAAGATGAAGAGGCAATAGGATGAGATCCGCGACTAGCAAGGGCTGCTGGGGCATGGGATGAACAAGCAAGGGCTGCTGCGGCCCGGGTCGAACAAGAGGAGCGTGCTAGGATGACAGCTCTCCGCAATGACGCTCCCCGTAGCAGCAACCCCTACTAGAACATTCCAACCGAGCCTTCGCTGCAACACCCGCCAGAGGGAGAGACGCTACCCCTCTGTTGGTGCAGGGACACATGCAAGTTCTTTAAATCCAAGCAGCGGCTCAGTTTGGGCATGCGTTATTGGAGTTGTCCGAACTACTCCTGTGACTATCCCAATCATCGTTGGGATACGAGCAGCTATCGGCAGCCGGTAAGGACTAGTTACACTAAGTTCCCCTACCAATTCTCTTTCAAAGTACGCACTAACAATCTCTTCTGTCTACCCGTAGTCCCCGGATCCGCTATGTGGTTATCGCAAGTGGATCGACCTAGAGATCCACCCACATGACCAGTAGCAAATCGACTACGATGAGTGGGATGCCAAAAGGGCATGTGGGATCCAGGAGGAGGAGCACTGCACCGAAGAGCACAATCAGCGCATCCGGCAGGAGACACAGGCCCATCTCGAGGCATGCAGGTGCAGGGAGCGCGAGGCTCACGAGAGGGAGCACGAGAAAAAGAGGGAAATGGCGGTCGAGGACAAGGTGGCCGGCGAGGAGTACAATGCCGAGCTCAGAAGGGAGGGCAAATGGCCTCAGTCCACGCAGTAGGTCGGGCCATTCCGTAGTAGTCCCCCCATCCTACCCACCATGTTTTTTTACTATCCGCTAAAGGCATGTATACTTATATGGTCTGGATGCTTGTGTCGTAATGTACCGTAGTAGTAGCGAGGATGACTAAAGCAATTAGCCGAACCACCATGCCATGTAACCACGTGTAACGTACTTCTGTCCGCAGACTCTAATGTAGTTTTGGTTCCGTGCCTCCGCTGAGCCATCAAAGCAAGCCTATATTGCAAGTATGTCTCTTCTAGTGGAATCCCATAAAGAACCATTCGCACCGACATCAATTTCTCCATATTTTAGGGCATCTTCATAATCACAACAAGCGTTCTTAGTCCCTTCAATTGCATTCTGTACAAGCTTCATAAAGTATTTTGCTTTAACTCCACCATAGAGAAGTAATGTGATCAAGAACCGTAGCGACCAATATATTATTTCTTTTTAGTTTTCCCGTTTTTCAAAGTCTTTTGAAAGCTTAAAAAAATAAAATAAACCATTTGTATATTATTGGATTAATTAGAGCTTAATAGGAAATTTCAGAAAATGAAAAACAATTTAAATGAATAAAATAAACTTCAATTAAATTCAATTTTTATTAAATATTTTCTTGTTCCATTTTTTTGGAATTTTCTTTTCTTTTTTCGGTTTTTCTTTTTTTTTTCTTTTCTTCTTTCTCTCCCTATTTTCTCTCTCCTTGGTGGTGGGCGGTTGGTGGCTAGCAAGGTGTCTTTGCCTTGGGCAAGGCAAAGACTTCTTCGCTATCGTCGAGCAAGGCAAAGATTTTGGTCACGCCATTCCCCGCTTGCGACAAAGAAGGTGCTACTGATAGCAACAGTAGTAGGTGAGATCCTACCGTCCCCGATGGCAGCACGCGCCAAGAGGGGGCCAAAAATGGAATTTTGAAGCTAGTGGGGCTAGTTTAGGAATTACGGTGCTCTAGAGTGCCAATTGTGTCCAAAATTCCTCCTCCAATGCCTCCACCTCTCGAACTGTTGCGTCGCTGCAAATAATCTTGGTGGTAAGGGCATGTACAATGGTACAGATAGCTGCTGTCTATAGCAACTCTCCATGTCACCTGTAGACAACACTAAAGACAAACATACAATGATATGCATAAATTCTTTGTCTTTTTAGTTGTCTTTATAGAACACACAATCTTTTAATGCTTTTTTTGTTTCTTGTGCTATAGTCGGCTACAGGATTGTAGACAACATCTTTCTCTCTCTTCATTCTTTTTCATCCACATCAACAAAAATCCTACGTGGCAATGACTATAGACGGCTGACATAAGCCCATTGTACATGCTCTAAGATGCCTAAGGGAAGAGATGTGTTGGATGCCAAAATCAAGACCCGTGCCTGTGTTGAATGGAGCCTTCAGCTTCTCAAGCTTCGGCATGGACCCCGCTTCAAAGTTCAAACATTAGCCCTGCCCCATTGGTCCAGCAGGTGAAGTGGAATTCTTTCAGGCATGTGAACATGTTGCTGCTTATGATGAGCCTTTCTCTGGGAGAGCAGCTGATTTTGACGGCAGCCAGAAAAACAGCAAATCAAGTAACTTCCAAGGATCTCTAGTGCTTCCTCTTGTACTGGATCAATATTGATATCTAGGTGGGTGAGGTTGTCATGTGATGCAATCCAAACTGGAACTCTGGGGATGTAGTAGTGTTAGCTATAATCTTGACTTAATTATTATTATTTTGCATGGTCTTTAAGTCGGTTAGAAATTCATGGCTGTAACATTGCCGGTTACTGCCATTTTCTGTCATTAGTTGGCTAAGACGTGAGCTTTCATGTCTTCAGTTATTAGTGCATTTAGAGGTAGAATTAGTGGCCACATTTTGTATATAACTAATTGCTTGTAATCTGCTATGAATAAAAGGAGGAAAAACAAAAAAGGTGTGGATGAATTGAGCAGCACCAAAATTTGTGTCTCCTATATTCTCACATGAGTGTCCCAGTATAAGCTGTTTCTTCTCGTGTGAGTGGTAGCCGAGCGCGTCTAACAATTGGTATCAGAGCCAGTGTTGTGATGGCGAGGATGGCAAGGTCGTTGTCTGTCGGGACCCAAAAATACGATTCAGGAACCCTCTGTGTACTCTGAACTAGTTCCAGATTAGTAGCTAGCTTACACAGGAAACAGTGATGAAATACCATCCATTTATTTGATTTAACTAAAAAGATCTCAAAATAACAAATAGTAATAATAACTGGACCTTATGGTCAATGTTTACTTAACTTGCCGCGCAGGGTTAAAGAAATAAATAAACTCTTACAGCGGAACAGAAAACACTTGGACATGCCAATCAACATGCCCATAGACAATCGAGTGGAGAACGCATCCTAACTCGCAAAACCTTCATGGTACTCCTGCGCGACAAACTCTTGAGCAGCTTGATATTCTTCAACTAAACAATAATGATGTAAAGCCGTGAGTACATAAAGCACTTAGGAAGTCATGGGGAAATGTATGCAAATAGTATTCATACAAGGTTTGAACGAAGGATAGTTGTATGGTTCTTTTGCATAAAGCAGCATTGACGATAAATACAATAAATAGATTGAAATGCGTAATTGAAAAGAATAATAAATAAATAAACAATTTCCTTGAAACAACCAGTGAATTTCCCATTCACTTCCCAAGACAAACTACCAAGTGAATTACCCATTCACCAAACAAACATTATATTCATCAAGTGAACTTCCCATTCACACTCCGACACATTTTATACAGAAACTCTACCTCTTGTGTGAAATCCCCGAGCACGTCCATAACCGCGGACACAGCTATTCGAATAGTTTTTAATACTCTGCAGAGGTTGTACAGCTTTTCCCACAAGAGATTAATTAACTCAAAGAGTCTGATCACACTTCCTTAGGTATGCGACTTAAGTGATCATCACAAGGCTTTTTACAAAGCTCCTTCTTAAGCCAATTCTGACCGCTAAGGTTTCAACACTAAATATCTTTCCGACCAGACAGGGCCCCCTCTTGCGCCATCGTGAGTATACGTCTATCCCGCATGCTGCAACTCACGCTTCCAAGACAGAACTGAAATTAAGTCATTGCCAATTAGTTAGCCAGATTCATCCCATTAGACATGTGGTTGTAGTTGAAAGCATCTAGGCTCCTAAAAATTGTTTTGGTAATTAATGATAATATGTGAATATGGGATTAACGTGTTTATTGAGTATTTACAAGGTTAAGTCCCATTGGTGAATTTGATGACGTAAGGATGCATGCCAAAGGATAACATGAAGATCTACATAACTTGAAGACAAGGTATAAGTAGTCTAGGATCCGTTTTCCATTTTATCGGTCTTAGGAGATTTGGTTGGAAGACCGAATTATAGGTTAAATGCCGTACTATTAAGAGGGATCATGTCTAGTAGCTTGATAGCATGTTCTTGTGCCATATGGATCAATTTAGGATCATGCATGCATTTGAATTTGAACTTGAAATTGAATTTGAAAGTCTTAAGTGCATTTGTCAGAAATCGATAGTACCGCAGTTATAATGGCGGTTGTACTGCTCGGTGCGGTATGCCCGCACTTTACTTGGCGGTAGTACCGAATTTTGAAGGCATCAGCCAACTGAGCGCAATTGCAGTATGATCGGCTCCTTGAGCGGTACTACCGCATTGCGGTCGTTCCGATTTTTAGTTGGCGGTTCAATAAAAACAGTACAAGTGGCTCAGAAACCCTCTTTGAGAATCAGTCATTCCGCTTCTATGAAACGGTTGAACCGCGATGCGGTTGTACCGATTTTTGTATGGCAGTTGGATTTTTCCAGAGGGCATGTAACTTCAGCGTTTTGGAAACCCTTCGATCGGTTGTACCGCTCGTCAATATGGTATGACCGGGCGATGCGGTTGTACCGGAGTTTAGTTGGCGGTTGTATCGCTTGGGAAATTCCAACGGCTATGTCAGAGCATTAAATGCGACTGTTATAGCCGTTACGGTGCTCCGTTATAAGAGCGGTTGTATCGCAACTTGAACGGCGGTTGTACCGATTTTCTCTGAAAGTTTGGGGACCCCTCCCCAACGGTCATATTTGTTGGTGGGGGTTATAAATACCCCCCAACTGCCCTTGGACAGGTTGCTAGTGAACATTTAATATCCTTAGAGCCTTGAGAGCCAAGTGCATTGACTCAACACTTAAATTCTCTTGTGCATTCATTGTGAGGTAGTTGAGTTCATTCAAGTGTATCAATTCATTCTAGATTGATCCTATTGCACTTAAGCGCCGTCAAGTGAAGGTCTTGGTTTATTACTCTTGGAGTAGGTGAAAAACAAGAGACAAATTGTATCACTATCGTTTCACATGTAGCCGGTAAATGAAGAAAAGATGGGTTGGAATGCTAACTCAATCCACCTATCTGGCCTCGAGCTGAGCCTCCAAATCCATGGCAGCCACGAAAAATCACCAAGTTTTTGAACAAGTACACTGCACTCCCCTTCTAGTGCTCCTGCAACTATAGGAAACCCCAGCTACACCAATGAACAGATTAGTATTGAAAATGGGGAAGTCCAGTAGAGAATGTGCTAGATTTGTAGTCGATTTGAAGAGGGATGTGTGTTGGGTGAAGAGGGGCCTCAGCCGAGACACACGGTTGGTTCGGATGGGATGGGACGAGGGATAGCGTGAGAAATAGGGGAGAACACACTGCTCATCACAACTAGGTTCTTTTTAAGTAGTAAAAATAAGAGTTAAGTACACTGTGGGTCCCTAAACTTGTCCGGTTAGATCACTATGGTCCCTCATCTATGAAACTACATATTTAGGAACTTAAAATTTTTTAAGTGTGTCATCGGAGGTCCCAAAGTGGTTTTCCTAGGTTTGACCGACCCCTTTGGTCACACCATGACCCGTGGCGTGACCAAATGTGCTGTCACGCCACCGACCTCGGCGTGGCAAACGAGTGCTGTCACGCCACTCCTCTTGGCCTGACAGGACTTAGCCCCAAAATGGACGCATGTTGGCTCGGAGGGTTATCGTAGCAGGTTTGGTCACGCCGCGGTCGGTGACGTGACAGCACATTTGGTCACACGACGGGTCATGGCGTGATGATCAAAGGGGTCGATCAAACCCAGGAAAACCACTTTGGGACCTCCGATGACATACTTAAAAAAGTTTAGGTACCTGAATATGTAGTTTCATAGATGAGGAACCTAAGTAATCTAACCGGACAAGTTTAGAGACACACAGTGTACTTCACTCGAAAAATAAAGATTAGGATCCACCAAATTAAGAGCCGGATGTTTCTATTTTTTTCGTAGAATTTCTATCTCTTTTTCTTCTTCTTATAGCTGCTAAGCACGTATCACGAGATTTTATTATATAAAAGATAGATGGCAGAATATTACAGTATTTTTGTTTTTTGAACTTGCAGAATAGTTGCCAATTTATTCAGCAAACGGGTGCTATTACAACAATCGAGATGGGCTCAGGGTGGGCTTTGAAAAGTTTCCTAGTTACATAGATGGCGGCGTCATTGGGCGTAGGGCGGCGATGCTTTGTGATGCGTGCTGGGCTTAGAATGTCTTGTGGACGTGGGCTTAGAATAGAAAGCCGAGCCGAAGCGGAGAGCGTAGCACCTCGGCTGCCTGAGGTTGAAGAAAGAGACGAAAGCCCCGCAGCCCCCGGAAGGAACACCTCGGCGGCGAAGATGGTGAAGGCGCGGATGACGACGGCGGACGTGGCGGCGGAGGTCAAGTGCCTCCGCCGCCTCATCGGCATGCGCCTCTCCAACGTCTACGACATCACCCCCAAGGTCGGTCGGTAGCACGCACGCCGCCCTCCCTCCCTCTACCTCGCCTCTCGAACCCTAGGTACCGAACCCTAGAGGCCTAGCGGCCCGCCGGGAACGCGAGCAGATACGAGACGGCGATCGGATTCGGAGCGATTTCCCTGTGGCTGCCGCGGGGGCTCTCTACTGATCTGGGTGTGCTTGGACTGGTACTGGGAGGCTTGTGTAGTTCCATTATCGGAAGAGCTGGCAGTTTGGGGGTAGGGTACAGCTCTGTCTTCCTAGCGTGCCGCGCTGATGGCGATTTGGTGTGCTTTGATATTGCCTTGTGTTGTTGGTTGGTGTAAAGGTATGACATCGCGGGTGTATCTCTCAGCTCGCAAAATCACCACATTGATTTGATTGGCCTGTAGTAAGCGATTCGGGCAATTCAGTGAGATGTAACTGTTGTGTTGTTCTAGTGTTTCGAGAGGGCTGGGTGATTCTTTGGATTTCTTTTGCCGAGGCTTAGATGCTGAACCGTCAGATACCCAGTGTACCATTTCCTTGAGTGGATTGCGTTAATCTGCAGGATTTTTACACGCTTATGGTTTTGCTGTATGGTACAGAAATGCTCTTGTAACAATTTTCTCTGCACTTGAACAGACTTATCTTTTCAAGCTCATGAACAGCAGTGGAATGACCGAGTCAGGGGAAAGCGAGAAGGTTTTGTTGCTGATGGAAAGTGGTGTCAGGCTGCACACCACTCAATATGTCCGGTGAGATGCTACTCACTGTCGTTGATTGATATTTATCTCATCTCATTTTCTTTCTCAGAACATTAATGCCTAAACCCCCATGGTTATGTACTTCTGCAGTGACAAGAGCACCACACCTTCTGGATTCACTCTAAAGCTACGAAAACACACTCGCAGCAAGAGGCTTGAAGATGTCCGTATGCTTGGATATGATAGGGTACTGTCCTCATTTTTCTTCCTCTCGGATAATCATTTGAAGTCAGCAGCTTTGTACTCTCGATGGTTGAGCCTTTTTAATGATGTCGCTGTGCAGATTATCCTTTTTCAATTTGGACTTGGCAGCAACGCACATTTTATAATTCTGGAGCTATATGCACAAGGCAATATCCTTCTCACGGATTCGGAGTACACAGTGATGACACTACTCCGTTCTCACAGGTTATGGTCTAACTTGTGCAGTACTATTTTAGTTCACTGTATGTATTAGGCGCTATTAATGGTTATGTTGCTTCAGTAAGGACTTAGGACAGAAAATATCAATGATTCCATACAACATGCAATCCAAGAATGCTCTTTAGTTTTTTTTACCTTTGTTGCCAAAGTTTTCTTTATTATACTTATCTTGTGAAAATTGCAGAGATGACAACAAAGGATTGGCTATCATGTCACGTCATCGCTATCCAGTAGAAGCTTGCCGTGTTTTTGAAAGGACTGACTTTACAAAGTTAAAAGACACACTGACACTGCCTAATACGGTTGATGGTAATGAATCTTCTCAAGTTACAACTAGTTCAGCTGATGCTCAGGAACCTTCTGAAGCCACCAATGATGGAGTGCCTCTTACTGATAAATCTGAAGAACCGTCTAATAAAACAGAAAAGAAGTCTGCTGCGAAAACTAAGCAGTCAGGTTCAAATGCAAAAGGCAGTAATGGCGCTCAATCAAATAAAGCTACTCTGAAGACACTTCTTGGGGAGACATTGGCTTATGGCCCAGCGCTAGCGGAGCATATCATATTGGATGCTGGGTTGCTTCCAAGTACAAATGCTGGGAAAGATCCAGAGAGCAGTATTGATGATAACACTGTTCAGTCTCTAGTAGAATCTATTACAAGGTTTGAGGACTGGCTTGTAGATATCATATCTGGTCAAAGGATTCCTGAGGGGTACATTCTCATGCAGAATAAAATGTCTGCAAAGAAGAACATCATACCTTCAGAAGGCCGTTCTACTAACCAGAAGGTATGTCTATTGTTGCTCCTATGTTTCTTTTCATACTGTTGTGGAAGTGACTGCAAATTTGTTATTTTGTTTTAAGTGTAATTAACATCTGTTGCGGACCTGTAAAAGAATAAAATAGTCAAGCCACTTACTGTTTTATTGTTCCTATATGCAGATATATGATGAATATTGCCCTATTCTGCTGAATCAATTTACGTCAAGGGAATATGATGAATTTGAGACATTTGATGCTGCACTAGATGAGTTCTACAGCAAAATAGAAAGTCAAAGGGTGAATCAACATCAGAAAGCAAAAGAGGAATCAGCGGCTCAGAGGCTTAATAAAATAAAATTGGATCAGGTCCCCCCATCCCACCCTCCAAGTCCCCAACACATGCTTGCAATCACATTGCTCATAATTTGCTGCAGCTTTGTTCTATTTGGAGGATTATTTTTTTTGTTCACATATATGATATATTAGAGACCTGATAATAGTTCATTCATCCGTTCTGCCATGCAGGAGAATCGTGTACATACATTGAGGAAAGAAGCAGACCATTGCATCAGGATGGCAGAACTAATTGAGTACAATTTGGAGGATGTGGATGCAGCAATTGTAGCTGTTCGTGTTTCCCTTGCAAATGGAATGAGTTGGGATACTCTTACTCGCATGATTAAAGAGGAGAGAAAGGCTGGAAACCCAGTAGCTGGTCTAATTGATAAGCTCAGTTTTGAAAGAAATTGTATTACTCTACTTCTAAGCAATAATCTTGATGACATGGACGAGGATGAGAAAACTGCGCCTGTTGAGAAGGTGTGTTTTATGTTGCTCAGACGCCTAGTTTGCTTCCATGAATATTGTCTGCATCATGAAAAGATCTATTATCCGTTTAACTTGAATCTTATTGGCAATTGTTGACTGTATGCTTTTTCTCACCTAATGTGCCAGTGCCATATACGAGCAACAGTTCTATTTGGATTGTTGATTTTTTGATCCTCCTGCTATTTATTCTTTTATTAAATTTGCATTGATTTGGTGTGCGCGTTCTATGTTGAACATTCTACTTGATTAATTCACTGCTGTATCTATCTTAATGGGAATAACTTGAATTTTTTTGCCTTCCATTTCTTTAGACAACCATGTTTACTTTCTATTTGGATTGTTGATTTTTTGATCCTCCTGCTATTTATTCTTTTATTAAATTTGCATTGATTTGGTGTGCGCGTTCTATGTTGAACATTCTACTTGATTAATTCACTGCTGTATCTATCTTAATGGGAATAACTTGAATTTTTTTGCCTTCCATTTCTTTAGACAACCATGTTTACTTTAACTAAAGTACTTTTACTTGATGGAGGACCCACCATTCATCAACTATTTTATTATATTAATGTACCTCTTGTCTCTATTTATGTTGCCTTAGAAAATCGTGTGAAAGATTTGTTTCCTGAATATCTATCTTAATGGGAATAACTTGAATTTTTTTGCCTTCCATTTCTTTGGACAACCATATTTACTTTAACTAAAGTACTTTTACTTGATGGAGGATCCACCATTCATCAACTCTTTTATTATATTAATGTACCTCTTGTCTCTATTTATGTTGCCTTAGAAAATTGTGTGAAAGATTTGTTTCCTGAATTGAATTACTGAAGATTGATTGGATAGAGAGTTCACTTGTACTTACAAAAAATGGGCATGTCAGGATGGGAATGAGGGGGCTAATTGGATACATCACACATGCTGCATTTGACCTTGCTTAAAAATTATACATATATTTTACTTGTGTTTTCTTTAATCAATGCACTGTCGATTTCTCCATACTGTTTTCTTATCTTCTTGACAATTTTGTTTTCGTTTCTTTAGGTAGAGGTTGATTTATCACTTTCTGCACATGCAAATGCTAGGCGGTGGTATGAAATGAAGAAAAAACAGGAAACCAAACAAGAGAAGACTATCACAGCACATGAGAAAGCGTTCAAAGCAGCTGAGAAGAAGACACGTCTTCAACTTGCTCAGGTTCCTTATCGCTTTGCACTTGTTACCAAGAACAACTGCAAAAGTTGTTTGTTGACAATTGACATTTTCTTTGATAGATGGAGAAGGAGAGTGCAAATGTGAATAGTTGGTTGTACTGCAATAGCCCAATGGACAATATATAGTATAAGGATACACACAAAAGTAAACCCTAGACTAGAGTGGAATACCACAAATACCCTTAACATCCCCCTCAAATGCAAGGCATATGTAATAATATAGCATCTGAAAGGGTTGACACTACAATAGGGAAAATCCGAAGTCCGAGTTTTGATAATGTCGTCGTAGCGTGCAGCTCTTGGAAAATATGTTGAGTATCAAAAGATCTCCTATCCGGGGTCGTGCGACAGTCCATAAAGCACAGGATGCAGGGGCTGAGAAAGTAGATGCAAGCGGGAGCAAAGTTGACCGTGACAACACGACGAAGAAGAAGATAAAACCAACAGGAATATAGAGATATGTCAAATCAAGCTGAAGAGGAATTGATAGAAGCATAGCGACGCAGATTGAAGCTTCGAGACTACGCGGTGAGGCGATGCACAAGAAGCGCAATAAGACGATCTTGGAAGAAGCACACACGACCTTAGAAACTTGGGGCGGCGGCTCAGAGAGAAGAGCGGCGGCTGCGGCTATGTGAAAAGGAGACAAAGTGGGCCACATTCGATCCAAGAGGACGGACCGTGGCTAGCAAAGCAATAAGCTGACTGACAAGGAAATTTGTGGACTCGCACAGCTTAGACGAACTCAATGATAGAGTGTTACAGACTTGTATGGACTCAAAAGGGAAAAATGACTCAAAGGAGCAGCAGATACTAGCAGCAATACTCTTTAAGAGCAGAAGAAGCTGTAAGAAGCCAGAGCCAGAGAAGCTGAAGCCAGTTGTACCTAGAGGAGAAGTTGAAGCCAGAGCTGGAGGAGCCGAAGCCAGCTGTACCTAGAGGAGAAGCTGAAGTCAAAGCTGGAGAAGCCGAAGATGGAGCCGGTGAAGCTAGAGCGGCTCTGGACAGATCTGGTTATAAATCGGATCATCCACTCTTCCTCTCTTCTTCTCTTCCAGTAGACTTCCCTCCCCTCTTTTCCCTCCGGTCGGCTCGGTGACGCAGGCGACGAGGAGCAGAGCTAAGTCCAGTGGGGACACGGGCTCCGAGGCTTATGGCCCCTGGCAATGCGCAATGGCCGGCGCAGTGGCGCGTCAAGGCGTGGCGGCCGAAGTCAAGATGACCGAGAGTCTGCAATTTAATCCGGTCGCGGATGGCTCGGAGCAGATCAGGCGGAGTAGCCGAGTGGCGCCTCGGTCCAAGCCGGATCCGGAGCAGGCCGAGGAGCGCGAGTGCGAAACCGACACCTCGAGGCAGGGGTGTCAGCTGGATCCTGGCAAGTCGACGCCGTGGCCGGATCCAGTGAGGCGACGGGCGACACTCGAGGCGAGCCGATACCGATCCGCAAAGCGCGCAATGGCGGCACTCGAGGCGAGGATGTCGCCGGCTTGTTGCTTGTCTTCTTGGTTCTACTAAAGGAAAAGACTACGACTAGAAGGAGGCCGCCCCCAAGTGGAAATTGCTCCTCCGAGGGTAGCGGCAGCGGAGGACGAGCGGAGGTTAGGAGAGAACCTAGTGCTCTGATACCATGTTAGATGGGTAGAGGGAGAGTGCAAACGTGAATAGTTGGTTGTATTGCAATAGCCCAAGGGGCAATTTATGGTACAAGGACACACACAAGTGTAAACCCTAGACTAGACTGGAATACCACAAATACCTTTAACATCCTTCGTATCAAAACATGTTGATTAAATTTTCTTGGGAAGTAGTACTTAACCCTACCGAAACAAGTCTCATCCTGTATCTTCCTCTAGAAAGAAAGAAAGAAAAACTAAATTATTCATTTGGTTTTCTTCTTGATAGTACACTGGCATTTTTTATAATATAAGGCCAAAGAACAAATATAAGGCTTTACCTACATTTTTATATATGCCTTGTTTAGATAGTTTCATACTATATTATTATGTGTTTATAGTAGTTGTTTCAATAAATTGACTTAGCTAATGGTCTTGTATAATTGTGAAAATAACCTTCATGTCTGGACAATTGTAGGAAAAAACTGTAGCTGCAATCACTCATATGCGCAAAGTTCACTGGTTTGAGAAATTCAATTGGTTCATCAGCAGTGAAAACTATCTGGTTATCAGTGGACGAGATGCTCAACAAAATGAGTTGATTGTCAAGCGTTATATGTCTAAAGGAGATCTGTAAGTACCTTTGTTAACCATTTTAACTTGCAAACGATGGCAGAAATATCTTTTATAGTAGCTGTAAAGCTTATTATCAGTGTACTCCCTCCGTTTTTCTATGTTTGACGCTGGCTAGCTATTATTACTACTACAGGACGTCATGTAATAATGACCGGAGGGAGTATTTCTTATTGTCTGGTATTTTGCATTTGATCATAGCAAACGTAACGTCCACTGTCTTGCCTCATAAGTTTTATAATGCAATGATATGTTTGCTTAGTTCCTTGACGTTCTCATAGAAGTTACTGGCTGATTTTCATCTTGAATAGGTATGTACATGCTGAGTTACATGGAGCTTCCAGTACAATAATCAAGAATCACAAACCTGATAGTCCAATACCACCCTTGACATTAAACCAAGCAGGATGTTTCACTGTGAGTCCAGTATCTGATTATGTTATCCCTAAATGTGTTACGTCAATACTTTTGAGTGAGTGTTCGTATAAAATTATGAATTAAACCTTTTGATCATGGACTTCTGCTGTAGGTTTGCCACAGCAAAGCATGGGATTCAAAAATTGTTACAAGTGCTTGGTGGGTGTATCCTCATCAAGTTAGCAAAACGGCTCCCACTGGCGAGTACCTCACTGTTGGTAGTTTTATGATACGTGGCAAGAAAAATTTCCTCCCGCCTCACCCCCTTGTTATGGGATTCGGTATCCTCTTCCGTTTGGATGAGAGCTCCTTGGCATCTCATCTAAATGAAAGGAGGGTCAGGGGTGAAGATGAGACCCTTCCAGAAATTGAAGTGGAGCCTCGCAAGCAGCAGAGTACTCCCGAATCGGACGACGAATTTGCTAGTGACAATGACACAAGCAAGGAAACGCTTGAAGATGAATCAAGCAGGGATAATACCAGTGTTCACCAAAATGATGATACCAGCCCTTCTAATCTGCCTAATAATATGGATAATGCTGACTCATCTGAACAGCTTGCTGAAACCCGAACTGTGGAAACCAATGAAACTTCCACTTTCAAAGAAGAAATAAGTGATGATTCTGTTTCAACTCAACTTGAGGATCTGCTTGATAAGAATCTTGGTCTAGGCCCTGCGAAGGTATCAATATCAGGTAAAAGCTCTTTGCTACCAGGAGACACTGATGATCTTGATGTGAAAAAAACAACAGTAAGAGAGAAACCATACGTATCAAAAGCAGAGAGAAGAAAACTGAAGAAGGGCCAGAATACTGGTGAAGCTACTAGTGATTCCCAAAATGGTGAAGCTTTCAAAATGCCAGGTAATTCACAGCAAGAAAAAGGCAAGGCAAACACAAAAGCTGCTAATCCTAAAGTAAGTCGCGGACAGAAGGGCAAGCTTAAGAAGATTAAAGAGAAGTACGCAGAGCAGGATGAAGAAGAAAGACAAATCCGTATGGCTTTACTTGCGGTAATAACATCACTTACCCTTTGTATTGTATCCTACTGTCTCTTTTCTTTTTGTATTGCAAGTGATAACCTTTTCTTTTTCCGATACTAGTCTTCAGGAAAAGCTTCACAAAAGGACAAACTTTCACAAGATGGAGATGGAGCTACTGCAAAACAATCAAAACCATCTGCTGGTACTTCTCACATTTCCTCTTTTTTTAGGTTTCTACTTATGATGGTTCCATTACGTTGTTGCAGTTATAGTCCTACTCTGTACCATTGCGACCAAGGAACTTTGCCAGACTTCTGGGTTAACTAACCCTTCTCATAGTTGACTAGTTTTTATTTGAGATAGGATATTGTTATTTAATTCACATGGTTTTCCCGATATTGAACTGTAAAATGAGTGGTGCATGTTATCATTTTTTATGTTTGGCTACGGTGGTCTTTCAACTGTCATACCTTTTACTCTTGCAGTTGAAGACGACTCATCAAAAATATGTTATAAATGCAAAAAGTCTGGACATCTTTCTCGTGATTGCCCTGAAAGTACATCTGAGGTGGATCCGGCTGATGTGAAGGTTGGTAGAAGCAGAGATGGTATGGATGAAAGTGCTGCTCCTGCTGGTGGCAGCAGTGCCATGGACGAAGATGACATCCATGAGATTGGTGACGAAGAGAAAGAAAAATTGATTGATCTGGACTACTTAACTGGAAATCCACTGCCAAGTGATATTTTGCTATATGCTGTACCTGTGGGCGCCCCTTACAACGCATTGCAAACTTACAAATACCGTGTAAAGATTACCCCGGGCACCGCAAAGAAAGGAAAAGGTATGTTACCTTTCTCATCCCGCGACATCAGGGGACATGAAAGTTGTATTGGTTTTACCCTTTTCTCCTTCATGTTTTTGGTATGTTCTGATTCCAATCGTGTTGGTTTTAGCTGCCAAAACTGCGATGAGCTTATTCCTGCACACTCCTGATGCGACGAACCGTGAGAAGGAGCTAATGAAGGCCTGCACGGACCCTGAACTGGTGGCAGCAATTGTTGGGAACGCCAAGATCACGGCCCCCGGCCTCACTCAACTGAAGCTGAAGCAGAAGCAGAAACAGAAGGGGAAGGGGAAAAAGCCAGCGAAAGATAACTAGCTCGAAACCACCATGACCAAGCTCTCTAGTTTTGATCCACCCCTAGTTTTTCAAGAGAAGCATTTCACATTTGCTGAAAGCATGCAAACGTTGCATTTTGTCGCAAATAGATATATTTTCGTGCTTGTAAAGTGTGAACATCTATTTGGCATTGAGGCCAGGATGCAAGAAAGGCAGTCGTACTCGCGCATAGGAACCAAACGGCAGGCACGTGTATGTTTCTTATTGTTGTTTCCTCGGTGAACTTGTGATGTAGAAAGCTACATAAAATCATAAATTTTTTTTGAAAGCTGCATATTCTGAAAACCATAAATTTCGTTGAAAATCTTCGAATGTATTCGGCAATTCATTAGTAGCAACATCTTACATGCTCTTTCCAAATTCCAATGGACAACAAAACTGATTAAAGAGTCTTGCAACATCTTACACATACAAGTTACATATAATCCTGAATATCTGATAGAAGAAAAAAGGTAAGAATAATGGTAGCTTACAAAGAATGGCATCAGCTGTACAGAAACTGTGTCTTCACTCAACAAAGCACTGCTGCTGTCCTCTCTTGATCTTAGTAGTTACTACTAGGCCGTCTTGATGACCCTGAAGGAGTCCATCACTCTCCTCAGGTCCTCCTCTTCCTCCATGAACACCTGTTCTGGCGACTGCAGCCGGAGCTCGTACAGCCGCTTATTCTCGACGCCCAGGACCGACAGGTACCGGCGGTCCCACTCCAGCCTCTGCACCCTATCGCTCGGCATCACCGCTAGCTCATTGTTGCTCGCATAGGACTTTATGTTCACCTGCAGGAGCAACATAGCAAAACATCTGAATGTTCATGCTGATTTGTGGAACTCAGAAGCAAGATTCAGCACACACAGTGGAAAGATCAAGTAAACTTTGCTTCTTGATTCAGTGGATTATGATATCTGCATTGACTGTTTGATTCACCTCAACTTCGTAGTAGAGCCTGCCATCGTCAGTGACCTTAGACGATGCTGACAAGACATTCGACTCACGTCGAACGCCTAGCCTGGTCGACATGAACTCCGTCAAGTACTGCTTCAGAACTCTCTCTGCAGCCTTCTCAGGAGGGCCTAGATCCTCAACGGTTGCGTACTTTGACGATGAAGGGGATGATATTTCGACCGACATGTTCTCGTCGAGGACGAATGGGTCTCTGAAGAATATGTCTGCACCAGCTCCTCGGACCTGGATCCAGCTTTTCGGGTACAAGAAGGAGTAGCCGTCAAAGGTGTCAATGTACTCCCTGAATGCACCGCCGGTGGTCTCAGCTAAGGTGATCTGTTTGGGTCCAAAAAGTAGGACTGTTGAAGTGGAAAGCACTGTGGATAGTACATTCCTCCTGGGAACTGCAAAAAATATTTAGTTCGCTTGCAATTTGCAAAAGATGTAATAATTTGATGACATGTAGTATCATGGCAAGGATAAGGCTCTTCAAGAAATTGCATGTCTGCTATTTCTTATTTTGTAATTTGCAAATTTGGCAAATTAATGCAGATGCAAACCAGCACAAGAAAAGCTTCAGATCACAGGTATCACATTAAGAAAAATGTTCTAGACGATGGCACTATCTGACACTAGTAGCTGCTACACGTTACAACAGTTCACTTGTTTACTTGACAGCATTTAGTATACTGTAATAAAAAATTAGTGGTTACAGCTAGTGGCGCACTGGAGCATTGTTCTTGGAGTGAGTCAGTGAGCCATGAACTTCAGGATTACAGCTTTCTTCTTTGACAGGCAAAATATAATGACAAACTGTGCACCATCAATCTGTTGTATACATCAAGTTTGTCAGCTTGCATGACTTTCTACATCAGGACTCCTCTTAAAGCTAGCCAGTGTTTAACAGTTCCCATCAATCCTATCTGTAGTTTATGTTGTCTGTAATGTAGATTATAGCAGCATAAGCCTACATAGTATGCAACAATTCAGAACAAATAATAAAAGAGTTGCACTGACTGAAACTGTTAACTTGCTGAAGTTCAACTGTTTGAACATTTCAACAAGGGTATACATATTTTTCAACAGTAGGGGTATCTAGAATAACCCAGAAAATGTCACAATACAGCAAACAACTTTTGGAGCCTTGCTATGGTGCACTGGCTTTCAAATTTGTAGGCTCCTTCTTTGACAAACACAAAAATATCTTGATGACAAGCGGTATACTATCAATCTAATGTCTCCATTTTGTCTAATTGCATGAGCTGTAAATAACAGCTCATATTAACTAAGAAATGCTGAAACTGTCCCAATCAATCCACAACAAATGGCCTTTGTCAGTTGCACATTGGACCAAAGCGTGCTTTGAGTCAGTCTTTGCAGCAAATCTCAATCACAAGCAGGGTGAGTTATGCTAGTCTGGTGACAAAAAATCCATGTGGAAATTTCGTTAGGAAAAGTAGCCCATTGAATTGGAATTGTTGCAACAAACTGACAATGTTATCCCTAATTCACAGTTGAACCATGCAGCCATTCCAGAATTGTTGGAAACTAAGGCGCATGTGCGTGCTGGATGTGCCAAGACCACATAAGAAACACGAAGTTCGGCTATGTATGGTGATTATCGACAACCAAGACCTGAAATCGATACACCGTCAGATTCACTTCACCGTGGGAAGCAGCAACACAGTTTACGGCAGTAGTTTTCAGTAATTTATGACTTAACACGCAAGTGAGAACAATCCATAGGAGATAGGAGACCAGACGTCCAGAACGGTCAAGTGCAGTTGCTGTTCAGACTTTGTGAGCCCCTTTTCTGCCATTTTTCCATCCATCCAAGATAAAAAAACCACAGTTGGTGAAACTGAGGTAAGCAAGACTGGCCTCAGGGTTACAGGGCTAAATTGTGACTAAAAGCTTGATAGGATGTAGGTTTAGGCCGAAAGATCAAGGAAAGTAGCAACCTTTAGTCACAAACCACAGAGAAAAAACGCACATAAACAAACAATAACTACAGATTTGAAAGGAATTTGGGATCCTCGGTTCTTGAAATCGAATCTTGAAGCTCCGTGGGAAGACTCCCCCACATGATAATAACGCAACTAGCCAATAGTATCGGTTCTTGGAAGTTGGAAGCATCAGTGGATAACAGCTAAATTCTCACACTAGGACCAAATATCGCACAGAAAATCCACCAAGGAGGCATGAACACTACAATCCACTGTCAAATCCTAGGACCAATTCTTGGTAACGCGCTGATTAACTCTGAAGGGAGACCGCACGCGTACCAGAAGGGAGACCGCAGCGGCAAGAAAGCCTCGCGCGCCGGGTGACGGCTGGCGCCTGAGGCGGGCACCGTCCTCCGGCGATGGCGGCGGCGGCGGCTGCCATGGCCCGAGCTGAGCTCAACTGCAGTGGATAGGCCTCTCTTGGTGGCTTCTGGTTAGTCTAGTCTCTAGTGTCCGTCACCATGTGAGGAATTAACGGGTTCGCGGGGTGTGTCAGCCGGTGCAGCCCGAACCCGCTAACAACCCGGTGGTGTTGGGTGTTGCCGGTGACATGGGCCGGGCCCATAAGATCGTTCTTCATCTTGGCCCGGTACATGGGCTTGGATAATCTTTTTTTTTAATTGTCTTTCGTATTGTCTTGCAAAAATGCTGAGTTAGAGATACTCGCTAACTCACAAAAAAGAGTAACGCCTTTTACAACTCTCAAAATATTGCACTTAAATTTTTTTTGAATATATGATAAGATAATTTAGTGGTAAAAGAAGCATTTTGTTGACTTTGAAAAACTTTGAAAAGTCAAAAACGACTCTTTTGTGAATAGAGGGAGTACTAATGATTTGGAAAAAAAATATCTTTCGTAGGTAAAAAAGAAGCAGCTGGAAAACAAACGAGCATAATTTTTGCAAAATCTATTTCTATCTTTTTTTCTTCTCCCAGAATGACAACTAGAGCGACGGGTAGGATGGTATATCTTCTGTCGGCATACCGTGTGGCACACGTCAATACGAGACCCCGATCGAGCCGTCGAGCACACGTGGAAACCGTGGAAATATGACGTCATTCTGTGTGTCGTGCATGCTCTAATCGGCCGGATGGATGTACACGTGAGTACGTACGAATTAATCTATCGCTATCTTTGGATTAAAGAGAACCGGAAACTGTTGCATATATCTCTCTACTGAAAAATTAAGCACATGGCAGGTAGCTTGCTCGATTAATTTCTGCATGGCAACAGTTTAATTTGTATTTGAGTTTGAATAACTTGAGTTTATTTTGTATTTGGGTTTGAATAACTTGAGTTTAATTTAGCTTTTTGTGTGTAGATGCGAGCTTATTGGAGCTGAGCATACTGAAGCCAACAAAGTCCAAACTTAGCGGTACTGATTCAGAGTCAAATCCTTTCTCTCCCAAGTTGTGGTTGCGAACACATGCATCCAAATCACGCGCGAGCTAGGGGAAGAAAAACAAGCAAGAGAAAAGGAGCATTTTTCTTCTTCCTGTCATAGCATCTCAATGCGACAAATTCTGATACCATATTCTTCAAAATAAGCAGCTGAAGCTTCTCAACAACTTATCCCACACTAGCTTCAGGAAAAATTCAAACTGACATATCATATATATATATATATATCAAATAATTTAACAGTAGTATTACAGAAAGCTAGTTGAAACAAATAAACAGATAGCTATAGTATATACGTTTCTAGCAGAAATATACTACCCGCTTATATAAGCTGTAATCAATTGTCTAGTCTCTTAAAAAGAAAATAAATAATTCAAATAATTAATCAGTGACTTACAAGCAAAACAAAACCGCAATTTCATGCGCAAACACAATGAGAAGTATGACGACTAGAGACAGTAGACATAACTAATTAACCGTAAGAATAAGTCAGTCTTTCAGAGTGAGAGAGAGAGAGAGAGAGATCACATGAGCTATCTCCTATATAATCAATTATGTAGTGGATATCATGTAACAATCATACCGTACTGGTTGTTTACTAGGTTCCATATTGGCCACGCCATCAAGCATTGTCTGAATGGATAAGAGCATTTAGATGTAAACACCTGCTTCACTTGGGCCATATGTGCTAGCATCTAAAAAATCTTACTCTGGAAGAGCATTTAGATGTAAACAATAATTGCTTCACTTGACCATATGTGCTAGCATCTAAAAAATCTTACTCTGGAAGTGACACTCGAGTCCAAGATTGATCTACTACAAAACCAAAAGTAATGAACTTTGCTCACCAAGTAGTACTCTAGACATTAAATTAATAAATAAGGTTTCACATATGGCACAACTTTCTACGGTTGAGATGTAAGACCATGGAATTGAACTTTGTGTGCCTTCAAGATAGCGACCATGTATAAACCTCCACTAGCTAGGTACTCACGCTTTAATTTGGTTATTGCAAGTGTGTCAGGCATGGATTCTTGATACCACACTGAACAACATATGAAAGTTAGCATCTGTTGAATAATCCTTAATGCTGTTTAAGTTTAAGTTTTGGTTTGTATGGCTGATTTGGTAGTCATGAATATTGATAGCGCTAATTGCCAGAAGGTGGGAAGGTTGCTGTAGGTGCATGTAGTGCTTAAGTTACATGTTTGCATGTAAGTCACTTGTTATTTGCTAGTATAAATAAAGAAAAAGAAAGGAAAAGCTGAGTGCAGTTTTTGGGTAGCATCAAAACTTGACTCGTGAGTTTGTCTTCGTCTTTGCATCCACAGTGTGCGTGCGTTTGATCCTTGGACAGTTCCAACATTTGGTATCAGAGCGAGATTCAATATGAGGAGAGTGCTCCCCCGGTGGCACTGGCAGTGGAGACATGGCACAAGGCGCGGAGACGCGGCGCAAGGCGCGCGACGATGGGGCGTGTCGCGACGGCATGGCCGCGAGGGTGATGAACATCACGGCCGAGAGCGGGTGCGTGCGAGCAGGCACCAAGAAAGGCGGCTGCAAGCGCAAGGCAGTCGCGAGGCGCGCAACGAACGCGAGCGAAGCATACGATGTGCACGCAAGGGATACCGGCGGTGTAGCGCCATTACGTGGTCTTGGCGACGACGAGGCGACGCGATCGGCGTACAGCGTGGAGCATGCGGCTCCACGGTGAGGAGAGCCGGAGCGTTTGGGTGAAGGTGCACAGGTGCTAGCAATGAGCCGGCTGCAGCACCATGCGCTCAGGAGCACGCTGACGAATGTCCGCTCGGCCAGCGCAGTGTGCCGGAATCGCACGTGACGTGCGCACCGGCGGCGGCGAACGTGGATGACGAGATCTTGTTCTCTATGTGTTCATCATGTTTAGTTATGTTGCACGGCTTAGTTGGCGTATAGAGTCATAGTAGTGGGATAAATCCAAGAGAGTTGCATGTGTGTCCACTACTACAGAAAAGGTCTTCACAGACGGTTTAAAAACGTCATCACAGACGGTTTCGTGAGCCGTCTGAGTTTATGGGTCAGTGATGACATGAGGTCATCACGCATTTATTTTCGAACCGCTCGTGATGCATGCTATCACTGCACGGTTCGTGTTCGTAACCGTCAGGATATATGACTATCACGCACGGTTTGTGTTACGAATCATCTGTGATATGTAAATAAAACCTCCAAGCAATAGCTGCTTGTGCCTTTAAAACCGACTTTATATATATATATATATATATATATATATATATATATATATATATATATATATATATATATATATATATATATATATATTTGTAGTCTCCACCACTTTCGGGGTCGTGAGGAGGATGACACACCGCCACGGGTAACCTCTCATTGAGACGTCATAATTCAAGAAGTGAGGCTGCAAGAGAAGGCGCGTGACATTACAAGGGCTTCATGTATCAGCAACCAACCATTTCTTGATGTCAAGTCCAATTACCTATCGACGACATCCAGGGTAATTGTATGTCCACGCGCCTTCTCTTGTAGCCCTACTTCTTGAATCTGCAAGGGCTCGATGAGAGGTTGCTCGTGGCAGCTGTCTCATCCTCCTCACGACCCACCGAAAGGGTTGGGGACTATATACATATATATATATATATATACATGAAGCCGGTTTTAAAGGCACAAGCAGCCACTGCTTGGAGGTTTTATAGAGAAGAGATGAGGAATAGAATGGTAGGACGTATTCGTACCTGGGACACAAATCTGAAAAGTTAATTGCAGCCAAGCCTCATCCGAACCACATCGATCCCATGTAAGCTAACCAAGCACAAAGAACCGGCATCAATTACCCTCAGTACCCATCAGAGAGCATTAACCAAACCCACCATTTTGCCCTATTCATTTTTTTGTCAATCTTAACCCACATCATGAATTAAGCAAGATGCACAGAATTAATGCACATACACCAATAACCCTCAGTTTACATCACAGAGCAAGGGGACTATTAATATGAACTAATTATCAATTCAATTTCAGCATAAGACTATTAACATCATTGAGCAGTTCAACAGCTAGCAAGGTGCCACTAGCCAACAAGCATCTGCATGATCATTGCATTCATTTATATTTATGATTTCTCTACTTCTCTCTACATGTATGTATTACACATTTACACTTCTCTACAATGATGCACTTCCCATCATGTATGTATGTATTACACATTTAGCATCTAGGCTTTGGCCAATGGCCATCATCATCAGCATCAACCAACAACCAGACAACATCAAGAAGACAAGAAGGGGACTTATGCGTTAGTGGGAGAGCCAGAAAGGTTGGAGGCGCGAGGGAGGTCCGAGGTAAGCGAACGAGCCAGCAAGTAGAGAGAGGAGGAGCCGGAGTTGCGGCATAGGAGGAGGATCCAGGCCGACTTGCAGCAAGAGGGGGACGGGAGTTTGATCTGTGGCGCAGGAGGAGGGAACTTGATCCGGAGGTGCGGAGTCAAGGCGAGGAGGAGGAGCTCAGTTCACATGAATACCAACAAAGACAAACCAATAGGTGATAGATCTGTCTTACCTCGACATCGCCGAGAGAGGTAGTCGGGTTCAGCGACGCCGGGGAGGAGGAAGAGGGAGGAGACAATGTCATCAGTGGTTGTGACACAATGGTGATATCGCAAAAGACACTCTTATCGCACGAGTGTCTTGTGCGATGAACCGTGGTGTCTCTAACCGCTTGTGACGGAAGAATGCATGGCGGCGCGGCGATGAGGTCGCTTCGGGTGGGGAGGGGAACAGACGAGAGTAAGGGCGCCGCTGGGGAGAGACGAGTTAGAGCGCAAATCCTAGCGGGCTCCTACTAATAAAGAGACTTATCACAGTTGGTTCTATTATGGAACCGTTAGTGATACTTATCACAGACGGTTCCACAATGGAACAGTTTGTGATATGGTCTCATATCACAGACAATTCATTATTAAAACCGTTTGTGAAGTATCACAGACGGTTGTTTGTTGAAACCGTCTGTGATACTTAGTAATATCACTGACAGTTCTTGTTCAGAACCGTCTGTGATAGTTCATAGACGGTTTTCAACATGAACCTTCTATGATATTACCTCTTCACAGACGGTTTTTAGCGCAGCCAGTAACACAGACGGTCTATAAACCAAAACCATCTATGATTGCATGTAATACAGACAGTTTTGGTCAACCGTCTGTGATGAGGCATCCAGTATTAGCCTTTTTGTAGTAGTGGTCGTCATGGCGTAGTGGACGGATCGGCAGTGAAGTGAGCGGATTGGCAGTCAAGTGAAGCCAGCAGTTATGTACACATGCATGTGTCATTGGATCAGTCATGTGTTAGTGGTTAGTGCATGTAGCTGTGAGGATGTGAGCATGTGCACGTTTGTAAGATCGAGGTGGCCGACTAGAGGGGGGGTGAATAGGCGTTTTAAAAAACTTCTTTGGCTCTAAAACCGATTTCTAATGCGGAAGCTAATACAAATACGGTTTTGCACAATTAAAGCCTAAATCAACTAGGTTCCCCTAAATGCACCAACAATACAAGTCTATTAATAAGTATATCAATTAAGCATATGACTTGTAAGCTAATCAATTCTAGCAAGGATGAATAGCACAACTAACAATTGCAATCATACACAATGAATAAGCAATTTAATACAAGGTATATAAATTGCACAATGTAAAGCAAGCATTCATACACAATGAATGTAAATGCAATAGTAAGGCACAAGGATGCAAACCACAATGGACACGGTTATGTTTTACTGTGGTGAATCGGAGACTTGCTTGGTCTCCCTAATCCACGTTGAGGAAACCCAAACTAATTGGGCGGCTCCACAATTAAGCCTTCCTCCGAGGATCAAACACCTCGCTCCACTTGGGTTGCTCTTTCCTCCACTCCGGAGATGGCGAGCACCACGCCACTCACAAACCGCCTGGGTCTTCTCACAATCTTCTTTGAGAAGCTCACCGGCGACGACGCCCACGCCGCCTAGGTGTCGGCAAACACCAAGAGTAACAAGACTCTAACTCTCACTTGAACCAATCAAGTGTCAAAGCTCTATGGATACGAAATCCACAACCTAAGGCAACACATGCACTTAGGGTTTGCTCTCTAACCTCACTAAGTGCAACACATGCACAAGAGAGTATGAGAGGCTTGCACTAGCTCAATAGAACTCAAAGGGCACCAAAGAACTCTCCCTCACACGGCCAAGGTGGGTATTTATAGCCCACACACACAAACTAGCCGTTGGGACAAAGTCTCTTGAAAAGTTAGGAAATCGAACGATCGCCGTTATGGGGCGGTCGTATCGCTTTTCCTCCAACGGCTATAAAACTAGCCGTTGGTCACCAAATCGAACGACCGCCAACTAAGGCCCGGTCGTCAAGAACAATCGGACAACCGCACAAACACTGCGGTCGTATCGCTCCACAAAGGAGCGCCAAATGCGGCTAAGTCCCACGAACAACTGCTTCGGAATTTTACAACCGCACCAAGAAAGCGGTCGAATCGCGATCGCGGTCGTATCGCCAACACACGCCGGTACTACCGCTCCAAGGGTTTCTCAAAACCGAAAGATGAGCAACAAATGCATCTTCTCGAAAACTTGAACCGCCACGAAATAATCGGAACAACCGGACTACGGTCGTATCGCCCAAGACACGCCGGTTACTACCTCCTCAACCAGAGCAACGCATGCTCAATAGCTTGCGGTCGTATCACAGATAAGCGCCAGATGACCGCATCCCGGTCGTCATCGCTCACAACACGCTCGGTTCATCCGATTTTCCTGAGAAAACACAGATTGCATTCGCTTCAACTCAAATTGCAAAACACATTCGCCAATTTGATGCGCAATGCAAACAAGGGTTCAAAGGTAAGATTCTCAACAAGTTGCAAAACACATTTGCACACTTTTAGAATATCCCACCAATTGCACTTCGCTTCAACTCAATTTGCAAAACACATTTGCGAAATTGACGCTACGATGCAAACAAGGATTCAAGTGAGATTCTCAACAAGTTGCAAAACACATTTGCACACTTTTAGAATCACACCACAAGGAATAAGGTACATGGACTTACACCATTTGCAAAACGCATTCGCAAACTTAAGTCACATGCTACAAGGATTAACCATGAGCCACAACTATTTGCAAAACACATTCGCAAATATTGGCAACATGTTAAAGTGAGCTAGAGCAAACACAATGAGCTATCAACACATGACAAACTCAAGCTACTAGTCAAAGACCCCTCTTAATAGTACGGCAACCTATACTAGAAATCCGGTCATCCAACCAAACACCATGACCGGTAAAAGACTAGGAACAAATCCTTAGCCCTAGCTAGTCATACCTTTGCCTTGCGCAAACACTTGAAGCTTGATGACGCACAACCTTGCTTCAACTCCGGGTTCTTGACTTGATATGCATCAACTCATGATGCATCCTTACTTGACCTTCATCAACACATGATGAAGCTTCACTTCGGGATCTTGACTTGATGCTTATCAACACATGATGACATCTTCCATCCCGAGTCTTGATATGCATCAACACATGATGATCTTCTCGATATGCATCAACACATGATGCATTCTCCTCTTGACTTGACTTGATGACAATCAACACATGATGTCATCCCAAGTCGTCAACCACATGGAACTCAACCTATTCATCCAACTCAAGGAGAAACGTTAGTTCCACAATATGATTATCATTAATTACCACAACATACCATTAACTCATAATGGCGGGACAAGATACCACAATCTTTCCCTCATTGGTAATTGATGATAACCACTTCAATAGCAAATAATTGAATAGAGTTTGGTATGAGTATATAAGTACTACATAAGTTATATATATACTCAACATGAGTGTATACTGAACTACACAGTCGTATCAACTCAAGAATACATGAGCATATATTAACTACATAAGTCTCATATACTCATATGAATATATTAACTACACAAGTTAAACATATTCAAAGATATGTGAGTACACATGAACTACACAAGTTATGTTATACTTACATATAAGTGTATATAGACTACACAAGTCATATATACACACTTGAATATACTAACTACATAAGTTATATATATTCAAGAATATGAGCATATATAAACTACACAAGTTATATATACTCACATGAATATATTAACTACACAAGTTAAATATATTCAAGGATATGAGTATATACTAACTACACAAGTTATATATATACTCATATGAATATATTAACTACACAAGTTAAATACATTCAAGAATATATGAACTACACAAGTCTCATATACTCATATGAATAAATTAACTATGCAAGTTAAATATATTCAAAGGACATGTTTCAAAGTAAAGATCCCAATTATATATGGACAAGGAAATATGGATCAATACTAATGAAACCACACAACATATATTGAGCTCCCCCTAGATGTGTGCATACACAAATGTGTAATGGAAACATATGCACATATTCAAGTTAGACTTTTGGTGGAGTTCAACATATATTTTGGATCCGAGGAATGCAACAAGATATATAAATACAAAGTAGAATGCATACCTCTTTTGATCTTTATATCCAAACGAGACCGAACATGATATAACAAATAGAAATGTTAGTCTCACAAATAGATTCATCATTATGAATGCATACCTGTTTGGATTTTCCTTTTGTTTATCCAATGAATTGGATTTGTCATTAATCACATGCATGCCTTCATGATTATTACCTTTATATCCAAATAAGACTACACAATATGTATATCAATGAAAGTGTTAGTCTCACAATTAGATTTGTCATTAATCACATGCATGCCTTCATGATTATTACCTTTATATCCAAATAAGACTACACAATATGTATATCAATGAAAGTGTTAGTCTCACAATTAGATTTGTCATTAATCACATGCATGCCTTCATGATTATTACCTTTATATCCAAATAAGACTACACAATATGTATATCAATGAAAGTGTTAGTTCACAATTAGATTTGTCATTAATCACCAAAACTCCATTAACACATAATGGTAGGTCTAGATCCTTCAATCTCCCCTTTTGGTGATTGATGACAAATCCTTTATAAATGAGAACATTTGGATATAAGTCAACATAGGATAAGAAATAAAGCTTGTTTGACTATTTGCATGCATTGAAATGACAAGAGAATCTTGGTAAACTTTCACTTTTGGCACCACAAGATTCTCCCCCTTTTAGGCAACACGAGAGATCAAGAGAATAACAAATAAAGCTCATATAAATTAACATCCAAATGTAGCTCATACAAATTCTCCCCCTTTTGGCATTAAGCACCAAAAAAACCGAAACAAATCTTAAGCGAAAGGAGAGTCTTTGCAAAACTTATGAGCTAGGCAATAAAACTCATTTTATTTTGAGCAAATAAGCATTCTCCCCTTTTTGGCATAAAACAACAAAAATCCACAATAAAACGAAGCCATAAGGGAGTCTTTGCAAATTAGTTTTCCCATATAATAGATTACCCGTTTTAAAACTCAAAGCATTTTTTCATTAATACCTTTTTAAAACCTTTTAGGAAAAACTCCCCCTTACACAAAGGTTCCTCTTGAAGACATTCCTTTGACACGCAACGGTTCTTCTCGTTGACAATCTTCTCCTTTGACACACAAAGGTTTTCTTTTTGACGATACTTCTTTGACACACAAAGAGTTTTCTTCGTCCAATCCATATCTTTTCTTTTGACGCACAAAAGTTCCCTTTATCCAATTATCTCCCTCTTTGTCATCCTTTTGAAATATGTCCATCCAACACTTAAGATGACTTCTACTTCTTCCACTTGATCTTTGATTTGCATCCAAAAACTCTCTCTTTTGACATTAGGCACAAAAGCATTCTCCCCTAATGTCTTTATGTGTATCCACTTGTAAGATAATCCTTATACATCACTTTGTAGGTACCATGAGTCGACAATACCACTTGTTGGTAATACATGTAGATACCACTTGTAAATAATACTCGTAGATATCACTTGTAAATCCACATGTTGATACCACTTGTAGAGAACATGCGTCGACAAGACTTGAAATCTTAAGGTGTTTGAACTTCTCTTGCAATGATCTTCAAAGAAAGCATCCAAAGAGAAGAGAGAACGAGTGAATCACTTGAGAGAAAAGATGATACCAAGAATAATTAATTCCATTTGTAGACACTTGGTACCACTTGGAGAGAAGATTACTTTAAGAGAGATACCACTTGAAAAAAAAACATATACCATGAAATGAACGTATCGGAGAGATACCACATGAAAAAGATATATCATGAATTGGAGGTATCGGAGAGAGCTTGGTTTGAAAAGAATTGATTGGCAAGGATTGAAATAGATATCACTTGTAGGTGGGTATAAGAAGTATACCACTTGAAGGATATCACTAGAAAGAATACCACTTATAAAGACAAGATGATATCATTTGAAGAATACCACTTGTAAACATAAGTAATATGAATTTCATGCCTAGATCAAGATGATCAAAAGGTGCTACCACTTAAAGGAATACCACTTGAATGATAAACATATCACAAGGATCAAAATGGTATTTGGAGTCAACAAAGCATGAGTGGGTAGCTTGCAAGGATTACGAGGATCAACTTGACTTGAGAGGATAGCCAAAAGATTTAGATTTGAATCTATTCGATGTCAAGATGATTTTGAGAAGCTACTCTTGGAAAGGATACCACTTGAATAATTGCACTTGCAATCAAGGACAATTAGTAGTGAGTAGCTTGCAAGGATAACAAGGATCAATCTTGACATGAGGGAGGCAGTCAAAAAGATTTAGAATTGAATAGAATTGAAATGGAATCAATTGACTGCAAAAACAGCAAAATCGGTACAACCGCAGTTCAATTGCGGTCATACCGTTCTTCGGTCGCATCACCGCAGTGCAAAGGCTTCTGTCGTCTCAAAATCGGTTGTACCGCGCGAATAACTCCGGTCGTTCCGATTCTCCTGGAGCTTCGGGAATAGATCAAGGAATAGGAAATTTTGCAAATGATCATTGTTTTAGTATTCAAATAAATATATCTAGGATCATTATGCATTAGATTGGAGATACAAACTTCAATGAATATAGTTTTTATGAATTAGTCTTTTGATTTTCGCAATAAAGCTCATTTTTGAGAAACTTCTCCAAAAGAACCAAATTTGAGCAAATGAAGAAATTAAGGCATCAAATTTCATGTATGAGTTATAAATACCATTATGGACCTTTTCATGTGAATAGTTTTGGTTCATATGGCAAAACTCACTTAAGTGCTAGAAAGTGACCACTTAGGTCAACCTTGAATTTTGGATGAGTTTCAAAATCGAATAACTTTTGACAAAGTTGGCCTTTTGGAAATATTTTGAATACCAAAATTGTTTAGAATAGCCAACTCTATCATTTTCATTTTGGGACAAAAGTCAAATTCCTTTTAGAATAGATTTTACACAAAAAATCTAGTTTTGGTCAAAAACAAGTTTCTAAGATCTAGAATTTTGGCTAGAAACTCATTTTCATTTTAAATAGGTTTTTCTTGAACCAAAACCTTTGCAAAACATTTGGAAATCATTTGAATACATTTTGCAACTAGTTTTTCAAATTTTATACTAATAATTTTCAAAATTTTGACTTTTGGCTAAATGGCTCATTTTGAGAAACAATACTAGCACTTAATTTATTTGGGCACACTTAGGGATGTGATATACATGTATATGACTTAGCACTCCCCCTTAATGTGCCACCACTTTCTTGCTCAAGAAATTAATAACAACGAATTAGCACAAGAGCAAGAACAACCCTTTTTAAGATTTTACATGAATGCAGCCTACACAAGGTATAAGGGCTAGATACTTCAATGTAAATACTTGTTACCGAGATAGCATTGGTTTATGATATGAATTGGTCTTCCTTAAGCTTGGCTCCAATTTTGTATATGATGGAATCCACCTCTTCATATATGAGCCAAACCTCCAATGCTTCTCCAAGTACCTATTTAATCATTTAAGCGCATTTTGGTACCCAATACTTGGTTGGGTCCATGAATGTTAGTCACAACACTTTTGGGCACCCAAATGGCCATAGCATTAGTTTTATGTAAACTAACATTCCTAGCAAACACATTGCCATTTCTATCCTTCCTAAGCAAATAATGATCATTATAGATGATAGGCTTAGGAGTGATACCTTTGGGACATTCCTTACTAAAATGTCCTTTCTCCCGGCAATTGTAGCAAGTAGGGCTTTTGCTTCCCCTTGATGTCTTCTTATCTTGCTCAATTCCGGCTTGCCTCTTCTTTGAATGTCTTGACTTGACATCCTTCTGATTTGGACACACCGAGGCAATGTGACCATTCTTCTTGCATCCAAAGCACTTGATATTGTTGACTTGTTTTCTATCTTGCTTTGGAATGCTCTCCACCTTCTTCTTGGCGGTGAGACCAAGTCCTCCTTTGTCATTCTTCTTGTTAGGGCATACGGAGACGATATGACCATTTTCATGACAACCAAGACATTTGATATTTTTCTTTGTATGTCTTGCGTTGTGTCTTGTCTTGCTATTCTCCTTCTTCAAAGGAGTGAAGCCAATTCCACTCTTATCTTGTAAGCATATTTGCTTGCTCAATATTTCATCGAGAGTAGCCTTCCCTTTATAGCTTCTATCCAAGTCATTCTTCAAACTTGAGACTTGGGCCTTGAGCTTTTTGTTTTCCTCTACAAGGTTAGTCTCAACAAGTATAGAGGAAATAGGTGCATCTAATTTTGAGCAACAAGGCACATCAATTAAATCATCACAAGAAGTGGATACATTAATTTTAGATGAATTGCAAGGAGTAGGAGCAATACAAGGCAAATCATCTAATAGATCACATGTAATCCCTATATCCACTTTAGAGCTAGTATAATTTTTAAGAAGGAGGGTTTCATGTTCATTCTTTAGAACATCATAATTATTTTGAAGCAAGTTCAATTCTTTCTTCAAAACTTTGAATTTTGAAACCTCCTTTCCCATAAAAACATTTTGTTCTTCGAGCATATCTATCAACTCATCATATGAAGGTTCATCATTATCATCATCATTATATACCTTCTTTTTACCTTTTGCCATAAAGCAATGAGGCGATGTTGATGGAGTTGATATGTCATTATTTTCGAAGCTAGAAGTTGATGTGGAGGAGCTTGTGGACTTTTCATCATCGGAGTTTGAGATTGAGCATTCTTCTCCCAACGTCCACTCTTGTATGCAATCCTCATTAGTTGAAATGGACCTTTCATAATATTCTTGAAGATAGGTCCACATCTTATGAACATTTTTGAGATCACATACGGCATCAAACACATCTACACTCAAAGCACTAAATAAAGCGTTAGTTGCTTGAGCGTCGAGATGTAAGCATTTCTCTTCCTCATTTGTTGGAGCATGTTGATCCAATGGAGGAGAAAAGCCAACATCTACAATCCGCCATATATTTAGGCCCATGGCCTTAAAATAACATGACATGGGATTTTCCAATGAGCATAATTTGTGCCATCAAATTTAGGTGCTTCACCAAGGTGCACTAAATCTCTAGTCGCCATCCTTTACTCTCTAGACGGTTAAGTCTAATAAATGAGAGACCAAGCTCTGATACCACTTGTAAGATCGAGGTGGCCGACTAGAGGGGGGGTGAATAGGCGTTTTAAAAACTTCTTTGGCTCTAAAACCGATTTCTAATGCGAAGCTAATACAAATACGGTTTTGCACAATTAAAGCCTAAATCAACTAGGTTCCCCTAAATGCACCAACAATACAAGTCTATTAATAAGTATATCAATTAAGCATATGACTTGTAAGCTAATCAATTCTAGCAAGGATGAATAGCACAACGAACAATTGCAATCATACACAATGAATAAGCAATTTAATACAAGGTATATAAATTGCACAATGTAAAGCAAGCATTCATACACAATGAATGTAAATGCAATAGTAAGGCACAAGGATGCAAACCACAATGGACACGGTTATGTTTTACAGTGGTGAATCGGAGACTTGCTTGGTCTCCCTAATCCACGTTGAGGGAAACCCAAACTAATTGGGCCGGCTCCACAATTAAGCCTTCCTCCGAGGATCAAACACCTCGCTCCACTTGGGTTGCTCTTTCCTCCACTCCGGAGATGGCGAGCACCACACCACTCACAAACCGCCCGGGTCTTCTCACAATCTTCTTTGAGAAGCTCACCGGCGCACGACGCCCACGCCGCCTAGGTGTCGGCAAACACCAAGAGTAACAAGACTCTAACTCTCACTTGAACCAATCAAGTGTCAAAGCTCTATGGATACGAAATCCACAACCTAAGGCAACACATGCACTTAGGGTTTGCTCTCTAACCTCACTAAGTGCAACACATGCACAAGAGAGTATGAGAGGCTTGCACTAGCTCAATAGAACTCAAAGGGGCACCAAGAACTCTCCTCACACGGCCAAGGTGGGTATTTATAGCCCACACACACAAACTAGCCGTTGGGACAAAGTCTCTTGAAAAAGTTAGGAAATCGAACGATCGCCGTTATGGGGCGGTCGTATCGCTTTCCTCCAACGGCTATAAAACTAGCCGTTGGTCACCAAATCGAACGACCGCCAACTAAGGCCCGGTCGTCATCAAGAACAATCCAGTACAACCGCACAAACACTGCGGTCGCATCGCTCCACAAAGGAGCGCCAAATGCGGCTAAGTCCCACGAACAAGCTGTTCGGAATTTTACAACCGCACCAAGAAAGCGGTCGAACAAGCGCCATCGCGGTCGTATCGCCAACACACGCCGGTACTACCGCTCCAAGGGTTTCTCAAAACCGAAAGATGAGCAACAAATGCATCTTCTCTCGAAAACTTGAACCGCCACGAAATAATCGGAACAACCGGACTACGGTCAGATCACCAATACACGCCGGTACTACCGCTCCTCAACCAGAGCAACGCATGCTCAACAGTTGCGGTCGTACCGCTGTACAAGCGCCGGTATGACCGCATCCCGGTCGTACCGCTCACAACACGTCGGTTCATCCGATTTTCCTGAGAAAACACAGATTGCATTCGCTTCAACTCAAATTGCAAAACACATTCGCCAATTTGATGCGCAATGCAAACAAGGGTTCAAAGGTAAGATTCTCAACAAGTTGCAAAACACATTTGCACACTTTTAGAATATCCCACCAATTGCACTTCGCTTCAACTCAATTTGCAAAACACATTTGCGAAATTGACGCGCGATGCAAACAAGGATTCAAGTGAGATTCTCAACAAGTTGCAAAACACATTTGCACACTTTTAGAATCACACCACAAGGAATAAGGTACATGGACTTACACCATTTGCAAAACGCATTCGCAAACTTAAGTCACATGCTACAAGGATTAACCATGAGCCACAACTATTTGCAAAACACATTCGCAAATATTGGCAACATGTTAAAGTGAGCTAGAGCAAACACAATGAGCTATCAACACATGACAAACTCAAGCTACTAGTCAAAGACCCCTCTTAATAGTACGGCAACCTATACTAGAAATCCGGTCATCCAACCAAACACCATGACCGGTAAAAGACTAGGAACAAATCCTTAGCCCTAGCTAGTCATACCTTTGCCTTGCGCAAACACTTGAAGCTTGATGACGCACAACCTTGCTTCAACTCCGGGTTCTTGACTTGATATGCATCAACTCATGATGCATCCTTACTTGACCTTCATCAACACATGATGAAGCTTCACTTCGGGATCTTGACTTGATGCTTATCAACACATGATGACATCTTCCATCCCGAGTCTTGATATGCATCAACACATGATGATCTTCTCGATATGCATCAACACATGATGCATTCTCCTCTTGACTTGACTTGATGACAATCAACACATGATGTCATCCCAAGTCGCCAACCACATGGAACTCAACCTATTCATCCAACTCAAGGAGAAACGTTAGTTCCACAATATGATTATCATTAATTACCACAACATACCATTAACTCATAATGGCGGGACAAGATACCACAATCTTTCCCTCATTGGTAATTGATGATAACCACTTCAATAGCAAATAATTGAATAGAGTTTGGTATGAGTATATAAGTACTACATAAGTTATATATATACTCAACATGAGTGTATACTGAACTACACAGTCGTATCAACTCAAGAATACATGAGCATATATTAACTACATAAGTCTCATATACTCATATGAATATATTAACTACACAAGTTAAACATATTCAAAGATATGTGAGTACACATGAACTACACAAGTTATGTTATACTTACATATAAGTGTATATAGACTACACAAGTCATATATACACACTTGAATATACTAACTACATAAGTTATATATATTCAAGAATATGAGCATATATAAACTACACAAGTTATATATACTCACATGAATATATTAACTACACAAGTTAAATATATTCAAGGATATGAGTATATACTGAACTACACAAGTTATATATATACTCATATGAATATATTAACTACACAAGTTAAATACATTCAAGAATATATGAACTACACAAGTCTCATATACTCATATGAATAAATTAACTATGCAAGTTAAATATATTCAAAGGACATGTTTCAAAGTAAAGATCCCAATTATATATGGACAAGGAAATATGGATCAATACTAATGAAACCACACAACATATATTGAGCTCCCTAGATGTGTGCATACACAAATGTGTAATGGAAACATATGCACATATTCAAGTTAGACTTTTGGTGGAGTTCAACATATATTTTGGATCCGAGGAATGCAACAAGATATATAAATACAAAGTAGAATGCATACCTCTTTTGATCTTTATATCCAAACGAGACTGAACATGATATAACAAATAGAAATGTTAGTCTCACAAATAGATTCATCATTATGAATGCATACTGTTTGGATTTTCCTTTTGTTTATCCAATGAATTGGATTTGTCATTAATCACATGTATGCCTTCATGATTATTACCTTTATATCCAAATAAGACTACACAATATGTATATCAATGAAAGTGTTAGTCTCACAATTAGATTTGTCATTAATCACATGCATGCCTTCATGATTATTACCTTTATATCCAAATAAGACTACACAATATGTATATCAATGAAAGTGTTAGTCTCACAATTAGATTTGTCATTAATCACATGCATGCCTTCATGATTATTACCTTTATATCCAAATAAGACTACACAATATGTATATCAATGAAAGTGTTAGTCTCACAATTAGATTTGTCATTAATCACCAAAACTCCATTAACACATAATGGTAGGTCTAGATCCTTCAACGTTGCCAAGTGTGAGACTAGCTCTAGATGTGTTTGAGTTAGTTGAGAAGGTATGCATGTGAGATGAGTTGGTCCTCCTTCAAAGTAGCTGCATGCATCCATCTAGTGGAGATAATGCATGGCGTGAGTTAGTCTTCTGCGCATGGCAAGAGGTTGCGGGCGATCCGCAACGGTGAGTCGGTGCATCAAGGATTGGGGGTGTTTAGCGCTAATTGCCAGAAAGTGGGAAGGTGGCTGTAGGTGCATGTAGTGCTTAGGTTACTTGATTGCATGTAAGTTACTTGTTATTTGCTAGTATAAATAAAGAAAAGAAAAGGAAAGGAAAAGTTGAGTGCAGTTTTTGGGCAGCACCAAAACTTGTCTCGTGAGTTCATCTTCGTCTTTGTGTCCACAGTGTCGTTTGATCCTTGGGCAGTTCCAACATCTTCTCCATTCATAGAAGCATAAACACATCAAAGATTTGGGAAAAGTTTTGAATAGAACAGTAACATGTCAGACGCATGTGCGTCAATTTCAGTTCCTTAATTAAGCAGAAAGATGTCGAGCGGTGCTTCATCTGATGCCATCACTACTACCTAATTATGCCATAGACAAGTGCTACTTTGTGTTGTGCTTTCTACAACATGTTCTAGAAACCATCGCTTTTGAAGCATAAGCTAGTTAGACTGATTAAGAAGTAACCTATATATTTTTTCTAGATCAAGTGTCCACATTACTTTCTTAACCGTGGCAAACCAGACAGAATAATTAAGGTACTATTTCATATCAAAAGTAATAAGGACACCTTAAGCTTTATGTGAATGATTCCCTTTTGAACATAAAGATATATTCTAGAGTATTGGTGCCAATTAAGTGACCACACAGAAATGTTTACGCGTATGTCTTACTCCCTCGTTTTGGATAGCATAAGACAGTCTTCGAAGTATCGCTTTTACTTGGACAGCTGATTTCTATTACAAAATTACAATATGTTGTTATAAATTACAAAGAATATGCATATATCACCAAGTACATTTCATATTGAATCTAGTAACTAAATTCATGCGGCCAATCCTTTGTTCGTATATATCGATGATGGTCAAAACTAAGAATATCTGACAACATGCATCCTAGGATTACCTATATTTAGTACAGAGGGATATATAGTACTAAAAGATATGCAATCCTAATCGACCGTTTACTTTTGGACAACATGATTAATAGAAAACACTACTAGAATATACATAAAGTCCAACATCGTAATTTCGTAAAGTCGAGTCAAACCGACCAGCAAAAGAAAGTGGAAGATTAGGAGAGAGTGGTAGTACTTGGTGTGGTACAGAAAGAGTTCATGTTGGACACAAGTCATGTAGCCCTAGCTAATAAGCTGCTTGCTTCCAAGAGTACAACCACCAATTGGAACCATGCCTCCTTTCTTCCCTGCCTCTCCTTTCCCATGTTTCCACCTGCTCTACAGTTAACTAACGAAGTTCAAACTTGCCGTACACTGATGAGAGAGAGAGAGAACAATCTAGAGAGAGAGAGAGAGAGAGGATACCATGCATAACCAAAGCCATCTCTTTCACCTCATGACTAATTAGTCAGCTTAGGCTTTCCATTCAAAGCGTGCACAAAGCTTCTGTGCGTTAGCGATGGAAATGGCGGCCGTGATAGGTGGATGGATTAGCTTATCTTGTGCGCCAGGCTGCAATTTTTCTACTGTATTTGTACTATATAGCTAGCTAGGGCTAGCTTGGACAAAAGTTTGGTTCAATTTTACCTTTTGGAAATTGAATTGTGATTCACTACTTCTCCTGAAAGAATTCTGAGACATGCAAGGAATGTCAAACACACAGCTGCACATTACCTACCGAATTAGTTTGGTCGTGCTCGAAGTAGACAGGCTGACGATTTGAAGTCAACTGTTGGATCACACATGTATAGGTAGCGGTATTTTAATATAAGTTTTCCGGCTCGATTTGTATATCCTCTACCTTCTGTTCAAACGGCACGAATGTCGCAAACTTATGAAGCATTGATTCAGTAAACAAGTCAACGTTTGCGATACGTAAAATGGCCGCGGGAAATTCGAGATAACCCATGGGATGATGGGAAATTTCGAATATATCAAAGTCGTGTGTGTATATATGTATGTATGTATATATGTCTCAATTATCCAATATCTAGCAAATCAGACAAATATGTCATAAACAAAAAGTGGATCGAACTTAGTACACACAAGGAGCAACATATGGAAACTCCTGTGCATCGTATATACAGATTAATTCAATAGAGAAAATCCAACAAGTGCATATCATTCACTCCCAGGAAAGATGTTTCTCGGGAGAGCTGAGACCTAGTGATGGCCGTCAAACATATTAGTGTTTTGCTGAAAGATGCTCTTTTGCTTGACAATACCACCAAAATGGCTATTGTTCCGAGTCCAGCAAATTGGCATCCACCGCAACGTGGCTATTTCAAAGTTAACACTGGCAGTGCTTTCGATGGTATTCAGTGTACAGGAGGCTCGGGTTCTGTTATTCAAGATTATGAAGGGTGGTTTATAGCAGCAGAGACACGATGATATAACAAACTCCCTGATGTCTTAACTATTGAAGCTTTGGCAGCGAGAGATGGACTTCAACTTGCAATTCAACAGGGATGTAATCAGGTGATTCTGGAGTCGAATAATTTGACTCTTGTCAATATTAGGGATGGCAGTTTCACCTATTTACCCGATTACCCGTGGGTAAAAATCCTAATGGAGGTGGGTATGGTCCTATTTTTCTGCCCACGGGTACATTCGTGGGCACAAATATCGGCCGGTGGGTAAACGAGTATGGGCATGGGTAACGCTCATTCGTGCCAGTTTCGCCCGATTACCCGTGAGAATGTACTGACAGGTGGGCCTCAAGTTACTTCATGCGTCACGCACCGGCCTCCCATTCTCCAATCCTATTCCTCCCTAATCCCATCCTCCCATCCTCCAGAATCCAATCTAGGTCCCCTTCTGTAGCGCCCATTTTCGGACGAGTGAATAGTAATTATAATTCGGTTTTCGTTCTTCGCCGTAATTCAATTATCAAACTAATTCTGAAAACTTTCTCTCCTTCTCGGTGTGTGTTTCAAATGTAATGTCCGTAACATTTGAAATTCAAATTCGCGGTTTGGAGTTTTCTCCTCTCTTTTGAATCCTCGGGCCAATTTTTGTGTTGGACCTCCCTTCCTTTCTTGGGCTCAGCCCATGATCTTGTTGGGCCGGCCCGTTTCCCCTTCTCCTTTTCCTGGCCCAAGCCAACCCAGCCCGCTTCCCTTTTCCCTTTTCTTTCCCCCAGCCCTCCCGGCGTTTCTCGGCCGAAAGGCCGAGCCTTCATTGGTCATCTCCTTCCCGTTCTTCCTGGGTCAAGAAGAAGAAGCCTTCTACCGCTCCTCTGAGCTGCCAACTCCCCTGCTCCCTCTGCGCCACTAGCTCCCTGCCGCCCCATTCCGCCTGCTCTCTGCGGCACCCAGTCCTCTGCGCCGCACCCGCTCCGCGTCCTCTGCGAAGACCTCGGAGTCCCTCCGTGCACAGCCGTGCGTCATCGTCGTCCTAAAGCTCGCGGACCAGCGTGCGCCCTCGTCACGGTCGTCAAGTCGTGCCGCGGTCACCAGCTCCGCCGCTTCCCCTTCCGTGCGAATCCATGGCGTCACCGCCCGTCACCACCTGTCCTCGCCCTTGACGAGCTGCAGCACAGCTGCCAGACGCAAGACACTACATACTGAAGCGCCGCCAGCGTGGCGCTGTCCTCGCTCTGTCCTCTCCGCTCGCAGGCGCCCATGCCGCCGCCTCGGGACGCAGCACTCCTGCTCGTCCTCGCCTTTGACTCCGAGCTCCCTCCCGTTGGCCTCTCTCACCCTTGGCCCCCTATAAAGCTCCCCCTCTCCCCTCTGGAGCTCCTCACGCCGCCCCTTGGAGCATTGGTAAGGAACCACCCCAAATCCGCCACTCTTCCATTTCAACCGCCGCCACCTCCATCGCCGTTTCGCCGCCCCGGTCCCTCCCCGGCACCACCCACCTCGTAACCGTGAGCCCCGGCCTCCCAGGAGTCTTTCCCCTCAACCTCCCTCGGGGATTAGCCCCTGTCGCCGCCGTATTTGCCGTTCTTCCCCCACCTCCGGCCGCCACCTTCACCAGCATCCGCCGCCGCCTACAGCCATCCCCTGGCCTCCTCGCCTAGCTCATTAGCTTTGCCTCGCCGAGAGCTACCCCGTGCTCACCTCCCCTGGCTCAAACCGCCACCAGAACCACCCCGCCGCCGGCCACCGCCCTCCTCTGGCGCTGCCACCCGTCCACCGCACCCCCCCTCATTGTCTACCTGTTCACCTTTCGCCTTGCCCGCGTGCCCTAGGCACGGCGCCATGTCGGAGTTATGCACACAGCAGGAGTGGCGCTTGTGCGTGGCGCACTCGGACAAAGCCACAGTGCCATCATTAGGGCCTTAATGACGTCTTAAAGGCCTTAATGGCAGTCATTAAAACATTAATGATGTCCTAACCCCCTTGTTCATCGACCAGGCCCATGCTCAAGAAATGTGACCCTTTCCCTTCTCTGATCGCTAGTAGGCCCTCGGCGCCACTGTTCCCGTGAGCCGACCTCGCCCTGTGCGCGTGGACTCGGTTCATACTATGCTGTGGACCGAAGGATTCTCTCTCTTCTTTTTAATTCAATTCAATCTTCGTTAATTCATATCTCCTCCGTTATAACCAAAAATTATGAAATAAATTTCTAAAAATTCATTAAATCAAGATCTTGCTAATGGCATAGGACTTGATTTATTTGGAGTTTATTTGTGTATTCTTGTGTATTTACTTGCTCTCTTTGCCGTTGTGCCTTTTTCTGGTAATTCGCCTGTTTAGGATTTGAAGACGCCGGAGATCCGCAAGTTGATCAAGACCAAGAGTATCACGATCACCTTGCCTCTAACCAAGGTGAGTCAATACTTTGATCATATTGCTCCTACATTTTATGCAAATTATATTCTGTTAAATTAACAAATTGCATGCTTTAATTTCTTAATCAAATGTATGCTAAAGCTTAAGGTAGTTAAATACCCACTTGATGTTTAATTAATCAATATGCCCTCCTTGATAACTTGAATCCATTAATCCTTGTCACCCTAGTAATTATATGGTAATACTAGTTATAGGGTTGTACTTAAGCGACATGCTAGCCTTGCTTAAGTACCGGGGTATTAAATACCCCAAATCATCATTTCTTCAAACATAAAATGTTTTGGGTAGTCTATGGTGGTCCATTGACTAAAAGGTGTGAAAATAATTTGGTTTACTCCTCAAAACCCTAATTGCTAGTTCTATCTGGGCGGATGGTGAGGCGGTGGGTGCTCGGGGAGCACGAGGATGGTTCGTTTGTGGAATGAACCGCCCAGATAACCCTAAGGACTTAATCTTGTCACGATCTCCCGTGTTAAACAAGTACAACCACAAGTCTGCAAAGTGCAACTTGGCTTAGTAAAATTATTAAACCCTGGATGTGTCTCACTGGTGGAGTAATGGCACGCGCAAGCTTGCGGTACATCCAGCTTGATGGGGACACCGATACTAGGTGAAGTTGCCAACGTCGTGGGTAGTCCAACTATGCCACACGCTGCGGGTACAACATCCCTCGCGAACGTATGGGCGCAACCCCATATGGGTGAGATTACGAAAAGGGTAAGGTAGTTTGAAAGGTTACTGTGATGGTCGCCCAACTACATGACTACGGAATCATGTGGGGTAACGGGTATGACTATCTCTTGTGGGTAAAGTGTGCAACCTCTGCAGAGTCTAAACTGTTTAAACAGTCGTGCCTACGGTCAAAGGCGGACATGGGGATCATAACTCGAGTTAGTTCTATTTCAAAAACCTTTGTGGGTGGTATGGAAATGGTGGAAGGGCTCACCTAGCCCTGTGTTGGATTTTACTTGAGTCGTCGAGCTCAGTGGGTGTGGTCATTGGAGGCAGCTCCAATTGAAAAGATGCATTGGTAGAGTTTCCGCCGGATGGAACATCTACTAAAATAATTATTGCACATTACTCTCTTTATCAAAATTGCAATTTGTTAAAAATGCTAAGTCATAGGATTTGTAGTTATGATATTTGAAAAACTTGCTTTCGCAAATAAAAGAACCGAGCCATCCTTGTTCAACCTTGCATGTATACTATTGCATTGTGTGTTGGCTCGCGAGCACGGTAGTAGTGCTCATTCTCGCTTCTCTCCCCAACCCTCCAGATAATGAAGATGAAGGAGACTACGCCTACTACGAAGGACCAGAAGATGATGGACAAGGATATGACGAGGAGTAGAATAGTTTTGTAGTTTAGGTCTCGCCCAGTCTAAGTAGACTCGCCGGTACCCGCGTACAACCGATATTATCCAGTCCTTGGTTAATATTCGTCGTACACAGGTCACCCCAGTCGCTTGCCTGTGTGAGATAAGCCCTACCTCCCCTTTTGCTTCCGCTGTAGATATCGTTATCTTTCTGTAATGTAATCTAGTTGGCCTTGTGCGGCCCCTTTTGTAAAACTCGACCCGACGAGATCTATGTTACCCTATGTTGTAATATTTTTTTTTATTTCACGACTTGTATGGTTGATTCAGCAATGTACCTGTGAGTGCTATCTACTGATCCAGGGAATAGCACAGTATTTTCAAAGAGGATTTGGATTCTCAGAATCCGGGTCCGACACCTTCCCACACGCTCGGCCGCTGCCCTCACGCGGTCACACCTGCCGTCGCCTTCCCCATGCCCAGCCGCCCCCTCCTCATGCCTAGCCGCTGCCCCTGGATCTCCCTCCTTACGCTCGGCCGCTGCCCCCTCCTCACTCGGTCACTCCTACGGTCCTCCCGCGGTCCCGCTTGGCCGCCGCCCATGTCCTCCCGGCCAACCGCCACCTGTCCTCCCGCCAAAGATCGCCCTCCACACGCCCGCCGCACCGCCTCCTCAACACTCGGCCTCCTCCCACTTGGTCGCCGCCTCCTCAATGCCCGAACGCTGCCCCCTCCTCAACGACCAGCCGCCGCATACTCGGCCTCCTCACGCTCAGCCGTCGGCCCCTCCTCAAAGCTCGGTTGCCACACGCCCAGCCTCCTCATGCCCTCGGTCGGCCCTCCTCATCCCCATCCTCCTGTTACTTTTGATTTGTGTTCTACTCTCGTATTTCCATTTTAGTTTGTATTTCCATTTTCTTTGTTGAACTTGATGTGTGATGAACTTGACTAGTTTTTGAACTTGACATGTAATGATTGATGAACTTGATTAGTTGTTGAACTTGCATGTCACAGTCTAATAGTCACAGACCATTGGTGGGTACACGGGCATGCCTGCAGATGACGGGCATGAGCGAGGTTCTTCGCCTGTCATCATTCGCAGGCATGCTTGTGGGAGCAAATCAGGGTCGCAGGCATGGGTATGGATGAACACTACCCATGCCCACTGCGCCCGATTATCATCCCTACTCAATATGATTAACTCACAGGTTGGCGTAAGATCAGAAATTATGGGTATTTGGCATGAAATCCAAGAGCTTAGCATGAATTTTAGTTCATTTTGTTGTGTTCATACCCATCGCGAGGCAAATTTAGCAGCTCATTGTTGCGCAAAGGCAGCCTCGGTGGGAAGAAAGATGTGTACTTGGGTGAACTTTATCCCCGAATTCATTATGGACATCATCACTAGTGATTGTAATCCTTCTATGACTTAATAAAGCTCTCGTGATTTGCTCTAAAAAAATAAACATGTTTCCTGACGACCAATTACTAACAGGAAAAATAGGAAAACCCGTCAGCCACCAGTCAGGCATAGGGTGACGTAGAAATGTTAAATGCATGATGGTAGCCATCAGCGAAAACGCAACATAGGAATTGCATTAAAACTCTAGAGTAATACATATTACGTATAGTTCATAAAGGTAGTTTGTGTAACATCCCAGTTTCGGACGGTAAATAGTGTTTACTACTCTGGTTTTCGTTCTTCGCCGTAATTCAATTTACCAAACTATTTGCAAAACCTCCTTTCTTCTTTTAGCTCGAGTTTGTGTTTCAAACTTTCTTGAGCTTTGAAATTCAAATTCAAGTTCGAATTCTTCTTTTTGGACTTCGGGCTTTCCTTTTTCCTTGAGGCTCAGCCCATTCCTCTTTGTGGGCCGGCCCCCTTTTTCCTTTTCTTGTCTCCGGCCCAACTAGCTTGCCCCAGCCCCTTTTCTTTTTCTCCGCCCCCCGGCCTTTTCTTGGCCCAAGCCCACCCGATGCCGTTGTCATCTTCCCCCTGGCTCCTTCCTCCTCTAGCTAGCGCTCGAGCGCCTCCCTCTCTCCTTCCCGTGCGCATGCCGAGCCGCCTCTGCACCACCTATCCTCTGCCACCTGCGTGCACTCTCTACACCGCCACCAACCCCCTTGCCAGCATGCCTCCTCCTCGCCTTGTCCTCTCAGCCGAGCATCCCGCCCGTGCCTTCCTCTCTCTGCGCACATGCGCCGCCTGGCCAGGGCCTGCCAGCCCCGAGCCCCTACACCGCCGCTTGTGCTCGCACGCCACCTCTAGCTCCCTCTAGCTCCCTCTGGCTCACACGCCACCCCTCTGACGCCCCTTGCTACGCCGCCACCTACCCTTCGCCCCGTTGCCTCCGCACGCAGCTCGCCCACACCAACGCCTCCCCGGGACCGCGCGCCCTCCAACGGCTCCGAGCCTCCCTCCCGTTGGCTCTCCTCCTCCCACATGGTCTATAAAGCCTCCCCTGTGCCCCTTGCTCACCCTCACACCGCCCCCGAGCTCCTGGTAAGCCACCAAGCAAAACAACCGTTTTTCTCTTTTTCGGTCGCCGCCGCTCCCACCGGCGTCTAGCTGCTCCGGCCACCCTCCGGCGCCGTCGACCCCGTCACCGTGCGCCATTCACCACCAAGAGGCTTTCCCCTCAAGACCCCTTGAAGATCCGCCACCGTAGCCGCCGTAATTGCTCTCCTTCCTCGCCTCTGGCCACCACCTTCTCCAGCACCCACCACCATCTACAACCCCTCTCTAGCCTCCCCCTTGAGCCCAATGGCTCTACCTCGCCGAGAGCTACACCGTACTCACCCTCCCTGGCCCAAACCGCCACTGGACCTCCCCCTCCACCGTGACCGAGCCGCCGCTTAGCTTCACCCGCCAGTGACATCCCCCCTCCTGGTGCCACCACCCCGTCACCGGCTTTGCCAACCCGCCATCTCCCCGTTCCCACCTCTCTTCGGCTCCGTCGCGCCCTAGCCCGCCGGCGTTAAGCCCAGCAGCACACGCACCCGTGCGGTGCTGGCACATTCCGACCGCGCCGTTAGGGCAAACCCCGTTCGGGATTTGGGTTAAGGCAGCCCTAATCAAGTCATTAACCGAAAAGTGTAATCATTAATTGCTAATGATTGGCCCTAAACCCCCTTTTGCTTCACTGCCATGCGGGCCCCGACACGATGAACCGCCTGATCCTCCTTGCTCTCCTCGCCCGATGGGCCTGGCACAAGATCATGCCATGGACCAGCGCTTCCATGCGCATAAACCTAGTTCACACTATGTCGTGAACCATTTCCTCTCTCTCTCTCTCTCTCTCTCTCTCTTTTAATTCGATTTAATCTTCGTAAATTCCGTTCTCCGTTATAGCTCCAAAAATTATGAAATTAGTTTCTAAAATTTTGTAAATTCAAGATCTTGCTAATGGCATAGGTCTTGTTCAATTTGGAGTTCATTTGTTTATTCTTGTGTATTTATTTGCTCTCTTTGCCGTTGTGCCTTTTTTCGATACGTTCGTCCGAATAGGATTTGAAGACGCGGGAGACCTCCAAGTTGATCAAGCCCAAGAATATCAAGACCCTCTTGCCTATAACCAAGGTGAGTCAATACTTTGATCATTTTGATCCTACATTTTATGTAAATTATATTCATTTAAATTAAAAAAAATTGCATGCTTTAATTATTTAATCAAATGTATGTTAAAGCTTAATGTAGTTAAACACCCAATTGATGATTAATTAATTAGTATGTCATCCCTTGATATTTGATTCCATTATTCCATGTCACCCTAGTAAATATATGGTAATACTAGCTATAGGTTGTACTTAAGCGACATGCTAGACTTGCTTAAGTACCGGGGTATTAAAATACCCCAAACATCATTCTTCAAAACATGAAATGATTTGGGGGCAGTCATTGGTGGTCTATTGACTAAAATGAATACAATAATTTGGTTTTACTCCTCAAAACCCTAATAATTGCTAGTACCACATCTGGGCGGATGGCAAGGTGGTGGATGCTCAAGGAGCACGAGAGTGGTTGGCATGTGGAACGAATCGCCCAGATGGATTAAGGACTTAATCTTGTCACGACCTTTCGTGTTAAATAAGTACAACCACAAGTCTGCAAAATGCAACTTGGCTTAGTAAAATTATTAAACCCTAAATGTGTCTCACGAGAGGGAGAAAGGGAATGTGCAAGCTTGCGGTACATCCAGTTTGAATGGGTGAAGTTGCCAATGGTTGTGGGCAAGGTAGTTAGGATTGCGATCCTACTCTTAGAGTCTTACGATTCTACGAACCCACGACAGCCTGTCGATCCAAATCTCACTGTCGATCTGATCCTATTCAAGGTAGTTAGGATCGCGATCCTACTCTTAGAGTCTTATGGTTCTACGATCCCACGACAGCCTGTCGATCCAAATCGCACTGTCGATCCTACTCGTAGAGACTTAGGGCAATTTTTTTTAGAGGCCAGGCTTTGCTGATATTTTGTTTTAGAGCATAATTTGTTGATATTAATTTCTGAGAATGAAACTATAAATAAACAAGGAGCATGCAAAATATTGTATCAGTGTGGTAATGCTAGTACAAATATCTATATTATGGCATGAGCAATCTTGAGCTTGATAATGATAAGCTATTTTTTTTCCTGGAGTATGTCTAGCTGCTTTTAAGGAACATGCAAGTGGAAAACCATATAAGAATCATACAAACTTATAGTATAGATGTTAAATATGTGTATTTTTACAATGTCGTAGAATCGCCGATTCTACGATTCGATACTACGATTTCAATCCTACCGAAGGCAAATCGATCCAACTTAGGATCTCGACTCTGACTACCTTGGTTATGGGTAGTCCAAAACTACGCCCAACGCTGTGGTACAACGATCCCGCGCAACGTATGAGCGTAACCCCATATAGGTGAGATGACGGAAAGGGCAAGGTAGTTTGAAAGGGCTACTATGACGGTCGCTCAACTACATGACTACGGAATCATGTGGGGTAACGAGTATGACTATCTCTTGTGGGTACAGTGTACAACCTCTGCAGAGTCTAAACTGTTTAAACAGCCGTGCCTACGGTCAAAGGCGGACATGGAAACCTAACTTGAGTTAGTTCTATTTCAAAAACTTTGTGGGTGGTATGAAAAATGTGGAGGGCTCATCTAGCCCTATGTTGGATTTTACCTGAGTCTTCGAGCTCAGCGGTGGTAGTAATTGGAGGTAGCTCCAATAAAAAAGATGCATAGTGTAGAGTTTCCGATGGAGGGAACCTCCACTGAAATAAATATTACACAATTACTCTCTTTAATAAAATGCAATTTGTTAAATGCTAAGTGATAGGAACTTGTAATTATGCTTAATTGAAAAGATTGCTTTAGCAAATAAAAGAACTGAGCCATCCTTGTTTAGCCTTATATATATATATATATATATATATATATATATATATATATATATATATATATATATATATATATATATATTATTGCATGTGTGTTGGCTCACGAGCACGAAGTTGTGTTCATTCTCGCTCCTCTCCTCAAACTCTTCAGATAATGAGGACCAAGGAGACTACGCTTTCTATGAAGGCCCAGAAGCCAACGGACAAGGAAATGACGATGAGTAGTATAGTTCTGTAGTCTAGGTCTCGCCCCAGTCTAAGTGGACTTGTTGGTACTTGCGTACAGCCGATATTATCTAGCTCTTGGTTAATATCCGTCGTACACCGGTTTCCCCAGTCGCTTGCCTGTGGTGAGATGAGCTCTACCTCCTGTTTTGCTTATGCTGTAGATTTTGTTATCTTCATGTAATGTAATCAAGTTGGCCTTGTTCGGCTCCTTTTGTAAAACTCGACCTGACGTGATCTATGTCACTCTGTGTTGTAATATATTTGTTTTAGTTCACGACTTGTATGATTTATTCAGCAATGTGCCTGTGAGTGCTATCTACTGATCTAAGGAATAGACAGTGTTTTCACAGAGGATTTGGATTCTCGGAATCTGGGTCGACAGTTTGGCTTCCATAGCTCCAAATTTGTTTTTATTTTATTGTGAGCGTCCACATATGCTATCATGCATGCATGGGCAACCTTCTAATCTTCCCTAGTCTTAAGGCGCATGGGATTGGTGTCCTCAGAGCACTTCTGTACATTTAGTCATCGAATCGCACTGCGCCATCTGCCTTTGTTTTGCCCGTTCGCGTCGAGAAACACCGAGCACAGGAACCTGCCTTGGTTACCAGGTCGCTGGGCATCATGGGCCAGTCATTCCACCACTCGGTAGCCAGTCACTGGTTTAATTGGGCCGGTTCTCGGCCCTAGTACTCTTGGCCATCAGATCACGTGAATAGTTAGCCAACGGTTCAGATCGTTTGAGGGATACGAACTCCACGAGAAACCTAACCCGCCGCTGGCGCTGGCTGTCCTCCCTCACACTGCCTGCTTCTTACCCTAATCCCCTCCCAATCTCCTCTCGTTCTCTCCTCCCTTTGTCTCCTCCCTTTGTCTTGCTCCTGTCGTGGTTGCCATCATCGGTGGATAGCCCTCTAGCCAGCCTCCTCCGCTTCCTTCCTCACCCTCAAGTCCTCTACTCTGCTCTCCTCACCTTTGCCTGGTCCATTCCACTGACAGCCTCGCTCGCTCGGGCCACTGATGAGCTCCACTGGCCCCCTCGACAGGGATGCCACAATCGGTGATTGAGGGGTATGGGATGGATGCAACTGGTACTATAGTGGTCGGTCATCGCGACGTCGGTGAGGAAGAGTGCTCGGTCGAGCCCCGCGCTGCCCTCGCGCTTCTCCCTTTCCTCCTCGATCGCGTGTTTCGTCTCCTTGGCTTCCGGCCTCCGTACGTGACTCAACATTCCTACGGTTGCGACTGAGGTCTACTATTTCGTCGCCGCCTATTTTTTTCCTCAGTTTGTTTCTCCTTTTCCCAATTTGTTCTCTCATTGTTTTGCTTTTTTCCACTTTTCTTCTCTAGCTGCAATCGATTTCCTACGCCGTTGTCGTCGCTGAGTCGGTTCTTTCGATGGATGCCCTCGGTTTGAACTGATTTCATCGCATCTTCACCGTTCGGGTATACAGCTAGGTTCAATTTTGTTCTTACCGATTTAGCTGCGCTAGCATTTCTTGCTTTTCTGAATTCGTTGCTCCTCATTTCGATTGCTTGTTCTGTAGGTGTGTGTGTGAAACATACATTTCCGGTGGGCTCTCAACGTAGTCCCATGCCATTGCCAAGGTGAGACACCTTTTTCCTTTCTATAGATGTGTCCAGATGTGTTTTTTGTGTGTTTATATATGTAGAACTCTTACAGGGGAACAAAATTGCCAAAGTTGTAAAGCCCCTGGGAGATTTTAACCCAATCGCATGCCGCAGCTCCTCTTCCCCACAGCCTGCTTGTGCTTCACTTCTTGCCTTTTTGTGCCGTTGCCAAGGTGAGACGCCAAGGGGAACGAAATCACCGAACATATAAAGTCTGTGGGAGATTTTAGCCCAATCGCGTGCTTGTGCATGCCGCAGCTCCTCTTCCACAATGCCTGCCTGCTCTTCACTTCTTGGCTAAATTTTGCTGCCTAATTTCCGTACAGCATGCCTTTTATGCTGAGATCCATACCAAATGTTGCATTTCTTATTTGTGTGAGTCTTCTGCAATAATACATGCATGTCTTGGATGGTTTGGCTTTTATGATATTGCATGCAAATTTTGCGCTCTACACATTTTTCGATCTACGCTATTGTGAATGTTCGCTTTTATAGATGACTGTTTATTGAACTTTCTAATTTTCTCGCCAGTCAAAGTATGCTAAATATTAGTATACTTAGGTAGTTTTTTGTACTGATGTTTGCAGCATAGCTTATGATTCCTGAACCTTTACAGGAAATCTTTCTCTGCCATTCGATGGTACTTGAAGGTAGCAATTTCATGTGACTGGAGGAGCCAGGTATACACATTTCATGTCATCATTATGAGGAAAGATTTATGGTTTTTCTGAAACAGCTAGGTAATTTGTCAGCTGGGGTTTCATCAGTGAATGATTTTGAAATTTTTATTATTATTCCTGAAGCTTTTACTTTATATTGTGACAAACATGAATAATTCGTCAGAGGTCGGCTCAAGATTTTATTTGCTCGTCGTTTTGGATTGCCTTTCGGGTAGAATGATTGGATTTGCATTTTTGGCTACTATGTGAGATGTTTGCTATTGTAAATTTGGTACTTCTCCTAACTAGCTTTGTTATCTTTGTTATTGTTTTGTTAGGGAAACACAACTTCCATGTTATGTTCTTTTTTACATGATTTACCTGGACCTTGCAGAGCATAGATTGAGCTCTCTTTCTGGATTTACAACAATATATAGGACAAGATAGTTATTGGTAGAGCAATATCTCCCAACTCCCAAGTGTTCCAGCTTATAGTTATTGGTAGAGCAATAGCTCCCAACTCCCAAGTGTTCCAGCTTCTGATTTTACATGTTCAACATCTTTATATGTACTATGCCTGGATAATGATCATCTTAATCTAGACATTTCCCTGTTTCTACTAGTTAGGTGTTGCCATCTACCCAAATGGTTTTGATGCTCAAACTAATATGTTGGGATTAGCTATACCACCTCAAATTGATCAAGAGGTATGCTCCTTTGTCTTTATACCTTTTATCACCTATTCGGTTAAGTCAATTTAATGAATATAATAATGTTTGCAGCTTACCTTTGCAGGTGTCCCCCCCCCTGGATTACTAGACGGCTTGATCGTTCCATTGTGCCGTACCATACGCCTTAATATGTAGGTTACATCCTATGTCTATATTTTGTAAACTGATTTGTCTTTTAGAAATAGCACATATATGCATGTCGAACAAGCAGAAACTATTATTGATTAGCTTCAGCCCATAGCATGCTCTTACTATTTTAATGCGCGTTCTTTTCTTGGTTAAGATTTTGTGATAACTAGATCTTTTGTTTGTCATTACAAAATTGTAGATACAACAAGGAAAGTTTTAATTTCTATTATTTTTGTAGCTGGTCTATAAGTGGATTTGCATTTAAGGGATATTTTGATGAACGAATTGCTTTGTGAATTTGGATTCATCCAGATCCTTCCTATCCAAACAGGCCCTACGCAAAATTCTGACCAGTGGTGGTGAAGTAAGCTATGTCCTTGCCTCCAATAGTTCTTGCTATTTTATTTTTCATCTTTGGAACATTAGTTTAATGTGTAAATTCATGTTTCTGTTTTTATCTGCTAGACAGCAACCTACCACCTATACGTGTAAATCCATGTTTCTGTTTTTATCTGCTAAACAACAACTTGTCACCTATGCGTCGTTTGGTTTTGCCCTTTTGTATTGTGTTTATTGACTGGTTGAAGCTATTCGGATGCAGTTATTGGAGTTATTCAGGCTGTTCTGATTCATGCTTCCCCATTAGTTTAGCATTTTTTTTCTTAGGTTCATTGTTGGGAGATGAGATCGCAAGAAAAGATACTACTGCACAACTGGAGTTATTCCTGTTGATTAGGTTTGAGCCACAAAGATCCGATGCAATAAAGCACGATGTACCCATTATGCACAATCCATCTGTTTTCTGAGATGTTCTGTGGTGCATTGAGCACATGCATTGGAACCTTCCCTAAATTAGGCCTTAATCGGTTATTGTTTGCTTCGGTTCTTGAAATTGCATAAGAACTATCTTATATGTCCATAAATCAAGGATAGACCCATCAGCTACAGATTGGATATGACTCATTTATTTTGTAACATTCATTTCAAAAGTTTTTTTTATCTAACATCAATGTTTTTTCAGAATTAGGAAAAGTGATGTAGAGAAGAATGCAAGATGGATAAAAAAACATGGACAAAGGTGGGCGTGGCCTTTTTTATGTGGGAATTTGGCAGCTATTCAGGAGGAATCACAGTAACACCTACTGTTTACCCTCTATTATGTACTTAAGAGCCGTTTGTGGTTCAAGTTGTATGCATAACTTTCTTTATGATGTAGTGGTACCTACTGTTTCTATATTTTCTATACAATATATGTATGTATGTATGTATATGTGTATATATATGTATATGTGTGTATATATATGTGTATGTGTATGTGTGTGTGTATGTGTATATATATGTGTATATGTGTATGTGTGTGTGTGTATATATATATATATGTGTGTGTGTTAATATGTTACGATACCCCCACGATATCATGTTTGCTTTGTGCTTGGTTTGTTTGATACGATTTATGTGTCTTTAACTGGCAAGTGTGAACATCTATCGCTCCTTATTTGAATAATGTCATATCCTACTTTTAGCACGCGAATACACGGGCACGGGCACGAGCACAGTATAGCGCGCCTTCCTACCTAGTTCATAGTAAGTGGTGATACTTTGCACCTAGCCTATAAAGAGCACATGCAAGTCCAAGACACAATGGTCTCTCTCTCTCTCTCACACACACACGTACTGACTAAATTTCCAGAGGAAACTGGTTTTTTTTAAGTACACACGGACGCGCGCGCGCGCACACACACGTGGGTGTGTCCTTAACACACGTATAATCTAGAGCAGAGACTTAGACCTCACGTAGCGCGGACACACGCTTTGACCATTGAATGCACCCATGTGTACGTGTACTATTCCTGAAACCACTGCTTATCTAGGCGAGCACGAGCGTCGAAGCCAGGCTTCAAAGTGAGAGCGAGCCACAGGGCTCTCACCAACTGATCTTGCTACTGTACCAAAGAACAATAGATAACTGTCATAGCCACGCCCCACCCCTTAGGATCGTCGAGAATACCTAGTATGCCCTAAGGAATATGGGTATGTACACAGGCTAGACAAATAGCTATACCTACGGGAATGTACCAAAATGCCCCTATTCTCCATCATTGTATGGTAGGGACGAGGAGGGAAATTTCCCTTCTTGCTCCATATAAATATAGCCCCAAGAGCATGTAACAAGGGTGTTCCCCAATCCCTCGTTCATAATACAACACTTACACATCTCGTCTTCGGCTCCTCCCATTGCTCGGTCCTCCCATGACAAAGAGTATTCACTATCCACTGTTTAGTCTCGTTGCTACGATAGTTGGCGCTGTTCATGGGGTTTGAACCCACGACCACGTGTCGCTAGCTTAGGTCTCCCAGTGAGCCCTATCAAAACAGGACGGGAAGGTAATATCTTGTTACCGTGCCAAAGAGCAATAGATAATCACGTGTTTTGTACTTGGAACACTCGCTGAAAGCAAAAGCAGTGAACTATGTTCTTTATCCACCGTCATCAAATGAGCTTGAATGACGGTTAATTTTCCATCAGGATGATTGTTGGTAGTTTCACTAAGACGGGTTAGAAAACAATTACCATCATCTGTTGACCACAGACGATGGTAATTGTTTGAAAGACTTGGCCAGTAGTAGCTTTTCTTTTAGTTTGAAAGACTTGACAAATCGATCGATCATATTGGGTTCGGATTCTCAATCACTACGAGCAACAGGAAGGACTATATATCTGGGTTACGTACCTCAATTAGTTGCCCGATGATAAAAAAAAAACTCGACATGATTAAAAAGAGTAAATAGGCGATATGTAGACCGAAGAAATTAAGGCCGGCGTGTATGATGGGTTTTCAAGAAAAAGAAACAACAAAAAACTGTCATCCATATTCACCGAGCGTTGATTTTAGCAAGGAAAATGATCCATGTGCCCTGAATCATGTTAACTCTTCACGCAAGTACTACTGCCTTCGTTCTTTTTTACGTGGCGTTCTAGAATCCATGCTGCCAAACTTTCTAAAGCTTGACCACCAATTAGTTTAAAACCATTTAGATTGATCGTTAAAAATACCTTTATAGTATTATAATTTTATCGGTACATCTTAATGTAAAGTTATAAAAAATTACGCTCAAAGTCACGTTTTAAAGACCGTAAAAAATCAATAACGTCAAGTAAAAAATTTAGTTTTATCTGTCTTTTGAGAGTGGGCAAGGTTTAGTTGTTGGTTGCAACTTTGCACTCAATAATTACTGCAATAGATCCATGTCCAAGTTGTCCAATTAATGATGGCATGCATGAGCCAATGGGATATTGATTGATACTCCACTTGTACGCATATGGCCCTTACAGAAAACACTTGGCTACATCAAGGAAAGCAGAGGGAGCTGCAAACCTTAGTTGGATCCTTTTGGATGGGGGTTAAGTAATAACACGTGCCTTCTCATTACTCAAAAGTTGAGGGCATTACACTCCTTGTGATGTGACATGCAAATTCCATACCTTTGTGTGTGTGTATTGGATTGGGCTAGCTACACATTTCTAGTTTTTCTTTTGCACACTAAGCATTTGTGAGTTAATTGTTCATGTTTCTATCCATGGGAGTAAGGAGCTTTTGGATTTTCAAATTCCAAGCCTAAGATAATATAGCCACAATTATACCAAGATTGATCTTGGTATTGGAACGATCTTGTTGGTAGCTTTGATACCGGATGAACTTTCTATTCCGTTGTTTCTAACACTAGAGATCGGAGACTTGTATTTTTTTTTAAAAAAAAAACTTTGATTTCACGTAAAATAAAAGCTTAGATGCCGGTTTCCAGACGGTCACAGCCAATAAGAACTTTTAGAATGTTGGAAATTAAAGTTCCGAGTTAAAACTATAACTACCTCGTGGTTTTAAATATACCAACTCCAACGCAAAAACCAGCAAAAAAACGGCCGGTTACAAACACAATTCAAGGGCTATACATGCAAGAAATAACTACATCAATCAGTTTTTTCTGTTGTTGCAACCAGCTGTTGTTGAGGTACATGTAGTGCATGGTTACATCCTATCTAGCCGTGTGTCATCCTCAGAGTTGAGTTGTTATCCCAAATTCCCAATCCTACAACCCTAAATTGTTCTCCTATTTGAAGCATCTCTAAAGCCTAGCTTTCCTTGCGTCGTGGCAGTGTCCATCCAGCATGCTCTCCTTTGGGCAATTAGAAAGCGGCTCTGCAGAGAATGGAAGCTGATTAAGCATCTCGATCGTTTGACACGGCCTTCTAACTGATTAAAGTGTTAGAATTGGGGCATAAGGGTAAAGGCTTGTTCATTCATGAAATTCTAAAGTATGTATGGTTTAGTCCTATATTGCCTAGCCAAGTGATGAAAGAGCAATTTATAAGGTGAAGTCCTTACCACTTCTTAAAACATATGACACATGGCATGAGGTGATATGAGGAGGACTATAGCTAAAGTCACACACACGCACGCGCGTATTTTCGTGTGGCAATCGCGTGAACGTGTTGTGAACCTAATTCGCTTTTCTTGTGTTAATAATGTGGTCGAAGCCATAGATCACTGTGGTCGAAACACAGTGGTCGGATTCATAGGCCAGTGGTCGAAATACACTAGTTGAAGCTTTAGACCAGTATGTAATCAGGATCTGATAAACACTGCCTAATTACCATTAATTGGTTTTAAATTAGCAGTTACTAGTGATTTAATATGTGCTTTATTATGCAGCTACTAGAGAGTAATTGTCTCGACCTTTAAAAGATCTAGAGATGTCCAGACCTGAGATCGATTGATCCACTTTCATTTTCATTTTCTTCCTCTCTGCTCTACTGTGCTGGAGAGTTGTGTTGTCGAACCAAGTTGTCCCTTCTCTTCAGCATGCACTGGGAAGTAGGGTGAGTGGGTATCTCCGAACCATTGTCGCAGAGTTCACCTACATGGGGCGGCAATAAGGTTTCTGGACAGCGTATCTGCACGACCGCTCGCTCACTGCACTACTTCATATACGTTCTGCACTACTTCGAGTCTACGCTGCTTCCTGTTCTTTATCATGTCCGACTGTAAGTTGGTTGTGCGACCAAACTATTCTGTTATAATCCTATTATTGTGTATGTTTAGAAGTGCAATGAGTTGCCTGTTGTTAGTATTGCTTTATGCATCTCTAGTTTTATGTGATCTTTGCCTCATAATAAAATCTGGAATTTAAATATTATCCATGTTTTCAACATAAAGGAGCTAGCTATAGATGCTTAATTTGTGTGTATCATCGGAAGAGAGAGAGAGAGAGAGAGAGAGAGAGAGAGAGAGACGAAGGGTCGCATTGTTCACGTGGCACCGATGTGCTCAAACAAGCTTAGAAGTTGGAACATGCACATCTAGAGCTGGCCAAATGGGCGGCCCGGCACGAGCACGATGAGGCTCGGCCCATCGTGGCCCGGCTAATAGGTGGGCCATGCCGTGCCGGCCCGCGTGCCGGGGAGGCGGCCTAGGCACGGTTCGATGGCTTGTCGTGCCGTGTCAGGCCGACCTGAGCCCATTTAGCCCGACATGCCGTTTCGGCCCACTTAGCCTGTTAGGCCCGAAAAAATCAGAAAAAACAGAACAATGTGTACAATTCAGAAATAGATATGAAAATTGTAAAAAATGAGACAAGTATATTAAAAATGTAATAAAGAGCTTTATTAATATTCAAATAGCTGTCTCATTAAAACCTTTGCCAAGTAAAAACTCAATATGAGAAAACCTTAGCAAAGGAAAAGGAGTGTAGCCTATAGCTCTCTCTACATACATCCTTGTTCTACGTGTCATTATCTAGGTACAGATTTTCGAACACCTCCGACAACTCTGGATTTTCCACAGAGTGTTGTATTCGTGAATCAGTTGTTCTCAGTCCTTCACAGTTAGAAGTATCTCCACCGTCTCACTTATGGGACTTGTTCTTCTCTCCTCCAATATTCTTCTAGAAATACTGAAAGCAGACTTGGAAGAAACCGTCGAGACATGAACAGTTAACACATCACGTGCAAGTGTAGATAGCACATGATATGTTAACTTATGGGCTTGCCACCATTACAAAATTTCGAAGCCTTCTGAGTTGAAATCCACCGTATCGTTGTCCAGATAGGTGGATAGTTCCCTACTCCTTGGGGTTCTTGGATGGACAGGCGACGTTGTAGAAGAAAAAGACCTGGTCCTGGAGGAAGAGCTAGCAAAGATCTTGCCCTCACATATTTGTCTTGCTACTTGAGGCGGCGGCTACTGGAGGTCGTTGCGAGCGGACTCCCTGGAACTTATTTTCATACCTTTGGTAAACCTCGTGTAACCGAGAACAAACTTCTACAAAATAGTTAGTATAGTCTAATTATGTAGCAGCACTAAGAAGACCAATTACACTACCAAATGCTTCAATTTTAGCTCTAGGATCTAAAACAAATGCAAATGCATATAGGTAAATGATTTCTCTGCAATATTTAAGATATTTACTTTTCATAGCAACAATAGCCTCGCGTAAACTGTGGCCTCATAAAAAAAATTAAAAACTGTAGTATCTTCTCAGCAACGAACCAATGTTGCTCAGTCAATAGTGTACTACCATCAATACTCTGATAGTGCGTTTGAATAAAAATAGAAAAATTGCTCTTTTATGGTAAAAATAATCTTAAGCATCAGCTAAGTAGAGTTCCATCTTACCGGCATGTTCAAACCGAACTTTCTTGGACATACACCCATCGCCCTGCAGAAGTTCTTATATTGTGCTATTCTTACATTAGAATTATTCAAGAAAGAAATTGCATCACGAAAAGCTTTAATATACAGACTTAACCTCTTCAAACCACATTTGATTATAAGGTTAATAATATGACAAGCGCATCACTGATGTAGCAAGAAGGAATCAGTGTATGTACTCAACACTAGAGTAAGAATATCTATGGCCCTAGAGTTCCAAGTAGCATTGTCTAAAGTAATTGAGAATATTTTCTATGTAAGACCAAGTATTCCACGACTTGGATAATATAGTCTGCAATATTCTCACCCATGTGTGATACATCAATTAATTTCAAACCTATAATTCTTTTCTCCATTACCTAGTCATCATTAACATAATGAGCAACTACACTAAGATATCCTCCCTAGCCCGACCACTTCATATGTCCGAGGTTAGGGCTACCGAAAATGTGCACGTAATAAATAGTTCCTTTATTTTATTACGACGTTCATTGTAGTATTTTACTAGATCCATAGTTGTTGTCTGTCTTGAAACGGTAGAAAATCTAGGATTATGTGCAGTCCTAATGTAAGTTTGGAAAGCAGTAGACTCCCCAAAGCCTAACGGTAAATCCTCAAAAGCAATTAAACAACAAAGAGATTGACGGGCTACCTCAGGATCATAGTCCTAGCTATGTACCGTACCATCAGGGTTGTACTACAGCTGCATCTGCCTTATCACCAATCCTTGCTTGGCTCAACATCTCGTAGCATGTTTAAGCAAGTGCCTCGTTCCACTTGTATATATACCTTGCAGACAATTCATTGCAAATTTTTTTTGCAAATAGAAAATGATACCTCATTTCCCTGTGTGTCTGGCTTGGTTGTCCTATCAAAATTCTCCCATACTCCCAATGTAAACGACCTCGACCTCTTTGCTCCGGTGGTCGCTGACGTAGATGCTGCCATGGAGCCTGATGACAGAACTCCGCCTTACCCTTTCGGTTGGCTTGACGCAGCCGCAGCCGCCTCCATGGATACAATTTCCTCTGGTGAAACTCTGTAATCACCAAGAGCAAAACTGTCGTAACTGTCCATAATAAAAACTGCAAAATCGAAACTAACACTATTATTACTTTCATCTTATCATAACAAGTACTAACAATAAAAGTATGCAAAAAATAGAATTGTACATCTTTTGCTGACTTGCTATCAAAAATTGACATTTCCAAAATTTGGCAAAGTTTTTTGGAATTTTGCCAAATGATCTCACAACGAATTTGAATTTGCACAACAAAATTTCAAAGAGATATTGGGGAATGGATGGGTGCTGAATGAGGGGGATATGGTGGCTATTTATAGAAAAAAAATGGGTTTTTTTTTTAATTTTTTGCTATTTTTAAAGGGTCAAACGGTCAAAAAGGTAAAAAGGGGGGCAAAAACGGTGAAAAAACGGCCGGATTTTAGTCGGGACGTGTCGTGCCAGGCACAGCCCATGAGCTCGTTGTGGCCCGTCTCCTGCGCTACCCGACCGCCTGCCCGCGCCCCTGCCCGCCTGGCCGTCCATTTCTTCTTCCTCCCCCTGCCCTACCTGCGCGTGCTACGTGCGGCACTACGCCTGCCGTACATGCTCAAGTGTGGCACCAGCACGCCGTACTGCCACAGTGCTGCTCCCCTTCATCTGCCTGCCTCCGCGTCGACCCACGCCACGCACATTCTCCTCTCCTCCCGGCCTCCTCCCTTTGCACCGGCCCGTGCTGTACCGCCTCCTCCTCTCCTCTCACGCCGGCCTCCTCCCTCAGTTCCGGCCCCTGCCATGCTACCTCCCCCTCTTCCTCTGCGTCATGCCTCAGGCTGACTCAGCCCCATCTGGCTAGCTCTATGCACATCTCTACAAGCTGATGTGAGATGAAGTGATGATGATACCCATTGGTACATATGTACCTTCCAATACATGATATACATGGCATTTGACAAGCACATCATGTGCCAAATGATGATGCTCCTATAGTGACTGATGAGAGAGAGAGAATCGTGTGTAGTTTGTGTATAGGCATGCCATGGTTGCCCACATGGGCAGGGGTTGATTCATCACTACTGGAAACCGTACATTTCAGGACGGTTGAAAACTGCTAGGAACAAGTGAATAACCATCACGAATTATTTTTTCGACGGGTGACTGTCAGGCATTAGCCATGAGGAGTGCTCCGACGCGGATGTCTTCAATGCTTGACCGTTCCCCGACAGGAAAATAATTCCTGGCTTCCCCGACGGTCGCCGATAGGGAAATTACCCCATCATCGTGTTTTCCCTTAAACCTGACCCCGAATCCGTGTCGGTCACCCGACGGGGAAATACTGTCGTGGATTCAATTCGTGACGGCCGTTAGGAACCGACATATTTGCTCACTTTTTACTAACGGCCTAACCCAATAGGGAAAAGGTTGATCACATCGTTGATTGGCATAGCCACTATTTGCACCAGCCGTCGGGAAAAATAAAACACCGTTAGGAACATATGGGGATAGTTGAATAGTAATATTTGGATCATATAGTAGCCTAGAATTTACATTACACTGATCCAATCTCACATAATAAAATATAAATCAACCAGGCACATAACACATTCACAATTCAATACAAACCAATCTTGCATCAGAACTAGGTTTCATCGATCGATCAACTAGTAATAATTCCAAATTAATAAGCATCGAAGTTGCTACCAAATTACAAAGCATCCAGGTGTCGATAAGTTCGCATGCATAAGTAAAATAGGTTCACACTATAAGCTAGGTTGCACAACAGACCTCATCTTGAGCCAAGCAATAAGTCTTCCATCTACAAAGTCGCTGCCATATTCAAAGACCAAAAGATAAGTCCAAAAGCCACAAAGCCAAAAGAAAGTCAAGTTGTGGCTACAAGTCAGATTGCACTGGAGGCATGATTCTTAGGAACTTCCATTGTTAGTTTGGTTTGTGCAGGCATTATCGGCTGTGTCATTGTTGGGCACATGAAAGATGGTGTTGCCATCGTCCTCGCCGCCCATGTTGCCATCAGCTGCTTGTGTGCCCCCAATCTCATCATTGAGGATTTCATAGGCTACTTGTGAGCCCACATGTGAAGAACCAGTCCCTATGACAAGCCATATGTACAATCAGACATAGTACTATTGTTGAAAAAGTTGGGTGGGGGCGTCCCGACTTGGTGAGATGGTGTGGGGAGGTGGCGGAGATGGGGCGGTAGGGGAGTGGAGATGGGGTACAGAGGCAATGGTAGGGGAGGGGAGATGGGGTACAGAGGCAGTGGAAGGGAGGTCTATTTGGGCCGGTGGTGGAAGGGGGTGGGGTACGGCGAAGGAGGGGCTTGATTTGGGGATTTTGACCAAGGGGGCGTCCAGGAGGGGGTGGAGGGGCGGCGGCGTTATGAGGAGGTGGAGGGGAGATGGTTTGTTTTCGAGTTAGGAATTGGAGAAGTGAGATCCTGATTTGGGGATTTTGACCAAGGGGTTTTGTACTCATGTCGGTTCGACCAAAGCTCGACTAGAATATTGTGCAGATGACGAAATATGTGGTGCGGCAACGAAAACGTGGCATACAAGTCAGATTGCACTAGAGGCATGATTCTTAGGAAGTTTTATTGTTAGCTTGGTTTGTGCAGGCATTGTCGGTTGTGTCATTGTTGGGCACATGAAAGATGGTGTTGCCATCGTCCTCACCGCCCATGTTGCCATCAGCTACTTGTGTGCCCCCAATCTCATCGTTGAGGATTTCATAGGCTACTTGTGAGCCCACATGTGAAGAACCAGTCCCCTGCAGCAAGCCATGTGTACAATTAGACATAGTACTATTGTTGGCAAAGTTGGGTGGGGGCGGCCCGACTTGGTGAGATGGTGTGGGGAGGTGGCGGAGATGGGGCGGTACGGGAGGGGAGACAGGGTACGGAGGCAACGGTAGGGGAGGGGAGATGGGGCACAGAGGCAGCAGAGGGGAGGTCTATTTGGGCCGGTGGTGGAAGGGGGGTGGGGTGCGGCGAAGGAGGGGCTTGATTTGGGGATTTTGACCAAGGGGATGGAGGGACGGCGGCGTTATGAGGAGGCGGAGGGGCGGTGGTTTGTTTTCGAGTTAGGAATTGGAGAAGTGAGATCCCGATTTGGGGATTTTGACCAAGGGATTTTGTACTACTGTCGGTTCGATCAAAGCTCGACCGGAATATTGTGTAGATGACCAAATATGTGGCGCGGCAACGAAAATGTGGCGCGTGAAGGAATTTCCTGACGGTGAAGCCCAAATCGACACGAGCTGGTATTTTCCTGATGGTCAAATATATAATCGTCATGAAAATTGCTTGTATCCTTGGCGGTGGATCCAAGCCGACAGGAATTGGTACGTTCATGTCGGTTTACTGTATGCCCATCAGAAAAAAATAAAAACCGACAGGATCAGTTTTCTAGTAGTGGCATAACTAGCCTGCTTTTGTGTGGCTGTGCAAAGGTTGTTGTAACGCCCCCAAATTCTGGGAACGTTAAACTCTTCACAACCGCCTGTGATGTGCGATTCTGAAATGCGATGTCTCAAGCAAGCTTTCGAGTACAACAAAATCCAACATTTTAATACATAAGATTAAGGCCTAATAGCCAGTTTTGACACTGACACGGGCATCCAAGCCTAAAGTTAATATAATACAAGACAAAAGAACTTCAAACCACATGCACACTTGAGTGCGGCTGAGACCTAATAACAGTAGTCGTTGCCATCCGTGGGTCCACCAAAATCCTGTTCAACCAGATCCTCTGCATTTTCCTGGATCATACAGAGATTGTTTGCAGATTATGCAAGAATGAGTACAACTACCGTACTCAACAAGCCACATGGGAAAGCTAAATAATTACATGCAAGGAGTTCAAAGGATGGTTAGGTTTTACCTTAACAGTATATGTGGATGCAATTTGCGCTTTAAAGCGCTTTACAAAACAAAAACAATAATACATAATAACATCGGGGTTTCTCAACAAACCACAATTACCAACTTACCATCTCCAAACTCTACTTATGCCTCGTGTCTTCGAATCACCCATTAATCTGACTTCATTAACCTAAGCACGGCGTATTCGAATAACATTGATTTTCACTCTGCGAGTTGCCCAACTTTACCCACACGATATCACAAACTCACATTGCCACGCAACATGTTAGCGTACAAGCGAGTTAGGATAACAAAGCCTTTTCATCGCTTATCCTTTCTAGCCTCTACCCTAAGTCTATGGACCATTCACCCTTGGGAGACTCCACTGGCCACAATGGATCTTTCACCCCAATGCTGACGGCACCTATCGTTGCGTGGATCAGCGAGTGTCCTTAAAGGCCCACCCCTGTCTCGCCTTTGATATTGCAGATATTCAATTGGAAGAGCAGTGTACTAAGCTAGGGAGTAATAACCACGCATGTGGTTGAGCGGTTTTCTGTGTCTATTACTTTGGCACAAGATTCTTGTCCTTACTTGTCCCACAGTGAGGCGATGGACCAACACCACCACGTGGCTGTCCATCCTGCAGGCCTCACCCTTGACCCACTTTTACCACAAGTCTATTGGGTTGTCCAACTTAATGGACACAACCCTCAACTCTCCACCAAAACCGTTGGCAAACCGCCAATACTGCTTTTGATTGATGAACACAATTGAGTGACAAAGCTACTTATATAGATAGTATTTTATGTGAACTTGTCAAGATGAATATGGTCTACAAGTGCTGGGTAGGTTTGTATGTGGGGTTATAGGATTTATCTAATTATCATGGCATTCAAAAGTATTATTTGAATAATTAAAGTAATTGGCTCAAATACAATAATGAAAGTATCAATATAAATATATGACATGTGGGTTCAAAATGTTCAAGGAATGCAACTTGCCTTCTTGCACAAAGTCCTGTGGATGCTGGTCTTGTCCGGCGTCTGGTCGTCTAGATCGTAACCTAACGAGAAGCAATGCAATAAAAAGAAACCAAATAAAAACTAGCTCAACAAGGAAGGAGCTGGAAACGATAAGCAAGTAAATAAAACCAAAAAGAGACTTAAAGGAAGGTGGGGTGCGGGATGGTGGGATTTATCTGGTGTTTGTTCGAACTGAACGAGGTTTGAGATTCGGATCCAACTACAACAAAAATATTGTAAAGGATTAAAGAAATCTATAGGAAAGTGGGAAGATTTATTTGGAGCTTGGCATAGCTGAACGGAGTCAAGAATGTGTTTTCTGGGCTCGAGACGGTCGAAAATGACATATAATGTCAAATTAGGGTTTCAGACAAAAAAGGTTGGATAATGAATAGTGTTAAATTACTATTCATAAATGACAATGGATCAGTGAAAAGCAATTATTGTGTTTAGCTTAATTGAACTGTAGCTAGGGTTTACTATTTTTGGCTAAAGAATAATGTGTATAATTGGATTAGGAATTTCAAATTTTAATCGGAATGAACAGTAAAGGAATTTAATGTGCACAGGAACAGTAAAAGGCCGAAATTTAAAAGAAAATGGGCCGGCCCGTTTCACTATGCGGCCCACGGCCTTATTTCGGCCGGGCCCAAACGGCTGACGGCCCAGCCATGACCTTAAGGCCGCCAGCAAAAAAGCGCCTCATGGCGCTCTTGGCGTGGGAGGAAGAGTGGGCGGCGGTGCCTCGCGGAGGAGAAGGCGCGGATCGTGGCGGCGCTCGCGTGGCGGCGGAGGAGGAAAGCGGCGCAGGGCGGCTCCAACTGTAGGTCCCTCTTACCTAGGGTTTCTTGGTGGGGCTTCGGGGTGGTGGCGGCTTGGGATCTGGCCACACGGAGGAAGGGTTAGGGAGGGTGGAGGTGGGGATGAAGAGGAAGGGGTGGGGTGGCCTTTTATAGGGCAATGGGCGGTGGGAGCAGGGGAGGCGATAAGGCGACCATGATGGCGAGTGGCGGGGTGAGGTGGAGTCGGCGGTGGAAGGCGCTGGAGGTGATCTTGATGGCGGGGCGGTGATGCGGATGTGGCGTGCTGGAGCGGTGACGGCGTCGAAACAGGGTGGAGGCGGCTCGGGCAAAGGCGCGACCGGGAGGGGAAAGCGGGGAGGGAGAAGGGGAAGGCGGATTTAGGGTTAGGGTTTGGGATTTGACGAAATTTTGCCGAAATTTGAACGAAAAACGAAATCCAAATCAAACTCAAATTGAATTTTGAATTTTTGAATTTTTGCAGATGTTTCAGTTGTTGTCATGAAAATCTTTCCAAAATGGTTTGGACAGAGCTCACATGCTAACCACATCCGTGTGATTAGTCTTCTTACAATTACCAAAACGATTATTGAAGTGAGATACAGCTTTCGAATAATCGAATCTACTAAACCCAAATGGGTAATCTCTTGTGGTGATAACAAATAGATTGGGGAGTGGAACATATCTTAAGAGTACAATACACGGCAAGCGGAGAATATAATCGATGATCAACTATATGAGAAGGGTTACAATATGAGGAGGGTTACAAACAAAGAATTTTGCAATGTTGTAATGAGTCGTTAACTAATCTCGTGCAGCTACAAAGGGTATAAGGATAAAAAAAACAACCCCGTGTCCAAAAGGAAACAAATCCGAAAGGCATGCTAATTAACTGATTTGTTGGTGTAAGCAAGCATGGAAGCCTTGTGCCACCCATCCTCTCCTGCCCGCCTCTCTCTCTCTCTCTCACACACACACACACTTCCATCACATGCGTATTCTCTCTCTCTCTCCCTATCACAATTCAACTCTCTTTCTCACAATTCAACTCTCTTTCTCACACCAACACTATAAAAGGGCTTGTCATCCCTCTCCCACTAATCCAACCTCTCTCTCTCTCTAGCTTCTCAATTAAGCTATCTAGCTAGTCTCTCTCTGTCTTCAGAGCTACAAAAGCAAATAAAACATGGCCTCATCATCAGAGAGGAGCAGGAGCGGCGGCGGCGGCGGCGGCGGCGGCGGAAACACCAAAGCCATGGCGTGCTCTCTGGCGCTGCTTGACGACGACCTGCACCGCGGAGTACTGCAAGAGGAGGCGGAGTTCAGGCGGGGCCCGTGGACCGTCGACGAGGACCTCACCCTCGTCAACTTCATCGCCGACCACGGCGAGGGCCGCTGGAACTCCCTCGCCCGCACCGCCGGTACGTACGCCCGCCGCCGACGTACGGCCTCCGTGCTCGATCACTACCCATGCATGTAAATTAAGATCTCGAGTTGTACATGCGTATGCACGCAGGGCTGAAGCGGACGGGGAAGAGCTGCCGGCTGCGGTGGCTGAACTATCTCCGGCCGGACGTGAAGCGCGGCAACCTCACCGCCGACGAGCAGCTGCTCATCCTCGACCTCCACTCCCGATGGGGCAACCGGTAAACCCTCAACTCTTATTCCCCATTTAATTAGCCACGTCACAAAGTCGGTACGTACGTACAATCACTGTCAAACAAGCCCACCTAGCTAATTGCATCCGCTGGCACGAACTGTACTTGTATGCACGGGCATCAGTTTACTTGTGCTTCTGTTCAGTCCAATAAAACAAAGATACCTCGACAGTTCACTTATACCCCACTTATTTTTTTTATTTATTTTTCTGGCATGGATCCGCCCTGCCTACAGACTACTCTAGGAAAGCTAGCTAGCTAGACGTGGACTTGTACGTCAAACATGTACAGTAAAAAAAGGCCTTGATGCCACACATGCGTGACATATGACACACAAGGCACGATTCAGATGGTACAAGTCTCCTAATGGAAGGGGGATGCGTACGCATCTCTTTCACTTTCACCTGGCAGGATGCATGAAAGCTGCACGCCTCTTCCTTGTCCTTCTCTCTCTCCGTCTCCGGTGCTCCTGCCTACCTAGGGCTAGTCTTTTGTTTCGTTCTGATCCCCTGCCATGGATTCTCTGTAATTGCATTTCTGCCCCTCGTGTCGTGATCGCATCGCATGCGCAGGTGGTCAAAGATAGCGCAGCACCTGCCCGGGAGGACCGACAACGAGATCAAGAACTACTGGAGGACCAGGGTGCAGAAGCACGCCAAGCAGCTCAACTGCGACGCCAACAGCAACAGGTTCAAGGACGCCATGAGGTACCTGTGGATGCCTCGCCTTGTGGACCAGCGGCTCCAGCATGCTGCAGGCTTTGGCGACCATGGCCATGGGCATGGCGACACCGCAGATGCCCATGCTGTGTCTGGACTGGCGTCGATGGGCTACATGGAGAGCTCCAGCATGGTGACGCCGTCGTCGTCGGAGTCGTTCGCGTCGGAGTCGTACGACGGGGACCTTTACGCGAGTGTGCATGCAGGAGAGATGCTGAACGCCGGGGATTGGATGCAGGAAGCAGCAAATCAAGGTCTCTGGTCTGAATCAGCACAGGATACTAATAGCCAATTTCAGGACCCAGAGCTCACTGGATGGGTGCAAGGCTTCTCTGAGAATTTCTGGAGCTTGGAGGACATTTGGAAGGTGCAATGAATTTCATGTCCTAAAAGAGCTGCATATACGGTTTATGGTGTTGATAGATAACTCAAGGAAGAAAAGTTGGAGTTAGTTTATTCTGACTTCAAAAGTTACTATAAAAAAAGTAAATTTTCTCTTTTTTCCCCTTATATTTTTTTTGGGGGTTGGATGTTGGTTTTTGCCTCTTAAGGACTCATTCTTCTAGAGATTGAAAAGAGGGAGCACTATATATATGTATTTTGCTGTTGTACAATGTACAAGTATAAATATAGATGATTGGTATCGAATCTTTTGGGCACTTATTTATGTGTCCAAATGTGTTCTCAGCAGCTTTCGAGTATCTTTCTCATTCTCTTACTCTCTCAAATGATGTAGTCAACTATTCAAATGGTCAATCTTGAACAAGAGATCACATGTTCAAAGTCTCCAATCTCGGAGAAGTTTGAATTAGCTAACAAAATAGTATTATACTGTTACCTTGTCTCGGTCAATATTCTTAAAAAAAGACTAAGGAACAGTTGCATATACTACTCCCTCCGTTTCAAAATATAAGGCGTATAGTTGTTGCAATCTTGTTTCAAAATATAAGGCGTGCATGCAGAGTTATTGGTCTTTTCTCTCTTTAACCCTCGTTAATCCTCCCTCTCTCTTCAATATTTATAACTAAACACCCACACAACTATCATCTTATTCCCAAGATATCGGTATATATGGTCATTTCCCTTAACCATTCTCTGGGTTTCATGTGCTCCTTAATCCTTGTGCCCAACCAAAATACGCCTTATAAAAAGAAACGGGGTGAGTACTAATTAAGGAGAGGGTTCATTCTATTCAGTTATATTTTCCTTGCTCACAATTAAGGTACAAGACTTGGTCTTTGAATCATACTAAGACTCAAGAATATTGCATACATGTATATGTATAGTTGATTCTAAGCCAACTAGATTCTTCGAATCGTCTGTTAAATCTCCACTAGCCACAGTTCTCCAACCACGTGGAGGAATCCTCAGCCGTAGCTTTGGTCTAAAGGCGGGTTTCCAATCTGTGCAAGGCATCAGGCATGTGGTTACAACGAGAATAGGCTTTGCTTCTCTGCTCACATCCACTAATGGCATCAAGCCATCGACGGATTTGGAAGCAATAAAGCTCACTTTATGGGCTGCTTAAAAGCTTTTTCACCAAAAACCCTAATTCAGCTACAATTTTATGGAGCATGAGTGCACGCACTTGCTTGTGCAAGACGGTTGTAGTTAGGGTTAGGCACATGGATGGATGTCATGCACTCGTGTCTTCTGTCTTCTCCATGTTACAGGCACCGTCACACCGATCCTAGGATAGATTTGAATCATCGCATTAATCGATTAAATTCCAACATGATATCGTTAAATCTGGATGTGACGTCTTCGCATCTCACCTTATATTAAGCCCGGTGGGAATGGCGACGGTAAGAGTGGTCCGTACGTTTAGTCCTCCCCGACGGGTTTTTGTCCAATGGCGCGAGGACGTTTGTCGCCAGACTTCCTTACGCTTCGATGAAGCTATCACGGGCGAACTTTTTTATTATTTAATCTATTTTTTAAAAAATATATTGGCATCTCTCTAACTCTGTTTCCAATTCTGACCCTTTTGGTCACGTCACAATGCGTGGCGTGGCAAAAGCATTTTGTCACGTCACGGACCTCAGCGTGGTAAACGAGTGCTGTCATGTCACTCCTCTTGGCGTGACAGGACTAGCCTAAAAACGGACGTGTGTTGGCTCGGAGAGCTATTGTGGCAGGTTTGGTCACGCCGCGGTTGGTTGCGTGACAGTACAATTTAGTCACGTCACGGACCATAGCATGATCGAAAGGTCAGAATTGGAAATAAAGCTAAGAAGAAGTTATATTTAAAACATTTTAAAAATGGATTTTTTTTTTTAAAAAAAACTCATTACGGGCTGCTTTACAACTCGTTAATAATAGATAGTACGTAACGATTACGTTTTTATACCGTGGAGGGGCTGAGCAGGAACTTTTTTTATTAATTAATCTCTTTTTAATTTTTATTTTAAAGTTAACTCTCGGTACATTTTATTTCTAATTCTGACTCATTTTATTACGCCATCATCCGTAGCATGACAAACTAACGCTGTCACGCCATAGGATAAGTCCGCTAAATAGCATTTTTGGTCACACCACGATCCGCCATGGATGGTAGCGTGACCAAATGGGTCAAAATTGGAAATAAAGTGCGTTGATGATTAACTTTAAAATAAAATTTAAAAAAGAATTATTTAATTAAAAAAAATTCGGTAGAGCAGTCAAAATGCTAGAAGATGTTTGCTCGGAGATAGAGAAGGTTGGGCCCACTAAGTCGCGAGAAGGAACAACATGTGCTTAAACTAAAATCGTTAAAGCTCAGCTGGCTTCAGGAAGTCATTGGGGGGAAGTTGGGGACGAGACAAGTGCCACGTCACCGAACCCGCGCATCACGGGCCGGGTAGTACGGTCAACGGTCAAAGAGATTATACTGCTATCTATAGTTAACTAAGGGTTATGCATGCTTAATCAAGTAGTACTACGTGCTATACCAAACGTACTACATGTATATAGTGGAGTACTTCTAAATTTAGAAATGGTAATCACTAGTTAATTAATCGATTAATTAGGATTAATTGGCACGGTCTCCGCATCGTTAATCTGTCGCTTTTAATTTGGTCGGCAGCGGCGTCGCCGTGGCCGTGTTCGCCCTCGTACGGTAACACAACTAGGTGATCGATCACCAGCTAGCTAGCTAGCGATGTCTCCCACTATCAGAAACTCGTTTTTTCCAAGTACCCAAAACACTCGGGAATTTAGCAAAAACATTCGGGATATAAATTCCCGAAGGTCGGCTATCAGGAAAATACACTCGAGATAGATTAGTCGGGTAAAAAACAATTTCCCGAGTGTTACAAAACAGTTTCCCGAGTGTAACACTCGGGAAATAAAACTTTCCCGAGTGCAAATGTATACACTTGGGAGAAAATATGTCTCAACGGCTTATTCAACCGTAACGGAAACCTTTTACCGAGTGTTAACACTCAGGAACATAGTGAAAGAATTACTCGAGAACATTTCTGTCCCGGATGTTGCCCCGAGTGTAAACCCTTGGGAAAAGTTTTGATTTCCCGAGTGTATGGCAAACAATTACACTCGAGAAAGTTTCCACCGGTGAGTGACGAAAATAGGAAATATTACCACGTGACCAACCTTTCCCGACAGGTCACAAAAAAAAAACCCAAGTGTCGACACTCGGGAAACACATTGTAGAGTCCCTGATTGTCGACACTCGGGAAATACCTGATAGATTTCCCGAGTGTCGACACTTGGGAGTTTTTCGAATAGCACCAACCAATTTTGCAATCGATTTTGTATGCTCTATTTTGCATTTAGTTTTGAACTACTGACGACGAAAACTCGCAATCAAATAATCCATACATTCCACAACAAGAAAAATACCACAATTCATTACATATATAGATTCAACAATATTGACATAATTCAGAGCTCTCTCTCTCTATATATATATATATATATATATATATATATATATATATATATATATATATATATATATATATATATATATATATATATATATATATATATATATCGGACATCCACAACATTCGAGTTCAAATTAAAAATCTAGACATAAGGCATGATACATATAATAGTTCCAAGTAGTAATTTCACACAGTCTTATCCGTAATGCATCAAACAAAAGCACAGTATCACTGCTACCATTTGCACAAAATTTCCAGCTTCAATCTTCTGTGCTATGTTATTATGGAGGATGCGACGGGGATCACGGGGTTTCATACATATTACTCCAACATCATTTTGTGAGTTCTACAGATACAGTAAAACTTAATATTAGTGTCATCTTACAACAAAAGTAAGGAATTGGCATTACTTGAAAAGATAGTTAACCTAACTATTGACAGCACATATAACCTACAAGCTAATAAAACCTCACTGCCTCAGAATGAACATCCTGAGTACAAATCCATTTCCAACACTTGGCAGTTTTTCGAATAGCACCAACCAATTTTGCACTGATTTTGTACGTTCTATTTTGCATTTAATTTTGAACTACGCTGACAGAAAACCCGGCAATCAAATAATCCATACATTCCACAACAAGAAAAATACCACAATTCATTACATATATAGATTCAACAGTATTGACATAATTCTCGAGCTCACAATATATATATATATATATATATACATATATACATATATACATATATACATATATATATATATACATACATATATACATACATACATATATATATATATATATATATATATATACATACATACATATATATACATACATACATATATATATATATATATATATATATATATATATATACATACATACATACATACATATATATATATATATATATATATATATATATATATATATATATATATATATATATATATATATATATATATATATATATATATACATACATACATATATATATATATATATATATATATATATATATATATATATATATATATATATATATATATATATATATATATATATATATATACATATATACATACATATATATATATACATACATATATATATATACATACATATATATATATATCGGACATCCACAACATTTGAGTTCAAATTCGAAAATCTAGACATAAGGCATGATACATATAACAGTTCCAAGTAGTCATTTCACACAGTCTTACTGTAATGCATCAAACAAAAGCACAGTATCACTGCTACCACTTGCACATAATTTCCAGCTTCAATCTTCTATGCTATGTTATTATGGAGGATGCGACGGGGATCACGGGGTTTCATACATATTACTCCAACATCATTTTGTGAGTTCTACAGATACAGTAAAACTTAATATTAGTGCCATCTTACAACAAAAGTAAGGAATTGGCATTACATGAAAACATAGTTAACCTAACTATTGACAGGACATATAACCTACAAGTTAATAAAACCTCACTGCCTCAAAATGAACATCCCGAGTTCAAATCCATTTCCCTCCCCTTAATATGCATAACAAATATAGTACCAAATATCAATGTCAGCCAGCAAGGAAGGATCCAACCTCGTGTATTGCTGTTGTGTTGGGAATACTGGACAGTACATAGGACTGAGCAGCATTTTTTCATACAAACTACACCCCAAAATCTAAAGAAGGAGCATTGGTTTGATCATTTGAGTTACTGTACACAGGACTAGATAGTACACAGGATTGCAGCCAACTAAGGAACTAAAGCAGAGTAGCCCATCTCACCCAACTGCTAAATCAGCAATAAGTAACATAATTTTCTGACAAGATTTAAGTTTGAAGTATGCTACAAATGACATCAAAGATCCTATAAATAAATAACTAGACAAATAAATGAACAACATGAGCTACAATCTAGGATTAACATCAGGCACCCATCTAGGAAGTGACTAGAACTTGTTTTCAAGCAGCAGTAATTCAAAGTATGAAGTTCCCTGAGATTCCATACATGTTTAAAGTTCTCTTATCAAGCAAAATAACCACCAGGTATAATCATCCTCACCAAGTATTTGCAAACATCCAATCATATTGAAGCCATGATAGATGAAAAAGTCATATACCCATTAAGCATAAATCATTTCGGACTTTTCCCTGTCAAGAATTCTATGACAGCTAGGTAAACTATAGTCACCCAGCTATTACTCATGAATTAGTGGCAGATCAATTTCTTATAGTGCCAATTAACTTCTTGTACCTATGGTTGATTAGTTAAGCGTAGAAGTCAGATTAGTTGTGGACTACTTGAGTAGCAATAATATGGAAGCATCAAAATTGTCAAAGCAATATGGAGCATGCATCCATCCATGATTAATAAGCAGTCAATTAAAAAGGGAAAGGTCTCCCACCCAATCATTTGTATTTTAGTACAGGGATCATGAGTACTCGCTCTCCCCTTACCCCTCCCATTATTATTTGAGCAGGCATGCATATATGCTACATCAACACAAAAATGGAGTAATGTATATTCATATTTGCACAAGTAGATCATGAAAATAGCAAGCACCTGGTGGTGGCCTCTCGGCAATGGACTCATTCACATGATCTTCGTTTGGGCAACTAACACGTGTACCATCTTCAGCATTAGCACCAGAAGCAGCTGGATCTACCATTGATCCCGCCGTTGCCTACATTTTCATAAGAAATCGTATTATAATAAATCTGCATAATTTTCAATGAGTGCATCCATGTGCATCAGATGATGGAGGTAATTCTTGTCACTCTTAACCCTGCATATGGAACATATCCTCATTGGCAAAGAACTAAAATTTTCTGCTACATAATTGAATTGTAATCGTGTAGAATACTCTAGAAGAACTATGTTTTTACATAGAGACACAAGCTCATACAACTTGAACTTGAAAAGGTTAAAAAAGAAATTCCACAATGCAAAGAGGAACTAGAAGCTGCTCAGATGGCTAAACCACAAGTAGTTGATGAGCTCGAGACCACTAAGAATTACAGAGGAGCTGGAACATGATCTGGAGAAAGCACAGATTGAAGAATTTCAAAGCAGGTCTGCTTTTATTAAACAACATTCAATTATGAACTTATGGTATAGTATGTTATTATTAAACAACATTCAATTATGAACTTCTAGAATACTAACCATGCTTTTTTATTGCTTGAGGAAACTGATAGAGGAAACTGCAGAGGAAACTGACAAGAACAAGAAACAAACTGAGGTGTTTCATAATTTCCATTTTATCTGTATATGTACCACTTGCATGACATGCTTGCTCCATTGAACTATCATGCTATTATTTGATTAATGACACATTATGTAAGCTATTCAGTAAGTTACCTCAAGATCTATATATCCATTTTATTTTTAGCTTTCTTTCAGTGAGCTCTCAAGCACTCATAAGAGACTAATATAATAATCAGTGTCCAGTTACTAACCGGAGTAAATAAGGTTGGCAGTGGTGCCCCCGGTGTAGTGCCATCAAGTCGAGTTTGAAGTGCCTGCATATTTGTTTGCACATTGCCATACATTAATTTAGTTTTGGTGATTAATGACAAATCTATATGTGAGTCTAAAATGTTTGTTGACTATGATATTGTTTGGTCTCATTTGGATGAAAAGATAAAAATCATGGAGGTACGCATTTGACATCATATTCTTATATTCTATTGCATTCCTCGGATCCCAAATATAGGTTGAACTCCACTAAAAGTTTAACTTGAATATGTGCATATGTTTTTATTACACATTCATGTATACACATATTTAGGGGGACTTCACTCTATGTTTTGTGGTTTCAGTAGTATCGATCCATATTCTTTATCCACTTATATTGGGGATCTCTACTTTGGAACATATCATTTGAGTATATAAAACTTGTGTAGTTCATATATACTCATATTGCTTTATATTCAATTATTTGCAATTGTGGTGGTTGTCATCAATTATCAAAAATAGAAAGATTGAAGAATCTATTCTCACCATTATGAGTTAATGATATATTTTGGTAATTAATGACAATCACAATGTGGGACTAACATTTTTCATGAGTTAGGTAAATAGGTTATGTTCCATGATGATGGAGACTTTGGATGGCATCATGAGTTGATCACCATCAAGTCCAGGTTCAAGAAGAGGATGCATCATGTGTTGATGCATATCAAAATCTCGAAGAGGAGGTGATCATGAGTTGATTATTAAGTCAAGAGAAGACCCGTCATGTGTTGATGGAGGGCATGTGAAGGGTACATCATGGGTTGACGTATATCAAGACAATGACCCGGACTTGAAGTGAAGATGTGCGTCATCAAGCTTCAAGAGGATGCTCAAGGCAAAGGTATAACTAGCTAGAGCTAAAAATGTATTCCTAGTCTTTTACCGGTCTTGGTGTTTGGTTGGAAGACCGGATTACTAGTATAGGTTTGTCGTACTATTAAGAGGGAGTCTTGTCTAGTAGCTTGAGTCTCATCATGTGTTGATTGCTCAACCCCGCTTGTTCTAGCTCTCCATGGTATGATGCTATTATTTGCGCATGTGTTTTGCAAATAGCTGAGACACATGCATCTAATCTTTGTAGCGCGTGACTGTACTTTGCAAATGTGTTTTGCAAACGGTTGAAGTCTACGTACCTACTCCTTGTGGCATGATCTAAGTTTGCAATGTGTTTTGCAAATTGTTGGAATTCATGTATTTTCCCTTGGCATGGTGTAAGATTGCTCGTTGCTATTTTCTTGGACTTAGACCATGGTGTTGGCTCTTTGGAGTTGTGACTTTTGATTTGGTCAAATATGTTTGTGTAACACCCCAGCCTAATATAGAGCCTAAGATGCTACTAAATCACCATACTTAATCACTTTACTCCAATTTACTAATACAAATTCGACAATATATATAACAATGAATGGTTAAATTCTAAGCACGGGAACTGGCACAAGCTACAGAATAGCCAAGTTAAACAATACTACCTATCAATTAACAAATACCTAGGCACGGTTCATGTTGTTCCTCATTCAAAACTGAACCAAATAAATAAAGGTACACAATGAGAGCAACTCTTTAACGATTAAATCTAAATCATCAAGGTTCATCAGAAATACGAGAATGTAAGACTAATCAAGTCAAACAATTTATTCTATCAAGTGGAAATAAATAAATAGCTGAAATTTAAAAGCATAAATTGAAACATCCACGATAAACTAGGCTACCACGGTTACAAAAAAGCCAATCACCGCGAGGGGTGAGCATAGTCTGAGATTAATGGAAATATCAAGAACACGTGGTTTAGGTAAATAATCTAATTTATTTGCCATGAGTGAATATAAGTAAAGTGCACCATCTACCATTTCCCATGCATGTCACTACCTCGCGAAGTACCTAACAGAAAACAACAGCAAAAAGCGTGAGTCCACGACTCAGCAAAGTACAACAGTAATAATAAACAAAACATCATGATTAGCAAATGAAGATATACAATCCTCATGTGATCAACAGCCACAGAACCATAAATAAAACTCATATACTTGTATGCAATGCATATGTCAGGAATGCTCTTTCTTCCTTCTTTGCAATTAATGGTAATACAGAGTAGTGCATCCGTCGATGCATACTCAAGCATGTGCCCTCAGGCACAGGGACCTCAAGCCCACACTCCATGAGTGTGGGGACCTATGCCTGTCCAATGCATGACAGGGATCTCATGCCCATCCAATGCATGATGGGGACCATAAAAGAAACAATCCTTGGCTACCACGTAGTCCAAGGTTCAAGAATGAATGCCATGATGCAAATGAACTTTATAGTCTCAAATCAACTTGAGAGAATAATATACAGCGACATTATCATAGATATAACTTCATAAGTAAATCATGATAATTATCATGAATAAAGCATCACAATTCACTCTACACTGCTTGCACTTGCCTCAACCACGAGACGAACGACGACGACAGGAGGACTCTATCCTCAGTTCTCACCACCACCTGGCATTCGTAAAATACACTAAGAACACCATTCAAAAGTGCACAGCAAAGCACTAAAACAAAATGAAAACATTCGCTCCTAATCGCAACTCGAAACTTTACTGATACAAATATCTAATTCCAGTCTGTCCTAAACTGACATCCACTGAAGAAAAAATCATAGCTTTTGATTCAACGCTCCAACAATCATGAATCCAAGTTCTCTGGAATATACACACGCATACCTATAACTTCTCAAGTGATCGAAAGTTCAAATTATCTCATCTAAGCATTTGTTTTTATCTCTGAAGATAGTTCTGTCATCTTCGGTACTATCGACTTAAGAATTTCGTATCTTCCAATTGATACAACCAAATCCACATCTTCGGTACTATCGATTTAAGAATTTCGTATCTTCCAATTGATACAACCAAATCCACTGATATAAGTCAATCTGGAAACTACAGAGAACTAGCTTTCTCAATAATTTTATTATAATTTTTCCCAATGTGTAGCAATGGTCGCTAACAGAGCAATCTTTCTCTACTGTCCCCAACCCTAATTCACAGAACTATGTTCGCTACCCGAATTCAGAGACTGAATAGGCACTCAGACTTGCAAAAATTATAACTAATTCATTATCTATCCAAAAATTGTGAATTAATACTTTCCAGAAAGCCAACGCAATTCCCCACATAACTCTAGCAGACCCTAAATGCTGAATCCGCTTGGAACTATTTCAATCTTATGAATTAACAGAATTGCAGTACTACCGATCTACAGCAGCAGGATACTACACTGATTAATCGGCAGCAAAACACAACTAAAGGACTGAACTAGCTATTGAGAATCATGATCTTACCCACGAAACTCCTCGCAAGACCATGCTGAAGTCCACACAAAGATCATCCCCTTCTTTTACCGCTTCCTCTTCCTTCCCCTCTCTTCCTCCCCCTCCTTCTCCTTCCCAAAGGCCAGCCACAAACAGCAGGGAGGTGGCGGCTCTAGGAGATGGCAGCGTGGGGAGATGAGGCAACAGGGGATTTCGGCTGTGAGGGGAGATGGGAGGCGCAAGGGGGCAAGGAGGAGGGTGGCAGCCAGCTAGGGGAGAATAGAGGGAGGGCGGCTAGGGTTATGGGAGAAAAGGGGTGCCCCCCTCTTGGCCCACTAAGTGGCCGGCCCAACTTAGGCTAGGGGGCCTTGGGCCGAAAGCCCAAGGTCCAAACCTCCCACAAAAAATATGAATTTTCTCTTAATTCCTTCTCTAAATAATTGTTGTACTGACCAAAGAATAATCGGGATATTACATTCTATACCCCCCTTAACGGAATTTGACCCTGAATTCGAAACGTCGAATTTAAACAAAAGAACAACTGCCACCAAAAAGAAATAGCAATTCACACGTACCAGTCGGGAATAGATTTGGATATTGTTTGCGCATGCGAGACTCTAACTCCCAAGTGTCCTCTCTCTCGGATTGATGATACCAAAGCACCTTGACATACTTCAGCGTTTTGTTCCTCAGAACTCGTTCTGACTCTTCCAGAATTTGCACTGGCTGGATTTCGAAAGTGAGATCTTGCTCAATACTCAATGGCTCTAACAGAATAGCATGTTCTGGATTTCTCAAATACTTCCTCAATATTGACACATGGAATACATTATGCACGCCGCACATAGACTCAGGAAGATCCAAGCGATAAGCCAATTTCCCAATTCGTGCCACGATAGGAAATGGTCCAACGTACCTCGGGCTAAGCGTCCCTTTGGTACCAAAACGCACTATGCCTTTAGTAGGAGACACCCTCAAGAGTACCTGGTCCCCCACTTCAAATTCCAAATCTCGCCTTTTCACATCCGCATAACTCTTCTATCGGCTCTGAGCAGCTAACGGATTCTTCCTAATCTCTACTACTCTGGCCACAATCTGCTGAACCCAATCGGGACCCAAAACTGCCCGCTCTCCAACCGCATCGTAGCACAACAGGGATCTACACCTTCGCCCATAAAGAACCTCAAGTGGTGCAACTCAATTACTAGCATGGTAACTGTTATTATAGGCGAACTCTGCTAGTGCTAGGTGATCCTCCCAACTTCCCTCCCAAGACATAACATAAGACTTGAGCATGTCCTCAAGTGTCTGAATTGTGCGCTCAGACTGACCATCCGTTTGAGGCTGGAACGTGGTACTAAGACGAAACTATGTGCCCAAGGCACCCTACAAACTCTCCCAAAACTTGGAGACAAACTAAACATCACGATCAGAAATAATAGTCTTTGGCACACCGTGCAACCGCACTATCTCTCACACATAGAGAGGAGCCAAGTCGCTTGCTGAATTTGTTGTGCGGATGGGAATGAAATGCGCAAACTTGCTGAACCGGTCCACTATAACTCAAATAACATCCTTCCCTTGCTACGTGCAAGGTAAACCAACTACAAAATCTATAGAGATATCATCCCACGGTCAAACTAGGACCTCCAAAGGCTGCAACAATCCTGCTGGATGTTTATGTTCGGCCTTGACCCACTAACAAACACCACAAGACGCCACATATTGAACAATATGTTCATTCTTTTCCACCAAAAACACTTCTTCAAATCCTTATATATCTTGGTATCGCCAGGATGTACAGTATACGGAGTTCGATGAGCTTCCCTTAGAATTTCATCCTTGACCTGAGCTTCTTGTGGCACGCAGAGATGGCCCTTAAACCGCAACACGCCGAACTCATCTATGCTGAAATGACCTTGTTTACCCTCATCTAGACGCTTCCTCGCCCGATGGAGCAACTGATCATGTTGTTGTGTTTCTCGCACTCGATCTGGAATAGCTGACTCAAGAAGCATACGAGTCTCAGTATGGGTGGTGCCCGCAAAGCAGAAAGAGATATCCATACGCTCAAAATCAGCAACAAGACAACTGAGGGCAGGGGTGTTGCCTTGCGACTCAGAGCATCCGCCACTATATTTGCCTTGCCAGGGTGATACCGAATAGTGAGGTCATAATCTTTTATTAATTCCAACCACCTTCTTTGTCATAGATTTAGATCTTTCTGGGTAAAGATATATTTCAGGCTCTTGTGATCAGTGAATATATCATAAGATTCGCCGTACTGGTAATGACACCAAATCTTTAGAGCAAGAACCACTGCGGCAAGCTCTAAATCGTGAGTAGGATAATTATGTTCATGCTTCTTCAACTGCCTCGAAGCATAGGCAATCACCTTGCCATTCTGCATGAGCACACAACCAAGCCCAACTCGAGATGCATCTGAATAAATGGTGAATCGCTTTCCAGGTTTAGGAAGGGTGAGAATAGGAGCAGGCACCAACTTATCCTTCAAAGTACAAAAACTGCGCTCACACTCATCCGACCACTGAAATTTGACACCTTTCTGTGTTAGCTGAGACATTGATTTAGCGATGATAGAGAAGCCCTCCACAAAACACCGGTAATAACCAGCTAAGCCCAGAAAAGTCCTCACTTCCTTGACATTGGTTGGCCTTTTCTATTCTACTACTGTCGAGATCTTGCTTGGATCGACTGAAATGCCTTCTTGATTAATCACATGGCCCAGAAATCCAACTCCAGAAATCCAGAAGTCACATTTCTTTAGTTTGGCATAAAATTGATTTTCTCTTAAGGTCTCAATAATCAACCTCAAATGTTGTTCATGTTCCTCCTCTGTCTTAGAATAGATCAAGATATCATCAATGAACACAACTACGAAATCATTAAGATACCCCAGACAAAGATAATCTTGTTCATTGCTTCCATGAAAATTGCAGGAGCATTTGTTAGTCCAAAAGACATAACCTTATACTCATAATGCCCATACCTCGTAGAGAAAGCCGTCTTTTCAATATCCTGCTCCCGAACTCGGATTTAATTGTATCCCGACTGAAGGATAATCTTGGAGAACACTTTAGCTCCTTTTAGCTGATCAAAAAGATCCTCAATGCAGGGTAAAGGATATTTATTCTTTATCGTCGCTTGATTGAGAGCCCAATAATCCACGCACATACGCCAACTACCATCTTTCTTCTTTGTGAAGAGGACAGGCGCTCCCCACGACGAAACACTACGCCGAATCATACCTTTGGACAGCAAATCGTACAACTGCTTCTTCAACTCATCCTGGAAGGGTTGAGCCAAACGGTATGGAGACATCGAAATAGGTCGAGTACCAGGAATAAGATCAATCTGGAATTCCACATTCCGTTCTGGAGGCATCCCAGGAAGCTCTATAGGAAAAACATCAAGATATTCACACACCACGGGAATCTCCTCGATGCGTAGAGAGGAATCTGCCTTCGCTCTAAGAGACCAAAGCAACCCAATTGTTGATGCCCGTCGGCTAGGAAACAAACCGGCCAACACAAAAAAGGAATCAAACGACGCACTACCCTGGAAAACCAATTCTTCACCGGACGGGGCTTGCAAAGTCACAGTCTTCCAAAAACAACAAATCTTAGCATGGTAATTGAATAACCAGTCCATACCAAGGATAACATCAAAAGGTGATAACTGAATCACCATAAGATTAGCTATGAAATCCTCATCATCAATGGTAATAGAACATCCCGGACATACTGCAGAACTAGAAATGAGACCCCTCCGGAGAACTGACTACAACAGATTCAGAAATATTCTGCAAACTCAAGCTCGACCTCCTAGCGAACTCAAGTGACAAAAATGAATAGGTGGCCCCTAAATCGAAAAGAACAAAAGCCTCATGGGAATCAACTAGTAAGGTACCTGTCACCACGTCAGGACGGCCTACGGTGTCAGGTGTAGGCATGGCATAGACTCCCGGTGGTGCCAGAGCTGAAGAGGTCGCACCGACACCCGGCGAAGGATGAACAGGGACTGCCGCATGTGAATCAAACAAAGGCGGTGCAGACGGTACAGGGTTCCAGTAGAACCCTACAAGAGTCTTTGGAGGAATCTTTGCGAAGGAGCCCAACTTTGGGGTCTTGAGGCGCCAAGCATTGCCAAAGTATCATACCTGGCACGAGCAGACGCAACGCTATGAAGATGAGGAAGTCTTGCGGGCTAAAGGAGCGATCTGCCTCTGTGACGGATCGACCGACCAAACCGAGGACGATGGCCTCCCTAAAACTTCTTGGAAGCAGGTCGCTGAGAAGACCCACTCCCACCACTGAAACTCCTCTTCTGACCACTACTAGAACCACTAGAAGGAGTAAAGCCACTAGAAGACTACCTCGCCCTAGTGAGCTCTCTCTCCAACTCCATACCCTTGGCCTGATCGACCACAGAGTTGAAGTCAAGAAGACTGGTCGCCCAAGATATGGCAATACTCATGATTAAGTCCCCTACAGAACCTATTTGCCTTTTCTTGGTCTTTACCAGCCACAGCTGGCACAAAACGGACCACGTTGTTGAATCCTGCCTCATAATCCGCCACAGACAGCTTCCCCTGAACAAAGGTCATCAAGGAATGTTCCATCCTCTCGAGAAAAGAATTAGGATAAAACTTAGCTCAGAATTGCTCCAAGAAAACGTCCAGGTGACTGATCCTTGCATTGGGGTTCTAGCTGATAGAACCCCTTCCCACCAAATGTCTGCTTGGTCCTTCAGTTGGAAGGCCACGAAGAGCACCTTCTGCGCCGAAGTCATCTCTAATGCTCCAAACTGTCTTTCCATATACCGAAGCCAATCAGCTGCCTGAACTGAGGTGCCTGCTCCATCAAAAGTATCAAGAGAGAGAGACATCCACCCTCGACGCCTCATTGTGGCCTCAGGTGGAGCCGGTGCAGCATCCGGAACAGCAACGGGTGCAACTGCAGCAGGAGGGGCTACCTGCACCTGCTGATGAAGTTGCTAAACCTCTCTCTAAAGTTCCTGAAGTAGGGCGACCGACGCGGCCTGAGCATCAACAGCCAGGTGAGTAGCTGAGGCAACCTCCTCGGCCGTCTCACCAGTGGCCTCCTCAGCCGGGGATGAAGATACCACCGGACCGCGTCCACGACCATGGCCACGGCCCGCTTCACGACCACAGTCTCTACCTCTCGCCATTTCTGAACACCAAAGATATATAGCTAACCATTCAGCTCAAGAACAACAATAACAGTAGCACATAATCAATTCAATAGCAGTTCATCTCCAACATAACAAAATATACTATCAGAAGCGCAGATGCAACGAATTATCCAAATCCCACCTACTATGCACAGTGTGTCAATTTAATATTTCAATTACCACAGACCTAATGCCCACTCTGATACCAACTGTAACACCCCAGCCCAGCATAGAGCCTAGTATGCTACTAAATCACCATACTTAATCACTTTACTCCAATTTACTAATACAAATTCGGCAAGACATATAACAATGAATGGTTAAATTCTAAGCACAGGAACTGGCACAAGCTACAGAATAGCCAAGTTAAACAATACTACCTATCAATTAACAAATACCTAGGCATGGTTCATGCTATTCCTCATTCAAAACCGAACCAAATAAATAAAGGTGCACAATGAGAGCAGCTCTTTAACAATTAAATCTAAACCATCAAGGTTCATCAGAAATACGAGGATGTAAGACTAATCAAGTCAAACAATTTATTTTATCAAGTGGAAATAAATAAATAGCTGAAATTTAAAAGCATAAATTGAAACATCCACGATAAACTAGGCTACCACGGTTACAAGAAAGCCAATCACCACGAGGGGTGAGCACAGTCTGAGATTAAAGGAAATATCAAGAACACGTGGTTTAGGTAAATAATCTAATTTATTTGCCATGAGTGAATATAAGTGAAGTGCACCATCTACCATTTCCCATGAATGTCACTGCCTCGCGAAGTACCTAACAGAAAACAACAGCAACAAGCGTGAGTCCACGACTCAGCAAAGTACATAAGTAATAATAAACAAAACATCATGATTAGCAAATGAAGATATCCAATCCTCATGTGATCAACAGCCATGGAACCATAAATAAAACTCACATACTTGTATGCAATGCATATGTCAAGAATGCTCTTTCCTCCTTCTTTGCAATTACCGGTAATGCGGAGTAGTACATCCGTCGATGCATACTCAAGCCTGTGCCCTCAGGCACAGGGACCTCAAGCCCACACTCCACGAGTGTGGGGACCCATTGCTGTCCAATGCATGATGGGGACCTCATGCTCATCCAATGCATGACGGGGACCACAAAAGAAACAATCATTGGCTACCACGTAGTCCAAGGTTCAAGAATGAATGCCATGATGCAAATGAACTTCATAGTCTCAAATCAACTTGAGAGAATAATATACAGCGACATTATCATAAATATAGCATCATAAGTAAATCATGGCAATTATCATGAATAAAGCATCACAATTCACTCTACACTGCTTGCACTTGCCTCAACCGCGAGACGAATGACGACGACAGGAGGACTCTATCCTCGGTTCTCACCACCACTTGGCATTCGTAAAATACACTAAGAACACCATTTAAAAGTGCACAGCAAAGCATTAAAACAAAATGAAAACATTCGCTCCTAATCGCAACCCGAAACTTTACTGATACAAATCTCTGATTCCAGTCTGTCCTAAACTAACAGCCACTGAAGAAAAAAATCATTACTTTTGATTCAACACTCCAACAATCATGAATACAAGTTCTCTGGAATATACACATGCATACCTACAACTTCTCAGGTGACCGGAAGTTCAAATTATCTCATCTAAGCATTTGTTTTTATCTCCGAAGACAGTTTTGTCATCTTCAGTACTATCGACTTAAGAATTTTGTATCTTCCAATTGATACAACCAAATCCACTGATATAAGTCAATATGGAAACTACAGAGAACTATATTTCTCTATAATTTTATTATAATTTTTTCCAATGTGCAACAATGGTCGCTAACAGAGCAATCTTTCTCTACTATCCCCAACAAAAGGACAGAATTATAACGCAACTTCAGAATTTCATATCTTTCGCTCTAGATGTCCAAAAAATATGAACTTGAACTCCTGGAATCATCATAAGGTTATATACATAACTCATGTAGATCAACCGACCAAATTCGTCCATTTCCCAACCCTAATTCACAGAACTATGTTCATTGCTGAATCGAGACTGAATAGACACTCGAGACTTGAAAAAATCATAACTAATTCATTATCTATCCAAAAATTTCGAATTAATACTTTACAGAATGCCAACACAATTCCCCACATAACTATAGCAGACCCTAAATGCTGAATCTGCTTGGAACTATTTCAATCTTACGAATTAACAGAACTGCAGTACTACCGATCTACAGCAGCAGGATACTACACTGATTAATCAGCAGCAAAACACAACTAAAAAACTGAACTAGCTATTGAGGATCACGATCTTACCCACGAAACTCCCCCTAAGACCATGCTAAAGTCCTCACAAAGATCCTCCCCTTCTTCTACCTCTTCCTCTTCCTTCCCTTCTCTTCCTCTCCCTCCTTCTCCTTCCCAAAGGCCAGCCACAAACAGCAGGGATGTGGCGGCTCTAGGAGATGGCAGCGTGGGGAGATGAGGCAGTAGGGGAGATGGGAGGCGCAAGGGGGCAAGGAGGAGGGTGGCGGCCAGCTAGGGGAGAAGAGGGGGAGGGGCGGCTAGGGTTAGGGGAGAAAAGGGGCGCCCCCCTCTTGGCCCACTAAGTGGCTGGCCCAACATAGGCTAGGGGGCCTTGGGCCGAAAGGCCAAGGTCCAAACCTCCCACAACAATTCTGAATTTTCTCTTAATTTCTTCTCTAAATAATTGTTGTACTGACCAAAGAATAATCAGGATATTACTGTTTGAGATCAATCAAAAAAATAGGTTGTGTAGCCCTCTGAATAAGCTTTATATAGAGTCTAAGATCACTCAATTCCGACATCGTAGTCAAAAGTTATGAATATTTTTCCGAGTGTCGCCTGTGCTGAAATTCAGCCCCGAACTGACCGGAAGTGCGGACTGACCGCCCATATAAGGCCGGTCAACCTTCTCCAGATGGCATGTTTTTTGGTTTTCTTCCTCCCGAGCTTGGGTCGACCGGGTCGGTCGAGACCGGACCTATGGGCGGACCGACCGAATTGTCTATAACGGCTTGTTTTATGGCCATTGCACTATAGCCCGGACTGATCGGCCCTATGTGTGAGACCCCAATTTTACCATCTTGGGACATACTATGTATATTTGTGCCATTTCCTGGATCAGTAGATATCACACACAGTTATATTATTGGTTCAAACACATATCACAAAAATGTAAAGCTATTGGATTATACTAAACAAAGCGTAAATATACCTTACAACTTTTGACTTGCAGAATGGCCGAACATGCCAAATACTTTTCAGAGAACAGAAGCGGAAGTAGCATCAAAGTGTAACATGTGGATCCCGCACGATATACCCACCGGCAATCGACTGTGGACTCGCGACCTAGTTCTTGGCCTTCTTGATCTTCAGTCTTGTCCAATGCTCATAATTGTCCATAAAACCTTCTTTTATGCTTACCGACTAAAAGAATATAAATAGCGAGCATGAGTACACAACCGTACTCGCGAACCAACACACAATGCAATTATTATACATGCAGGGCTAATCAAAGGGAATGCTCTTGGTCCTTTTATTTTGCACAAAGCCATTTATTGTAATAGATTTAGTAATAGCAAATCCTGAGACTTAGCATTTTAACCAACGCAGGTTTTATAAACTGAGTTTTTGTTATAAAGTACTAGTGGAGATTCCGTCTCCTATATCATTGAGTGAGTTCGTCCACTCATTGCTTAGGCTATCCCGTATTTACCACTGGTCCCCGACCAGGCTTTCTCAACTCTCAGGGCTCCAACCCAATATTTCCAACTGCTGGGCTCTAACCACCCTTTTCATTCCACACACACACAAATGGTTTTATGCAAAAGAAAGCTATATCAAGCAAGTTCTCAGTACTGCTCTTGACCATGAGCATGGCTATCTAGATAGTTTTCTTACTCTGTAGAGTTTGTACACTTTACCCACAAGAGATAAATCAACTTATACTGCCCCAACACACTTCCGTAGGTGTGTGGCTAATGTTAATTATCACAAGGCCTTTACAATGTCCCACCTCATCGTACTTTCATGCCGCTAAATATCACCTCCTTAGGCCATGCCCCCGGGAGGTCTCCCATTGGCGCTGTGCAGATCGGTGACTCCCTTTGCCCTTTGTACACTCCACACACCCACCAGTGGTGAAATTGCGAGGCGACGGACAAATTAGTTAGCCAGGTCTTAAGTGTTACAGACTTGTGGTTGCACTGTTTTACATGAGAGGTCATTACCAGATTCGGTCCTTAATTGACTCGGGCGGTACATCCACATACCAACATTCTCTTGCACACCCGGCACCCGCCACTCTTTCCAACCACCCGTGTCTAAATCTTTTTTCAGGTTTTTCCTTTGCTTTTAAAATAACCTTTAGTCCAATATATCAGTCTGGCTTCCGGCCTCGACTGCCCAATTTCATTTTCAAAAGATTAAGTGATGTCGGGCAATTTATTGTCTGAATGACAGTAATACTATTGGAAATATGCCCTAGAGGCAATCATAGAGATGATTATATTTCGTTATGTTCATAATATTGGATAATATGTTATCTTGTTCCAAGAATAATATCGTTAATATTTACTATCAAGTATGTGACTTGATTGTGAAACTCTATATTTATGCGATGATTATTCTTAAACATTCCCTAGTCGGAAACATATGAGAACACATATGAATAGACTAACATATGTATTGGTTGATGACTATGTTTTACAGGTCATAGATATGGAGATATGAAACCAATAATATGGACACATGTTAGAGAACATAATGTTGGTTTGACCCACCTTGAGACACTATTGAGATTGTTATGATTTCGTGTGTCATCAGTTGGTCTCAAGCAAAGATGATGTATAATCCTGTCGGGACCGGATTTCTGCATTCGAATCATCTGTGTATTTCTGCACCAGTCCCATGATCAGTAGCTAGTGCACACAGTAGAAATATTGTTGATAACAGGTTTGAATCACAAAACAACATTAATAAACAACTGAGTACCAGCCTTATGGCCACTTATTACAAAAGAGGTCAAAAGACCTTGAGTCTTACAGCAGCGGAAACAACAAATGATAAACTCTGAGTGATGGCCCATCAAATTTCCCACCAGCATTCGACTGGAGAGCGCAACCTAGTACTCCGGGTGTTCTTCATCTAAGCCACATGCGAAGTAGTCGTAGTCCTCCTCCGTGTCGTTGAAGGCTTCTAAGGTTTAATTATGAGTGTAGCATGTGATTACATAAAGTACTCCGCGAGTCTTGGGAGAGATACATATTCATAGCTTTAACAATTGGGCTCATAGAGTTCATTTGCATAAAGCAATATTTTAAGTTTAAACAGTTTTCATAAAGCACATTTGAGAAACGTAGATTCAATAAGTAAATTAATTGACATCACTAGTGGAGGTTCTAGCTACCAACCACTAGTATCAAGGCTCTAGCCACCAAGATTTTCAGAATAGGGCACTAGCTGCCCAGCTAGCTCTAGCTGCCAGAAAACTACGCGAGAGTCCCAACTGCTCCCGGTTCCCAAAATTTACTCTTTTGAAATCAAAACTAAAATCTACCATGTGAAAACACACCTTGCCCGCCCTTTACCATGAGCACAGCTATTTGAATAGTTTTTAACACTCTGCAGAGGTTGTACAGCTTAACCCACATGAGATAATCAGTTTATAATATCCGTCCAACACACTTTTGAAGGTGTGCGACTAAACGATTATCACATGGCTTTTACAATACTTAATCCTAACATTAGCCTGACCGATGAGCTTAACTCCAAGCCATGGACGTCATTTACCATCAACCCGGAGCTCACCATTGTGGGGGATAACCTGCCCGGACATGGACGTCAATTACCATCGACCAACGCAAGCCCCGACAGACATGGACGTCAATTACCATCGTCTGCACATCCCGGGTAACTCCTACCATCTACAGCTTGCGAGCATAATGCTAGAACATAGTAAATTATTTAGCCAGGTCCTTCCCATTTAGGACATGTGGTTGTACGGTATTGCTCAGTTTGGATAATCACAAACGTCGGTCCTTAATATGACTTGGGCGGATGTTAACACAATGCAAGATCTCGTGCTCTAGCTGCACCCGCCTGATCTTACCATCCACCCAAGTCTAAAACAAATTTTCATCATTGTATTTTATTTTCCAAATACTAACATTACCTAATTAATGTCATACATTTTCAAAACAAAGCATAAAGGGTAATAATGGTTCTTCTCCCCCAAAGGTTAAATGAAGCCATAAAGCATGACTAAGCAATTATACTATACAAAACTATTCTGCAAAATTGTATTCAATAATGCAGAATTTTCTACGCTAGGGTTACATAGGTGCAGGATATCAAATATCAAGGATGATAATAACAAACTTTAGGTTTTTAACTAACAACCTACAGTTTAAACTTATCATTTAAATAAAATAGCAATGCATAACTTTAAAACTAAAAACATAATTTATAAATCATAGGTTCAAAATGGTCAAAGGAGACTCGCCTTAGGTGACGTTGGTGGTAAGCGCTTCCTGTTGATCCAAATTCGTGACAGCGACGTTGGACTCTACACGGGCAAATCGGACCAAATAAATAGCAGAAATTAAATAAAAACTAAAAATTATAAAATAAATACTAAAAATTAGAGAATGAATTTAGGAAAAAGAATCAATAGATTTGGAGTCCGTATGAAAGAGAATGAGTGTTTGGAAGTTTTACATAGCATGAAATGATGAAAAACAAGGAATTGCACTATTCATGCCGAACACAGAAGTTCAGTGCATGGCAATGGCGTCGGCGAAGCAAACAGTAGGGTGGCCGGCGAATAAGCAAAATGGAACCCCGGCGAGGTCCTCTTTCCAATGGTGGTGGCGGCGGCACACGGGGATGGCGGCGCTCTAGTGACAGAACTGGCAAGGGGAGGGCGAGAGAGGGAGTGGGGTTTGGGGCGTAAGAAATATGGGAGTGAGGGACACATGGTGCTCCTTTATAGGGTGAAGGTGGTGCTCCAATTGACAGGAAACATTTGGAGAATAAACGAACAGTTTCAATGCAAAAGGAGAAACGGTAAAATTAATTGCAAGGGGTGGAGGAGGCAACAATTGATGATAAGGTAACGTGGGTGTGGTTAGTGGGAACGTTTTGCTTCAAACAGAATCAATTTTGATGCTTCTTGTGCAAAGAAATGAGAGAAGGAGTGATGACCCGCCATTAATGCATGTTGGTGCTCCGCTGGTTGAGCAGGAGAGGAAGCAAGGGAAGGGAGGGGGAGGAAGGGGATGGGTTGGGGGTGGCGCGGTCGGTGGTGGTGGCCAGAGCCGGCATCGGGATCTGCCATGGAGGCACCGGCGTTGGGGCAAGGCAGCCATGGCGGCTAGACAGACAGAAAAGCAAACGACTGCTTCAGGAAGAAATGCTTCGAGAGGAAGAAGATAGATAGGAGAGAGAGAAAGTAATAGAGAATAACGAAATAAAAGAGAAGTTGCAAACAAAAGAAAGGAAAAGCATTCTGGTATAGCTCTGCAGTTATGGGTGACCAAATGGGAATTGCATTTTTGTTTTATTATTAGAGAAAAAGAGAGAAGTGCAAAAAAAAAAAGATTGGACCGAGAAACTAGAACGAATATTTTTCTGGAGATTTGAATTTGAATTTTTAGAATTGGAATTTGAATTTGGAATTTAGCTTATAAATGGAGTTTTTGAATATAAGTGGAAAATTGGAATTTTGAGATTTCCATCCAGAATTACACATAAAATACAAATAAGATCTAAATAAAATCCAGAAAATTTTAATTAATTAATTTGAAATTAAATTTTAGATAAAGCGAATTTTGGGATGTTACAAATCCTTAGACCTGAGATCAGCATGGTTTCCTACATGTGTAATAGCACTCTTAGGGGTTGCCAAACGCTACTCGTAACTGGGTAGTTATAAAGGTAGCTTTGGGTATGCTATGAAACGTCTTGGAGGGATGTGACTGGTGGGATATGGGATTTGCCCTCCTAACATAACAGAGAGATGTCTCTGGGCCCCTCGTTGTGGTCGAATAAAGAAAGTGCATAGACATGCCACTAGTGGTCGAAGTGTCGACCGCGTAAAGTTATTCGACACTTGATCGAGAAAGTATTGAACAATCTATAGATGACAAATTATCTCACTTGGAGTTCAACCAGATGTCGTGAGGCAAAGGGAGAATACACAAGCGTGTCGTTGATTCGACTAGATACAAACCGGTCGTATGGAGATCTGAAATGGTCGCGATCGTTGAAGCCGGTCGTATGGAATCTGAGCTAGTCGAAATCGGTCATAGATCGGTCGAACATAATCACTAATCGTCGTGGGAGTTCTGGTAGTCGTAACTAAGTATGGACTGGTCATGACTAGGTACGAGCTGGTCATAAGTGATAAGGACCTGGTTGTAGATCATATTGCATTAAGGTTCGTCCGATATATTCTATGTGTGTTCGGGAATCGTTATGTGCTGCTAGGTACTGCTAACGACTTGTGGTCGGAAAGGAGTTTCCAAGTCACAACCGATTACACATAAACCTATAGGGTCGCACATTTAAAGAGCTAGGATTTGATTTGGATGGTGATCTGAATTCTTGTAGGCCACGAGTTCCTAATGGGCCTCAAGTTCAAGACCCATTATGGATGCCTATAAATAGAGGGACGGTGGCACGGGGTGATATGATCCTTTTTGAAGAATTCTTGAAACCCTAATAGCCACGCCTTCCTCAACCACGCCGCTGGCGCTAGCACTCCAGCGCATGGTGTCCCTGCCCCGTACGTGTGGATACTTTGGAGGTGTTGCTGCGAAGCATCAGCACTAGGACGATCCGCAACACATAACGATCATCGAAGTAGGAGGAGAAGACGCGCGGCGAGTATGACTACAACTTCATCAACTCGCTACATCGACTCTACTTCCGCTACAAGTCGGCGCATCTAGTGGTAATCTCGTGATCTATTACCAGCGGAGGTTCCTTGGTTGCGAGTAGACCTGTTCACGGGCGGCCCGACCCGAGCCCGATCATGTTCGAGCCAGGCTTGGGATCGCAAGTCCTACCACTGAAATTCGAAGAAAAAAAACAATTAAAAAAATATAAACTATTATTTTAATCCTAAAAATGAATTAAAAATACTTTTTTATTCAAAAAAAGATTAAAATGATACATTTTAATAAGAAAAACAACTTTTCAAGTCGGGTGGGCTCGGGCACGCTAATTTAGACAGGGCTTTTCAAGCCCTCCAAACCCAAATTTCAAAGGCATTTGAACACCTCTAGTTGCGAGGTAGAAATTTTTATTTTGTGTTATCGTAACCTACCCGTAGCCCCTACAAATACTACGCCAAGCTAAGCATGTCCTTTAAATAGGTAATTTAGTGGCTATTTGGTATTCCATTAATCTAGGGTGACAAGGATAATATCCAAGTTTCAAGGGTTGGAATTATACACAATTATTTATAGGGTAGTAGCTGCAAACTTAGCTCAACATACTCAAATAGAACATAGCAATGCAATTTTATAAGTAAAACAATATAATTACAAAAATTAGGTGCAAAATGATCAAATTATTGATTCGTCTTGCTCAATATTCTAATAACCTCGGTCCCGTTCTTGACCAAGGTTCTGATTATCTCGCTCAACGTGCTGATAATCGTCCTGTTCAATGTTCTGACAATAATGATCCTGGCCTCGTCCTTATTGGGATTGTTGTTCCATCATATCTTCATATTCTAACTACGCAGAATACGATTAAATCCAAAAGTGACTGAAAACAACTAAATAAAATCCAATAAGTCCAAATACATTCAAACAAACAAAAACACTTCGAATGAAAGTAAACATATCTAACGATAATTTGGAAGGACGAAGTACTCCTGACGAAACTAATCATACCTAATGGAGTTGATGAAGGAAATACTTCAGACAAAGTATATCCAAATGAGTTGATGAAAGAAATACTATAGACGAAATATAATAAAAGGAAGTTGTTGAAGGAGATACTTCAGACCAGACGAGGTAAATCCAACAGGGAGGGAGAGAATATCCACAGGAACATTCCTCAATTGTTACCTAGATGGGAGAGATTACCTGGTTAGGTATGACTCATATCTGCTTTCAGATCATGAAGGGTTCTACTACTAAGAACGGATGACGACGGACGATACCTAGAGCCTAGGTGATGTTGTTTGGTGGATGAACTTCTATCATCCACTTGAGAATATACCACCGCTGCTCCCGCGGCGCCTAGCTGCTGTAATGATTATTTTAGTTATTACTTCCTATTTACCGAGGAAGTTTCATAATAGTTAGGTGAGACCTGTGCATAAGTGCAAGGTTCATATAGGGTAGATATACGTCTCACCGACACATAATACCTAGCTCATTTAATAGTTTCTTTTATTATTTTATATTTATGAAGGAAATTCCATGAGCCTTAGCTAGAATTTCCAAGCATTGGCTGGACATCTGCCTGGTAAGTTAACCAGTTGTATCGTTGGTTGCTAATTCTTGTTTAGTGAGTAATTAACCTAGTCTATTTTATTAACATTTATCTAATGGGAGATCTCACTTGGCTTGGACTCATAGTTTAGTTTCTAGTTGCCAATAAGACCTAGATGAAGTGTAATTGTCATATTATTGCCCTGGTTGATATTGATCTTTGTTGAGCAATCTAACCTTTACTAGACAATAGCTAATGGCCTGGGGTTAAGTGGTCGCCTCGACTCCTTTTATATGATCATTTCTTATTAAGGTGTATTACTATTGCATGTTAATCGAACTTAACTAGCGTAATGACTTAGTATATGCCTAATCATGACTATACCATCTCAGGTTCTCAGAGGATGCCGATTGATGTCGCATTTTAAGTCTAAATAGTAATGACAGCCTAATTTACCTTATGACAATACTTGTATGGAGCCTGCCCTACATATTATCATTCTATGACACCGCAACATTATATTGAACTAATCTCATTTGAAAATCCAATATAATTACTTGTTTTGTCCACTGACTGATATTATCCGAAAATATAATCCATCACTTGAATATTTATAAACGAACTAATATTCTAATGTCTTTTAGGTCAATTACTTAAATTAATCACTGAGGCACGGTCATATGCTCACTTCTATCTGACCTCTAATTCGATTCTAGTACTTCATCCAACTGCTAATAATATATTAATTGACTAACAACTCCTAATTAAACTTGTTCTTGCATGACATCAGTTCCTGATCATTTCTATCTTCCCTCCATAGTTTTGAATTAATCAATCAACCGAAAATCACTATTATTATTGTTATCGTTATGACGAACTATGACCTACTGTTATTGAGACCATTTAATATAACTATCTGAATTAATCACGTAAAATTAACCAATAATAAATTTAATAAATACTACTACAGAAAAGGTCTTCACAGATGGTTAAAAAACGCCATCACAGATGGTTTCGTGGGCCGTCTAAGTTTATGGGTCACTCATGACATGAGATCATCACAGACGGTTTTTGAACCATCTGTGAGAAAAGCTATCAACAGACGGTTTTTGTTCAGAACCGTCTTTAAAAGTCTATTTTCACCGATGGTTCTGAACAAGAACCGTCTGTGATATTTTTTCTATTGCAAAAAAATGAATTTTGAGACAAACAAATAAATTGCTGGACAGTAGTTTTCATATGTAACCTCTAGCAAGACAACTAAAATCCAATTATAATTCTAATGGCAAACACATTGTAGGAGAGTCCTATCTAGCAAAAAGGAAACCAAAAGGTTTCACAACGTCCCCTCCGAATGGGGAAAATAGAATAAAATTACAAAGTTAAACTAGCTAAAAACCATCTGTGACCCCAAGCTCCTGAAGAACTCATTGGCTTCTTGGATTAGTCCTGTGAGCTCCTCTATGTACCTCACCAACATATCACAAACTGTTCTTGCCTATCGTCCGAATTCGACTCAAGCTCGTCGGCAAGGAAAAGGAGAGACGATCGAAAACCTCCAGTGGCACTCCAACATTAGGTACAAATAAAATAAGAACCATAAAACAACTAACAACTTGTGTACGTTTTAGGATATACACGCACCTTCCCGCAATCTACCTCCTGCGGCAAACATGGAGCTCCCACGCATCCCTCCTCCTCGTCGGCTACGTCTTCTCGCCGAACCGCGTCGGGGAATCGAGGGTGGTCACCGGAGCTCTGCGTGGGGAGGGGAGAGGGAGAGACTAATGGAAGACAAGGCAGGGGTGGGTATAATATATAAGGACAGCGCCAAAACATTTCGCCTCCCGCGCAAGCGTTCAAAAATTTCTGTGAATCATAGGCAGTTTCAAACAAAAATTGTTTGTAATGAGCTAGTATCAGAGACGATTTATATTAAAAAACCGTCTGTGATAAGTATCTCCTAATTTTATCTTACTCTGTGACTTGAAATGTTTAACTCTCTGATTTTACCATGCCTTGAAATCACTAATTAACTCTCTGATTTTACCATGGCTTCAAATCGTCAGGTAAAATCGGGAGATACTTATCACAGACTCTCTGATTTCAAGCCATGGTAAAATCAAAGATACTTATCACATACGGTTTTTAATACAAACAGTCTGTTATAAGGATAGAAAGTCATAGACGGTTTGTGTTGAAAACCTTCTGTGATACTATTCTGAACAAGAACTGGTTCTTGTTTAGAACCGTCTGTGATACTTCACAGACGGTTTTCAACACGAACCGTCTGTGATATTACTTCTTCACAGACGGATTTTAGTGCAGCCAGTAACACAAACGGTCACTAAACCAAAACCGTTTGTGATTGTATTTAATACAGACGGTTTTGGTCAACCGTTTGTGATGAGGAAAATACAAAGGTAACTTAATCCATCTGCTAACAGTAGTCCTACTACTTGGTTTTACTAATCAACTAATTAACTAGGATGGCTCACAAGAAATAATCACCCAAATAGCTGACTCAATCGATATTTAGAATTTTTGGCCGATACGGCGGTTCTGAACCGATTCTGATTTTGACCGTATACAAAGTGTATTTGCAAAAATAACCACTTATGGCGTCTGTGACCGTCTTGCTGTGGTGGTGGCGACACTCTCGCTGGTGGTCTTGAAGCGGCGTCGCCATGGGGCAGCGCTGCGCAAGCCGTCTTGCGCCTCCAAACCTCGCCAGGCGGCGGCGCCAGGCGCCGTGCGCCTCGACCCCCCCCCATCGACGCCAAAATGGCTAGCGCATGGTGGCCATCGCGCGACCATTTTGCCACCATCTTGACCATTTTGGCTAATTAGTGTTAGGTAGGTTAGGTTAGTTTAATTAGAGTTAGGTTAGTTAATTAGGTTAGTTAGGTTAGTTTTAGGATGAAATTTGGAGGAATTTTAAAATATAGCAAATGAGTCCAAAAAATTATGAAATTTTTTGTGGAGCCTCCTAACACCGTGTACTTGCTTGTGTAAATTTTTTATAATTTTAATTGTTCAGAATTATTATCGCTATTTCGTATAAGTGTCATATTCGTATGAATCAATAAATGTAGAAAACGAGCTCAAAAAATTATGAATTTTATTTTGTTCAACTCCTCATGCAGTGGACTTAATTGTGTAATATTTTGGCAATTATGAATTTTATTTTGTTCAACTCCTCACGCTATTTCAGAAATTAGGGTTTCATGATTTCACGTGTCTTGGAATGATTAAAAAACCTCACGGTGGCCATCTTTCCTACCGTCCCTCCTCCCTCCTCCGCACATCTGTCGCCTCGTCCAGAAATTTCAGCACCAACGCCGCGACTCCTGCTCCGCTCGGCTATAAATATCGTACTCTGGCACTCGCTCTTCGCTCATCTCAATTGCATTTCGATTCTCGTTCTTGCGACCGTTGCCAGTACAAGGTGGTCGGGGCGGAGGGGCTCCAGGCGATGAATATTCATGAGCTATGACATGTTCGCCTATCAGACTGGTCCACCTCCGCCTCAACGGTCTCCATACCCCCTCCGAACCGACACACGTTCTCCGAACTAGTGGGCGTACTCCACGGTCATGCTCGGCAAAAACAAGGCCAGCGCCTTGGCGACCGCCGCAGTAGAGAGAGTAGTGGCTCGATTTGAGTGAGCCATATAGTATCGCGTGTTGTGTGATTTTGTTTTACTATATTTGTACGCGTATTTTGGTTGTTACGTGTGTATTCGAGCGTCATATTGTATATCGACATCTCCAATAGAGTTGCATTGCTGTTTTTTTATACATTCCAAGTCACACGAGATCATGAAACCCTAATTTCCAATACCTAAAATCGAAATTTTCGTAACGTAAATCCTAAATTTTCGAGATAATACCAGAACACATACAAAATTGCCACAACATTACATAATTAAGTGAACTGCGTGAGGAGAGCCTTCAAAATAAAATAGACCGTGTGTGTGTAGAGATATATATTCTTTGCTTTTCTGATCGCCTGTTATGTGCTTTCACCTTGTCACACTTCTTACTGTGTTGCTTTTCTAATTGTTAAGTGACGAGCGACGAGAAGCAACAAAATAGTTAACCTCCCAATAAAATTAGTTATGTTACATTCTCTGGGTTCTCAGCGACGAGCGCAAGAACGAGAATCGAAACGCAATTGAGATGAGCGAAGAGCGAGTGGCAGAGTTCGGTATTTATAGCCGAGCGGAGAAGGGATCACAGCGTTGGCTCCGGGAATTCCGTAAGCATTGGCGCTAGAATTTCTGGACGAGGCGACAAATGTGCGGAGGAGGAATGAGGGACGGTGGGAAAGATGGTCAGCACGAATTGACCCCACTGTTTTGGCTGGCGTATGGTGGCCATGCGTCAGCGCACACTAAACTAAATGTAGCTTTTTTATACATTCTTCACATGAAATCATGAAACCTAAAATCGAAATTTTCGCGACTTAAATCCTAAATTTTCGAGACAATACTAGAACACATATAAAATTGCCGAAATATTACACAATTAAGTCCACTGCATGAGGAGTTGAACAAAATAAAATTTATAATTTTTTGAGCTCGTTTTCTACATTTATTGATTCATACGAACATGACACTTATACGAAATAGCGATAACAATTCCGAACAATTAAAATTATGAAAAATTTACACAAGCAAATACACGGTGTCAGGAGGCTCCACAAAAAATTTCATAATTTTTTAACTCATTTGCTATATTTTAAAATTCCTCCAAATTTCAGCCTAAAACTAACCTAATTAACTAACCTAACTCTAATTAAACTAACCTAACCTACCTAACACTAATTAGCCAAAATGGCTGGCGCATAGCCACCATGCGCCAACCATTTTGGCGTCTTGATGTGGGGTCGGGCGGGCGTCTGGCTGCCCGCGTCGCCCGTGGTGCACGCGCTCGCCAGCGCCCACGGCGAGTGTCACGACCACCGCTACCGGCACACGGTTATCGTACGCTAGCGTGGTTATTTTTGCAAATACACTTTGTATACGATTAAAACTGTAAATACGATTCGCAAACTGGTCGTATCGACCAAAAATTCTCGATATTTAATCTATCCCAACTTATACCTACATATAATAATACTCTGCCTAGGAAGTGATAGCTCTGCTCGCCTAGTTATTATTAATAGTATAATTGCCCATGTAATTTGCTGATATCTTCAATTGGTTTCTTGACCAACATTTGCAAGATCATAACCAGGTGTTGAGTTTGGCGCGAGAGACAGATCAGATCATATGGAGCCGCTCTGTATATATATATCCAAGCAAATGGCAACTGTTACCGATGACAAGCGGCGGATGCACGATCAGAAGCCTGGACAAGGAGAAGCATACAAATGTGGATATTGGGGTGGAATCGATGTACCCTGGGGAGGCACAGGCCACTGAGGACTTAGGACTTGTTTGAATTGAGATCTGAGTTCTATATCTAAAAAAAATTGGTATCTGAAGGTAGTTTAAAAAATAGATAATTTTTATCTGGTCAGGCAAGCCTGGAGTTGTAGTATTTGGTTGAAGATCTAGGCCTAAAAAAATATAAAGTTGAAAAATAACATCTTGAGATGGTTTGGAAATAAATAGCATGAAAATAGTTCATTAACTAACTTCCAATCTCAATTAGCCACTTCTAATCTCAATTAGCCGACAACTTTTGTGCAAGCCTGGGAGCCAGGCAACCAAATTCAGCGCCTGGGCCTGGCTTCTAGCCTGCTTGGCAAATACACCCAGGCTCCAACCAAACAAAGCTTCAGCAGCTACCAGGGAAGGTCTCCGGCCAAGGTAAGTCTTCCTCGAGCCTCCATCCAAACATGCTCTTATTGGCTGGGAAACAATGGAACTTGAAGCTTCAGGAGAATCACAATTCAACTGGAACCCCGTCAGTATACCAGCACTTTTCAAATCATGCAGATTAGGCTGTGAAATCCTCAAATTTAAATCAATGATGTCTCCATCAACCACCTCATTCTGAGTTTCAGGCAGAGCATCTCCATCAAAGGAAGTAGGATCAAAATTAGTAACAGCTTCCCATCACTCCATGTACCTGCACTACCCTCGCCAAAGCAAAAGTTGCTTTCTGATTGGAGAACTCGCCTAACTGCCAGTGCACCAATGTCACGCCCTCTTTGATCAACAGGTTGACCACGCTCTAATAAGGTAACCTCTGCGCCAAGTTCACATAGCACAAGGGAAGCAAACAAACCGGATGGTCCACTTCCTACAACTGCCACCCTTGGTTTCTTTTGTGGAGGACAGATCAAGCCAGTACTAACGGAATCCCTGATTCCCAGTTCATCATCAGAACCTTTCTTATGAACCTTAAGCATACTGAGTAGATCAGCTGCTACCTTTGTTTTTCCCAGGCACCCACCCGGCGAGACCTCACTCATAGTTTTCACTCTTGGAGTTCTCAAGGAAGAAGACGAACAGTAGAGTTGCTTTCTCTAATTCTCTATCATTCAACTCGTTACATGGCTTATATAACACACTCACGATCAAGTATCACAACCACTTGATCCACAACTCAGTCTCACGCCACTAGCTGTGAGATCCACAAGACTCGGACTCCACACCGGCCATTCATGAGTGCTACTAACTAGCTAACGTGTAGCGTGCCATCATCCACTGCATGCATGCATACACTAACTCAACTAACTAACACACATGCATGGACGACTAGATAATTCATCTACATGCAAAATACTACCCGATAATTCAAGCACACACAACTAAATAACTCTAACGTGACAATGACAAGATTAATTCCAACAATCACCCCGTTAATCTTGTCATGTTAAGCTTCACATCTTGCACTCACCGATGCAGATCACTCACATCGTCTTGCCGCACGCAACGGCCTCTTGCACGACTTATCGCGCCATTGATGATCCTCAACACTTATCTTCAAGAAGTTCCGTCTTCGTACTCGGCACGGGTTAGTAACACAAGCTTCCTTTATGTGTAGCCGAATCCATGCTCGCAGTCGCTTCTCTACCACGTGGTGCACTCTGCATTGAGGGGCAGTACAATTGCCCTCGCCACGTGATCACACTTGAGGAACATTACAGTCGTTCCTGTCATCCGTGACCATGAACATGAACGTCACCGCAGCCCATGCACTTGGCAGTTCTTCTCGTCGGGACATGGAGATGGACAATACATTCGCCCATCTTACCTTGCCGGTTGACGACAACGCTCCTTGATAGCATGTATTTTTGGAGACACGCCGTCTCCATTCTTCACCGCTACCTCTTGGTCGCCACAACTTCACCGCCGTACACCACTTCAAACGTGAGCAAGACACTGTTATGGCCTCACGCCACCAATAGATCCCTCCTCCGCGTCATGCCGCCTCCACGTGGCTCTTGCGCATAGCCACCTCCTCATGGCCATGCACAACACCATTAGCATCGCGCCAACTGTCCTCTCATAGCGGCCTCGCAAGGCCATCTCCACGAACGTGGCCTCCCACCACCGTTCATGGTCTCCACCGCATCAACACACCACCTTGACGCTGCCGCGGCCTCTCGCCGCAAGCCTCGACGTCGCAATGTCATCGGTGTCGCCTACGTGCGCCAAAGACCGGCAAGATCTTTGCATCGTAGCCGCCCTCGCGCGCGACACGTCAGACGCTTCGCTGCGCTGACAATCGTGCGCATTCCCAGCCGCGCCGTGTGTACACGCCGGCTCCTGGTTGCTCGTGCACTCCTGCACCTGGCCGTTGCGCGCCTCACGCGCTTGTCTGCCGCCCGCACGCATCGCCGGGGAGCCCGACTAGCAGCCACGCCGCCCTGTCCTTGCACACATGGCCTGCACGCTTGCATACCCGAGCCGCACCGCGCTAGCTGCGTCGTGCGTGTGCTGGCCTAGCTTTGGCCGTGGCCGCTACGTCGCCATCACGCCGACCGACAAGTTATCGCCAAACAGCTTCTCCTCACACCTCGCTCTGATACCAAATGTTTTTCCCAGGCACCTGGCGAGACCTCACTCATAGTTTTCACTCTTGGAGTTCTCAAGGAAGAAGATGAACAGTAGAGTTGCTTTCTCTAATTCTCTATCATCCAACTCGTTACATGGCTTATATAACACACACTCACGATCAAGTATCACAACCACTTGATCCACAACTCAGTCTCACGCCACTAGCTGTGAGATCCACAAGACTCGGACTCCACACCGGCCACTCATGAGTGCTACTAACTAGCTAACGTGTAGCGTGCCATCATCCACTGCATGCATGCATACACTAACTCAACTAACTAACACACATGCATGGACGACTAAATAATTCATCTACATGCAAAATACTACCCGATAACTCAAGCACACACAACTAAATAACTCTAACATGACAATGACAAGATTAATTCCAACAACCTTCTCATCAGGCATGTATTCTACAGCTCCAACTTTGGGCTCCAATCTAGCAATAAAATCCCATGTCCCTATTGGCTCCATATCCAGAAGCTTCTTAACATCCACATCAATAGTATAAACAAATTGAGGTCCTTTCAGAACCTTTCGTGCATCAAATGACTTGCAGATAACAGAGAAGGCCTCTCCATTGTGATCCGACTCTGTTTTGAGGGCTTTTGGCGATGGCCTAGAGAAGCATCATGATTTCTCCCCTAGCGGCGACCGGACGAGCCTCTACATGATGTCGGGGACCGGCGCCGCCGGCGGGGGGGGGGGGGGTGGCGCTTCTCGGGGTCGAGCCGGCGCCGAGCAAGCAAGACGCAGTGGCACCGCTACGAAGTAGGAGAGGATGGATCTTCTTCTTTGCCACCTTGATCGATCGTGGCATAAAGGGGGCTAGAAGCTTCGAGAGGGCTCGGCTCGGGCGGGAGAGGCGGTGGAGTGAGCTTGAGAATAAGAGGGGAATGAGAAGAGGCGAAGCGTGTTAGAATTTATCTCCTTTTTTAGGAGTCGAGTCCGTTTCTGGTTTTGTCACCGTATCCGAGTAGAAGAAAGTTTATGAATATTTGTGTGAGTCAGAGATAACACAAGCTATATAATAAGGCCCTGTACTCTATTTGATAGGTAACAGAAAGAGAACAAGCAATGTAAGGTAGAGTTAGGAAAAGCAATAGAAAAGAAAAAAAAGAGGAGCAGCAGGCTTTTGTTGCTCCCGACAAAAAAAATCATCTTGTTTAATTATGGTGGATCTCGATGATTTTGCTTGGGTAGAGAAGCTGTCTCATGAACTGAAAGTACCGAGGCGAGGAGGACAGAACAAAGCAAAGATGTTGCTTTGAGTCTCCAGGGAAGTCGGAGCAGTGGTTCCCACGGTCAGAAGATAGGCTGCTCTAGGTACTTTTCTGCATCACGTGAAGAGGCTTCAAGTTATTTGAAGACAGACGTGGGAGGTCCAAGCAGGGTACGTTGAGTGAAAATAGCGCGTTAATTAAGGAAAATTCCAACAGTTGGTATCAGAGTGTTCTAATCTTGGTGGTACCAGAAAATCATGGGTGATAAGATGAAGACCCTGGATGGGCCATTCTCCCTCCTATATCTTGTCTTGACGACCGACAATTACCCGGTGTGGGCAATGAAGATGAAAGTGAACATGCGCGCCCAGGGAATCTAGGGTGCAGTCGATCCGAAGGCGACGGACAAGGAGGTGGACGACAAGGTAGACCAAACAGCTTTGGCCATCATCTACCCAGCGGTGCCAGACTCTATGATGTAGCGGCTCATCGGCAAAGAGACGGCACGTGAGGCGTGGGTGACGCTTCAAAAGATGCATGAGGGAGTTGATCGTGTGAAGGAGGTGCGGCTCCAGAATTTGCATACCGAGTTCGAGAATCTCCAAATAGGAGAAACCCAGTCGGTGGACGAGTTCACTGGTAAGCTGTCTTCATTGTACAATCAGATTGTCTCTCTCGGCGATAAGATGGAGGAATCTGTGGCAGTGAAGAAATACCTGCGTGTGCTACCAGAAAAGTTTGTACCTGTCATCACCACACTCATGTACTCCTCGGATCTGGAGGAAAAGAAGATCGAGGAGATCACCGGTTCCCTCAAGGCGCATAAGGAGCTACTGAAGGGGTATCAATCCCGTAATGAGCAAAGGTATCAGTCCCATAACGAGTAGGCGTTGCTGTTAAAGGGAGATACAAGAAACGATGGCAGACAGTTTCACAAGGGATCATTGGAAGAGGACGACCGTGGCTCATCAAAAAGCCGCGAGCATAAGCGTGGGCGCGGGCGAGGCGACCAGCAAGGGCGAGGCGGCAGAGGTGGCCATGAAGACAAGGCTGGGCAAGACGATGGTGACAGATCTCGTGATAAGTGACATATCAAATGTTTTAAATGTGATAAGTATGGTCACTACGCGTCGGAGTGCCGCAGCCACATAAAGTGCTTCAACTTCAACTGTGACAAGTATGGGCATTATGCTTCGGATTGTCGAAACAAGAAGAAGAACGAGGAGGTAAACCTCATCCGAAACTGTGAAGATGAAGACGATCATCCTACCCTACTTCTCTCTTTAGGTGTCAACGAGGCGCCGGTCATGGTGATGTTGAACGAGGAGAAAGTAGTTCCTAAACTACACACGAAGGGAGGGAATCATGATCATACTGATGAGTGGTACTTGGACAATGGAGTAAGCAATCACACGACGGGAGATCGCTCCATGTTCCATGAGCTCGACGAGAAGATTTCGGGAAAAATTAAGTTTGGTGACGGCTTCACGGTACAGATAAAAGGCAAAGGTACAATGTTGTTGCGATGCAAGAACGGTGATCAAAAGATGCTGCCTGATATTTACTTTATACCAAGTTTGTGCAACAACATACTCATTCTCGGGCAGTTGGCGGAATGGGGGTGCAGGGTGGTGCTGTAGGATGAGTTTTTGCGTGTCTACGATAATGTCGGGACCCGAAATTACAATTCAGGACCCTCTGTGTTCAACGCACTAGCCCAGGATCACGCTAGTGCACACAGTGGTAATAAAGGTGGAAATCGATCCATACAAGCGAATAATAGCATAAACGAATAACTTTGATTAATAACTAATGGTTTTGACCTTAAGGTCGAGTTTACATTTATTCAAGCCACGCAGGCTAACAGAGAATTAAAGCGGCGGAAACAAAGCGGTAGCGGCACCCCATCGATTCACCACAGCAACCGACCGATCAAGACCTCGCGATCGGGCACCTTCGATAAACTCGTCCTCGAAAGTGGTGAAGACTCCTCCTCTTACCTTGATTCGTCAAAACAAGCGTGAGTACACACCGTACTATAAGCCACACCACGTAAATGCAATATATACACATCTTTGGCATTTTACAAGGGAAAGGCATTCGTGGTTCTTTTGCGTAAATGCAAGTTTGCAATTGAATACCAATAATAGATTGAAAACAATTAAAACAAATAGATAACAATAATTTTAACATTTGATTTCACAAAGACACACACAACCTAGACAATTTTATTCACATAGTTTGGATGATTCAAACCACACGCTCCTTCCCACACGTTTAATAAAATCTACCCCTAGTGTGATATCCCGAGCATTGTCCATGATCATGACGCTGCTATTCAATAGATTAAATTACACTCTGCGAGTTTGTACACTTTACCCACAAGATACAATTAGTGTAGCTAGCACTAATCATAACAAAGCATTTCAGATACCTTATCTTACTATGCTAGGCCTGTCTCAAAACAGACATGTGGTCGCAGAGGCTCAGTTCAATGGCGCACATGGTGAGGTCCTTAATTGACCGAGGCAAGACTTCCACATGCCAACTAAACCACACACCACACGATTATTATTCACACAGATCACACAGATTATTGTCCACACAGATCACACAGATTCCACCATTTCACACAAGATCCACCACTTGCCTCGGTCCAAATCCTTTTACCACCCGGTTGATTTACGTGCAACACATGCCACAAAGACACATAGTACACAGATTATTTAAGATTTCATATTCACTTAGTCGATTAATAATTGTAGTCTCACATGAATAAGTGATTCGGGGCATGGCTAAGCAATCTACTCGTGCTAACCAACCCACGTTGGTGCTACAATATTACCAACTAATAGTAACTAGGGTGACAAAGGATCAGGCATAATAATTACACAAGGATGGCATAACAATTTGGGATTAACTCATCGCACCCAAAACATTTAAATAAATACTTGAATTAAGATCGATAATTTGAATTAAAATACTTTTGTAAAACTGGGAAGCAAAATGGTCAAGGGTATAGCTTGCCTTGGAATAAGTTTAGGTACTGGTCCTGGTCTTGGAAAGCTCCTTCTTCTTCAACTCTTCCAACGTCAAGGTCTACTATAAGCGAAGCACAAAAATAAAATAAATAAATAACAGAGGCAAAACAACTAAATTTTTTTTAAAAAAAATCTCCATTAGGTAGATCTTGATTTTAGATGAATTTAGAAATTTGAATGGGCTGATTTGGAGTTAGGATGCAAAAGATATGGGGTTTCAAAGTTTAAATCTAAAGAAAACCCTAAAATTGGATTTTCTGGAATTCCGAATTATTTCTTAACAGAAAAATCAGAATATTGCGTCAGCATGACATCAGTATGACGTCAGCCCTGGGAATTTCGGAAAAGGAATAATAAAAAGAAAATCTGACATGTGGGACCCACATGTCAGTGGCACGGCTCACGGTGGACCAAGTCCACCGAGCCTCTGGATCGGTGGTCAATGGCGCACCTTGCGATACTGCGTGGCGCCGACGCGGCGCCCACGTGGTCGCCATGCACGTGCCACGGAGGCGATGGCGGCGAGGTGGAGGGTGGCGTGGGCGGCGGGCGGCGCAAGATCGACCCAATGGTCCCGTGACAGCGGCGATCTGGTGGCGGTGGGTGGTACCAAAGGGTAGAGGCGTTATTGCGAACCTCTTGGTGCGGCTCCGGGTGGTCGGGGTGACGGTGGTGGCCGACGGCGAGGTTCAAGCAACGAAAGCCGGGTTTTGTCGGTAGGCGCTCGATGTGGCTCCGTGATGGCGAGGTTTCTCGGGGTAGCTCAAGGCAAGGAAGGCAGCGGTGCACTCCCGGAGGCAATGCGTCACCGACGGCGAGAGGATCGGAGTTTTAGGGTTCGGTGACGGCGCCCAAAACTCCGATTCTTGGCAGCAAAGGGCTCGAGAGGCAATTGGTTTGGGGTTTTTGGAAAGAGGTGCATGGCGATCCTCGAGGTGCTACTTATAGGGTCTAAGCGGCCTCGGGCGGCGTCTTGCGCGGAGGTTGAAACCACCGAGAAGGGCTCATGGAGATAAAGGAGATAGAGGCGAATTTGAATTTCAATTTTGTTTGAACGAGTCCGGGAGGATAGGGCTTCTAGAAGCGATCATCCGCGCACAAAATCGGGCTGGTTGCGATATTGTCGGACGAAGCCAGCAGCGGCAATGGCGACGCGGCGCTTCATGAGGAGACACAGTCGGAGGCAGCGACCTACAGTGGCCCCACGCGAGAGAGAGAGCGAGGCGCGCGTCTTGGTGGAGATCTGGCGTCTAGTCTGATCCAACGGCGAGAATGAGTGGGCCGAGTGGGTCGTGGCTGAAAGGAGTTGGGCGAGAGATTCGCCCACCACTATTTGGAGATTTAACTACCTTTTTCTTTTTAAGAAAATAGCGAAATTCGAATAAGTAATAGAAAATAGCAAATGAACTTGGAAAAATTCCGAAAATTCTAGAAAATATATCCAAGCTCATAGAATCCAAATAAAATAGTTTTGACCATTGTTCATGTTGACTTTAATCATATTAAATTGTTTTGTTACTCAAAGTCCAATATTAAGCTTTTAAATTAAAATCAAATAAATCCAAATGGTGAATTTTCCCACTACAACTTATTTAAAAGATTTTTAAAAGCTCTGAAAATTGGGATGTTACAGATAAGAACAAAGATCTATTGAAGGTGAAAAGATCCCCGAACCGGTTGTACAAAATTTCCCTCAAAACTTGTAAATCGGTTTGTGTGAAGGATAGACTGGAGGAACCAGAGTGGAACTTAGATATCGGCCAAAGACATGGCGGGACCCAGGAGTGGCACGTAGTTGGTGCAGCAGGTGGAGCCTTGGGAGGTCCAGACGGCGTGCAGCAAGGCGCACAGGGAACTGCAGGGGGCGGTGAGTCCCACGCGTATGAAGGGCGTGGTGTACACGAAGTTGACGTAGGAGGAAGAGGCGGTGTAGCCTCAGCTAAAATGTAAACAGGGAAGTGGACAGACTTGGTCCAAGAGAGGGGAGCGAGAGGCTCAGGTAATGATGAAACCAAGGTGGTCGTGGGAGGCGGTGTGCTCCACCAGTGCATCATCGAGCAGTGCTCCACCAGTGAGCGTGGAAGGAAGGACGAGTTTAGTCCATGTTCGAGGCGCGGTAAGCGTTGGTTTGTGCGTGGCTCAGGATGGAGCAAGAGCAGGTGGTAGGGCGGTATCAGCCTAGGAAGGAATGACGCACGGGAGTGCAGGTAAAAGAGGAAGACTTGGAAGTTCAGATGAGAGAGAAGATCAGCATGATCAAGGTGAAGAAACGAGATTAAGGGGGTGATTGTTAGAATTTATCTCGTTTTTTAGAAGTTGAGTCCGTTTATGGTTTTGTCACCGTATCCGAGTAGAAGAAAGTTTATGAATATGTGTGTGAGTCGGAGATTACACAGGCTATATAATAAGGCCATGTACTCTATTTGATAGGTAACAGAAAGAGAACAAGCAATGTAAGGTAGAGTTGGGAAAAGCAATAGAAAAGGAGAAAAAAAAGAGGAGCAACAGGCTTCTGTTGCTCCCGACAAAAAAATCGTCTTGTTTAATTGTGGTGGATCTTGGTGATTTTGCTTGGGCAGAGAAGCTGTCTCATGAACTGAAAGTACCGAGGCGAGGAGGACAGAACAAAGCAAAGACGTTGCTTTGAGTCTCCAGGGAAGTCGGAGCAGTGGTTCCCATGGTCAGAAGATAGGCTGCTCTAGGTACTTTTCTGCATCACGTGAAGAGGCTTCAAGCTGTTTGAAGATAGACGTGGGAGGTCCAAGCAGGAACCAGGAGATACACTGAGTGAAGACAGCACGTTAATTAAGGAAAATTCCAACAAAGCGGGGACGGGGCTTGGCTGGTGGATGGGATGGATGAACTCGAGAAGGGCCAGGGGTTGGCGCTTGGCCGCGCGTGAGTTGGCGGTGAGGGGGTTGGGAGGTGGTGATGGGGAGTGGGCGGAGGTGGCGCCTGCGCGGTCGAGGGAGGGGAGCTGGGGGCGGGCGGCTCGGCCGAGGGAGGGAAGAGGAGAGCGTGGATTTGGGCGGCGGCACGAGCGACGAAGGGTGTGGGCAGGGGGAAGGCCAGGGTGGCGTGGAGAGGATGAGAAGTGGCGGAGAGCACAAGACTACTCGGTGCTGGCCCTCATAGGTAGTGGGCGGAGGAGCCAAGGGTGGTGATACGCTCGGTAATGGCAGCAGCGGCATGGGTAGTGGTATGGGCAAAAAGGGGAGGGGTAGCGGCTTGCATGGGTGGAGGGGCAGATTCGTGGAGGATGAAGACTGCACATGGGGCCCAGTGGTCAGTGGAAGGAAAAAGAAAAATAGATTTCTAGATTTTCAGAATGGTTGATGGTTTAAGCGATTTTGTAAATATAGATGCCGATACCTAAAAATTATGAAATTTTTTGGGAAGGTTTACGACACTATATTAATTATTATGTAATTGTTTTAGAATTTTACGTGCTTTATATTTTTCTCTAAAATTCTTATTAAGTTCCTGTTTGTATGTACTTTTATTATTTGATGTGAAGAGGGTTTCAAATCATGCTTTAAATATTTGTTATTTTATTAACAGTATGACCACACCAAGTTTGTATTTTTATTTATCATATTTTGTTTCAAGTTGTTCTGATTCTTAATTAGTTTTGTATTTCTAGTATGCGATTCTAGGGTTTTCGTTTTTCATTACTTGTGTAATGCAGACAAATAGAATGACAACAGATAATACACAAATTTTTTAAAAAAACCCCGTATTTTTATATTTGGGTACTTTTGGGATGTTACACTGTGCCTGCGGACTGACCGGGTTTCCCTAATTTTCAGCAGATTCTCCTCTACCAGCTAGTTTTTGTGTGTGGGCTATAAATACCCACCTTGGCTGGTTGGGGGGGCAACCCTTGGTGTCTCATTTTATTCTCTTGAGCCAGTGTGAGCTTCTCCTCTCAATTATGCATGTGTTGCACCTTGTGAGCAAAGGGAGAGGCTCTAGTTGCAAGTGTTGCAACTAGAATTGGATTGAGCATCCAATTGTGCATGTATCGCACTTGGTGAGAGTCAAGCAAGAGGCTTGGCTTCTTACTCTTGGTTTTTGCCGATACCTAGACGGCGTGGAGGCGTTGTGGTCTGGTGATCTTTTCAAGAAGCATGCGGGAAGGCCCGGTGTGTTGTGAGTGGTTTGGTGCTCGCCATCTTCGAAGTGGAGGAAGAGCAACCCCGAGTGGATCGAGGTGTTGGTTCAAGTTGTGAGCCGATCCAATACGTTTGGGCTTATCTCAAAGGTATTGTCTTAATTCGTAGAGCCGGTCCAATTCGTTTGGACTTACCTCAACGTAGATTAGGAGAGACCAGCAAGTCTCCGAACACCATGGTAAAATATCCTTGTGTCATTGTGGTTTGCTTTCTTGATTTTTACTCTATTGCAAGTTATATTTATAGAATTAAATTGCTTACATGCATTATATGTTTGCTATCATTATAAAGAGTCTTAGATTGTTGGTGCACTTAGTCAAGATTAGTTGATTTTAGGTTTTAATTGAGCAAAACCGAATTAATTTACAATTCCGCATAAAACTCTGTTTTATCCTTGGAGATTTTTAGAAAAGACGATTCACCCCCTGTAGTCGGTTTCCTCGATCTTACAGCCATGCCCCCCAGAGGCTCCCTCCTTGCGCTGTAGTGGACTTATCCATGCCACGTTCGCGGGATGATGAAGTAATGCCGAGACGAAGCAAATTAGTGAGCCAGGTCCTACACATGGTAGACTCGTGGTTACACTGTTAGTGCACGAGAGGTCATCATAGAAACCGGTTCTTAATTGACTTGGCAGTTCTTCCCCAAACCCATTCTGGTGTACTCCCTTACGCATGCACCACTCTTTCCACCTGCCCAAGTCTAAAAATAGTTTTTAGGTTTTCTCTTTTGAAATCTCTTTCTCTGTTCAACATACCAACCAGGCTACAGTCTTGACTACTTAAATCTAGTTTTGAGTTTTGAAAGTTGTCGGTGCAAATCATTGCCCACATGTCAATGTATCTAAGCAAGGCTAAGCATGACACTTAGGTACAGACTTATTAATTAGTCATGTATACCATTATTACTAGGGTGACAAAGGATAGCACCCAAGTTCAAAGATAGGAATGATATATTCAATTATCATTAAGGTGTTAACTATGAGCTAGATCAACATAGTTGTATAAATCATAACAATGCAATTTCATAATTTAAATCAATATAATTGCATTTGAAAAGTAGGTTCAACATGATCGAAGTGTTGACTCGCCTTGCTCAATGTTTGATAATCCGGTCTTGTTCTTGTTCTTGTTCTTGCTCCTGCTCGGACTGTTGCTCCGTCACGGCTTCAAATTCTAACTACACGGAATACGCCGAACCCAAGAACATCTGAAAACAACCAAATAAAATCCAATAAATCCAAAGACATTCAAACCAAAGGAAACACTTCAAATGAAAGTAACATATATAATAATATCTTGAAAGAAGGGAGCATTCCTAATGAAACTAAATCTGCTTAGTGGAGTTGATGAAGGAAATACTTCAGACAAAGTATATCCAAATGAAATTGATGGAGGAAATACTTTAGACAGAATGAAGTGCCTCCATGGATATTTGGGATGAGGGCGATTACATCATTAGTCAGTATTCACCGATATATATTTGGGTTATGAATTGTACTTCGACTAGAAGCGGGTAGTGGTGGGTGACATATAGAACCTATGTGATGTTGAGTGATGGTTGAACTATTATCATCCACTTGGGGACATACCACCGCTATCCATACACGGTGCCTAGTTGTTCTAATGATTCCTTTAGTTATTACTTCCTATTTATCGATGAAGTTTCATGAAAGTCAAGTGAGACCTATGCGTAGGTTTAGGGTTCACATAGGGTAGACATAAGTGTCATCAACACATGGGGCCTAGTTCACTTAATGATTCCTTTAATTCTTTTATATTTATCAAGGAAGTTCTATGAGCCTTAGCTGGAACTTCCAAGCTTTGGCTATACGTCAGTCTTACGTCTTTAGTGGTGTCTGCGGTTTGGGTTTCATCCTTGAGGTGATCTTTACTTAGCCTTACTACCTACGTGGCTTGGCATATACTAAAGCAAACCTATCATACTAAGTTAGTCTTTAGCTATAGCGCCTGCCGATGATTACTTCTAGTTAAGTAGATAACTACTATACATGGCCTATGGGCTCTTACCTACTAGTCCTCGCTTAGCGGTCAACAATATCACCTTTATTACTATTACTAGCATGAAGCTAGGTCATAGCTACCGCTAACCGTCCTTAAGGTTTACTACTACTATACTTGGCATTTTATTCCAAAGGTCGATGACACACTTGGTTGCTTAATCAATCACTAGCATGGTCCATATGTCAATTGACATGTATGTCTATACATATACTTTTATTCCACTGCTTATTCTATGTTCTAAGTATATGTGAGTTCATATGTCACACTATAGGGTTATTATGCTAAGATTAACCCTAAACATGATGTTACTAGAACATGGTATACAACCCTATGCAATCCTAATTAACCTTTAGAGCAACCTATTGTTACAACTATCTTGCATATACTTATGCTATAATGGAGCATTTATCTAAATCAATTACTTAGTTAAATTCTACCTATTTCTAATTAACTGCTAACTAACATATTTACTAACGGCTAGTTAGACCTCTACTTGCCTGATTTACTAATGGACTTAATTAACCATGTATTTGTCGATTGCAATACCTACTCACTAATCACCTACCTAACTAACTCTGATTAACCTAACTAAC